>JADRCH010000011.1:16611623-16638920 GCA_019843965.1 Rhynchomys soricoides
TCCCCCCCCCCCTTCCAATCCTCTTAGATGACCTAGGATTGTGAAGATTTGGGTCCTGTGTTAGGGCATTACTGGATGACCATGGCAAACTTCGTGAGTTTAGCTCCCTGCCATCCCAGCGCTTGCTCCACAGGCTCATGTAAACAGTAGTTGTGGTGGCAGGGATGGGAATATGAGTGGACTTGGCTAAAGAAGCTTGCTCTGGAGATCACAGGCATGAGTCCCTGAGTCTTAGGAGCCTGCCAGCTGGTCACATGAGGGTGTTTTTATAGCTGAATCTACAAGCTCCAAATAAAGATTAATTCTACCAGATGAAATGATTAGAAACCACCACATAGAAATTGAGTTGCTCCTGTGCACTGAGCATGGAGAAGGGCTTCTCCTAAGAAGCCCCTTGGTAGTTCCATGATGAACAGTGATGGTTGGTGAAAGGCCAACGAAGCAAAGAGCATCAGGCCAGGTGAAGAATCTTCCTTCTGAGTGAAGATGTAGTTCTTTTCTTTTGCTAAAAACAGAAAAAAAAGAAAAAAAGAAATGGTCACTGAGCTTCTGTGTGGGGGCTGAGGGAAATGTAAACAAACGTTTTATTTTTTTAAAAATTGGATATTTTCTTTATTTACATTTCAAGTGTTTTCCTCTTTCCAGGTCTCTCCTTCGGAAACTCCCTATCCCATCCCCCCTCCCCTGCCTCTATGAGGGTGCTCCCCACCCACCCACCCACCCACTCCCATCTTCCTGCCCTGGCATTCCCTTACACTGGGGCATCAAACACCCTCAGGCTCAAGGGCCTCTCCCCCCACTGATGTCCAAAAAGGCCCTCCTCTGCCACATATGTGGCCAGAGCCATGGGTCCCTCCACGTGTATTCATTGGTTGGTGGTCCAGTCTCTGGGAGCTCTGGGAGGTCAGGACAATTGACACTGTTGCTCCTTCCATGGGGCTGCAAACACCCTCAGCTCCTTCAGTCCCTTCCCCAACTCCTCCATTGGGGACCCCTGCGCTCAGTCCAATGGTTGGCTGTGAGCTTCTGCCTCTGTGTTTGTCAGGCTCTGGCAGAACCTCTCAGGAGACAGCCATATCAGGCTTCCATCAGCAAGCACTTCCTGGCCTCCACAATTGTGCCCGGGTTTGGTGACTGTATATGGAATGAATCCCCAGGTGGGGCAGTCTCTGGATGGCCTTTCCTTCAGTCTCTGCTCCACACTTTGTCTCCATATTTCCTCCTGTGAGTATTTTGTTCACCCTTTTAAGAAGCACTGAAGCAGCCACATTTTGGTCTTCCTTCCTTCCTTCTTCTTCTGTGAATTGTTAGGTATTCCAAACTTTGGGGCTAATATCCACTTATCAGTGAGTGCATACCATGTTTGTTCTTTTGTGACTGGGCTACCTCACTCAGGATAATATTTTCAAGTTCCATCCATTTACCTGCAAATTTCATGAAGTCATTGTTTTTAATAGCTGAGTAGTATTCCATTGTGTAAATGTACCACATTTTCTGTATCCATTCCTCTGTTGAGGGACATATGGGTTGCTTCCAGCTTCTGGCTATTATAAATATGGCTGCTATGAACACAGTGGAGCATGTGTCATTATTACATGTTGGAGTGTCTTCTGGGTATATGTCCGGGAGTGGTATAGCTGGGTCCTCAGGTCATACTATGTTCAATTTTCTGAGGAACCATCAGACTGATTTCCAGAGTGGTTGTACCAGCTTGCAATCCCACCAGCAATGGAGGAGTGTTCCTTTTTCTCCACATCCTTGCCAGCATCTGCTGTCACCTGAGTTTTTGATCTTAGTCATTCTGACTGGTGTGAGGTGGAATCTTAGGGTTGTTTTGATTTGCATTTTCCTGATGACTAAGGCTGTTGAACATTTCTTTAGGTGCTTCTCTGCCCTTTGAGTTTCCTCAGCTGAGAATTCTCTGTTTAGCTCTGTACTCTACTTTTTAATAGGGTTATTTGGTTCTCTGGAGTCTAACTTCTTGAGTTTTTTTGGTATATATTGGATATTAGCCCTCTATTGGACATAGGATTGGTAAAGATCTTTTCCCAATCTGTTGGTTGCCATTTTGCCCTGTTGACAATGTCCTTTGCCTTACAGAAGCTTTGTAATTTTTGAGGTCCCATTTGTCAATTCTTGATCTTAGAGCAGAAGCCATTGGTGTTCTGTTCAGGAACTTTCCCCCTGTGCCCATGTGTTCTAGACTTTTCTCCACTTTCTCTTCTATTAGATTCAGTGTATCTGATAAACCAATCTTTCAACTGTGACTTTCAAGTCAGCTTTTTTGGAAATGAGGCTGTCTTTGCAATGAGGCTGTCTTTGCAATGTAGATATATATATGCATATATACATGTATTGCATATATATGTATTGCATACATATATATTATGAAGAATATATATTCAATATATAATATATACATGTACACAGGCACACACACATATATATGTTTTATATTTTAAAATGTATATTTATATTTTTTAAAAAATATATATTTTATAGTTCCTTCATTGGTGACACTACTCCTACAATATCACCCCTAGGCAGGAAATACCCAGAGGAGCTGGGACAGAATGTGAGGGTGATTTGCATTGTTGGCTGTAGAAGTAGTGGTTGCATTGCACACCTCTTTATTTTGGCATTGGGTGACTTCTTCACTTGTTAACATTTAACAGGTGACATCTTGTTAAATAGCGACAGAGTGGTGTATAGTGAGCTTAGGTGTGACGAAGGATGACAATGGAGCTGAAGGACTACAGAGATGAATTACTGTGGCTATCAGTGTGTTGTCCTTTCTCTCAGTCGTTGTTCACGAGGGTCCAAACCCAGCAAGTCCCTCAGTAAGCCTTGTCAGGATAGTGTGCTAAGGAGAAACGATGCTTGTGTTCTTGTTTCGTGTGTGTGTGTGTGTGTGTGTGCACACACATGCACGTGTGTGCAAATGAGTGTGTTTTCTGCAGTAACCAGTGGCAGACATCTTGGAGCACCTTCCGGTAAACAGCTATGCTGTAAAGCATGTCTCTGAAAATGCTTCATCAGGTAAGCTGACCTGCGAAGTTCTGCAGTGAACTATGTCTGGTGACCACATTCCTGTGAACATCCCGTGAGACACTTTCCAGGACAACCTGAGGCATGGCCCCTCTCAGGCAATGGCTTTCCCTAACACCCTGAGGCTTACTGGAAAGCCCTTGACAGGAAGCAGTGGTGACCTTTGCTGCCATCTGATGTGATGGTCACGTGGCTCCAGAAACCACACCAGGCCAAACAGTTCCACATGTGGTTTATTGAAAAGGAAGGGGGCAAGGTGGCAGTGAAAAGAGAGAGGAAGAGAGAGAGAGAGATCAATGGGGCCTTCCATTTATATATGGAGAGTGATGTAGCCACAGGTAAAGGTGGGTGGTGGGCCAAGTGGATTCTGGGAATATGGTGGCTGTTGCCTTGGCAACAGGTGTGCGGGTCACGCTGTTGCCTGGGTGTGATGTCACTGGTTTGGAGGTCTGATGCCAACACCAACCATCTGGCCATGCCATGTCCTTTCCATCCATGTGACAATCTCCTCGGGTGCCTTTCCTTGGGCACCCTGTCTTGGTCCTGGAGTTCAGGGCTGCTTCTGATGCCTGCCTTTCCTCTGGGCCAGGACTTTTAATCTCTCACCAGGGTGCCTCCTTACTCAGGAGCTTTTTGTTCAGATGGCAGTGTGAGTATTGTCTCCAGGCTGGACCTCAGTAAGCACACATCCTCTCAAAAACTCAGGTCATGAAATGGTAAGAGTCCTGACCATGGTCATTGAACTGTCAGTCTTGGGGTTTGAGGAAAAAAATCTGTTCCTTTTAAGATCATTCCTCACCACCTCCTTTGAATTTGGAAGGGAGGCAACCATCAAGGCTCCTGGGGCTCTCTCTGCATCTCCTCCTGGCTCTGCACAGCATCACTCATAGACACATCCCGTATCCCTGCCAAGAGTCACCACGCATCAAAAGAAAGAAAGCAAAGCAGGAGCAGATTGGTATAGGCGATCCTCTCAGTCAGTTAACTCTGGGGGTGTTTATTGGTGAGGGTATTTGAGAAGGGCAGAGGGTGAGAGCCTGACTTTTGCCTTGTGTTGTTTGTCAGCCTGATGAATGCACTCTATACAGGAACAGAGTAATTAAATCACAGCCAAAGAAGTATGCTGTAAACCTAATAAATGGGAAGGCTGAGGAGAGGAGCGAAGATCAAATCAGAAGAAATCGAAAGGGATAAAAATAGCAATTTCAACAGGTTGAAAGCAAAAACAAAGCTCAGAAATGCAAGAGCCTAACTGGGGAAAGTGACAGGTGGCGGAACTTACTGTGGCGGTCAGCATCTGACCCTGTGGGGTGCAGTGATGTACGTGTGCAGAGAGCCAAAATGAAGAAGAAACGAAAGCTTTTAAGGTGAAAACAACAGGGAAAACGGACTGAAAAGAGCAAACCAGGCAGCTGGGGGAGTGCGAAGGGAGACTTCAAATGTGAACACCAGGGTCATAACACTCTCTGAATGCGGACCATTACGGAACAAAGCAGACTAGAAATAAACGTAGAAGATAAGATACAAAACAAGGCGTCGTTCGAGTGAGTCATCTGCTTTGCAGAGGCACCTGGCTTCTGCTGCTTTTGTTCTCCGAGTACCATGACTTCCAGAAGGCTCTGTCTGGGCCTTGCATTTCCAAGTTCAGCTTCTCTGCAGAGCACCACTCAGGCTCCCTTCAGGTCAAAGCTAGAGATAGCAAGCATTTCCCTGTAGGTTCTGTCTCATGTTTAATGCCCTGAGGAGGGCCATCTGGATGGTCTGACATGTGCCTCAGCCAGACCTCCGGGGTAATACTCAGACTTCCTGCCTGTGTGACGCCATGATATTTTCTTGGAGCCCTGTCTGTCCTCTGTCCATAGTTTAGACATGCATGTTGTGTTGGTAATATCCCTGGCACCAGGTAGAAAACAAGCTGGTGGTTATCAAACTCTCTGTGACCCACAGTAAGAAATGTGTTTCACACCGTGACTTGGCATGCGTGTGCGTACACATCTACATAATGGCGGAGGAAATTGTGATATTCCTTGTTCTTCTGTACACGATGCCTCTGATGAGAGAACGAGCAATGGCTTCTGGAAACATCTTGAAATACACTCTAGTCTGCTTCCGACAACCCATCTATGTATAGATAGCGTCTGTATAATTGAAGGAAAATGAGAAAAATGCTGCTGGCTCTTTCTTGCTACAGTAACCCTGTTAATTTCCCATTTTACTGCATGTAGCTGTGTCTGGCTTCCCAGCCTACACAGATCACATCCAGATTTCCCATCGTGACTCAGTAAGAGCTTGGAGAAGCACAGCCAGGGAATGTGCCCCCCGGAGGTCAGAGGTACAACACATTTACCCCAACACTGTGCTCCCCGACACCAACACCGGTAAGGAGCCAGTATCTACTTTTTATGTAAGGACAGCAGCTGCATTCTGTAGATGAGCTACAGGCTGGTGAGCCACTGCCCTCCAAACACGGCCCACCTCACACACCTCCCCAGCTGTGTTCATGTGTATCCAAGGCTCCTCCTAGCACTGTGTGTGTGTGTGTGTGTGTGTGTGTGTGTGTGTGTGTTTGAGACAGGGTATCGTTATGTAGCCCAGTAAAGCCTGGAACTCACTGGGTAGTCTAGGCTAACCTTGAACTTGTGGAGATCCTCCTGCTCCAGCTTCCTGAGTGCTGTGATCACAGACCTAGGATCCTCCCATTACCTCTACTGTCCAGCATTATAGTGAGAATTCACTAAGACCCCATGATATTATACAAGCCATAGATTATAATACGGCTTCTCATCTGTCACTGAGCTCCCTCGTGGGCAGAGATAGAATCGGAGCCTCAGAGCCCCAAGGGTCTTCCTATGGCAATTGTACCTAGTCTGTAGGCAATCAGGACCAGCATTGCTTTACCCGCCATGTTCCTCATCCACCCAGCCAAGAACTGTGTTCAATGTCTTTTGCCTGCTCTCTCTTGTCTACTTGTCCTTAAGACTAACTTTGAAGTGTTAACCTCTGATGAAGTTTCCTGTGCCCGCCCAAGCTCCATACAGATTCCTTGTTCTACGTTGACTGAAGTCCCAGTCCCCACGCTAGGCCAAAGCCAGGCCTAACCGGGGTTCACACTGCAGCTCCAGCATGTGTTACAAGTGCTTGGGACATGAGTAGGGAGTCGCTGATCCTGATGGGACTCCTGTCCTCCCTGACACCAAGGGCTCAGAAAGGTGCACATATGGAATCTAATGCACCTCAGTGGGGACTGGAGTCCTCAGGCCTGGGGAGCACAGGCACTCTGACCAGAGGCTGATGGGAGGTCAGTGAGGCAGGAGTGCAGTTCTCATAATACCTGGACATAGGGAAGGAGTTCAGGACACTTGTCTGTACACAGGCAGAAATGTTCAAGATTACTGAGCATGCTAAAGCCTAGAGTGCCCTCTGGTGGCCATTCAGATTGGTTATCTAGAGTGTACTTAGGGCAAGCCACAAAGCAAAGACACAAGGTGTGAGACAACCCCAATTGGAATAAATTTTGCAACAGACACCCCAGGGGTATCTGGGAATTGATTTTAGACTTGGCAGTGCCCCTTTTCCCAGCCTGAGTTGCTGTCCTAGGGTTTCATTGCTGTGAAGAGACACCATGACCAAGGCAACTTTTTTTTTTTTTTTTGGTTTTTCGAGACAGGGTTTCTCTGTGTAGCCCTGGCTGTCCTGGAACTCACTCTGTAGACCAGGCTGGCCTCGAACTCAGAAATCCGCCTGCCTCTGCCTCCTAAGTGCTGGGATTAAAGGCATGTGCCACCACTGCCCGGCCCAAGGCAACTCTTATAAAGGACAACGTTTAATTGGGGTTGGTTTACTGGTTCAGAGGTTTAGTCCATTATCATCATGGCAGGAAGCAAGGTATCATACAGGCAGACATCATCCTGGAAGAAGTGAGAGTTGTACATCTTGACCTAAGGCAGTCAGGAAAAGAGAATGTCTTCTGCACTGGGCAGAGCTTAAGCACTAGGAAGCCTCAAAGCTGCCTACAGAGTGACACACTTCCTCCAACAAGGCCATACCTATTCCAAAAATGCTGCACCTCCTAATAGTGCCACTTCCCATGGCCCAAGCATATTCAAACCACTACAGTCAGAAACTGAAGGACTTAGTGTTCAGAGTCATGCACATAGCCTGGAGTCATACAGTGGTGGGAATGGAGTAACCCTTCATCAAACGGCTCTGGATCCAAAGGCTATCTGAAACAAAGACTGTCTTTGTTGCATAATGGTCCTGCCCTGATGAAGCCAGCACTCTTGGCAGAGTATCATCCCAGTCTTAGACCCAGAAGAAGTACCAGTACTTTTGGGTAATGGTTGGGGAAGAGGGGTACTTATTGATTCAAAAATTGATTTCATCAGGCTGAGAGAAAGACATGGGGAGAGGAGTGGTCCCACATGGCCAGCTTGGCCTGGCCTGCCAGGCTAGGGGCTCAACTACTTGCAGGTTTTGGCGCCAAGATAATAGGTTTTCTTCACAATAGAAATAAGCCAATTCAAGCCAAATTACAAGAAAAAAAGGCAGGCATATTTGCCAATGGACTCCCGGGCCTTGAGGCAGGAAAAGTCACAGGCAGGCTATGGTGGGGAAGTTTTTTATGTATTATAAGTGCAGGAAAATGTTGTGTCTGCCACATGCTGGGCTTGTGCCCAGGTATGGCCACAAAAGATGGGGATTTGAATAGCCATTGACCTTAGGGGGAGGGTTTGCAACAGCTGTCAGGAATGCAGAACTGGCCTTTTGGTACCTTTTCTCTGTTCGGAGGCTTTCTGAGCAGGCAGGGTTGGAGAGAGGGGGCAGACTGGAGTTTATTAGACTGTAAGGGGGTGGGGCAAGCCAGTGGCCCCAACCTAGCACTTCTGGTGGCAATCGCTGTGCTTTTGGAGCTGAATCAGATCTCAGATGAACTGGGATGCCATTTCTGTACTCAACTGTGCCTGTTTTGTATGACAAAGTCAGCAGTTTTGACAATGGTTTAATGAAGAAGCCCACTGTGGAGAGACAGACTAAAGCATATACCCCTGCATGCACACACTGCATACGTGGTGGCTGGGATTAGGGAGGGTTTATTTTTGTAAATGGAAATCAGGTGAGGTCTGTCTCTCTGCATTAGATCAGTTCACTGTCACACTGGACAGACGTCACCTGGTAGAAATGGAAACACTGGTATTTATTGTCACTTTGATGCTTTCTCTATGAAAGAAGAGAAGGTTTTGGTATCTTTAGACGCCCACAAAGAATTGCCTTATCCTTGAGACCTCCACGGCTGAGCTTCAGGGAAGCCCTGCTAAAATCTGCGTAGCCACACCCTCTGACTCAGAATTCAAGGTGTGGACTCTGTCCCCCGTCTTCTTTCCAACTGCACTGCTCCTCTTCAGCTAAGCCCTGACAGACACCTGGAACCTACAGCTCTCCTTGATAGTTTGTCCATGCCAACAAAACAAACAAAGCCCTGGCAGAAATCCAGAGATTTGAGGACAAAATGTCTGTGTTTGACTCATCATAATTGCAAATTTCTTGCCAGTGAGGTGTTTGTGGTCTTCTCTTGCCCTGTGAATGAACCTAGCTTGTGGTCACGTTGTCCAGACTTTTTCTCTTTTGTGGAAGGATAGCTCTACGCCTGTGAGTGGTGACCTGTTTGGGGTCAGATATCACATATTTATATTATAATTCATAATAGTAGCAAAATTACAGTTATGAAATTGCAATGGAATGATCTTATGGTTATGCATCACCACAACATGAGGAACTGTATTAAAGGACCACAGCATTAGGAAGGTTGAAAACCACTGTTCCACTCTCACAAGAGGCCTGTTAGCCAACAGACCACAGGTAATAATCAAACCCACACCTGCTGGACACACACAGGGAAGACACAAAACAAATCAAAATACCCCGAACAGCATTTTCTCTGAATGTACCCCTTACTGAAAATGCCAGAGCATTTACAAATGATACTTATATATCTCTTGAAGTCAAGGGAAGGAAGGAGGTGACATGTGTATGTCACTAAGGGGAAGGCTATGGTGGAGAGGAGGAGGAGGAGGAGGAAGATAATGGTCACTGCAGAATGTGACAGTGACGGGCCATGCTGTGAACAATCCCAGAGAGGGCTTGGTAAACAATATGTCTGAAGCAAGGACCAAAAGAAGGAGAATGGGTTCCTCTTTTTAGGCCAGCATTAGTGATAGTGTGGCAGTGTTTGTATTTTAGCTGTCTGTGACATCCTCCGCAGCATCCCTAAAAAGTGCTTTGGATCAGGTGCAGGGCTGTGAAAGGCAGTCTGCTTTCTGGTAGACCTAAGGTTTGAACCCCTTGGGCCCAATAGGTTGTCTCCAAGGAGAGGAAATCTCACCCAAGGGAAAAAGTCCTAAAAAGAGGGTCAGTGAAAGACAGAATGTCTCCCATCCTCAAGGACTACACAGGGCAGCTCCAAGCTCAAGAACTCTCCCCGGATTCCATGTGGACAGTTACTCTTACCAGTGGGGCATGGGGGCTTACCAATTCTTCTGAGCTATCGAGAGTGGATCTCTCATGGTGGCTGAGGTGGGATGCAAACCTGCAGAGTTTCTAATCCGAGTCTTGGTGCCAATGATGTGTTTATAAAAAGATCAAGATATATAGTTCTATGGGGATAGGGGGGTGTGGGGGAAGGGTGTGCCTCAGTGGTCCCAAGTCAAGGCAGCCCTTCCCCCTGAGGGACCAGCCACACCACGGTATAGTATAGAATAGAGTTTATTTAGGGCATGGGGAGGGGAGCTAAGAGGGGAGTAGAGGCAGAGAAAGGCGGAGAGGGGGGAGAGAGTAGAGAAGTGGAGGCCGGCCATGACCACGTGGGGGGAGGAGGGAACAAGAGAGCCAAGAAATAAGAGATGCAAGAGAGAGGCAAGAGAGAGAGGGGGAGGGCGCAAACAACCCCTTTTATAGTGGGTCAGGCCCACCTGGCTGTTGCCAGGCAACTGTGGGGAGGAGCATACCTGGCTGTTGCCAGGCAACTGTGGGGAGAATCATACCTGGCTGTTGCCAGGTAACTGTGGGGTGGAGTTTAGACAGAATGCTAACATTCCCCCATTTTGGTTTAATTAAAAAAGAAAAATTAGAAAGAGGCAATGGCAGAGCAGGAATAGGGTCGTCGGAATATCTGACTGCTTCATGCTGGCATTGGGGGTGACGTGTCTCTGGGGAACCTAGAAGAATGGGCGTGGGGATGTTGTCCAGTCGTAGGAGAGTTGGCTGTTTTCTTGCTGTCCAGGGTTTGTGGAGGCATCTGAGGCTAGGTCAGAAGGAGCAGGTCCAGTAGAAGTGTCTGTGTCTGAGAAGAGATTGGAGCATCTGAAGGTTGCTTCACTGGAGCTGTCCTGGTTATAGTAAGCACCTGGACATGACAAGATATTGAAACACATTATTATAGGTGGAGAAATAGATTAAATACGTTTGGGAGAAAGAAAATTTTTCTTAATATGTTCATTTGAAACCCAGAGGAATCCCACCCTTTGGAATAGGTAGTAAGTGGGAACTTTGGGCAGATGTACTTATCTGGATGGAGTCTGTTGGGTCCATGAGAGGTAGATCTGAGTGGATTTTCTGTAGCTTATAAGTTTATAAAAGAGATAACATCATGAGTTAACAACGTGAACAGTCTTTAAGATGAGCCTTTTGTGGAGCAGAAGGGACAAGATTAAAAAGTTGAAAAAATTGGATCGTATAGTGGAATGTTTCATTAGAGTCAGGCAAATTTATAGGAACTCATTTAACATTAGGGCAGTGGCATAGCAAGAAGAGGAAATATGGACTGGTGCAGTAGAGAGAGTCAAGTCCCACGTGCGCATCCACCCTGAGCATTTGTAGCCCCTGGGAGAGGCAGAGACGCATAGGCAGTTGACTTCACACACCCCCACAGGCCTCGGGCTTTCCAGGTTGTGAGAAGCCTCTGCAGAGACATAGCCCGGGTGTGGGGGAGAGGGCTGTGATTCCCCGGAGACTTGCTGCAGCCTGCTCCGTGGGGTTCCCAGGCTCTGGGCATCACAGACTCCGCTGGATGTCGTGGAAGAGCTGGGAACGAAGTGGGACTGCAGACTGAATCTAGCCTGGACCAGGAGGAGGAGAAAGAGAGCGGCTAAGGTCCCTGCCTCAGGACCGGGTTAGTGGCTTGGGTACTGGCTAGCTGCATTGGCTTGGGTGGATGACTGCCGCAGCTGGGAACGCTGGGAACGCTTCAGTGGGAGGCTCGATGACAGCTCTTTTAGGCAAAGGCCAGTTCCATTGTTTCCCATGGTAGATGAAGAGAGACAGGCCAGAGTTTCAGACATTTATTGTCATTTGACATTGCCATAATGACATTTATTGTCATTGTGGAGAATGGTGTGGGTGAGACCGTACCCCTGTGCCCTCAGGGAGGGGCGATGTTGAAATAGTAACTGGGAAGGGGCGTGGCTAAACCTCTAGGTGCCTCATTAACATGGAGATGTCTAGAGACTATGTGGCCACGCCTCTACCTGTGGCGGGGTTGGGGGGCGTGACAATGCCTCTACCTGAGGAAATGTCACTGACTTATGGAGAGATATAGGCATGTGTCGGGAGCTGTTTCTAGGAGCCTGGAAAATGCCTGCCGTCTCTTATAGGCTGTCCTCTGCTGGAGACAACCTATTGAGCACACGGGGTTCAAACCTTAGCTCTACCAGAAACCAGACTGCCTTTCGTGGCCCCGCAATCAGGTACCAAATACTTGATGGCTCGAGCACAGGTGAGCTGTCAGCATTTCGTATCCTAAGGGAAGCTCCTGCCCAAGCACCATCTCTAATACTGGTGGGGTCATCAGCTGCATGCTCAGCTTGAGCGACGGAGATCGAATATGACTCGATAGAGGCAGCACCATGAGGTCAGGCTGAGACCAATAGAATGCACTGAGCAGAGGTGAAGGTCAGGCATTCTATTCCTGGTGGTTAAAATATGCTTGACTCAGGGAATGGCACTATTAAGAAGTGTAGCCTTGTTGGAGGAAGTGTGTCACTGTGGGAGTGGGCTTTGAGACCTTCCTCCTAGCTGCCTGGAAGACAGTCTGCTCCTGACTTACTTTGGATAAAGATGTAGAACTCTCAGCTCCTCCTGCACCATGCCTGCCTGGAAGCTGCCATGTTCCCGCTTTGACGATAATGGACTGAACCTCTGAACCTGTAAGCCAGCCCCAATGAAATGTTGATCTTGTAAGAGTTGCCTTGGTCATGTGTCTCTTCACAGCAATGGAAACCCTAACTAAGACACTATTTATCTAATTGTGTGTTCTCCAGAGTTCCTTCTCATGGTGTTATGTAAAGGATTATAAGAGCTGCTAGGCACTCAGCCCTTGGCCTTCACCACTCCTGATGCTTGTTTCCTGGTGAGGAAGTAGGCCTTTGGGAGGCGATTTGGTCACAGGGGAGGGATGCAGGCATGGGGCATGTGTCCATTGAAAAGAAGAAAGGGGCACAGGTTACCTGCCTGGTGCATTAGGAGATCTGAGCTATCTGAATAAGCTGGGGACAGAGATTGCTCTTCCTTCCTTCCAGTATACTTCCCAAGATCCAGAAGAAGTAGAGAATAAACAATTAAAACAGCAAGAAGCCGACATTTAACAAACAGCCCAGTAATAATTGCTCCAGCCTGAGTCACGAATGCACGACAGAACTGATAAGATTATAATGAGAAAGGATATTTGCATATTCTTAAAATACCACCATAGAAAAATCTTGATAATTATAACTTTGCAGAGAAAAGATCTCACACAGTTGCCATAGCTAGGGCCTTTCAGAAAAACAAAGCTGGGGTGTGAGGGAGAGAAGGAATGAAGGGAACGTACATAGAATCATACGGTTCTCGGTAGAAAAGAAGAGAGGTTAAAAATTAACTGCTATCTAAAATTTCTTTAAGGTAAGAAGTCAGAAAACAAAACCAGAACCCAAATAAAATGGAAGAAACAGAATGACAGAGAATAAATGTAATCAAATTGAAAACAACATGTAATCAATTAGGAGGAAAGCCTTATTTTATAAATAAATAAATAAATAAATAAATAAATAAATAAATCTGATACTGAATGAACTGATGGGGAGAGCAGACCAGTTCTTAACTTGCAATGCCCGTGAAATCCGAATGAGAAACACTTCTGTGGGATCACTGATACCTTCACCACTCAAGCCAAACTAATGGCAGGTTTTTGTTTGTTTGTTTAGATGAAACAAAAACCAAGATAATTCAACAGGACAATATACAGGGGGACAACTCCAGTGTTCAGCTAAGGATGTTATTCAAAAATTGACCAAAGTAAAGATGTGTGAGACAAGCAAAATCTGTGGATTCCATCCCAGAAGACCTACCTTTGAAAACAGGAAACTGAGAAAAATAGAAGCTCCCACCGGGTATGCACATGGGCAAATGTGCAAGACTGCTGACCATGCATCAGTAGCAGAGAAAAGCTCATGGCTGTCCCAATAAAATGGTAAAATGACTAAGAAGAACATAATGGCATGGAGGTGATCAAGGGGCTGCTCTGACAGTTTCACAATTTCTTCAAGGTATTAAAGCATTAGCCACAAGAAGATTAGAAGTCAATAATAAACAGAATGACCAGAACATTCCTAAGAAAAAGATGTGGTACCTCTGTGTTTGTTAGTTACATATCTGTTACCTTTGTGTTAGTTACATACCTGTTACCTCTGTGTTAGTTACATATCTGTTACCTTTGTGTTAGTTACATACCTGTTACCTCTGCGTTAGTTACATACCTGTTACCTCTGCGTTAGTTACATACCTGTTACCTCTGAGTTAGTTACACACCTGTTACCTCTGAGTTAGTTACATACCTGTTACCTCTGAGTTAGTTACATACCTGTTACCTACCTGCTGTATGATAAACAGCATGGCTAGAGAGACTGGAGGCATGTGGCAGGTGACTGGAACAGAGGCTGCAGAACACTTCCCTACAGAAGAAGCTGGGAATGAACCTGAAGTGGTACAAGGCTCCAGACTGGCCTTAGTGACATACTTCCTCTAGTAGAACTCCACTAAAGGCTCCATAACCTTTCCAAATGGCGTCACCAACTGGGACGGTGAGACCTAAAGTAGCACCACTAACTCCATTTTGTTTTTCAGACGCCATTTTGAGCCAAGTGAAGGGCCTGGAAAACTGAACTTTTTAACTGCAGGT
Source organism: Rhynchomys soricoides (assembly GCA_019843965.1). Taxonomy (NCBI): domain Eukaryota; kingdom Metazoa; phylum Chordata; class Mammalia; order Rodentia; family Muridae; genus Rhynchomys; species Rhynchomys soricoides. Next base: position 16,625,878 of record JADRCH010000011.1, read on the forward strand.
GCAGAGTGTTCCAGGAAAGTCCCCACTTGATCAGTTGGGCCAAATGTTCCAGGAAACTGCAAGGGCCAAACCACAACTGGCCTAATCTTGCTTAAACTTTACATATCAGCTTCATGCCAGCATGGAAACTCCCCAACTGCCCATTTGTGGTTTTTGCCTTTAAAAACCCCTCTCCCGGGAGCTCGAGATCACCATTTTGTGGTGGTCCAAGCTCGAGCTTGCAGTAAATGCCTTCTTGCTTGTGCATCGGAGTTGAGTCCTGGTGGTCTTTTGGGGGTCTTGCGATTTGGGTATAACAGGACCAATACGTGAGCCTTTGGCGACATTTCTCATTTAAACCATTATACTGACCCTCTATATAGAAAACTTCCAAACAATATTCATGAGTTAAAAGACTTGATATCAACAGGAATGAGTTGTCCCCCAACAGATCCATTAATCAATGCATCTGCAGTGAAACCCTGTGTGGTTTTATTAAACACGAAGCTCATCGTCCTGTAAAGTTGTATGTGGAAATAAAGTGTGGGCTAAAGCTAGACATTAAAATATACATAGCATGGGATTATATTTGGATGAAATTTTAAAATAGGCAAAACAAAATTTTGTGATGAAGCTGTCACCCTGGATGAGGAGACTGGAGGGAAACAGGAAAGTGGCAGTGCCCCTGGGCACATGGTGCTTTCACCTTGAGTGTGGGTCTGTAATGCTCAGTCTTTTGCACGCATTAATGAGCCTACTGAGAGTCTATAATGTTCAGTCCGTTTGCAAGTATTCATAATCCTACTGTGTGTGAGTCTGTAATGTTCAGTCTGTTGCATTCATTAATGAGCCTACTGTGGGTCTGTAATGCTCAGACTGCATGCATCTGTGAGCCTATTGATAGATAATGGTAAAATTTAGTACTAATTTTAAAAGAACATTAAAAACAAACAAACAAACCAAGCAGGATGCTCCTCAGAGAGAAGGAAAAAGAGTAAAGTAAGTGCCCTAAAGACTCAAGACTTATGACAAAGCTTCAGTAATTAAGGCTGTGTAACATCTATCCAGGGACAGACAATTGGGCTGGCCTTGACTGTAATACAGAGAGCAGAAATAAACACCCACATTTATGGAAATGTGATTATTGGTCATGGGGAGAATGACATGTTCAGGAAATGGTACAGTTGGTGTTTGCATAAAGAGCAATGACTTTTATCGCACTATACAAAAAAGGAAATCCTGGGCCACCATGTGAGTGGCAGAAATTTTGAAAGGTTTAAGATAAAACACAGGAAAATACTAGTCAGGAGCAGTGGGGGCTTATCAAAAGATAAGATTGTGCTGTAATCACATAAGACAGACAATGGCTCTTCATCAGGAGACAAGCCACAGACAGGAAGATGCTGGAAACACATGTAATTAACAAGAACAGTATCTAGGGCAGAGGATATACTGATGGAAAGACATCCATTCATCTCGAAAAAGGTACTGATGACAGACCAGAGAAACAATTCCATAAAAGTCTCACTCAGTGAGTCATCATGTTTACTATGGTTGCCATAGCAGCCTGAGTCCCTCAAAGGCCTCATCACCAGAAAAGCCAACCCAGCACAGGTGACTCACAGAACTCCATGCAGGAATGAAGGCAGGTGAGCTAATGGGAGACTGTCTCTCCCCAACAACTGTAACTGCTTATATAACCTTGGCAGAGGACTTTGAATCTTGTAGCTTTCAGGGTTATCTGAACCTTGTAAGTTTCCTTTACTTGGACCTTGTATGTTTTGCTTATTTCCCGGGTCCCTGGATCCTCTCACTTTGCTCCAGGATGGAGCGTTTAGAAGCGTTCTTCAGTTTGGAAGAAACATCTACACAGGAACTAAGAAACCTTTAAAGGAAAAGGACGTGAAGGAACTCTGTGGCAAAGCCGTTGGCAGTGACAGCCATTAGCAGATGAGCTGAACTACTGAAAGGAAAACTCTCATAAGGAACTGGGAATGTGCAAATTAAGATTAAGATCACAGAGAGATGCTTTGTATCCACTGACCAGGCAGAAATTTAGCTACAGATACTCAGTATCCATAAGAATGTGGGTGGCACTGCTGGGAGGGGAGCCCAGGCACTGTGGAAGTCAGTCTGGTGACATCTTGCTATGAAAGGTTTGCTGTACATACAGCCTAGCATTTTCATTCCTAGGTATATCTCTAAGAAATTACTATACATACCGACTAGAACATTCAAGAGTTTTCATAACATGTATACATTGTAGATATTAGTAACAACTGATAACTGGAAAGAATAGGAAGAAGTAAGCTGTATAGTGTGTTATAAACTTTCTTCTCTGTTGAGTTGCTGCCTTGTGGCCGTCAAGAACAGTGCACTGACTTCTGGGAGGCAGGGAGGGAAGAGTGTGCAGTAAGTGGTAGAGAAAGCTCTTGGCAGCAGAGAGGGGACCCCACCGTGGGCTGCTGACAGAGGCTGTGTCTGGAGTTTATTTTTGGGCTTAGTTGGGCTCAGATTGGTTTGGCATATACAGATTAGGTGAGAGGTAAAGACAGTGAGGAGAGGGTTCACAGACTGGGATGTGCTCTCAGGTGGAAAGCTCTGCTCCCACCCCAGACAGACAGCTGAAGTGAGGCTATGAGCCTTGGGCTGTCTCAGGACCTGGAGGGGGAGGGTGGAGGGAGTCAGTTTCCATGTTCCATCTCCTACTTCAGAAGGTTCCTGGTCACTATCTCCAGTCACAGCCTGGATCCCTTTATCTCTGTGTATTCCAGGGCTCTATTTACACCCGACTCTGTGCGTAGGCAATACACTGGCATTTCATAATAGTAAAAAAATCAACTAGTTACAGGAAAAGAAAACAAATATGCTTAGGGGAAAAGTGAATTTCAGAAGACTATATTTAGTGTCTTGGCAGTTGTATGATATTTATGCATATGCAAAGCTAAACAACATAGAATTCATAGATGTATCCATGTCTAGTAAAAAGATGTAGAAAGCAGCAGAGTGGAGAACAGAAAACCTGAGGTTAGGAGGAACATATAGGTGTCTTCAAGGGTGGTATGCCTGCTCTGTGATTTGTATATTTGCATATTTATCAACTATCAAATATTATACATTGAATATTGCCATTTAAATTATTGCCTATAATATTAAATTTCTATCCAGAACAGTTGGTGAAATCAGACAGAAACTCCAGAAATAAGCTGTCAGGCTCCTAATCTGCTTTCTGCAGTGAGCAATGTTATGGCTGTGGGAAGTTACTCAAGTGTCTTGTGCCACCGTGTTTACATCTGTAAAATGGGAACTGTGAAAATATGTTGTTATTCTGATTACTAAATGCATTCATAGAGGAAAAGCCCATAGCAAAGTTGAACAATGAGCTTTTGCCAAGGATCAGCTTATACTTGAGGGCCAGCAACTTAGCACCCATTAATCTCAGTTTTCTTATTTGCAAAGGGATGGGGACTACATTCATAGTCCGATGTAGCATTCTAAGTTATCTGACTAGTTTCCTAATTTGGAAACTGAAGAACTAATCTCACAGTGAAGACCTGGACATGAGAAGATGACCCAATGGGGAAGAGACATGCTCCCCAGGACAGAGAGCTGGCTTCACAGGGAAACAGGCATGCTCCCCAGGACAGAGGTGCAGCATGTGTGAGGGTCTTCACACAGTCCTGTTGAGATTCTGCTTGAATTCCTGTTAGAATCACTTCATTTACATGCTGTGCACCAGTGTGGAGAGAGGTCTCACTCTGCTCCAGGAACAAGCAGGGTCCTTCTTCTGTGCTGTATCCAGGCCTCCTCCTCCTCCTCCTCCTCCTCCTCCTCCTCCTCCTCTTCCTCCTCTTCTTCTTCCTCCTCCCCAGCTTCAGCAAATGAAACTGAAACTATTGATGGAGAATGGGGAGGGGCAGACAGTGGGTGGGACTGCACCCAAGCTCAGGAAGATGCCATTGTCCCTCAGAGAGAAGCTCTGACTGTGGCAGCTCACTGACCTTTAAGGCCATTACTGCCACCTGGAGTACCAGACTGCAGGAGCTGGCCCAGGTGACTGCAGAGGCTGGGTATCCTTCTTGCTCTCTCCCTCACTTCTTGGTGGGGACAATACTCAGCATCTGCTTCATGGGCACAAAAGTGTTTCTGCTTTTATATTGTGTTGCCCTCTGCGCCCCCCCCCCCATTTTTCTTTTAAGGTGAATGTGTCCTTCATTTTGACGTGGCTTTCCTGCTCCTGTCATGAAGCTGTCAGTCAAGGTGGCGGTGAGATGTATCTCATTTCCTTTTAGCTTTCTTTTGTGTTCTACCACTGGAGCCAGAGTCCTCGCTGCTTTTCTGCCCATCTGCACATGCTGCAGCATTTGTCAATATTAAATTTAATTTGTGCTCAGAGCACTTCACGAACGGTGAAAACACAAAGCTCTCTGAACTTTATCCTCCGTGTTCGTTCAGTCCAGCCAGCGTTAGCAAACCTAATGAGCTGCAAGCTTGTCCTACCCAGATGTAGGCCAGTTCTGTTGACTGAACACATTGTATGTTTAGAAAGTGACCCTGTAAAACCCACTTGAAATTTATCTACCTCACGACCCTGTGATCCCCCTGTTCTTTTTTACAATAGAATGAATTTGTGTCCAAGTGTCCATCCAGTGGGTCCACATTAAAGAGATGAACATCAACAACAGACATTTATTGAGTGCCTATTGTGTGCAAGGCACTGTACTAGGTATGGGGCTACAAAGACAAAGGCAAGACAGCCCCTGCCCCCAAGGAGCTTACAATCTAGTCTAACAGACACACATAGAAAGACACAAGACAATCCAAGGTAGCATGTCATACTGGGCACAATAGAAGACAGGCTCTCAGCCTTTTTTTTTTTTCATTTACATTTTGATACCCTGAGTAGGTGGGGGAGTGAGCTTTAGCCAAGTTACTCCCATGCAGTTCCAAGCCTTCTGGAAAGTCTCATGTCTTTCCACTTCAGAACGACTTCTGGTATGAGCTAAAACCCAGGCAATCTGTAACTCTCCTTTTACCCCGCCTCCTCAGGCTTTGGGTTTTTGTCTAGTTTTGTTTTCTTTTAAGAAACGTCAGAGAGGGTGGCGTTTTGTCCTGCTTTGTCCAAGATGGCCCGACGTTTAGGATTTAAACTCCCTTTTCTCCTAGTTTAGACCATCCTGGGGCACATCTACAGTACCTTGTTAGTAATGGGCTCAACTCTTGGACCTACCACTCCATTGCTCCAGGAGGCTCTACACTGAACCCATTCCCTAGACAGCTACCAGCCCACCAGGGAGACCTGACCAGTCCAACTCTGAGGTCTTGAGAACACTGAGGGCAGAAGGATCTGGACAGGTTAATGGTGAAGACACGGGGTGGGGGTGGGTGAAGGCTCAAAAGAGGCAGAAGGATGAAGGAAAAGACTACTCAGTGTGAAATGCTCAGAACCAGAGGAAGTTGGGACAACCTTCATCAGGGTAGGACTCCCTCTGGGAGACCCAGAGTCACTCCCCAGGGCAAACATCTGGAGAGGTACAATGTAGATACACAGCACCATCCTCATCCTAACTGAATTTCTACACTTCCTCTCACTTTCTACCATTCATTTACCTTTTAAAAGTTCTCTGAAATGTGAAATATCGTGTTTATTTCAATATGAGATCTCTGTCTCCATTCTAATGGTGTTCAGATGGTTCAGAGATGCCCTGTCTTTGGGACACGAGTCTGGCAGTAACCTAAGGGTACCAAGAGGCCACACGCGAGTACCCTTTCGGCACAGGGCTTTGCTGTCATTTTTCATTTAGTTTTATGAAGGACTGAGCTCTGTGTTCTTAGGACTTGTGTGTCCCTGAATCGATCTGCTTCTGTGCCCAGCCCTAAGGAGTATAGAGCAGAATAAACAAAGCAAAAGGGGGCTCAGCTCCCTAACACCCACTTATGAGAATCACACAGCCAAGTCCCCATGCAGCACACTGAATATTTACCTCCTAATGTTCTTTTAATGTGTGCTTTCTTGGGTGAATATTTACTGTAGAATATTAAATGTGAGATTCCTCTTTTTATGGGCCATTTGAAGTGATTGATTCTGTTTGTGAATTCCTGTATCTTTGCCCATAATGGCTATCTATTGTAATGGCCTCTGCCAAATGTTCTTGTGTTGAAATAACAGAAGCCATGGATCGCCCAGCTGTGGCATCATATTATTGTGGTCTTAAAAGCTAGGAGGAGGCTGATGATACCACTGGAGAGAGAGAAGGGTAGCATACCAAGTCTGAGTGGGGCTTCAAATATCCCGAAATCACTGAAGTCTGTAAGCAGGGTTGTGTGTCCTCTATCAGAGTTGATGTTTAATGGTGTTGGATGGCATTAAGTCTGACGGTTGTAAAATGATAGTGGGTTAACACATGAACTCAATTGCCCACAACCAGGTCCATCAGCACAAGCCGTCCGAGCTCTCGGCGTCTTCTTTAATGCTGCCTGCCGTAAAACTGCGACCCAAGCGATCATTTCTTACACTTAGCTACACTGTGCTTGGAAAAAGAAATACATGAAGTCATGCATTATAGCTACAAGTGAATTTAAAATATTTTTCTGTGACAGAACCAAGACTTTGGGCATTTGGTTGCTTTTTATTCTTTTGAGTATTTGAGAGGAACAAATTAGAAAAAAAGACTTATCTTGATGTTCTTTGTGGGCTTTTCTCCCTTAAACAAACACATACACACACATAAATACCACACACACACATACCACATTCACACACACACACACACACACACACACACACACCATCCAAAGATACTGAGATAGTGAGAAAGTAGATCAGGTCAGGTGGTATTCTTACCCCTTGGTAGCTAAGCTTTTCCAAAATTCCATAAGTATAGGAATTGTCAACGGAACCACTTATATGTCAACAAATAATCTCTTCAAGGGACTGTGAAGATGACTTGTCAGCCAACTCTGTGCAGTCCACACCCTTCTTCCTGTGTACGTCAGCTCGGAGGTTGTGCTGTGGTAGAGTAAAATTCATTCTCCTACAAAAACTCAGAAGACATTTGAAGAATGAATTCCACTGTGCCTTGGACAGCCATTTCAGTTTCTTTTTCTTTTTTGCTGACTTTTAATATCCAAGCCACACGACAATATGTCTTTGCTGTCTAAATACCTGGACTGTATCTGCACCTCCACAATGGCACTCTGCATAATGAATGGTTCTACTTAATGAATTATCACTAAGTAAGAAGATGGGAGAGAACTGGCATTGGAGACACTTTATTCACAAGCCCTGTCCTGTGTGTGGAGCAATGCCTGCTCCCTCACGACATTAGCTGCTGCCCTCAGGTCTGTCATTAGACACACTGATGTCACTTTGGCAGTATGTAAAGAATAGTCTAGCATATTCTTATTTCTCTTAGTGGTACAAATTTTAAAAATGAAAATCTGTGATACTATCTGATCGTGGGTTTGAATGGAGAGAGGAGTCCTTTACATTATCCAGCCAGTGGGTCACAACTGTTCTGTGTTCTCAAACACGGGCAGCTCTTGGCGCTGCCTCCACCCCACCCTCCAATTCCTCACTTTCTTAAAGAATCTCGGGATAGTGGTTAGGCAAGAGAGACCCAGGGGGAAGCATGATTTCTACCCAGAGGACCCTGACATCTCCACCCTGACTGGAAGGTGCTGGCTACTGTCAGGGCCACAGCAATCCAAGTGTCTAACCCTCCTACCAGTGAGAGAGGTTCCAACAATCTTAGATTTGCAAGAGGAACTCAGAGGATTTTCTGCCACTCTAAAGAAGGGGAAAGTAGAGCTCAAAGAGAGAGAGCTTGTATTATCAGTTGCTACTGAAAAAAAAAGCTATTGTGTCTTTGAATTTCTCTCATTAGCATCTTTTTGTTTTAATAACACAGTTTCTGGATTTCAGTTTCGTTCTTTATATACATTAGAAAGTGGTATAGCTGTTTTTGTTATGAAACAGCAAATTGCCTGAAGCCGGGAGGTTCAAACAATGCTGCACATTTCCACATCAAATACCGATTTCAAGCTAATAACGAGCATTGTGAATTCAGTAACTCATCAGCCTGATCCTTGCCCATTCCAACCACCATTCAGGATTAGAGAGTCAGGAAGAATAAATTGCCACATAATCATAATCTATAAAAATACTGCCTAGAGTACACTAAAAAACTCTCAATAAATAAATAGCAGACATTTGCTTTATGAAAATCATTGGAGATGTGCTCTTCAGAAACATGTCCATTTCAGGCCTTTTACAAATCACGAAGTCTGACAAATGACAAAGATTATAGGTCAGGTTAGGTTACAGCCTGATAGAAAATCCTTTGACATGAATGTCTGTAAAGAAACACAACTAAAAGTGTCAGGCTGCTCCTGTTTCAGTTTCGAAGGCAATACTTCCAGAGACCTGGAGCGTTCCTATCCGTGGCAGTGTCACTGAATCAAGGCTTCAGTTGCTCTTTCCAAGAGACAGTACTCTTTAGCCTGTACCACTCTGGAAGGTCGTCTGGCCGCTGGGCTCTGTCCATGGTGCTGAAGGACGCCGCTCTTCTCGGCCACCCATTCAGTTCCCATTTCCCTGCCTGGAGGTCAAGTCCTTCCTCCCGTACCAGATAGAGTGGACACTGCACCTCACTATCCAGCAGGTCACCCCTCAGAACACAGGCTTGTCCTCAGCATGATTCACAGCGGGAGATTCTGGTTTCCAGTCTGGTTGGAAAAAGTGAATGTTGAATGTCCGTGCCCAGTTCTTAAACACCCGTTTCTCTGTAATGAAACGGTGGTGACTGCCCTTGCGTCCTCGCTCGTGAGAGAGGTACATTGTACATTCATCGGGTCCCGAGGGCTCATAGTAATGATAAGGTACGGAAGAGTGCTTTGGGTCCCTGTGGGAGGGAAGTGCAACAACTGTTAAAGCAGAGGAGAGAGAAATAGTGCAAAGGCCCAAGCCGTACCCGACATGGAGCATGCCTTTTCAGTGTTAACTATAAGAAGCTGATAAACACAAACCGTATTTTCTCATCGAAAGAACTTCAGCTGATGTTTCTTTTTGTGTGTGTGTGGCGTTGAAGCAACAAGAAAGTGAAAGGGTTTTCAAACAGAGCGTAGGGATGTGCTGTGAGAGGCTCAGGCCCCAGGGCTCAGACACTGCACGAGCACACTTGCACCAATACGCCACACAGAGCTTCTGAAAGCCTGAGAGCTTTACAATAGAAACCAAACCAAAACCAGTCCGTTTCCCTTCCCTGCTGCAGCTTATGAGTTCATCCTTCTCTCTATTGGGAATCAGCTGGATCCTCCTTGTGATGGTGTGGATGAGAATGGTCACTGTGGGCTCATACATTTGAATGTTTGTTTCCCAGTTGGTGGAAGGATTGGGAGATATGACCTTGTTGGGGGAAATGGCATACTGGGTGAGGGGGTGATCAAAAGCCCATAGTAGGTCTCTCTCTCTCTCTCTCTCTCTCTCTCTCTCTCTCTCTCTCTCTCTGATTCCTGTTAATGGATCAGGATATAATCTCAGCTACTGCTCAAGCACCACATCTACCTGCCTGCTGCCATGTTCCCTCCATGATGATCATGGACTGACCCTCCGAAACTGTAAGCAAAACCGCAATCAAATGCTTTCTGTTGTAAGAGGCCTTGGTCAAGGTGTCTCATCACAGCAATAGAACGGTGACTAAGGCACGCCTCAAGGGCCTTTGCTCCCACCCCTCGCCCCACTTGTCAGCTACCTTACAGCATTAATCTCCAAACTGCCGTCTCTTTCCTATTTATTGTCTGCCCTAAGAACAGGGCTTTACCTCATTTCTGGGACTATGCCTAGTGTGGAGGCAATAAACGATGTTTCAGTTTCTGTCCTTGGAGGGAGTAATCAGCTGAATGCCACGCCTCCATAGACATTTTCTCTCCAATAATCCTAAGTGTAAGAGAAGAAGACAGCAGGCAGCCACTGCTTTATTCCAATTGTGGTAGATGAGCCGTAAGTCTAGAGGCGGGTGTCTCTTGGTCCAGAGACTTTAAACTATCCCTTCCCTTTGTGGGGGCTGACAGCCCTAGCATGTTTTTCTATATCTCCCATTTCTGCCTCAAATAAAAACACTGGATTGATTTCCTCAAGGTGGTAGACCCGGTTCTGATATGTGGGGGGACCCAGTAAATGTGCTCCGGCATCAGATTAATCCATTTTAGAGTGGTGCTCCCTCTTCTGGACTTGAGCAGTAGACAGTAAGTTTCATCAAGGTGTTCAGCAGATGAGCTAGGCATGTCCTGTCTGCTGTCATATATATCCCAAGATAACTGTGAATGCAGCCTAACACATGTGTAGATCACGGTGGTGGTCTGAATAGGAATGCCCCCCCATAGACTCATTGGTCATAGAGAATGGCACTATTAGGAGATGTGGCCTTTTTGGAGGAGGTATGTCACTTTGGGTGAAGGCTTTGAGGTTATATATGCTCAAACTATGCTCAGTGTGATACACAGTCTCCATCTGCTACCTTAGAATTGAGAGGTATAATAATCAGCTCCTTCTCCAGCACCATGTCTACCTGGAGGCTGCCATGCTTCCCACCATGATGATAACAGACTAAACTTTTGAAACTGTAAGCCAGCCCCAATTAAATGTTTTTCTTTATAAGAGTTGCCTTGGTCATGGTGCCTCTTTGCAGTAATGAAAACCTAACTAAAGACAAGCATGATGTCCTGTCCCAAGGTCAAAAGTTTGGACACTCCTGCCAGAGACTCCAAAAGGCACAGGATGCTGAATATCTTGCAGTAGTCTTTCAAAGCCTGATGCCCAAGGGCCCTTCTCTAAGGACAGGAGCTCCTGTACCCAAGATGCTCCACCTATCAGCAACCTTCCTCTTCTTTTTCTTTGGAGGAGATCAATACTCAAATGAGTTTTAGAGTATCAGCTTTTCTGGGTCAGAGATTGAAGTCTTTTATCAGGAGAGGGGTCACGTTTGTGGCTCCAACACAATAAACCTTCAGGCAGCATCTCCTCTTAGGTTAAGGTTGTTCCAGGAAGAGAGGTTTATTTGTGTCATGTCAGCCCAGATGCTGTGCTGAGCTTACACTTTGCATCTCTAATAACCCTGTCTCAGACCAGGGACTGCTCACTTGCCCTGTCAGTCACTGCAGATTTCCACCCTAGACCTGGAATAATGCCAAGGTTCAGTAGGAAGCATTTCCAGTACAGAAAACTCATGTTGGAGAAAACTCACATTGGAATTGGCCACTCCTTACAAACAACAACCGGAGAGGGACAGAACAGCGGTCATGGTGAATCCTGCTTGTAATCCTAGCACTTAAGAAGCTGCCGCAGGAGGATCATTGTGAGTTCCTAGCTAGCCTGGGTTATAAAGTGGGGCTTTGTCTAAAGCAAACAAATATCAAAACATATAGCAACAACAATAAATAAGTAAATAAAAACTCAAACAAGAAAACAAAAATCAAGGAGTAGGCTTGTGTGGGATCCATCTCTGCAGGTTCATAGAGCAGGATTTGGAGAGGGAAGGCTGCTAAATTCATCCTGCCATGCTATTACGGGGGCTAACTTTCTCTTTAACATCAATTCAGGTTTTAAATGTGATTCACCTAGGTTTTAGGCATCTTATGGACATCAATCTACTACGGAAACAATTAGGTTTCTAAAAATATCTTGTGATTGATGTAGTACTTAGGAATAGAAGATAATTGGAAGTTGGCTAAAGGATGCTCAGGATCAATTTCCTTATCCAAGAGGACCATCTCGTTGAATGAAAGCTTATTGGCCTCCATATTGATCACCAAGAGGGAGATTAGATTTATGTGTTTGGGCATCATGGTTACACAGGTGTCCACATGGGCCATTCCTGGGAGTAAAAATTGTTTTAGTCTTTTAACACTTTGTGGTGGTTTGAATATACTTGGCCCATTGGAAGTGGCACTATTAGGAGGTGTGGCCTTGTTGGAGGAGGTGTGTACTGTGTAAGCCAGCTTTGAAGGTGCCTAGTGCTCAAGCTCCACCCAGTGTGAAAGACACCATTTTCCTGGTTGCCTTTGGATGGAGATGCAGAATTCTTGGTTCCTCCAGCACCATGTCTGCCTGCATGCTGCCTTGCTTTTTGCCATGATGATAATGGACTAAACCTCTGAACTGTAAGCCAGCCCCAATTAAATGTCCTTTTTAAGAGTTGCCTTGATCATGGTGTGTCTTCATAGCAATGGAAACCCTAAATAAGACAGAAGTTGGTACCCGGGGCTGGGGTATTTTTATGATAGGCCTGACCATGCTTTCATTGGAAGGAATGTTGATTTGGTGACTTTGGAGAGCAGTGGAATGCTTTAATTGGGATTTAATGGGCAGTACTAGTAGAGGCATGGAAGACATTGGTGCTGAGGGTGGTTTCAACTATGGGGAGGGGGATGGCTCTAGAGTTTTCAGAGGAGGAGAATATTAATATGTGTCCTAGAAGATTTTTGAGACTGCTCTTGTGGTATTTTGGTGAAGAATGTAGCTGCTTTCTGCCCTTGTCTGAAGACTCTGCCTGAGGCTAAGGTGAAGAGATTCAGATTAATTACATTGACAAAAGAAGTCTCAAGTCAACCAAGTTTAGACTCTGTCCTGTGGTTCACTCTTATGAGGAGCATTTTGATCAAGCATTAAGTTCAGATAGGAAAACCCCCCAAAATGTGTGGTTCAAGTATTAAAGGGGCACCAGGAAGTGCAATGGAGCTGAATCCTGTGTTCGAGGAGATTAAATGGAATTAAGAGAGTGGTGACCTCAGGGCAAGATCCCACCCACCTAAGCTTATTGTTTATGTGTTTACAGTTGAACAAGAGATAGTTATATTTTGTTATGTGTTATTATTACCTGGATATTTGTTTTCATTTGGACTTCTAATCTGAAACTACAATCTGTTTGTGATGGTCACTGTGCAATGGTCACTGTGCAATGGTCAATGAGTGATGTGACCCTGTTATGGTCACTGTGTGATGGACACTGTGTGATGCTCACTGTATGGTGGACACTGTGTGATGGTCACTGTGTGATGGTCACTGT
>JADRCH010000011.1:16638930-16655763 GCA_019843965.1 Rhynchomys soricoides
ATTTGTGATGGATACTGTGTGATGGACACTGTATGATGCTCACTGTATGGTGGACACTCTGTGATGGTCACTGTGTGATGGTCACTGTGTGATGGACACTATAGTGGTCACTGTGTGATGGACACTGTGTGATGGACACAGTACAATGGTCATTTGTGATGGACACTATGTGATGGTGACTGTGACAGACACAGATCCAGAAACTACAATCCAGAAATGGAGGCACACCTGTGATCCAAATCTTGAAGCTGGAAGACACATGCTTTTGATCTGGATCTTGAGGCATAGTGACCATGACAAGCTTCAGTCCAGGCATGGTGTTACATGCCTTTAGTCCGCAGAGACAGAGCCAAGCAGACCGCTGAGTTCAGGGCCAGCCTGGGACAGAGCAAGTTCCAAGTATAGAAGAGCTTAGGCACAGGCTTGGGGGTACATGTCTTTAATCCCAGTCTTCAGCAGACAGAGGCAGGCAGATCTCTGAGTTCAAGATCAGTATACAGAGCAAGTTCTAGGACAACCACCAAGCCTAGGCAGTGAAGGATGTAATAGAAAAAAGGGGTCATGTTCCAGCCCCAAGCAGCAGAATTCAGCAGCTTTGGCCATGTGGCTCTAGCTTTAGAGTCTAGAATAAAAGGGACTCCTGAGATAATTTATGTTGGTTACCTGGAACTAAGGAATTAGTGGTGATTTAAGACGAGACCAGCATGGCTCAGTGGTTAAGAGCATTGACTGTTCTTCCAGAGGTCCTGAGTTAAATCCCAGCAACCACATGGTGACTTACAACCATCTGTAATGGGATCTGATGCCCTCTTCTAGTATGTCTGAAGACAGCTACCGTGTACTCATATACATTAAATAAATAAATAAATAAATAAATAATAAGAGACCAGCATCACTGAGGTGAAATCTTCTGGGAAGTGTTTTCTGAGAGCACGAAGAAGCTGTGTTTCAGATATAGATTTTTGTGCTGGCAGCTGGACTTGGTAATATATAAGAATTACCCAGGTGATACTGGTTTTGAAGGTGAGAAGGGGTCATGGAGAGCCGCTGAGGCTTGGCACTGTGAGAGGCCAGGAAAAGCCATTGGTGGAAGTGCAGCCTCAGTTGCAGTTGATGGCCCAGAACTGAAGGGGTCATGCAAAGAACTTGAGGCTTAGCACCATGAAGAGACAGAGGCTACTGGTTAAGCTTAGTTGCAGTGGAAGACCTCAGTGTATTGGAGATACAACAGCAGCAGCAGTGGAGTGGAGTCAGCCAGAGCCTAGAGTGCTACAGAGGGCAGAGCTGGAGAAGTGATGCCAGCCCTTTGGAGGAGCCCAGAAGATCATGTGTAGATCCCAGACATTGGAACAAAAAGCTGTGAAGTTGAACTTGCCTTAGAGTCCTTAAGATGTAAGAGATGCCAGAACCATGGGAGACCTGCCAAGGAAAGTTTCTAACAGGGAGTGGAACCAGCCCAGGAGAAAGAAGTTTGTTGCAGTCAACAAAGATGAAAGGAACTGGAGATCTGAAGATGGCTTTGACAGCAAACATGGAGATGCAGCATCTGGAGTTTGCCCAGCTGGTTTTGGGCAAAACCAAATGTTTTAGAATGGTAGTATATATTCTGTGATGTTGGAACTATGTGATCTGCTTTTTGATTTTGGTTTTATTGAGGACTACAGTTAAGAGATTGCATGAATCTCAGAAGAGACTTTGAACTTTGGACTTTTCAACATTGTTGAGACTGTGGGGACTTTTGAAGTTGGACTTAATGTATTTCATATTATTCTGTGTCCCCCATAGACTTATGTGTTTGAATAAGCCCATGAGGCCCTGGGGATCGAATATGGTGGTTTGAATATGCTTGGCCCATGGTAAGCAGCATGATTAGGAGGTTTGGCCTTGTTGGAAGAAGTCACTGTGTAGGATTTTGAAGGCTCCTAATGTTCAAGCTCCACCCAGTGTGGAAGGGACATTCCTGGCTACCTGCAAAGGAGAGTCTCCTCCTGGCTGCCTTCAGATCAAGATGCTCTTGGCTCCTCTAGCACCATATCTACTTGCATGCTGACATGTTTCCCAACTTCACGATAATAGACTGAATCTCTGATACTGTTCGCTAGCCCTAATTAATCGTTTTCCTTTACAAGAGTTGCCTTGGTCATGGTGTGTCTTCACACCAATGGAAACCCTAACTAAGACACACTTTGTCCAGAGCATTAGAGAGCCCTTCGCTGGGCTCAGGAATCCATCGCTGAGGTAGGGTATAAACTGACTCCAGAATGGGAGTCTGCCTTCAGCGGCAATCTACCTCCCACTCAGAAATCCCTCCCTGGCTCCATCTTCAACCTGCCTTTCAAAAGGCTCCTCATCTGAGGAAAACCACCAATGTCTGTGAATTTTCACACGTAAGGCTGTATTCAAAGGGATGTGGTGGTGTGCTTCATGTCTACGGGAAAGAGGATGCTCTGGGGGCAGAACAGTCCAGATTTAGTTCCTTCTGGCTGCCTCGACTCCCTAAAGCAAAGAGTGAGTTCTGCGGAGCAACTGGAAGAGGACTGGTTTGCTCGTTCTTTTTAGAGAAAGCAGATGAAGACAAGAAGGAATTAGCATTTAATGCACACGAGTGCTTTAAGGAAATATTACTGCTAGCTCCCATAGATTCTGATTTAAGTCATAAGGAGAGGGCTCAGCGCAAGTGGTTTTTGAAGCGTCTTTCATCGTATGAGCATCAAAATAAACAGCAACACTATTGGATAATCAAACTCATGAGGTGAGATAAATATCTACAGTCGAATGAGGATTGCAATAGAGAAGTGAAAAAATAGAGAATTGGCTGTTTTAAAAGCATTCCAATGAATGATATAAAAAAGGAAGAAATACAAAACCACCCCAAGGACAGTGCAGCCAGTGCTGGGAAGGAGATTGGAGAAATGTGCTATCTGTTAGGTCTTAATGTATAGCCCTCACGATCCGTGTTAAGGACCACATGAAAGATAGTCCCTGCACAATGGGGAAATTCAGCAGGAATCATGTTAGTCAAGGATTATCACCAGAGGGAGGGCAGGAGCACAGATCCATATTCCACCCTGGTAACTTAGAGGGACCTCAGCTCAGGCCAAATCAGGATTCTGACTGTGATGCTAAAGGAATTTCAGGACTCACCACTTTAGTGAAGTAAAGTTGGCCATGTTGTTAGTGGTACTTTTAATTTAAGCATGAGGATTAAAGGAAAGAGAGGCACTCAGTAACACATGCTGAGGTAGGGCTATGTGCTCTACAGGAGAGCTTGGGGAAAGTAAGACACACCCAAGCATGGATACAGGCTCCTGAGGGGAGATGAGCAATTAACTATCCCAGAATTGGCCGTTCATCCCATTTCAGATGCTATCTCCCGAAAGGTTGTTAAGACTGGTTTCCCGTTCTCTCTTGATTAGGCGTCTCCAAGATGCTGACAAAGGCTTAGACCTTCAACCGCATTCCAAAGCAGGGGATGTTTTTCTTATTCCCCTGTCCCCAGGGTATTCTCTGAGAATCTTATCTCAGCATCCTTAGATAAGGACTACTGATACCAAGTACGGTTTGATGGGAGATTCTCGTAAGACTTTGTCACATCTGTGGTCCCCTTCCCAGAAGAATGACACCAGTCTAATGACAGGAAAATATCAGATAAATCAGATGTGTGGGAAATTCTACAAAGTGTCTGAGCATCAAGGATTGCTCTTCAAAGATGACAAAGATGAGGGACCTGAAGAGACTGAGGGCACTGGGTAAGGGCACTGGCATCCTGAAAAGGACTTGGAGGAGGAGAAAAGCCATTATCAGTGCCATGGAGGGTTTCCGTGAAGTCTGGAGTTTGAGCCTCACACTGATGTCGATGCCTCAGTTTGGCTAATCAGATCACAGTTATGTGAAATCTGTGCATAAAATAGCTAGACAAAGAGCAAATGGGCTCTTTATGGAGTCCATTGGTGTAAATCCAAATTTATTTTAAACAGATATTTTATGCAGACTATATATTTTATTATCTATGCATGTATTTAAAACAAACAAACCAAACTCCTTCTGCTATTCTTTTCCATTTTATCCATATAGCCAGGGTAGGGAAGATGTGTGTGTGTGTGTCTGAGTGTGTGTGTGAGTGTGTGTGTGTGAGTGTGTGTGCATGAGTGAGTGTGTGTGAGTGTGTGTGTGAGTGAGTGTGTGTGTGAGTGTGTATGTGTGAGTGTGTATGTGTGAGTGTGTGTGTCTGAGTGTGTGTGTGAGTGAGTGCCTGAGTGTGTGAGTGTATGTGTGTGAGTGTGTGAGTGTATGTGTATTTGTGTGTGAATGAGTGCCTGAGTGTGTATGTAAGTGTGTATGTGTGAGTGTGTATGTGAATGTGAATGAGTGCCTGAGTGTGTATGTGAGTGTATATGTGTGAGTGTGTTTGCGTGTCTGAGTGTGTGTGTGAGTGAGTGCCTGAGTGTGTAAGTGTGTGTGTATGTGTGTGTGAATGAGTGCCTGAGTGTGTATGTGAGTGTGTGCCTAAGTGTGTGAGTGTGTGAATGTGTGTGTATGTGTATCTGTGTGTGAGTGAGTGCCTGAGTGCCTGAGTATATGAGTGTGTGTGAGTGTGTGTGTGTCTGTCTTTCTGTCTGCATGTGTCTGTGTGTTTGTGTGTCTGCATGTGTGTGTCTGTGTGTGTTTGTGTGTCTGTCTGTGTCTGTGTGTATGTCTCTGTGTGTGTCTGTGTGTCTGACTGTGTGTCTGCATATGTGTGTCTGTGTGTGTGTATCTGTGTGTGTGTGGTGGGGTCCCCACATGTACATGCTCAGTGTTCACGCAAGTGCAGCCATGTTTGTGGAGGACAGAGGACATAAGCAGCTGCTCTTCCGGTTCTGTCCACTTTATTTTTGATGCAAAATCTCTCTCTGGCCTGGAGCTCAGCAAGTAGGCTAGGCTGGCTGGTTAGGAAGTCCCAGGCATCCTGCTGTCTCTGCCTCCTCAGTCCTGGGATTGCAATCTTGTGCCAGCACACCTATTTTTTCCCCATGGGTTCTGAGGCTCCAATTCAGGTCTGCATGCTTACAAAGCAAGTACTTTACTGGCTGAGCTGACACCTCAGCTATTGAGGACACTGGCCAGGCTGTCTACTGGCTGGGGAATGGCATTGTAAGTACCTCAGGTCTTAGTTTACATGGTCTCTTTCCATCTCTATTAGCTCTCTCAGCAAATACCAGGACTTCCACTGAACAGATTAGTGTGTGGCCCGCAGGTGGAGTTCAGTGCTGGATGTAGGCACAGGCCTCAGCAATCTCCATAGGCTAACACATTTAATCTTCCCAATGGCCCTGTAAGAAGCATGGTAAACTCTTCTAAAGAAGAGACATAGAAAACCTAAAGAAGGTTCAGGTACCAACATCAGCTCACTGTACATGCTTTACTCTTAAAAGAGATGTTTTATATCTTGAAGAAATGTCTGTCTCGCAGGTGAGGTTTCTACAGATGGTCCCCTTGTTTCTGCTGGGTCCCACGGGCAGTGAAGGACAGCTTGTTTCCTAATACATCCTTCCAGGGACCCGGTTGGAGGGCCCCTGAGTGGTGCTCACTCTACTTCATCTAGTGTTAAGCAGACACATCGGGTACAGTTCTGCCCAGCAGGATAATTGTCATCAGGGCTTTGTAATGCTTGATTTCTTCAAGCCTTCTGCAGCTTGCTGCATAGTCAGTGGGAAATGTCATAATATTGAAAAGCAAAGGGGTTCTTTAAGGGTTCAGAACACAATGCCTCAAGACATGGTGTCTTCACCTTCGAAGAGAGGCATAGGCAAAGTCATTCTCTCCTCAGCCCCCCCCCCCCCGAAGGGCCCTTTAGAGAATTTTGGACCTTCTTCTAAAGTAGACCATAAAACTTTCAGCCCTGAGGCACCCCCATACCCAGAGGAAAGAAACACCCTTCAAAGACACAGAGGTGACAAGAAAAGCTGAAGAAAGTCTCAGTAAATCCACCGGATTTAACATCACAAGGCCATACTTTCTGTCTAATATTGGTCTATAACTGTCTGCTTCTCCAGCATTAGCCTGCAAACATACTTTTCTTTTCCAATGAGCCTTCTTTCTGAAGATTCCTGTCTTAGTCAGGGTTTCTATTCCTGCACAAACATCATGACCAAGATGCAAGTTGGGGAGGAAAGGGTTTATTCAACTTACATTTCCATGCTGCTGTTCATCACTAAAGGAAGCCAGGACTGGAACTCAAGCAGGTCAGGGATCAGGAGCTGATGCAGAGGCCATGGAGGGATGCTGCTTACTGGCTTGCTTCTCCTGGCTTGCTCAGCTTGCTCTCTTATAGAACCCAGGACTACCAGCCCACAGATGGTACCACTCACAAGGGGCCCTCCCCCCTTGATCACTAATTGAGAAAATGCCTTACCGCTGGATCCCATGGAGGCATTTTCTCAACCGAAACTCTTTTCTCTGTGATAACTCCAGCTTGTGTCAAGTTGACACAAAACCATCCAGTACAACTCCCATGCACATAAACTTATATTAAGTAAAAGTGCCGTCTAGGCTAAGGGTGCTGATTGTGTGGGGGCATCAGCCATAAAGGCTTAGGATGTCCCAGGGTAAGAATGTGGCCTTCATTTCCCTAGAGCCTGAGAACTTTCTAGACACTCTGTTTGGTGTAGTACCCAGCATATCTGACTGATACTCAGAAAATACTAGAAGAACACAGAGGAACGAAGAGTGCTTTGGGCCTCGGTTACTCTACAATTGGCCTACACAAGAGCTCTTTAGAATAAAATGCTATCACCAGCAGCCCTCCCTCTCCCTGTAGGACCCACTGAGCTACTTTTTGTGTGTTGCCTGGATTCCTTGTCTGAGTAGCCTGTGTCAAGAAATTAGTTGCTTACCTCGGAAACCTGTGGAGTTATCACTGTGTCCGGGAAGCATGCAGCGCTCAAACCTAGCTGCTTCTCCTTCATGGGAGAGCAAGCCACAGTATTCTCCTGAGCCCCTACCCTGGCTCCCAGAGGGCACCTTAATGTTTCAGGAAGCCTACAGGTCATGGAAACAGTATCAGGTGAGAATTAGCCAAATTGTGGCAAAGCTGGCAGAAGAGTGGGCTGTCAGAAAGAAGCGTGATACAGTTTCATGCCTCACAGAACACCAGCCACACAGGTGTCATTACCATTCTGTACCTGCGTAGGACTCTGCTTGGCAAGCTATTGCCAAGTAGAAGCTGTCCCTGCTGCTTCTGATGGCAGCTTTATTAATGTTCACTAGCTAATAATTCTAGCAGAATCAACTCTCCAATATTCATGATACCTTTGAGATGTCCTTCACATTATGGATGAGATATTAATTTAGTTCCATGACAGCAATCACTCTGAATCATTACTTTGCTAATTAATAAGAAATGATGGCTGACAGAGAGCTGTAAACTCAGTAATGTGCTAAGTATGACCGGAAATAAGATTATTAGGTGGAATTTAAATGCTTGGCCTATTATTATCACAAATAATTTACAAAGGGAAATGAGATTAAAAATACTCACTATAACGTAGTTTAGAAAGCAATGATAACAGACCTTTTCTGCAATTTATAGTCCGTTCAAAGAATGGGTTTGGCTCCCTATCTGGAGGTGGCATGATTTAAGGGTCTGCCGTACCCAGCATAATACATTTTGATGCTGTCACTGGGGCAGCACAACATTAATTCTCTTCAGCTTTCTGAACACTGATGGGAATGAAGTTTGGTAAGGGAGGGAGGGTGGGGGCTGGCATGCAAGCCCATCTCTGAGGCTCTGATGCTGGCCTCCACAGACAGCTACACAGACTGTGAATTCATTTGCTAATTACAGCTTTCATCCACTTGTGTCTTTCTATTTGACTAGCAATGAACATTTTGAATCACATTCTTGTTTTTCTAAATTCGCTTTTAACGTTTGTGTGTCTGAATGTATGTCTTGTGTGTGATGGTGTGTAATGGGGTGTGATGGTGTCTATGCAGGCCTGAGGTGGTGGAGCTCTAGAGCTGGGGTTACAGGTTGTGAGCCACCTGATGTGGGTGCTGGGAACTGAACTCAGGCTGTCTGAAAGCAGAACAAATTTCTCACCACTGAGCCATCCCTTGGGCCTCCAACCAAATTCTTTGTTTGTTTGTTTGTTTGTTTTTTGAGACAGGGTTTCTCTGTATAGCCCTGGCTGTCCTGGAACTCACTCTGTAGACCAGGCTGGCCTCAAACTCAGAAATCCACCTGCCTCTGCCTCCCGAGTGCTGGGATTAAAGGCATGCGCCACCACTGCCCAACCAAATTCTTAATCCCCGAGGGAAAGTCTTTCGGTTTGTCAACGAACTGATTTATAAGATGCATGGTGTTCTGGATGCTAGTGAGATCTAAACATAAAAAGGAGGACTGAGGCATCACCCCTCATCTCAAGGAGCAGATGGGTAAATGAAGGAGCAGGAGAAACCATTCTTGAGCTTCAGAAGAGGAGAGCTACAGGGAAGGCCAAGGGCCCGAAGGGCTGTCTCAGAAGTGGAGTAGGGCTGTTATGGTTAAAACAGGAAGGTGAAGGGTCAACTGCTCTGGCTCTTCAGGTTTGCAGATCTCTGTCCAAATCCTACTTCTGTCCCTTATCAGCTCTGAGACCTTGACTGGGCAGCTGTTTCAGGTCTGTGGGCTCATTTGTAAAATACTGGAACCAGCATTCTTACACTTTGGATTATCCCAAGAGTCAGTGACCTGAACCATGTGTTTACTCTAAGCACAGGGCTGGCTTGGGTGTGTGCATAGGAAATGGAAGCCATTATTCAGTTAGGAAAGAGCCAGCGACTTCCAGGTAAATGAAGAATGGAAGAGAAGGAACTCCCAAGGGCAGGAAGGATGTCTGCAGGGTCAGATCTCTGACAAGATTTTCAGGATGGCTGACATAAATCTGTGGGTGCAAGAGACAGGACCAGAATAGTGTGCAGGAGGCACATCCTTAGCTGGGCTAAGCTAGAGAGAATGAATTCTGTTCTAAAGTTTGGGAAGCCCATGAGCTGTGTCCATCAATAAGGTCAGGACTGTGGCCAGCTCTATCAGTCCAGGGAGATCTGGACAGGGAAGCAACCAGGGTTGGTAAGACCAGAAATGGGCTCAGGAGGAAAGGGCTGTTGGCCATCCGATGGCTCATAGCTGGGAGTTCATTCTTCCAGATCTTGCGCAGTCCCCCATCTGTCACCACAGCCATTTCTACACCAACCACCCCTTTAGTGGTTTTTAAATATAAATATGAAGTAATCTTTTCCCCAAATAGTCCATTTTCTCAGTGCTTTTTGGGCCCACTAGAAACTTTCTTGTTAGTGAATGACTAGTTAAGGTCACTGAGGCCCATGGGGTGAATGAGGCAGCCAGACTCCCAGGAAGGCTGGGTGGAAGATGACTTTCTACACTGACTTACACTTTACATCTGCAGCTTAGGGATTCATGGACTGCTCAGCTGCTTACTTCTCAAGGGATTTAGCCCCAAATGCCACTCTGACACCATGCAGAAGGCCACGGATCCAGTCATGCAGGCTGCTACTCTACTTATGGGAGTCAGTGCAAGCTTTGTCTCTTTGTGCTTCTGTTTCCTGGTGACAAGGAAGTGACAGTTACACTCTCCTGAAAGCCCGTGGACATTGTGTTTAGATTAGAAAGCAGCCTGACTGTACCATGGACCAGAGAGCCTCATGAACTTCCATTAATTTATTTGTTCACTTTACATCTCCGTCACAGCCTCTTTCCAGTTCTCCCTCAGACAGCCTCCCCCCCAACTCCTTCTTCTTTTCCTCTGAGGAAGGTGGAGGCTCCTTGGGTACCAACTCATCCTGGCACATCAAGTCACTGTAGGACTTGCTTGGCATATCCCCTCCCACTGAGGCCAGATGTACTAGCTGAACTTGAAACAAGGTCAACTTGAAACAAGCTGGAGTTATCACCGAGAAAGGAGTTTCAGTTGAGAAAATGCCTCCATGAGATCCAGCTGTAAGACATTTTCTCAATTAGGGATCAAGGGGGGAGGGCCCCTTGTGGGTGGTACCATCTGTGGTCTGGTAGTCTTGGGCTCTATAAGAAAGCCAGCTGAGCAAACCAGGAGAAGCAAGCCAGTAAGGAACATCCCTCCATGGCCTCTGCATCAGCTCCTGATCCCTGACCTGCTTGAGTTCCAGTCTTGACTTCATCTGATGATGAACAGCGACATGGAAGTGTAAGCTCAATAAACCCTTTCCTCCTCAACTTGCTTCTTGGTCATGATGTTTGTGCAGGAATCGAAACCCTGACTAAGACAAATTGGTACCAGCGTAGTGGGGTATTTCTGTGACAACCTGACCATGTTTTGGGGAGGACTGTGGAAGGACTTTGGAACTTTGGGCTAGAAGATCCATTTGGTGTTAAGAGCTCTGTGGGATGTTGTGTAGGAGCTTGGAAGATAATGTTGAGAACAGTGCAGAAGATGGAGGCCTAGCTTGTGAAATTTCAGAGGGAAGATTAAAGACTCTTTTAAGGGCCATTGCCATTTTGACTGTGAAGATTTTGTGGTTTGGGTTAGCTGGGGCTGAAGGATCAGCTGTGATTAACAAGATACCAGAACTACTAAAGCAAAACCATTGCTTTGCTGGGACTATTGATGCTAGTTGGCTGGAGCTGGGAAATTGGCAGTGATTGGGAAGAGACCAGCATTATTGAGGTAAAATCTTCTGAGAAGTGTTTTCTGAGAGCACAGAGGCTGCATTCCAGAGATAGCCAGGGTTGTATCTTGTGCTGTGACTGGACTTGGTAATGTGTAAGAGTCACCCAGGTGGTACTGGTTTTGAAGGCATGCAGGACTCATGAAGAGCAGTTGAGGGCTGGGCACTGAGAGGCCGAGGAAGGTCATTGTTGAAGGTGCAATCTCAGTTGCAATTGATGGCCCAGGACTGAAGGGGTCATGCAAAGGAGGTGAGGCTTGGCACCATGAAGAGAGCCTATGAGAGGCTATTG
This sequence comes from Rhynchomys soricoides, assembly GCA_019843965.1. Classification (NCBI taxonomy): domain Eukaryota; kingdom Metazoa; phylum Chordata; class Mammalia; order Rodentia; family Muridae; genus Rhynchomys; species Rhynchomys soricoides. Next base: position 16,649,903 of record JADRCH010000011.1, read on the forward strand.
GTAAAACCTAGTTGCAGAAGAAGACAGCATTGTTTTGGAGATGCCAATACTATGAGATGACCACCAAGAACAGCAGCAGCAGTGAAGTACAGGCATCTGGAGCCTAGAAGACAAGGTGTGTGCTACAAAGGGCAGAGCTGGAGAAGTGACTCAAGCCCTTGGAGGAATCCAGAAGATCATGAGTGGATCCCAGACTTTGGATTGTTGGAGTTTGATTTTGTTTATGATTATGACTGTGCCCTGATATATTTTCCCTCCTGAAGGAAGAAGGTATTTTAGTGGAGCCCACAGTTAAGAGACTTTTGATGGTAAAAAGACTTTGAATTCTAAGAGATTGGATATCTTTAAAGGGATTGAAATTTTAATAGTAAGAATTTGCAAAGACTGTGGGACTTTTAAAGTTATTTAGATCTTGGGGATAAATAAGAAAGTAAGGGTTGAGGCTTAATAGTGATGTATTTGTGTGTCAAGTTGACAAGGGGTCAATTGTACTGGCTGGTTTTGTGTCAACTTGACACAAGCTGGAGTTATCACCGAGAAAGGAATTTCAGTTGAGAAAATGCCTCTATGAGATCCAGCTGTAAGGCATTTTCTCAATTAGTGATCAAGGGTGGAGGGCCCCTTGTGAGTGGTACCATCTGTGGTTTGGTAGTCTTGGGCTCTATAAGAAAGCCAGCTGAGCAAGCCAGGAGAAGCAAGCCAGTAAGACTGTGCCCATGACAAATACCCTATTTTCAGACTAATGAATTCATCCCCCTGTAACCTCAGAGCTGTGCTGAGCTCCCACCAGCTTCTAGTGGACTAATCATAAACTTTCAAGACAAGTGCTGACACCACTAGCATTTTATAGACCTGAGAGCTGAGATTCTGAGACACAGTCACTATGTAGCCTGACCAAGGTCACCAAGGACCAGTGAATGTCAAGTAACTTTCCCAAGATCACAATGCTCTTATAGGCAGAAATGGTTTGCTTTATTCATAGATAATTTTTTTTAGGCTATTAAAGAAAGAGTGGAGGACAGAGTCACCTCCCTGGTATTTAAAGGTACCTGCTGTATGAAGGACAGTGAATTCCACTGCCCTTCACCCTGGGGCTCCAAACATGAATCAAACATACAAGACTGCCCACATGAAGGTCACTCACCTTCTGGGCCATTTAACTAGCTCATGGGCCACTACCAACACAAAAACCAGGCCAAACGTTTCTTACCCTTGTGGTATATCACATCTTATTTCCCACAGCTTAAGAAGTATGTATGTTGTTTGAGTCCCTACTACTCCTTGGCTACTTTCAAAGTGAAGCCAAAGGCAGAACAGGACAGTTAGAGAAGGCCAACCTTACAGGTTGGTTTTTTATTCTCTGAGAAAAATATTACTTTCAAAAGGCATTTTATACATAGATAAGGATTATAGAAAATGCTATTTAATAGTTTCATGGTAGATGGTGTTCCCATGGACATTGTTAGTTTGATGTGAGCAAGGCTTGTTATGAGCATCTGAGATGACAAAGATGAGTTATATTCTTTGAATCTCTCACCGAAAACCTTGATATATTTCAACATAACTGCAAGATAATGCTTGGGAGAATATGAACTATTCTGTATATCTTACATTATAATCTTAATTAAGATTGGGGTAAGGTTAACTATAGATCACAGTCTCTCTGGTGCACCGGCTGCAGTGCACTATGCTCACTATCTCTGCACACTCTCCACAGCCAGCTTGGTTTTTTGTTTGTTTGTTTGTTTTTTGTTTCACATGTCCACCTTATAGATGGGGAAACCAGGCTCAAAGTCATGTAGTTGGGAACTGGGTCCTTGTAGTTCAGTCAACCTATCTTTAACATAAGGGGCAGGTGGAGGCACATATATGTGTCTCTCCTTGTCTTCTCTTCTGAGGTGGTTAATATTATTAGCTTAACAGTATCTAGAATAACCTAGGAGGCAAACCTCTTGGCATATCTGTGAGGGAGCTTTGAGATTGCTTTAATTGTGATGGGAAGACACGCCCTAAATGAGGATGGCATCATCCTATGGATTGTGTCCTTGAACTACAGAGCAGGAGAGGGAAATGAGCACCTGGATCCATTTCTGCTTCTTGACTGGATACAATGTGACCGGATCTATCTCTGCTTCCTGACTGGATACACTGTGACAGGATTCATCTCTACTTCATGACTGGATACAATGTGACTGGATCCAGCTCTGCTTTCTGACTGGATACAATGTGACCAGATGCCCCTGGCTCCTGCAGCCAGGACTTCACTGCCATCATGGACTGTACCTTCATACTGTGAGCTGAGATAAACCCTTCCATCCTTAGATTGCTGTTGTTGGGCATTTTGCGATAGCAACAAGAAGTTTACAAAGACACCTTCCTACCCTTCCCTGAACAGTCATGACTAAGTAGAGGAGATGCTCCCAGGAACCCAAGCCTTCCCTCTAGTGGCTCCTGGCACTTCACTTTCTGAGACACAACTGTGGCAGCACCTTTCTGAAAAGTCTTTGCTCAGAGCATCTTGGGCAGACAACTGCTGAAACTTTTCAGTAGCAGCTGAGTTGTGGCAGCCAGAGCTGGAGGCAACATATGGCATGTTGATATTATCTTAATTTCTTTGTTAGCATCGTTCTATACATTGTCTCTGTCCAACCAAATTAAGTCATGAGGAACTGAGAATAAGAGAAATGACAGGTTAACTCGCCTTTCATTTGTTTTCCATAATAAATGGTATATTTCCTTGAACACTTAGAGCCATTAACATTTCAATTTATTCAGGCTTTTTCTCTCTGGCATCCTAATGGCAATATTACATAATTATATCTGCTCCCATAGCCATCAGCTTTGATGGCAATGCCTTGCATATCTTTTGTTAGACTGTTGATAAGAGGAGGCAGCTCGCAGTTTTATACCATTCCACCCACTTCTTGCACCTCAGTCGTCAAACAGGAAAACAATGTCAGTGACGTAAGTGATCAGGAACTGGATGAGCACCCAATCTAACACACCCCATGCTCACTACACACAAGGCACTGTTCTAGACACTTCACATGTGTTAGCTGACTTAACCAACCCACAACACTCTGTGGTGGATTCTATTATCAACACCTCTACTTCTACAAATGAGAAGGGTGAGATGAGAGAGATGAGGTTCAAGGTTGCTTTAGGTTCACCCATACTGAGCTTGAACCTTGCAGTCTGGACCTGGTGAGGGATACCTTTATGTTCCAGGTTTCTTGGTCCATGCCTTTCCTTCTCCTGTGTGACTCAATCTTCTGTAGAGGAGTCCTACTCTGCTGGGTACAGACAATGTGGCAAAGTGGCAAGAATGTGGCTGGAATACTTGCCAGAGTCAACCTTGGGGTTTAGTTGCCATATTGAAGGGACTACGGGGAGGGCCAGCCAGGCAAAGGGGTGCATAACTATAATCCTAACACTCAGGTGGCTGAGGCAGGGGCATGGTGATTTTGAGACCAGAATGGGCTACACAGGGAGACCTTTAATCCTTTTTTAGAAAGCAAAAGGGAAGACCAGGTAGGATCTTTAAAATGATCTGGTCACAAGGGCTCCGTCCTTCTTAACCTATTAATGGATTTGAGAATCCGTGGGTGGTCTTGAAGGTGGCCCTTTTACAAAAACCTGTTTCTGATTCTTGTCTATACCATTCTCACAATGTTTGTTATCTGGTTTTGTTTTACCATGCCCATAGCACCTGACTGAACCAACTTAAATGAGGAGTGATCTATTTCAGCTCCTGGAATCAGAAGGCTCAGTGATCATGGTGTGGAGGATGTGCCCTGGGGGTCAGGAAGAGAAGGGGCAAAGGAACAAAGGAAACAAAGACCCCCAGGCTTCCTTTTATCTACCTGGGTCACAGCCCATGGGGTTGTACTACCCTGCTCAGTTATTCCACACAGGGAAATATCCTCAGAGATACACTCAGAGCTGTGCCTCAATCTCCTCGGATGGAGATAAATTTTCACACCACATTCACACCCGGCCTTCACCCATCACAGCCCCTCTATCTTGGATCGGCCTCTAGAACCCTGGGTTGAATAAACTCTTAGTCTTCATAAGCTCCCCCAGTGTGTGGCATTCGGTTCCAACAGCAGAGAGATCACCAACAAGAGATGGTTTAAGTGCTTTTCCTTATTCTTGCTCTGTATCTTCAAAGTATAATTTTTGCCTGAAGACCCCGTGACCGTTGAGGCACCGTTAGGTTTGAAATGAGTGAAGGGAAATGGACGCATACATTTTTGCCAACAAGATGTAAATAACTCCTGTACAGGTTTGACTATTTGCACATCAGGGCAAAGTCATGTGGAGGCTATGGGCATTTCTGAAAACTAAGGTGCTTTCAGAATTGATTGGCCTCAGGATTTTCTCTACACCCATGTTTTCAGTAAGCTACTTTCCACAAACCAAGCCCTTGAAAAGAGCTCAGTGCTTCTCTGGACACATAGTATTCTCTGCCTTGGCACAGGTCAGGAGGAGACTTCAGGTATCAAGCAGCAGAGATGTGTACACCCTGCCCTTAAAGTGATAGAGCCAAAGAATCATGACTGTGGTTTTGGCTCTAGGAATGTGAACCAAGGCTAGTATGTGGTAAGAGAAAGAGACTCAGAGGAATATTATAATTTCAGGAAACAAACCTCTTGGTCCAAGGACTTGCCTCATAAATTCATTTAAAGATTACTGCATTTCTTCTAAATGGAAAGGAAACTCATAATTCTTAATGCCCATTCATCATCAATATTATGCCAATTATTGCATTACTTTTGGCTGATAAATATTCAGAGAATAAATGAAGCCCATAAGATGGATTAATTCTCCAGGAGTACAAACAAAAACTTTTAATATTTTATATCACATAATTAAATGCTGCTTGCTGTTTCTAGAGCCAGGACTTGGGACATGCTAATTAATTGCTCTAAGAAGGCGCATTGACATGTTTTGTGGTTGATGTTCAGAATCAGATGATTTCTAAACCCTAAATGGCTCTGCTGATGAAGTACATTCACAGAATCAATCCTACCTGCAGAAGTCTGGGGGCACCATGCCATAAACATCGATCCTGTCACAGAGTTCCAGAGCAATTGTCATGGTGAACCAGCCCGTGCTCAGCCAAGTGTTGGAGATCTTCCTGGAAGGAACAAAGGTGAAGTCTGCACTCTGGTAAGGCAGCCCCAGGTTCATAACCATGCTAGAGCTGACTACAAAAAATCCCCCATTCCTAATGCACAGACACACACATGCAAGCACACACACACACACACACATGTGCACCCCACATGCACCCAGACACATAGGCAAACACTCATACATACACTTTCTCTCACTCTCTCCCATCTGGTACACATTAGAATTTTGCTAAGCCAAAATCTCTTCTAGTACATTCATAACTAATGTTGATGCTTGAGGGATTTCTACATCCTTAAAGCTGAAGATCATTGTTTGAATGCTTAGATGTGTGTTGCCATAACTCAACTGTAAGATGACAATATCCATGTGACCATTTGTTATTAATTAGAAGATTTGACTAGAAACTCTCCCTGTGTCCATAAACAAGCTAGATTACAAATATTACAAATATTACAAATATTACAAATATTACAAATGTGGGTAAACATGTAGGCCTTGCCACCTCTCTTTCCACCATTAATCTACTTGTCTATCATCTATACATGTATGCACACATGTATGTATGTGTGTATGTATGTATGTATGCTGTATGTATACATCTATGTGTGTATGTATGTATGTATACGTGTATGCATGTGTGCAAATATGTATGTGTATATCTATGTGTGTATGTATGTGTGTATATATGTGTACTGTATGTATACATCTATGTATGTATATAT
>JADRCH010000011.1:16655773-16739386 GCA_019843965.1 Rhynchomys soricoides
ATCTATGTGTGTATGTATGTATGTGTGTATATATGTGTGCTGTATGTATACATCTATGTATGTATATATATGTATACATGTATGCATGTATGCACGCACGTATGTATGCATGTGTTTATATATATATGATGTATGTATACATCTATGTGTGTATGTATGCATATGTATGCATGTATGTATGCATGAATGTATCTAACACATTTATCTTCTACTCATTTATCATCATCATTTGTCAATTATCTATCATCAATTTCATTCTGTCATCTGTCTATTATCATCTATCACTTATCAATCATTAATCTATCATCTGCCTATACATCCATCTACCCATTTATCATGTATGTATATATGTATCTGTCCATCCATCCCATCCCATCCACATCCTCCATCCATCCATCCATCTGTAGGTGAAAGGTTGTCTCAAAGCACATTAAGAACACCAGCATCATGACGGAATTTCTTTTCTTGGAGGACCACATGCATTTGGGAGGAATGGAAGAAGAGGACCAGAGGGATGCTTGCATCTAATAGAGCCTCTACTTTTTCCTTACCTAAGGGCATTCAGAGCCTTCTGAAAATGTCTACGTCTTAAAACGACAAGTTTAAGGAAAGAAATCTGCGCATTTTGTCATTCATTAACGTGTCCATTCAGACATCTGAGTGGAGGCTGAACAAGCTGCCTGGCCTCAGGAGACCAGTGGAGACACATAGGCAAGGTCTAATTTGAGTCCTGAGAATGAGTCCCTGGTCTCCATGCTCCACTACTGTGGATGTTAATTTCAGTTCTTCTGGGGTTGCTGCCTTTTCTTTCTTCAATGCCATGGCATGCCTCATTAGCCAGCTCCAAACACCTTATCCCCAAGGTCAGACTGTCTGACTTTGCCCAGCCACAGAGCCGTATGTGAGGTGAATAGCAGAGCCACAGAAATGGCTCTCCGGATGCACTGTAGAGACCGCACTTGGAGAAGGAAGACTGTTAAACAGTCTGCTTTATTCCCCTTTGTGCAGGGAAAGGAACTATTTTAGGGAGGCTTTTGCCTTGTGGAGAGCCTACAGACATGGGTAGGCTTCAGTTCCAATTTCGAGTCGTAAGCCTTTAACATGTTTTCCTCCACTCCACAGCTCCCTGACCAAGCTTGTCAAAGCCCCTACAATGAGGATAATGTGAGCTTGACACTTTGTTTCTGTCATGGATAACCTGAGGTGGGTTGCTGCAATCTCTGAGCCTCAGTCTCCTATCTACAAAGCAGATACTAGATGCTCTGTCCTCTGGCCATTTGAGCCTATTATAAAATGTCCACGATGGGGGAGGGGCCGTGGTGACACATAGAGATCCCACTCTTCTCTCCTGGCTGCTGGGGTGAGTGAACAAGGTAAATAATTTAGCATTCCTTCAGTGCTGTTTAGTACCCAGGAAGAAAACCCTTCCAACCCTCTGGCACTGGGGTCTGATGGAGGAGGTGCATCAGTAGCAAGGGCAGCATTTATAAAGAACAGAAGCTTCCAGCTTTTGTAGGTATTAATATATCCCTTCCCTCTCTCACTAGAGCTATTCCTTCATAAGGCTTTGGTCTAGAGGGGTTGTGAAGGGTCAGAGCCAACTGAATAAGAAGGGGAAGAGGAGGAAAAGCCATCATTTAATGGGGAGCCCGTATTCATGCCTCTGCTGTGTTAATGTACTGGCAGTTCTTCCCAGACTAGTCTGATGGAGCCCCGGAAAAAACACAACTTTCACTCATATCCCAGAGATCTCTGAGAGATCTGGAGACCAATGGTACACCCATATCTTCTGTGTTTCCATTTCCTGGAAACACCAACCAGGGCTTTCCTGGGAACAGAAACTCCCTGGAAGTTTTCCTGTGATGCCACAGCCTAGAATACAGGAGGCTGTGGAGCCACAGGAAGTGGATCTGCAGGTGGAAATGGGAAGAATACAAAGTGGAGGACTAGAGGAACTGAAGTGAGGCACTCCTTTAAGTGCCACTTAAAATTCCCCAGACTTCCTAAACAATAGCCTTGGGATCACGCACCATAGGAACGCAACTGCTTTGTTCTGCCTTCTTGAAAGGATCAGAACTTTTTTTTTCCTCCAACAAAGGACTATCTACTGTTTTTACAGTTAATCAGCTGTAATGAAAGAATATGAAGAGCTGTCATGTGCTTATTAGAGAAAATTAGCAGATATTCTTTTATATGATGAAGTAACACACTGAGCTGATAACGCTATAGTGCACACTAAATTACAATTAAAGGCCTTTCTGCTCTGCCAGAATCTCATTTATAATCTCAATGGAATATTCTTCCTGCAGTTATTTCATTTGTGCTTCCTTTATGTAATTACTATAATATTGGTTCTGAATCATATTTTCCTAATGTGCCCTTATTCAATTATAAAGTTATTTTCAAGTATAGTTACTTTCTAATATCAAAGAACCTGATTTGGCCATCCCTGTCATCTGCCGTGCTGCTTAATTGCAGAGTGTTCATAGGCCATTTTTATCACCACTTTTAAGGGTAAAATTTCCTATAAATCAAAATCTCCTGACTTGGCCCATTTCTTAAAAAATATTAGCCTGGGCCAAATGTTCCACTGATAAATTTGGTTTGGCTAGAAAGCCAACTCTTTTATATGTCTTCAACATATGCACTCATATTGTTGGAGTTCCCTGCTTACATACAAGGAATATTATCAACCCAAATGTCCTCGGTTTCAATCAAATGGAAATCTGTTCTGGAAGGTTGTTTCTGTCTCCCAGTCTAAGAGTAAGGACACATAAGAACAGTGAGTCATTACCAGGCCAGCTTTGTAAGCCAGTCTCTTAATGTAAGAGATGCAAAGCTTCTTCTGAAGGATCGATATGCTTTGGCGTGCCACAAGATCATAGGTGAGGTTGCCCGGGCAGGGCAGAGTGGGTGATAATTGAGGTACATCTGCAGAAAGAGGCCCAGGAGCTCAGCTGAAAGACTCAGCTCACTTCTTGATACAACTGGACTAATAAAGAGAGATGTCCTGACCGGAAGGTTTTCCCTGGCCAGACTGTAGGCATGGGTAAAATGTGTCTTGTATGAGACTGTTCCTTAGGTATCTCAAGTGGTCAAGGAGTGTCCATAACATGCAGAGATGCAGCAGTGTGCAGCTGTCTTTGTGGACCCTGCACCAGGGTTTTGGGAAGACTTTTTAATGGACAATCATTAAACAAACAAACAAAAAAGGAGAATGCATTTTTCTATGGTTCAGAAAGTTTAAACTTTTTTTTTCTTGAAATTTCTAAGCAGCAACATTTAATTGTAAATAGTTCCTTGTTTGTCTATTCCTTACAAAATGTATTCTTGGGGAAAGAACTTGTTAACATTCAGGACTATTTCCTGTTGGTGGGTCACAGGGTTGACCATGATGGGAATTTGTATCAGCTCTTAACTTTTAATCAGGTGTGTCCATGGGATTCATGGCTAGGCTAGAGATTGACTAGGTTAGCCACAGGCCTGGGCTGTGCTAGTTGTAGGGTTTTGGGCTAGCCTGGGGTCTGTTAGCTAGCCATAAGTGTGGACTTTGCTAGCCATGAGCGTGATGGACTCATCACAGGTGTGTTTGGCTAACTGTAGCTCTTCTAGTCAAGCTGTAGACCCACTAAGCTAGCCATGGGTCTGGCCTGTGGTAGCCACAGGTCTGTTGTGTCTTCCCAGGAAAGAGGCTGCTGTAGTGAATGCAGCAATAATGCTTCCCTGCTGGGACCCACTCCTGTCAGGCCCAGCCCTCAAACTGCCATAAAGATCCCAAGGTTGAAAAGCACGGCTCTTTGTCCAAAGGATACTGGACTTCTTTTCCCAATCATATGTTCCTAAGCTAGCCAAATAGTAGATTTGGTACTTTCTGGTCTTTATTTTACTTAATAAGTCTCTTTAGATTTAAGATAAGAAACAGAATAATAGGTTTTTTGTTTTTTGTTTTTTTTTAAATAAGTACATTAGACCACTAAGTGTATGTTAATTATAACAGTATATGCTTTAGAAATTAATTATGAGATCAGCCCGATGACCTGTAGTCACTGTCCCTTACTTCCACAGGGGTGTGAGGTCATCAAGTCTCCAGGTCCATGGCTGATGTTCCAGCTCAGAGCTGTGTGTCCAGCCGCCCCTCTGAGGATTGCCTGAGTACCCCAGTATATTCCACCACTCTCTGGCTCTGTCCAGCTCATGACCCTTTTCCCTTTTGACTTTATCTTATGGCACTTGCCCAGATGTCCTGAATGTACCCACAGGGGACCTTTCTACAGTTCCCCCACATGCTCTCTCCCTGGTCCTATGGTCTCTTGGGAAGACTTCTATCTCTCTCAGATCTTTCCATACTTGTAGAAACACTGTCCAGGGTCTCAATCTGAAGCATCTTTGTGAGAAAGACTTTTGATCACCCAGACTATAGATTTTTCAAAAATCTCTAACTTATAGCGAGAAATACACCAGGATAATAAGTTCATTCAGAAGCGGGTATGTATGTATGTATGTGGTTTGCATTTCACTGCTGAAGCCTGCAGTGTGACGGATATTAGTGTATCCACCAATACAACCCTTACTATGCACTTTAGAACATTTTCATATCTAAGCGAAATATCCTGTGTCTGCTCATCCACACATGCATGCGTCATCATCAAGTCCCATCATGTGAGAGGTTCTGATTGGTATTTCACCTTATTCTCAGACAGGTGCCATTACTGTAGATCTTTCTGAATACACTAACTTCATGCACTATTACCAAATCTCTAAAAATGTCTACTTTATGTGCAAGTGTGTTTTGCTTGCTCATATATATATACCACATGCATGCCTGGTGCCCAAAGAGCCAGAACAGAGTGTTAGATCCTCTCACACTATAGTTACAGATGGTTATAAGCCACTATGTGTGTAAACTGAACCCAGGTCCTCTGCAAGAGCAGCCAGTGCTCTAACCACTGAGCAGTCTCTCCACCCATTATCTAGTCTTCATGAGGACTTTGGAAAACATTGCCCTAGACCATGATTTGTCTCCTGCCATACAAGTTACAGCTCCATTTTCTCCCTATCACTACTTGGTGAATGTCTAAGGCTGTGTGTTTGGAGGGTGGCATCTTGCTTTTGACTGTCCCAAGGGGCACATGCAAGGTGCGGTGCTGAGCAAGCAGTAGGTTTTCAGTGACAAAAGGGAAAAATAATCTCTCTCTCTCTCTCTCTCTCTCTCTCTCTCTCTCTCTCTGTGTGTGTGTGTGTATGTGCGCGCTCACGAATGCCACATGCACATGTTCGTGAATGTGTGGATGACAGAGGTCAACCTGTTATTCTTCAGATGCTGTCCACTTTGTCCTTTGAGACAGCGCCTCTCCCTGGCTTGTAGACTAGGGTAGAGTTGCTGACAGCAAGCCCCAAGCACTTGCTTGACTCAGTTTCCCTAGCACTGAGATTCTAAGCATGTACCACCAACTCCATTTTCCTCTATGGAGCTAAGGATGAAAGTTGGGTCCTCATGCTAGGGCAACAAGCACTTAGTAAGCTGAGCCTCATCTCTACACCCTGTCTTCGATAAATGAAGTTACTGTGTCCCACTTTTCCTAATGTAGGCCAGTCTCCATTCGACCTTTTTTTTCTTTTTTTAAAATTTATTTATTTATTTTTATTTTTTCATACTTTATTTACATTTCAAATGTTTCCCCCTTTCCAGATCTCCCCTTTGGAACCTCCCCATTTCCTCCCCCTTCCTCTGCCTCTATGGGGGTATTCTCCCACCCACCCACCCACCCACTTTTGTCTTCCCTCCTTGGCATTCTCCTATCCTGGGAGATCTAACGCCCTCAGGCCTCACTCTCCTCCCCCGATGGGCCATTTGGCCTTTTTTAAAAATAAGGACTTGGCCGTAAATTACTCAGTAATGGTCACTGTGCTTCAGGCTACTTTACCTGATACACTCAACTTGAGCAGTCTGTTACCAGGGTGACCCAACATGTGAGCCCAGTTGGTGTTGTTGACATGAGCCACAGGCTCACAACACAGACCCTCAGCTTGGCTTTTAGTGAGTCTGTTCCCAGCACACATCCTCACTGCCCCTGTACCTGTACAGTGTCCCTCCTGTGCCCTGTACCTGTCTTTGCCAGTCTCCTGCTTGAAGAGTTCATCAAACTGTAACATCTTGTGGCGTGTGATCATGAAGGCCTTCAGCCGAGGCAGCACTTGGCTGAGGAGCTGTAGGTTGTTGTACACCTGGCCCTTGCCATCCCGACGCATGTAGCTGCTGGGGCCCCAGAAGATGAACACAGTGCCCTGGCTCACGTTGAGCAGGTCGTGACGGTTGCGGAGGATCCTCTGGATGCTGGAATGTGCGATGACCCGCAGGCTCGTGCGGTTGCCCACGTCAAGCCCATAGCCTCGGGTGGGGGCATCATTCATGCGGATAACGCACTCTGTCTGGTCGATGTGGGGGCCCTGCTGACTATGCAGCAGATGCCCTGAGCTGGTCACCAGGGCGCAATCCTTGCAATGCATTTTCAAGGGCTGAAAGGCAGGGGGAGGAGAAAGATGGTGTCAGCCACAGGATTTACGTCCCTTGGCATCACCAGGTTCACCCCTTCTTTTAACACCCACCCCACCCCGTGGCATCACCAGGTGACATCCCTGTCTTTGGATAAGAATGTATTCTCCCTCTTTTTACACCTCCCCTGACTTGCACCAGATTATATCTGGTCCATTGCAACTACAGGGACCCTTGCTTTCTTTAAAACTGCAAATAGAGGCTGTTAGACTAGAGAGAAAGGCTGGTGTTGATCTGCCTCTCACTGGCTACACTTAGATACCAGTGTGGACATGTGAAGCCAACAGGTGAAGACTGTTGTATGCTTAGTTAGCTTAGAGATGGGAAGTCATGACGGCATACTTTCAAAACTAGATCTTTCCAAATCCAAAGCTGGCCCCAAGGCAAAGCAAAGTCTCTTCTGCAAATTGTGTGACTCAGCATTTGCAACTCTCATTCATCTTATTCCAAGGCTAAGCATGGTCAAGGCCTTTGGGTGCTGGGAAAGCATGTTGACCCTCAACAAAAAATGCCATTCACGAATCACATGAGCAATGACATGCAGATTCAATGCTGTCACTTTGAAATAAAAAAAAAAAAGACAATTTTTCCACATTTACAGGCGTAGGGTAAGACAGAGACCACAGCGTCTGTTTTCATTTATGTAAATAAGGTCTCAAGCTCACAGCCTCAGATTCTGGAACTGGAGTGCTCAGATTCCTTTTTGAAAATGCACCCCAAGATGCCCTGCCTGGAAAGCCAACGAGGACAGTGCTCAGTCGATCACCTTGAGCCAACGATTTCCTTTAACGCTTAAAAGCTAACAACTTAAACATCCCCTGTTCACGTTTAATGGAAACATCTCTTCCTCATTCTAAGATAATGAAATTAGTGTCTGAGCCCAAGGACGGGAAGTTCAAAAGAAAATGACAATCTGAATGTCACTGTGTAGTCAAGAGTGACTTAGAACTCCCGATCCTCCTGCCTCCACCTCCCAAGTGCTAGGATGACAGACACACTCCACCACAGTTCCTGCAGGCTGGAGCACTAACAGAGCTGCATGTCCAGCCCAATCAAAGCATTCTGAGAGGAGGTTGCTTCACCCATCTCCCCCAGAGCTTTGCCCTTTTTGGTTTATTATGGATGGAGCACCTGGCTTTGTGGTCTCAGGAAATGGGATCCATCTAAGCACTGAAATACTCAGCTTTGAACTTACTGTGAGAGTTTCCTGAACCATGGGTGTGATGTCATAGCTTGACGGGATGCTCCCCAAGACCTCCTCTCACTGCAAGATGGGTCCAGCTTTGTTTGAAACATTTGTTTAGCTGCAGAAACTTGCTAAGTCACTGACCCCCATGAGCCTTGGTTTCTTCAACTCTGGCAGAGGAAAACCGCCCCTCCTATCTTGGTAGAAGGGGGAACCCCCTAAGATACGGGCAGTTTAAGTCATTAAAATCAGTATTATCTGGCCTGTGAAAGTGGTCATTGCGTGTAGCAGAGCCCAGCTGAAGCATGGGACTTGTCACAAGAAGTAGTCAGTAAATGACAGGTGCTCTCAAGTCTATTCTTTAAGTGGTGTGCACATCTGAAACCCTTGCACTTTGGAGAGAGAGGCAGGTGTAGTATTCCTGTGATTTTGAGGCCAGCATGTCTACACAGCCAATTCCAGCTGGGCTACACAGCAAAACTTTCAAAAACAATTACCATTTAATATGGAGCATGTGGTAAACACTCAGCAAAACAGGACTGAGTCCTTTGAGCTAATGATGGACACACGGGCTTGAGAAATCAGAGCATGGGCCACTCTAAGTTATCACCAGGAATGCAATGTTTAGTTGTGCTTTGGTGACTCGGTATGATGGCTGTCCTTGTCAACTTGACACATCTGGGAAGAGGGAGACTCAACTGAGGAAATTCCTTCATTAGATTCACCCTAGCACATGTCTGTGGGACATTTTCTTGCTTACACATTAATGAAGGGGAACCCACCCCATTGTGGGTGGTGCCAGACTGAGCAGGAGTCAGTAGTCCTTGTCTTTCTCTGGTCTCTGCTTCAATTCCTGCTCTTGAGCTCCTGCCCTGGCTTCCCTCAATGATGGAGCGTGACCTGTGAGTCAAGTAAACCCTTTTGACTTTAAGTTGTTGCTTTTTGAGATTATAATATATATTATCTCCTCCTTTTCTTCCTCGCTTACAAATCCTCCCAAATATGCCTTCTTGCTGTCTTTCAGATTCCTGGCCTTCCTTTCCATTAATTGTTGTTAAAGAGTGTGTGTGTATTCCTTCAGTCCACATAATGTTACTTGTGTATATGTCTCTGTGTGTTTTAGCATAGCCAAAGAAAGCAAACCAGTTCATGGAGTTAGGCAGCCAGACGCAAAACAAGAGGGAAACAGAACCAAAGCTTGCACGTTGGTGAGGGACCATGGGCGAGGGACTACGTCGAGGTATGGCAGAGTTTATGGAGGAGGTCTGAGCTGGAATCTGATTGACAGGGATTGATTAGGCCAGGGCAAGGCTGGGGATACTTTAAAATGAGCGCTCTGCGTGTGTTGGGAACGTGTCTGAGCTTATTATGCAATCATATTTATCTTTCGAATAATCCTGTAAAGCATTATTGCTGCTACTTTACAAATCAGAAGTTTGAAAGATTAAAAAATAAAATAATTTTGCTCGTGACCATACAGTTAGGAAGGGCATAGCTGGGATTAGAAGATAGGTTTTCTGGCTCTAGAGCCAATGGGATTGGTCGTTAGGCTAGCTCCGTGCGCTAGAGTAACTAACTAGTTGGGGGATATTAGCTTCACTCACTGGGTCCCTCCTATCCTCTCTCCCCCAAACCCAGTAAGCTATTCCTTAGTCCTGAGTGTTCCAGCACTTAAGGCTCTAATCTGGGAAGAGGCAGTAAAATGGCAACTGGTACCCCACTTCCTGTGAGGATCATTCACAGTAGAGCTCAGTCCGGACCTGAGTCTACGAGGTAACATATGATCAAGACCTGAACTTCTTGAGGAAGAGCCACACTCCTGTTCTCCTCACCTAGTCGGGGGGGTCTAGGGGAAGGAGACTACTGACTCCTCTGCTGCAAAGACTTCTGGGTAAAGGTTCCTCGTTTCACTGTCTCGTTCTGTGAGTGAATTATGAAGAGTTCAATATGGTTTATTTAATGATATTACTCTATTTGTCACTAAATGTGACAAAGTGAGGCCGCAGCGTGTTCTCATCTGCAAAATGGGAAGCAGTGGGAACAGGACACGCACGGGGCGGGGCTATAAACCTCAAGAGCACCAACCCGTCCAGCAAAGACCCGCCTCCCAAGGCTTTCACAGGCTTCCCCTCCCCCACCGCCAAATAAGTCACCAGCAGTGGGAGACTATGTGTTTAAACAGGAGTCTTGGGGGTGGGAGGGCCCTACAGCTAATCTGTAACAGAGAGTCATTTTATGTATCAGACACTGAACTTGGTGCATTAGATAAAAACAAGATGAGATTCCCTCTCAGGGAGCATGCCGTCCAGAGAAAGGGTGCTCTCAGAGCAATGTAAGTAAGGATTCACAGTAAGTGCTGAGCTAACACTGCACAAGGATCCTCTGGGACCCAAGGTAAGGGACTGTGGAGCCAGAAAGGCAGGGGAACAATCAGCAAGGGATTGTGCAGTGGAAACCAGCGGAAGAGGGGGAATCTTAGGAGGAGGAAGTCATAACAGGACCGGATGTGGGGAAGCAGAACCCAAGAAACCACCACCTCCACCTTCTCCTCCTCCTCCACCACCTCCTCCTCCTTTTCACAAATTCAATTTTTTTGAAAGTTTTAATCTATATTTTGGCCCTATGAGTAAACATTCTTAAATGGAACTTTTTTCTAAGAATATTTAAAACATTTGCCAGTTATCAGATCGACACAAATCCTTACCAGAGGTTGCCTGTGTAATCCTCATTAACACAAACCTTTATGAGAATTACACTCTTACTGTCGGGTCTTCAGTCTATTCTGTAACAATAAGGCTACCGAACTTTGAAACAACGGCTAAAGGATGACTGAAGGTTGTCAGTGGGAAGAGACTCTCAGAGCCGGCTCTGACAGTTCTTTCAGTGACTGACCCAGAGCCTCAGGTTGTCTGCGTGTTAGAGGTGACAGTTCTGCATCCTGGGAACCCTTCAGTCCTGGGAGAACAAGTACTGTTTGTCATGGGAAGCCCACTGAAGTATCCTGTGACAATGAGGAGCTTCTGCAAGTATCAGGCTGTTGAGACACGGGAGGGTCAGGAGACCAAGTCTACAGCTGATCTCAAACAAGTTCCTAACCTTCTCACTTTTTTAAAACACAAGGGACCAAGCAGATAACTTGTAGCCCAATGTTGCCGATTCCTTGACCCATTCATTTATTCTGATGTTCATTCGAAGACCTTTAATGAATACTTAATATGTCCCAAGGTACCAAATAACTCAGAACATTTCCTTCATTAGGTTGCTTTACTGTTTTTTGTTTTTTACTTTTTATGTTTTTATTAGTATGTATTAATCATATGTAATAGTGGGTTTTGTTATGAAGTTTTCATATGTGTATTTTTAATCATATCACCCCAGATGAGCCTCTTTTGTTCCCTTTCCACTGATTCTTCCTAATCAATGTTCTTTCTACTTGCATGTATGTGGGGGGAGGGCAAGGGAGGGAAGAGAGAGAGAGAGAGAAGGAGGGCAATGAGCTTCTTTAGGCAGGCTTACAGGAAGGACGTGATACTTTACCAGGTAACTACACCACTGAGAAAAACGTGTTTTATTTCCTTATCAATAACTAATGACCTATATATAGATCCTCGAGAGAGCAGGGCCCTTGCGAGTGTCTCCTCTCTCAGTGACTGGGTATTGGCTTCTCATCTTTTCAGAGCTTCTGTCAGCTCAGGAGTGCAACAGCCCTCATCACGGGTGGTAGATAGGGATCCCCATCACGCCTGAGCCTCCCCTTCCTCTGCCTCTATGATGTGAGCCCCAAATCCGACTAGAAGTTGGCTGGTTCTCCCCATAACAGTCTTACCACTATTACCCCAATGGCATACCCTGTCTGGATGGTCACTAGTGTAACACTAGGGACTAGAGCCAAGGGAGGCCATGGATGTTGATTCCCTCTGGCAGCCTGTACCTGCTGTCATTAAGAGGACTAGCCAGCAGAGGGGATGTTTCCGGCCCAGTTCCAGATGATTTTTTTTTTTTTTTAATTATTCTGTGATGGGGGCATGTGGTGTCTCCAGCGTAGGGTCTAACTCTCTAGTTCTAGTGGGCAGCCAATCTCAGTGTTACTTGCTCACCTCGCTTCAGGGGCTTCGAGGGTCTCCTTGACAACAGCTTGTTGGGAGGTGGCCCACACCTGGTATGTCATCAGGTTATGTCATAAGTTCACCAGTGGACCTGGACCCAAGGCCATGCAAGCTGAACTTTCCAGGCTGGCTTTCAGTTTTCAGTCACTATGCTCACCGAGACTGGGGACTCTGAAGAGGGATAGCAGCAGCTCGTTTCTCCTGTAATTGTCCTGGTGACTTCTCACAGTTGAGGCTGGCTGACAGGTAAAACACCCCCACCCCACTCCCACCCCAGGGACACTCCAAGGATATCCTTCATTTTCTTATCTTTCCCTGCAGAAGAAGATCTTTTTGGGGAAGGAGAAGGTCTCTGACTGCGCTGCACATATTCTCTGAGATCATCAGACGCAGCAGTCAGAACCCACCAGGAGTTGATCTAAGCCCAAGACAGCCATCAGTCCCCTTCTCTGCCCATCCCCCTGAGCTCTGAGCTCTCAACTCTCCCCTCACTAGCACCCACTCTTAAAGCTGTGTTCACAGGCTATGTGGTACAGGAAGATTGAAGTCCAAATTCTGCTTAGGGGTACCAGTAAGACCACTCGGCTCTTCTACATATGACATTCCACTTCTAGCATCTGAGAAGAGGGTGTACAGAAGGCGGGACCCCTTCTAAAAAATGACTAAAAATCACACAAATTGCCAGACCGGGTTTCTTAGGGTGTACTGCAGTCCTCCGAGGGAGATGTGTTCTTTCACATCTTGGCACCATTAAAATTCTAGACTCTTAATGATCTGGGGGGAGCAGTCACAGGCTTAAGCTGGTTTCTGCTGCTGTGTCTGTGTGCTCTTCCCTTGAGCGATAGGGTGTGGGGGGGACAGATTGCTAAGCAGAGCGTGGGAGGGTTGACTCTAGGTTCTGCCTTCGAGACAAAGGGCAGCAGTGGGGGAAGGCAGAGTGAGAAGATACAAGGGGAGTGTTTACCTAGGAAGACAGCTTGCCTGTTTTCTTCCTCATCCTATCCAGCCCCCTCCCTCCCTCCCTCCCTCCCCCATATAGTCTCATTTCCTCATCAGTTGTGTAGCTTGGTGAAAAATATGGCCACCCATATTGTGTCACTCCAATCTTGGCAGTCTCCTGTGTCCTGACTATAAAAAGGATTTAACTTGTCTAGTGATGTAGCTCAGATAGTAAATCGATTGCCTAGTCCAAGACCCTGGGTAAACCCCAGCCCCACAACAAACTTGGCATGGAAGCACATGCCAGTGATGTCGTCACCTGGGGTGTAGACTCAGGAAGATCAAAAGTTCAAGGTTTTCCACATAGTGGTCTGAGGCTAGCCTGGGCTACATGAGATCCTAGGGGGGCTACATGAGATCCTAGGGAGAGTGATGGCTAAAGGTGTGACTCCCAGCTTCCTGCTTCCTGTACACTATGGGAACGCAAAGGCATAAGGTACACAGGTGGCCCTAGTAGCCACTTGCCAGGGATTGTCTTGGTTCTGATGCACAGTAGGAAGGGGACTGGCAGAAGACTCCTGTCTTCAGGGAGAAGACAGTGGAAGCATCGTGGAGAGCTCAGGACACTGCCTGAAATGAATGGCTGGCTGGAAACTGTCCGAAGACACAGGAAGGACCATTAAACCAGTTATTAATCCCCAGTAAGAGCTCCATGCCAAGGTCATTAGAGCTGGTTTGAGATGAAAAATGCCTGGAAAAAAATTCGAAGCACATAAGGAGTGACAAGGTGCTCTCAAGGGTTCCTCAGAGGCTTGGTGCTGCAGACCACTCTTCCCACCACCCCGTGCCAGGGGTAAGCAAGCTTCTTGGGCAGCAGGCTGTTTAGGGGAATGTGAGTATGTACACACACAGAACTTGAAAGTGACTTTTGCTGTTTCTTATATACTTGGGCAATTTGCAAGCATTTTCCATCATGCTAAAACCCAGGATCCTTCTGGGTATGCACCCTTCAGTGGGGCTCAAGTTGGTCAGAGATGTGTGCATTAGTTCTTCTGTTACATTCCTCTGTAAAACAGCCCACAAAATACACACATGCACACATATATGTGCCCACACATGCACACACATGCGCCCACACATGCTCACACATGCGCACACATACACACAGGGTAGGGAAACAGAATTTCTATCATGGCTAACCCCTTCACACTGTGGTGACAGGAACATTTTTATTTGAGGAAACAAGCTAAGAAATCAAGGTCTGATTTTTGTCACAGCCGGAAGAGCAAGAGCAGGCGGAATTCTCTTTGTGACCCAACTGATGCCTCCTGAGCCTTTCTTAAGAGAATAGAGCAAGCCAAGTCAAATTAAAGCTGACACCTAAAATGCCTGGTGATGTCCTTGTACACATTTGTAGCCGACAACACCATGACTTCACTTCTTAAAACTCTGATTTATTTGGCAGAGGGAAAGGTACCTCAGAATGTGATGCCCATTAGCTCAGTAATGACACTGGCCTTGCCCTAGGGGGCAGCCCGTTGGTCTGGAGCAAACAGATATATTAAATGGCTTTAGGTGTTTCGAGACACTCTGGCCTTGCAATCTGAAGTTTTCCTGTAATTACCAGCCTGTTATTAGCTGTCAGTCTAAGGTCAGGCACCTTGGTGAGCACCACACTGATTATTTAATGCCAGTAAAATGTTACTTTCCCAAGTTGCTTTTCCTGCAGCTCAGTGATAGGCCCTCTTACCGGCCTCAGGGACCACAGAGCACCAGCAATCTCTCCATTCAACGTCTCTCTCCACCTAGTTCTACCTATATTGTTTCCATCCCTTGCCTGGATGAGGAGAGTCAAGTTTCATGGCAGGAGGCTGGAGTAGGCGTGGCCTTGTTGGAGTAGGCGTGGCCTTGTTGGAGTAGGCGTGGCCTTTGATACTGAGCCAAGTCTAAAAACATTTTGTTGTTGTTGCTGTTGGCCTCAAACCTGCTTCTTGTACTCCCAGATGAACACACGGGGTAAATGGTTTAGGTTTTTCAAGGTCCGTTTTTCACCCATACCATGACCATGGAGCATTTACTCTCAAACGGGAGGCTTGCCATTTCGATCCATAGGGCAACTTGCCCCCAGTGACTCCCCCCCCCCCCCCCCAGTCCTGGACTCATTCTTGAGACAGCCCTCTAGTTTATGTACTTCTGTTGGCTCTGTCGTCTACATCATCCTTGCCTGTCTCATCACGCCTCCTGCCTCT
Source organism: Rhynchomys soricoides (assembly GCA_019843965.1). NCBI lineage: Eukaryota > Metazoa > Chordata > Mammalia > Rodentia > Muridae > Rhynchomys > Rhynchomys soricoides. Next base: position 16,670,807 of record JADRCH010000011.1, read on the forward strand.
AAGTGACCCACATCTCACCTCAGTGACTTAGTATTCAGCTCTGAGCTGACATCTTTCATTCACCCTTTCTCCTGTGTCCCTGTCTTGTAGGAGTTCCCAGAGTCATCTTCAATATACAAATCATGGTCTGTCATGCATCTGCTGCACCTTTCAGTGGCTTCCTGTTGAGCTAATATAACCCCAGACTCCCTTCAAGCTCTGTGCACTAGCCCCACCATCTGTGGCTTGCCCTTGGGCTGTTCCTTCAGCATGCTTCTGTACAGCCATTACATCGCCTTCTCTCCATTGCTGTCTGTCTGATGTACATCGTGCTGGCTGTCCCCTCTCTGTGTGACACCCCTTCAAGCCCTTCACAAGTAACTTCACATGCCAAGAAATCCAGTTTCCCATCTCACCAGCAACCTTCCCCATCTCTTGACACTCTCTCCCATGACCCAGGCTTTGTTTGATTTTTATAATCTCACATGTCACCCTAAAATAATCCTAATAATTGATTTTGTGCCTACTCATTGTTATCTTTCTTATATTCTGGGATGTAAAAGGAGAGACACTATCTTATTTGTACAGTTCCCATAGCACCACAAAAGATGTCCAGCACCAGGGTGTCCAACAAGTGCGTTTGAACAAACGATTGAGGAACAGGTGTGTGAAGCACTTACATACGGCATGGCACAAAGCGTTGCACATGGGTACACTTGTGATCACTATCACCGTTCAGCAGATAGCAGGTCCAGAGACTTCCTGAATCTGGGAAGTCGGTTTGATTTTCTAGAGTACAATATTGGAGTTTTCTATATGTTTCATAACTAGCACTGAATTAACTTCAAGGGGAGGCCTGGGAAAGCCCATAATTTCCTTTTAATTTAATTGCATTTTAATGGGCTTTTAACATCCAGTCTTATCAAGATATAATTTGTATGCCATAAAATTCACCCATTTTATTTTATTTCAGTTTTTGATACAGAGTCTCATGTAGCCCAGGCTGGCCTCAAACTCACTATGTAGCCAAAGATGACTTTGAACTTCAGATTTTGCCTCTACCTCTTACGTGTGTGCAGTACAATGCCTGGTGACAAGTTCACTGATTTTAAACTCAAGTTAGGTGAACATTGCCATGATCATTCTAAAAAGAAACCTTAGGCCCCTTTATAGCCCTGTCCATTCCCTGCCCACCTCCTTTGACCACTGGGTAAGGTTTTATCTCCAGCCAGATCTCCCTCCTTCTGCTGTTTATTGCAAACAGAATCATCAACTGTGGTCACACATTCTAGAGTTGACTTGTATATCTCTTCACTAGCACGCGTGCATGTGGGCGTGCACGTGGATGAGCATGCAGGTATGTGTGTGTGTGTACACATACATTTGTGTTTTATCTTTTGTTTATTATGAATGATGTTATGAATACTCAAATACCAGCCTTTTTGTGAATTTATATCTTTGTGTCTCTTGGGGGACGTAGGAACGATGTTTCTGGATCATATGATAATCTTGTTTATATCTTAGAGATTGCCCGCCCGCCTGCTTACCAAGCAGCTGCACATTTTCCTTCCCAGTGCAGTGCACAGGGCTTCTCTGTATCATGGGCAGTGAGTTCTGCCCTCTGCTTGATGATAGCCATTCTGAGGGGTGAGCAGAGGTGTCTCATGGCAGTGCTTGTCACTTTCATGTCTTCAACATGCCCTGCTTTGAGTTTATGATTGTATGTATGGTACCCTCCATTACACACTAAACAAGTTTCCAACAATAGGAGACTGTTGACTCTGAGTCAACATCCAACTGACTTGTGTGTGCTGAGCCAGGTGTTGAGCTTCAGTGTCAGCTTGACTGTATTAAGAGTCCTCCATGAGATCAGTGATGCACACCAGGGTGTCTGTGAGGGTGTTTCCAGAGAGTTTAACTGAACATCGAACTGCCAAGGTTCACACTGAATCTGTGCGGCATTGTCCTATGACAGGTGTCCCTAGTGGTACCATCATCTGACAGGTGTCCTGAGTGGCACCATCACCCGACTGTGGTCTTGGGTAGCATTGTCCTCTGACTGAGCTGCCTCACAGGAGATCAAACAGGAAGGAGAAGGCTGGCTGAGGGTTGACTTTTCTCCATGTTCTGACCTCTGTCTGCTATGAAGACTGTCCTCTGCCATAGGTCCTGTTGCTAGGATGCTCTACCCAAGTACATGTGGCCAGCAAGCCCTGAATCCAACCCTCCCTTCTTTGTTAGGTGTCTCTGCCAGTGACCAGAAAGTAGCTGATATAACCTTGCTTATTTTTCCATGGACCTCACACAACGAATGACTGGAATTTTTCATTTTGGTGCTTGGCAGATGTTCAGGAGATACTTGAAATAATTTATTGATCTCTTGTCCCTTACTTTCTTGGTAAACAATAGATGTTTTTTCTTTGTTCTCCATGAGTGTGCACAGTTGAAGGGTGGGTTACATCCTAGAGCCTGCTCCTTCCCTGGGATGCTGGCATAGTGGTTGGTAGTTTACCTGGGCTCACTTGCCGTCTTCCTATAAGTCCATGATGCAACTGCCTTCACATACATGGAATTAGTCCCTGGAAGACAGGCCACACAAGGACCCCATGCACTGATTAGTGTAATTAGAAGGTTGCTTTTAATTAGCCTAAGGTCATCTTGATTGTTGCTGGATATGTGCCTGTTTCTACAAATCTGGCTTGTTTGGCATCTACCAGCTTTGAAAGAAACCTTAGACAAATGTGAGCATGACCACAGGCCTAGGAAGGTACTGAGCTGATGATGGCCATGAGAACTGAAGTTCTAGATATGGCTGAGTAAGGACTGGGGAAGTTAACCAGCATGTGGTAGCCGTGGTACATCCTGCAGGCCAGGCAGGGACCTGTTCTGTTAACAGAATACAAGTTTCTTCTCCCCCCTACCCTTTCATTTGCTCAACACACAGCTCTTAGGCTCCAACTGTTGATGTAATGGGATCCCTCGGGCAGCTGCCCAGGACACTACTGTCCTCACTCCTCAGGCTATACCCTACTTGGACACTGGAAGGATCACACAGTACAATGACACAGACTCCTCGAAAGAAGAGATGGCCGTGTCTCGTTTGGTCAATGAATGAGAACAACCCACATGACCAGGACAGTGAGTGTACAGCACTGGACCGGAAGAAGGCCAGCTTGGGACACAGGCATGAGTACAAATCTTAGGCCCATCACTGTTGCAAAGCTCTTAGATGAGGAGCTGGGTGTGGCGTGTATGGCTGCAGTCCCAGAATTTAAGGGGTTGAGGATGGAGGGTCACCTTGAGGTCCAGGCCAGCCTGGCGTGTCTGAGACTGTCTCACAACACAACAGAAGTAATGGAGGAGGAGGAAGGGAAAAGAAAGAAGAGAGGGACGAGGAGGTGAAGGAAGAGTGTACATGAAAAGGGGGTGGGAAGGAGGGAGAGAGGAGAAGAAAAGGAGGTGGCCAAAAAGTAGGACGAGAAGAGGAGGCCTGTGCAAGGGAGGGGCCTGGTTGGAAACAAAAAAGATTCCGGAAATTAGAAATCATGGAGACTCTAGAAATTTCAAGAACCAAGAAGACAGTGACAGTACAGACTCCGAGAGATCAGGAACGTGGAACCTCAACAGATCCGTCTAGGAGTTGGGAGGCATGCCGTGGAAGTGACTGAAAGTCACTGAAAGTCATGTTGGACATTATACCCAGCATCTCAACAGGGGACACAAGCAACCGTCATCCAGTTATCAAAGGTGGGGATCAAACTTTGTTCCCTTAGGTAGGAAGGTACAAAGTTAGATTGGAGTCTTCAAAAATAATGTAGACAAGTAAGATTTGGTACCAAGAGGGATCGTGCTTATTTCAAGCTTCATTTGCTTATAAAATCTACTTCCCAACCACACATTGAAATGCGGGGCTAGACGGAGAAGTTTTTGCTCAAGGGAAAGGGAGCTTTACAGTCCTCACTCAGGTAGAGTAGCGAGGCAAACCTCCTCCAACCCTGTGCTTCCATCACCTGTCACATGGACGTGGCTGTGTGGTCCCACACATCTTCAGTGACTGTGTCTTTAGGCTGAGCCACAGGCCTCCTGAGCAGAGGTCACTTGGAAACTTAAGCAGGAGACACTCCCAGGACCCTGCCCGTCGGATGCCCTAGCTAGTTGCGTGATGAACTTGACACGTGTTGCCAGAGCAAAGGAATGAAGGCCACGCCCCTAGATTCAGAAGTCTCACTTCTTTTTGACTGTGTGACCAAGAAACTCGTCTTGATCTATTGTACCTTTTGGGAAATCTGGGACAGCTTGTAGTAAGTGTCATTTTATAGAAAGAGATAGGAAACCTGACCTGTTGATGCTTACAGTAGCCTGAGGCTGGAGGACAGGTCCTCATTTCTTTCTGAAGGATGCTTCCTACCAAAGCTCTCAAACTCCAGTGATCTAAAACTCACCTCCCATCACCACCAAGAAATGAATTTCTAAAAGGTGCCCTTCACAGCTTGCTTTCTACCGATCTATTTCAGTAACCCTTAACTCCCTGCACTGAGTCATGCTAGCTTCCCTTAACAGGCCAACCTTGCTTCTCTGCCAGGCACACTGCCTGGCTTGCTAGGTCTGGCACACCCTCTTTGTACATGCCACTTCAGACCCTGTGCCAAGGCCACCTGCCCAGCTGAGCTTTAGGTCATAAAGATTGCCCAAGTTACAATCCAGTGATCCACCAGCTTTTGAGCTTGAGGAAATTCTTCAATGCTCCCATTTCTTAGTTCTCTTACCTGTCAAATGGTGGAGGACGTGCGGGCTCAGGGGTGAATTCTGCTTGCTCCTCCTCCGCCACCACCACTGCTTCCCCTGTTGCAGCCATTCACATGCCACCTCCTTGGGAGGCATGGTGACTTTTTTTTTTTCTTTCTAATTTTCATGTCCACGCTGTTTCACAAAGTGGTTAAATTCCAGAACAGGGCCAATAGATGTCAGCTGAATGAATTAGTATATGAATTTCTGAGGTGGCAGAAGGTAGGATTCATCTTCCTATTCTTCATTGTTCAGAGAACTGTAAGGTTTTTTAATTTTTTTTTTTGATCTAGCTTAAATTCTAACCAGACAATGCTAAGACCCTTTTAACATCCTGGTACTTTGAAAAGGCTTTGATCATTTGTACATCTATTGGTGAAAGTGTGTATCCCTGGACTGGGGGATGTCAAAGGCGAAGGCCTTCGAGAGTCACTGTGGTGGGCCAGGTTCAGCAGAGCAAGGTGGGCCCTTTGTCTTTGTGCTTATTCCTGGACACTCAAGGTTTCAGAAGAAAACCACACAGGGGTTAAGTAATTCAAGAACTGTGTCTCCTTTGGAGCTGGCAGTTTGGGAGGGACAGGGCAGGGCACGGTTAAATACAGAGCCTGACAGCCACCCTCCCATTGGGCTGGCCTGGATCACTTTCAATTGCACTTAGAGCTGCAGTGATGTTTGTTTCAAAAACAAGGTTTAGGAAGGACGGGTCATTGTTTCACAAGGCGCAGGAAGACATTATTCCTGTGTGTGTGCCCTCACATACTCACACATGTTTAGTCAGCATGCTCATGAGCTCACGTGTACACATGCATGTGGAGGGGACAACCTCAGGGGCCACTTCTCAAATGCCTTCTCCCCTTTCCCTTCCTCCCCTCCTCCCCTCTATCTCTTCTCCCTTTTTCTTCTCCCCCTTTCCCTCCCCTCTTTCCCTCCTCCCTTCCTCTCCCTCCTCCCTCCTCCCTCCTCCCTCCTCCCTCCTCCCCTCTCCCTCCTCCCCTCTCCCTCCTCCCCTCTCCCTTCTCCCCTCCCCCTCCTCCCCTCCTCCCCCTCCTCTTCCCCCTCCTCCCCCTCTTCTCCTCCTCCTCCCCCTCCTCCCCTTCTTCCCTTCTCTTCCCTCATTCCCCTCCCCCTCCTCATTTCTCCCTACCTCCTCAGCCCTTCTCCTTTCTCTCCTCTCCCCTCCCCCCCCCCCCCCCCCCTCCTCCCCTCCTCCCCCTCCTCCCCCTCCTCCTCCCCCTCCTCCCCTTCTTCCCTTCTCTTCCCTTCTCCCCCTCCCCCTCCTCACCCCTCCTCATTTCTCCCTACCTCCTCAGCCCTTCTCCTTTCTCTCCTCTCCCCTCCCCCACACCCCCTCCCTTTCTTTCTCCTCTCCTTCTTTCTTCCCTTTCTTCCCTTCTCTCCCTCTGCCACTCCAAGAAGAATCTCTCAGCGCCCTGGCACTCACTGAGTAGGCTAGCCTGGCCAGCCAGGGATCCACCCATCCTTTCTTCCCCAGTGCTGGGATTACAGCTGGGATTATGGCTGGTTTTCATTACTTAGGTTCTGGGGATCAAGCTCAGGTTCTCACCCTGGTGTGGGAAGCACTTTACTGACCAAGATTTCTCTTCCAGGCCAGAGAAGACATTGTCATGGCTAAAATAGTGTCCATCTCCTAGCCCTGTATCTGCTATTCTATTCTTTTTCTTCTGGACTTTCCTATTTGGATGGCGGAGAGACTCTCACCAACAGTTCTCTGCAAGCGGAGCTTACCTCCCTAGATCAGCCTTCCCTGAGAGGAAGGTCCCACACCCAGCTAGCTGCCCCAGACAGAGCTCAGGGTTGCTCAGGCTCTGTTCCTCTCATGCTCGGCTCCATCCCAGCCCAACGCCGGCCTCCCCCTCCCCCTCCTCACCCCTCCTCATTTCTCCCTACCTCCTCAGCCCTTCTCCAGCTCTGTCCCATTTGTTCTTGCCACCACTCCCTGCGTTAGCTGGACTTGAAGCTAGAGCAGGGTTCTCAATCTATGGGTCTCAACCCCTTTGTGGGTTGATGGATATTTTCACAGTAGCCTCCTATCAGATATCCCGCATATCGGATATTTACATTATGATTCATAACAGTAGCAAAATTACACTTACAACCATAATCTTATAGTTGGGGAACACCACAACATGAAGAACTGTATTAAAGGGTCACAGCGTTAGTGTTGACATTTTGTCCAGGCTCCACCCCACAGTCACCAGGAAACAGCCAGGTATACCTGACTCACTATAAAAGGCTGCTTGTCCCCTCCTCACTCTCTTCCCCCCTTGCCCTTGCTCTCTCCCCCCTCTCTCCCCATTCCCATCCTCATGTACTCATGTCCAGCCTCTACTCCCCCCCTGCCTTTCTCTGTCTCTACTCCCTCAACTCCCCTCCCCATGCCCTAAATAAACTCTATTCTACACTATCTCAGGGGAAAGGGATGCCTCAGCATGGGCCCGCAGAGGCACCCCCTTCCCCAACATCTGACTACACCTCCACCAAAACATATTCTTTTTCTTCTCTTATCTTTTTATAAAACACAACCCAGGGTGCTTGGGTCCTCATGGCCCCAACACTCTGCGTGTTCCTGGGCTCCCTATTTGCTTCGCTGTTGATCTGTTTAGAAGCGGACCTATGGGGGTGGTGGAGTCAGTTCACAGCATTATACCTGTACCCAGCACATTCCCATTTGTGTCTTCATTCAAACAAGTACTTTTCAGAAGTTTGCTATGTGCCGGCCATCGTTCTTCCTCTCCCAAACAGAGGCTGTGTGTGTACTGGAGAGCTGGAGAGGAAAACCTGGCCTGATGTTGACAACTGCTGTGCTGTCTGCCCCTGGCTTACAGAGTCCAGCACATGGCACACATCCCGGGAACCTGGACATATTTCCCCCTCTCTTGGGAATCATTAAGGTTATCCTGCCGAACCTCTCTCAATGACACCTCTATAAGCCAGTGCCAAGGCTGGAATGAGGCCCCGAGACAAATCAATCCCAGTTCCATGCAAAGACGGACACGCCTGTGCCTTCCAGAAAACAGCCTCAAATACTACCAGTCATGCTGTGCTTTTATGAGCAGACAGTAGGACTGGCAGGAGAGAGAGAGAAAACAGCCATCCAGTGTCAGAGGTTGATGCAAGGTGCTCACAGATAGGAGCAGGAAGCCCCTCCCTGGCCAGGACACTAGAGGCCTCTCCTTAGTCAGCTGTCCTAGAGTCCCCTTTTGTTCTATGTAGATGACATGGATCAAAGGTGGTGCAGGACTTTTAAAATCAGCCACTTTTGGAACTGTGGAAAAAAGAGCAGCCCCAGGAGGTGAAGGAATACACCCAACATCCATAGTCAGGACTAAAGCTAAGACTGAGCTTTACGTTCAAACGACCAGCCAGTTCCGGCTTCATTGTGTGTTGTCACTTCTTAACAGACAATCTGGGGGAACAACGGTCTTTCCTGGAACCAGTTCTAGACAAGTCTGAATCTCCTACTGACAGGCCAGTATTTATGGTTCCTCACTGCTGAGAGAAGTTAAGCCCCTGGGTCTGCAAGGCAAGGGCTCCTGGCTTGCCTGCATGGAGAAGGGACACTGAGGTGGGACTTGGAAGCTTTGACCAGTGAGGCAGCTGCCTCTCATTTTCCCAGCAGCCTCGGCTCTCACACTTTCTCCTCATATCACCTCCACCTTGCCTTCTGAGTACCACTTGGTCTACACTGGCTACCGATGTGCCCCAGGTTTCTGGCATTTCCAGATCAAACTTGATATGAAAAGACTCAAGTACCCAAGAAAACTTGATTCTTACCTAGTAATCTGGGTTCAAGTGCAAGAATCCTCAAGCCTAAGTGGTCTTGATGGGGAATCGGGTATTTTAGCATCATCCTGGGACTCGGCATGATGTTAAAGACTTGGGCATCAGCAGGGCTTTCCCAGCACCGTCCAGTACTGCCATGCTTATGTTTAGAGTAAATGGAAGCCAAGGGCAGGGGCCAGTGAAGGATATGAAAAGCTGAATGACCAGGGAGGCTATCTGACCATCGCTGAGAACACACAAAAAGGTGGTCCACAGCAGATGGGCTTTGGAAATAGGAGGCGACTCCGAGTATATCCAGACAGGCTGGGGAGGGGGTTCCGGTGCTCTGGGGATGGTCAGGTCTTGGTGTGCTCCAGCATGCAACCTGATAAACAGCTTCGTGCATGGCACTCCTTCTGCATAGGTCATACCTTAGCCTGGGTGAACAGGTGGGTCCTTTGCCCATGTGTTCTCTGTAGGGTTTCTGGGCCTCCAATGGTAAAGACTTTTCTGAAATCCCCATATCGGATGAGAAAAACAGGCAGCTTCTGAGATCTCACCTCCTAAAGGCCAGCCCAGAGGAGGACCCACATTCAGATGCAGATCACAGGATGCCTGTGAGGTCCAGCCATTGAAGATGTGTGTGTGTGTGTGTGTGTGTGTGTGTGTGTGTGTACGTACATGCATATATGTAGGTACACTTGTGCACATATGTGTGCCATAGAACCTCATACTTTCTCCTTAGATATCATTCACCTTATTTTTTGAGGCAGAGTCTTTCCCTGGCCTGCAACTCACTAAGTAGATGAGAATGGCTAGCCATCAAGCTTCCGGAATAGCTCTGTCTTCCTCCACTCAGACTGGGATGACAAGTGTGTGCCACCACCCCTGGCATTGAAAAAAAAAAAAAAAAGCTATAGTTTTTTTGTGCATTTGTTTCCCACAGTATATACAATTGGATTGGAATCTTTAAGTTAAATATAAAACAAAGCCAGTTTTGTGAAGTGTTGCTGTCTGCAACATGACTGGACTGAAGCACGAGAGAAACTTCCTTAGCTTCAAGAAAACTAGCTGGTGCCCATCACTTGGGCTGTTTAAAGGTTGAGAGTCCTAGAAGTCTATTTTCTGGATGCTGCCACTTAAAAGACAGAGACCGTAACAGTGCCCCCAAGAAAACAGTGCACAGCATTTACTTCCTATCTTAAGGCACAGATTTCTCCAGAGCAATCAAAACTTTTCATAAAATATTGTCTGGAAAGTTTGAACTCTGAAGCATGTGTTAATCTGAGGGTTATGCTGTGTGCCCGTAAATGTCTCAGGAGCTCATCAGCCAGGGAGAGGGCAGGGGATCAGGTGTCTGCTTCAGTGAGGTGTCTGTAGCTACCTTAATTTTCTGTTTTTATGGACGTGGTGGCAAATGAAAGCTTTCATTAGTATAATTAAAATTCCACTCTCCTCAAAAGAGACAGATGATCCATGCTGAGTTTCTAGGGACTGGCTACAGGGCAAATAGCACTGGCCTAGGTGTGTGTTTTATTGGCTGGAGGGAGAAAGTACCAGTGGGGGTGGGTGTAGCTGGGTCTGAAGGGAGTGACTGTCTGTGTATAAAAGGCATAGATATTCTCATTAGGAGGTCTGATTACATGAGTCTAAAATTTCCCCGAAGCCTCCTGACAGGTTATGAGGCACAACCCTGTAAATCGTCAGCATATAGAATCTAAGATTTAGAAAGCGGCTTCCACTGCGCATCCTGTAAAATGTGTCTCACGAGGAAGATTAGTATCAATCACAGGCTTATTGGAGAGCAAGATGGGGTCCAATGATAACCCGGCACCATCAACTAGAGTAATGGTCTAAGAAGCAAAAGCAATCAGAGAAGAGAATGGAATCTGCAAAGAGAGACAGAAGTGTAATGGATCACGCTGACGAACAGGCGCTGTTATCCAGCACAAAGGCAGGCGTGAGCGATGCGACTCCGTGCACAATGGATACAGCCAACCACCCATCTTCAGGATGCCTGCAGAAACAGACCTGCCACCTCCAGAAGCCCAGCTGCACACAGTGGTACTAAACTACAATGAAGTCATTACCAACCTGAGAATACCGCTGGTTCCAGAAGCCGCTCATAGGGGGATGGGGGGAGGCTGATGCTGTTTCACAGAGCTTCATGTGGGAGCTATAAGAACAATATACCCCAGATCTAACTGATTCAGATGCTGGACTTACTCTCCAGGACATGAGTCGGTAAGCAGGGATGGAGGAACTGTCTGACTGCAGCTTAGAGAGGAGACTTCTTGGGCTGTGGATTTTAGGATATAGTCCTCTTTGCAAGAGGCAGTACTTAGTTCATGCCCTGACATGAGGTGATCTGAGTGTGTCTCTCCCAGCCAGCAGCAGACAGTGGGAAACGGTGATGTGTGTGAACTTAGAGCTGGTGACATGTGGCTTTTGCCACACCTCTGTCCTGAGCTCCTCAACTCCAGTGCCTGGCAGCCATGCTGTGAGATAGCCCAGGAAACACAGAGGTCACTTGGAGGTGTCCCCACCCACAACTCCCCCGAAGTCCCTGCTCTCAGCCAGCATGGCCACTCAGGATGGGGGGGGGGGGGGGCTGAGATGTGACAGCAGATATGAGAGACCTGTGGAGGCCAGCCTTGCTGCCTCTGGTCAGCTCTGAGAGGTTGCAGTTGGAATCCTCTGACTCCTATGGTTTTGCACCAAGCTTGAGGGAGTTTGAAGGCTGCCTGAAGTAACTGGTGTAAACCCCCACCCTTCCCCAGACTACAGATCTGCAACTGGAAGGAAGGTGGAAACAACAACAACAACAACAACAACAACAACACCCCCCAAACAAAACGCTGTAACTTCCTCACGATCCAGAGCCTCTCAGAACCACATTAAGGTCATTTTAAATGTGACGACAGGATAGCCCTCTGAAAGACACTTGTCCTTAATGGAGACAGGCCCATGAAGACTGTACCTGGTCTAATTGTTAACATATCCCCCCTTGGTTTTAACAGGACTGTTAGTTTATCAGCAGCAGAATTCAGATCCTTGGCCCAATTCCTTGTGTTATTTTAGTGCTATAAACCCCGTCTAAGGGTGTTTTCATGCAGAATATTGTCTGGCTGTTTTGCTAAACAGCCCTAACCCTAACCCTAACCCTAACCCTGAGCAGCATGTGTGAATATCTGTATCTTGAGTCTAAGACCTTTCCATTTACATAGATGGAAGAATAAGTATGAATTTGGACAGACAACATAACACACCAGACACCCCTAAATTCCTGTAGTTATGAGGATTTGTCACATCCTTCTGTTGGGGTGACAAAGCACTATGCTATGTTGTCTAGGCTGGACTCAAACTTATGGGGTCTGGTGATCCGCCTGCCTCAATGTCTCCAGTTGTTGGGATTCTGGTTATATACTACCATGCTTGGATCAAAGCATGTTCAACAACCATTGACTGAGTCACTAGGGATGTCCAAGCTGGTTTCTAGCAGAAGGGAATGCACACGCTAATGGTTATGATTGCAATCAGGACAGACATTTCAGGAAACGTTTTTTACTTCTAGACTACAGAGAACAAGGCACGTGCGCCTGACTTGTCCACAGTGTTGGACTAACTGTAAGCTCTGTGTGAAGGTTCCACTGGAGTGGAGCTGGATGGTGCTCCAGACGATCTGCGCAAGCGCCTTCTGACTTCTGCCCTTATAGTTAAACGATGCAGGCTTCTATAACTTCCATTCTCACTTTGGAAGCAATTTCCATCCCAATGTCATAAGAATGGAAACAGGAGAATGAAGCTTACTTCTGTCCAGTGTCACCAAGCATTTGTGTGGTGACAGCAAAACCCATGTCTCCTCTCTCCACTCAGCTGACAAAGGGGACCTCTTTCTCCTCCCATCGGTCCTATGTGGAGAAAATAACACGCTTTTCAATGTTTTGTGACACCAAGATTGCCCCTAATAAATGACATTGGGAATGTCTGGATGGATCCTCCCTCTGCCCTGTCATCCAGAGGATGCAATTTCTACACAATGGAACAGTTTAAGGAAGGGTGGCATGCTCCCTCCCAGAAGTTCAGGAGAATTAATGTAGCTTCACTGTTTCCCTGGGTCTTTGAAGAAGTCATCTGTCCAGTTGGCAGAGCCAGGGCCTCCCAAGTCTTTTCTTAGCCTGTATCCCTGGCTCCCTTCTGATATGTCATGCTCATCTGTCAAGTGATCTCTTTGCTCTCCTGTAAGTCAGGGTGGCTCTGCAGTCTCTGCCTTCTGGTAGCCAATAAAATCAGACATTAGAAAGTGATAAGGAACTAATATCAGTGATCACATGAAGGAGAAGGACCCAACACACTTTGGCTAGTGTTCACCAATCCTCAACCCAGGGCAGGCATGTCACTTTTCCTAATTGTCATTAGAAGACAGGAAGTCAACTGACTTTCAAGGATATTTGACAGATGACCAATGCAGGACATTTTAATTAGTTAATTATGTGTGCATGGGAGTTATGTGTGCATGTTAGTTATTTGTGTGTGAGTGTGTGTGTTTATATGTGTGTGTGTGTATCTGTCTGTGTGTATGTGTGTGTGTGCATGTGTGTGTATGTATGTGTGTATGTGTGTGTATGTGTGCATGTGTGTGTGTAGGTCTGTGTGTATGTGTGTGTATGTGTGTGTATGTGTGCATGTGTGTGTTTGTAGGTCTGTGTGTATGTGTGTGTAAATGTATGTGTGTGTGCATGTATGTGTGCATATGTGTGTATGTATGTGTATGTATGTGTATATGTGTGTGTGTGTTTGTATGTGCATGTGTGTGTGTTGCTTGGTCCAAAGCTTATGGAACTGTTATTCATAGCTGGTGGCATTCTGAGGAACCCTGAAGGAATGGGATCTTTGGTTGCATATTCTTGAGGAGACTCTCAGGCATCCGACTCTTCCTATTCTCTCTTTGATTTCAACTAACAGGAGATGGGCAGCTTCATCAGTAACGTGTTATGCCACGGAGGACTTCTTCCCTACAGGCCCATGAGCAAGAAGATGCCGTGACCATAGACGTTCAAAACTGTGAGCATTTTTTAAAAATCTTAAGTCAACTATTTCTTTTATTTTGGTATACTAACAGAAAAGAGGAGAAGGCAGTCTGATAGAATCTTCTTTCTCTCTTAAGTTGCCTAAGGGAAGGGAAATCTATAATTGAAAGCAAAACAAATACCGTCTCCGCTGACATCTTTGATGAGGTATCATGGAGTCTTTACTCTGTGTGTGTATCTATAACCAGAACTAAGGTTGCAAAAGAGTCTAGGATATGAATCAAGCCTTTTGCTTTACAAACGAAGGCTGGGTGAGTCCTTGCTATGGACACTGTGGGTTAGAGAGTCACACTCCGTTCTACGCTCTTCCCACTAGGCTGCAGTGCCTCTCTGCACAAGATCTTTGTAGCTTCCTACACTGTGGAGATTTACCAAGTCTTCCCATAAAGGACCTTCTCTCACTCTAGACATGATTAAAAACCATGGCTTGAGCAACTCACACAAGCATACAGGCATCTAGCTTCCCTCAAAACCTCAGAGCCTCCGCAGGGTGATACCCCTGATGTTCATAGCCCCGTGGGACTCAGCAGCAGGTGTAATGTGTAGATCAGGCATTTGTCCCAGTGCCCTGGACCCTCTCCTAGCCAGTCTCATAACCAGTCCTGCCTTCACAGCTTCTAGAGGCACCCGTAGTTTTAACCCCTAAACCCACACTGACTGGAGAATAAGATAGCCATTTTCATAGCTTGTGCAAAGACTTTTGTTCCACTCCATGAACATCCTGGTGCTCAAGGAAACAATGCCCAGCAGACTTCCTGTTGCGTCAAGCCCTGCCCCTAAATCCAGTGTTTCCTTCCTGTAAGGGAGTTGGAGACTTGGCATTGCCTCTCTTATCCTTCAGGTTTTCCTAGTGACAGTTCATGCCATGGACACTTAGATGGGGTTTCTTGTTCCCTTCATGCTCGCCAAGTGATTCTGAGGCATTTTAGGGGAGTCCGGTGTACCTTTCCCTCTCTTTGTAGCATATCAGATACACTTACATGGTTGCTGGTTCCCTGTCCTTCTAAATTGTTATGCCATCCAGAGACAAGAGGCTTTAATCAGCAGGCTTTTGCTCGTTGTTTTTGAAACAATCACTAGTACATTTCTTTCACCCATTCAGAAAGGAAACTTAGAAGTTAAGATCCTAAGTTCAGCATTGTCCCCCCTCTCGTTTGTCCGTGGATGTAGCAGTTCAAAGGCTTGAGGACAGCACTGTTTTTCTCCACCGTGAAACAATGTGGGGAAGAAATAGATGTAATTTCAAGGGACACGCATCCCAGTGAATTTGTCAAGTCGGGGGGAGGACACACAAAGAGGCTTAATGTTTATATTCTGGTTCATAAGTGGCTGGGACTAGAAGTCTGGACTCCAATTCCAGCTCTGACTCTGAGGACATCACGAGACCTTGGCAAAGCTGTGTAGAGTACATGGTATTTTATGTGTAGGTGGGGGAGGGGGGGCAGAGGTTGGGCAGTTATCACTCATGGATGCTAAAGAATAGGTGTTGTCTTGAGAAGTGGTTGCTGTTACCCCAGGCAAGCTCTCCAGTCTGCAAGGACCGGTGGAGGACCTTGAGCCTGGCTATGGATGAAGCTTATCCCTAAACCTTCAGGAACGATAGACCATGCCTGGCTTGGGACAAGGCCTCCTGTAAGCATCTGAGATTCTCTCTGAACCCCTCCAAGGCTCTCCTGCCCATCTCTTGCCTTTCTATCTTGCAAGCTAAGCTCACGGGCTGCCTGCCAAACTGTCTCCCTGCCAGCACCTTTCTATGTGCTGTTCCCTCTGCTAAAGAAATTCTCCCATTTGGCTCACTCCCTGTTTGCCCTTGAGGCCTGTGTTATGTCCTTAGAGAAGACTTCGAGACTCCTTTCTTTCCCCTAGAGTGAAGTAGATATCCCTCACTTGGAACCAATTGGTGGTCTCCCAATGGACTCCGGGCTCCTGGTGGGCACCTGAGCGACCAAACATTCCAGGGGATGCATCAATCTTGGGTATCTTGGAGGGTGTTTCCAGATGAGGCTAATGTTTGGATTGGTGGGCTATATATGTTAGATTAATCCACAGCTCTCTGGCTGACTCTTTCTGACCACAGTGTTGTCTGGAACCTTCTCCTCTCATTTTCTTTTGCCTTGCGCTAGGATTGAAATCATCAGCTCCTCTCGTCCTCAGACTTTGGGCTGATAATACCATATGCTTTCTTGAATCTCCGAACTGCAATGCTGTAGATCACAGATTTCTCAGGCTCCACAGTGGGGGGTGGGGGGCAGTCTAATTTATAAACCTTAGTTTTCTATAATGATACACTTTAGCCTTTCCACTTCAAGAATCACTGAGAGAAAACATTATTCGTGTGGCCATGTTTTCTACAAAGTTCCATGTTGCATATGACCAGATCCCAGGGGACCTTCCATAATGATCTGTCAGGTTCCAGGATGCAAGAAAAGAGGGAACAAGGACCCGGTTGTGACTCTGAGTGTGACCCCACCTTCTTCATGGTCTGTTGGCACATCTGTCAGAGCTCTACCAACCTGGGCTGGGAGTGGGCTTAGAAACTGCCAGACGAAGCAGTCATGGATATGCTTATTCTACATCATCTTTGGAGAGGGCAGTAGTTCCTGTCCCCACATCCATTGCTCAGATCACTCTGAGCCTTCTGTAGCAGTAGGGGACTCTTTCTTTATTCATAACTTTAAAAAAAAAACGACATTAAATCTGCCATTGCTTCTGCTAATTGCCTGTAAATCAGCCATGTGTGAGGTTCTACACGTTTATCCACCAGCATAAAGTCGCAGAGAGAGCCCCACACCAGGAGAGGCCCTGATGGGAGGGAAGCCTGTCATTTGGCCGACAGGACGGTGATAGCTGTAGAAGCAAGTGATGTATAATGGATCATGGGGTTTAAAATCCAGCATCCGCATCCCTCCGAGCTGTTGAAAAGGTTAGGGGATTATGTGGCTGCAGCCGCATCAATTACGAAACAGAAAATGCTCATCCTTGCCTTCCATCTCAGAAGGTGGCAAACATTTATCCTGCTTTCTTCTGTGGGAGCTAAAGACTCTCGCTTTTATGAATCAGCCTGGGGTCTGAGTGAGCAAAGGGGATGTGGAACCACAGCCCCAAGAATGACAGGTAATGACCCTTCGCTTATGACTCCATCCACAATTTGCCTTGGCAATCGATAGGAAATGAAGTGTGATCAATTTCATTCACGTACATCGTTTCCTATTGACTGATCTGCCAAATTGTTGATTGAATAATTAAGAGTTCAGTCAAAAGAGAGATGTTTGCAGTCTTCTCCACGCGAGTCTTCAGGGCACCCCAGAGAAGCCAGCCTGCTACCAGGAGCTGGAACAGTAGCTGCTTAGCCTTTCACTTACGGGTGAGTCACACTGTTGATGTAAATGACTGTAATAGTCCCTGAGGGACAAATGACAGTTGGGAGTGGAGCAAGCCACTTAGAGGAGTATGACACAGCCTTGGGCTTCAGGGACAGCTTTTCCTGACTGAGAAGGACATTGCATCCACATGCAGTGGGTAAACAAGTCATGTCTATATGGCAGGACCCTACCTCTGTAATTGCAGAAAAGGCTGAATGAGGTAGGGTGATCATGGGTTCAAGACCAGCTTGGGCTATATCATGAGACCCATTTCAAATGAAACAAAACTCTAAGGAGAGGGTATAATTAGGGCTGCAGTGGGTAAGGGAGTGCAGGAAAGGAAGCTATGTGCAACAGGAGCCAGCAGCCCCAGCTAAACAGACAGGAGCAGAGTCTTCAAGAAGAACGTACCAGCCCTGCACCCGGAGTGCAGTGACTCATTAAGAAACATTAACTGCCCCTTCCTGGCCAGTCAACAAGCAGTATCTCTCAGAAGGCTCCAGAAGCAGAGGCTTGGTCATACAGACACATGGACCTGGCCTGATGTACACTACTTGAGGCTCTGTGCTTGGCTGCCACCACTGGGCTTGGCTGCCACCACTGGGCTGGCTGCCACCACTGGGCTGGCTGCCACCACTGGGCTGGCTGCCACCACTGGGCTGGCTCTGTATATTCCTGATGCGAGGGCATGCTGTGGGGCGCATTGTGCTCTGTGACCTTGTGTGTGCACACTGACCCCTTTGGGCAGCCCCTCCCACAGCAGCCTAGGTCACTAAATACTTCACAAGTCCTCTTCTTGAAGCAGTTTTCCTAGACTTGACTCTAGCACTAAGGTGTCTTAAATGCCCTTTCTTTGTAGCTAGCACAGTGCTGCGGAAATGTGTGTGGAACATTCTGTTGAATTGCCATGGTTTCTGCTCCGCCTTTATCACTATACTGTGAGATTCCTCAGGAAAGAGGGTTTGCTTTTTTTGGTTGTTTTTCCTGTGTTCTTCCACACTGTGTGTTCTGAGGGGGGTGCCCTGGGTCATTGTGGTGGTTTGAATAGTTATGGCCCCATAGACTCCTGTGCTTGAATGTGTGGCTCATAGTGAGTGGAACTATCAAGAAGTGTGGTCTTGTTGGAGGAAATATGTCACTGTGGGGCTGGGCTTTGAGGTCTCATATGCTCAAGCTATGGCCAGTGTGGAACATAGTCTTCTGCTGCTGCCTGCAGATCAAGATGTAGACCTCTCAGCTCCGTCTCCAGTACCATGTCATGCTTCCCACCACAACAATAATGGAGTAAACCTCTGAAACTGTAAGCCAATCCTAATTAAACGTTTTCCTTTATAACAGTCGTGGTCACCATGTCTCTCCACAGCAATAAAACCCTAACAAAGACAGTCCTCAGAAGCAATCACGGATGTTTGTGAATAAACCATTTAGATTTAAAATCCATCATGAAACTCTCATATTCACCAGTATCTGGCACTTCATCTAAAGCCTACCCCAGTCACATTCTCACAGAATGCTTCGTACCTGCTCTCCATGGCCACCCATTTAAGGAGGTCCAGCCTGGACAGTTAGGACTTGTCTTTTTCAGCTTTGGCTGGGAGCACAGGAAGACAGATATCACTGTAAGGCTCTATTGGGAAACATGAAGATCTTGGGTCTTGCCCTCTTCCTCTGCTGTCTCTCATTCTTGGGGGTACTCAGATGCAAGCATGCAAGCTCTCCCCTGCTTCCCTTACAGAACAAGGGCTGACCTGGAGTTCCCATGGATTCTACTCTCCTCTCAGCCGCTGCCCACTGAGGTTCGTCAGAGTCTGTTTTCCTACGGCTTAGCATTAATCAGCAAATACTCCAGAGGTTACAGATAGATGGTCTAATTAGCAGCAGGCTCAAAAATATCAGCATAGGGAAGGCAGGCTTTGCCCCTTCCCCACAGGTATTTTGTCTCTCCCACGGCCTACTAATTCTGGTCTGTCCAGTCAAGTTTTCTGAAGTGTCTGGACACTGAGCTCAGTCCAGTGTGTCAGTTAAAGTTGTCTATCAGCAGAGTCGCCAGGTTTGAGTGGCAGTCTCAGCTTCTCAGTTGCTAGCTGTGGGGCTTTGGGCAATGGCTTAGCTACTCTGTTAGATTATGTTAAATGACAGTAATAAATAAGATCACTTCTGCCAAAAGTCACCGTGAGAGGGAGGTGGGAGTTGGAGAGTTGGCTTACTGGCTAAGTACTCGCTGCCTAAGTGTGAGGACTGGTGTTGAGATGCCCCAAACCCATGTAAATGAGAAGTGTTGCGTAGCCTACTTGTAATTACCACAGCATCAGAAGGTGCAGACATGGGATCACTGGAGCAAGTTGCCTACTGAGACTAGCCATATCTGGGTTTGACTGAAAGACCTTGCCTCAAGGATAAGGTTGTAAGAGAAATTGAGAAAGATTCACTTATCCACACATATATGCCTGCACAAATATGCACATGCACAGAGTCACACACAGTCACACAGACACACACATACACACAAACATAAAGCATACACATTCAGGCACACAGAGACACATACATGCACACACATATATGCACAAACACACATGCTCACACACATGCACACATATACAAACATACACTTATGCAATATACTCATTCATACTCTCACACATGTGTATATGCACACACATACACACATATATCTACACATACACATACAAATGAAAAATGGAAAAAAGAAAAAAGTCATTAGATTAATGCATATAGAGCACGTAGGTTACTACCTTGTATGTAAGCAATATTTACTACATATGAGGTAAAATGTACTTCCCATCATCACTATATTGTAAGATATGAGCATTACATACAAAACCCCAAGGATCATCAATTGGGATGAATGGGGGAATTAATTCCAAGACTTCTCAGATGCCAAAATCCACAGATGCTCTTTTCTTATGTAAAATTGTATAGAATTTGCATAAGGTCTATTCCCATAATTCTAAGAATCTCTAAATTGCTTACAATCTCTAAAACAATGTAAATGATATATTTCTAGGGAATAGAATGCATACCACTTTTGCAGAGGGCATACCTGGGTTGGGCTTCTAGCAGCAGCTTTGTGCAACTTCTAATTGCCTGTGCTCCAGCTCCAGGGCCTCCGACGTTCTCTTCTGGCCTCTGTAGGTAACTCTAGTCATGTGCACATGCACACACAGAGACACACTATATCCATAGTGGAATGACGGAGGCCACCTCTACAGAAAAACCCCGGGGGCCTGCTCAGCTGGAAAGGCAACTCCTGCAGGAGGACCTAATTGAAGACTGCCTGAGAGACCAAGGATTGCTGATGCAAATCATGCCAACCAATCAGGAACTGCTGTTTGGAAGAGATGCTTTCTTGGGTCCAATGGGGAGTGGGTGGAGGGTATTCAAGGAGCTTGCAGCAGCACTCAGATGAGCTTGCTGCGGTGTCCCATCTCCAACCCTCAAGGGCAATTAGGGTCAGGCAGTGGGTGGTCCAGGGCATAGGCAGCATATACACATAATTTTAAAAATCTTTATAAAATAATCTATGTATATCCAGTACAGATTGAATTTCCCTCCAAATATTTTTGGTCCACAGTCAACTGAATCTGCAGAGGTGGAGCTATCTGATACAGAGATAGTATGATCTGCTACACAGAGAAAACATAAAAATGATTTCATATGCAAAGTGGAAATAAAATATTATGTTCACATAACAAATAAAACAAGCTCAATTAGCCTAAGATAGAGTTATGCAAATTGCAGATGGGAGATTGCACTCAAGTTCTGCTTCCTAAACTTTCCAAAGCTCTGGAGTCACTTAGAGTCTGTTGTAAAATGAAGTACCCTGGCTGCATGCCCAGGGGACATCAGTAATGGCTCCTCTGGCCCTGGCAGCAAAGGAACACTCTGTTACTTGAGGACCTAATGTGGTGTTGCTTTCATCAATAACATTTTTGGGGGGTCTCCCAAATCTCTAGTTTGAGTGTGTGGATGCCCTTGTATAAACCAGAAGGAACAAGGCACATAAACAAACAAAAATAATGTATCTGTGTCTCTTAATTCTGCCTCACAGCTACAGAGCATCCGTTAGCTCTGACTATCATTGTCCTACTGAACGCTACTTGGATGACTAGCAGTTAAGACAAAAGGTTAAAGCTTGTTCCCAGTAAGTTCTATGCTGTTCTTCCCCTGCTTTTCAGAGGGCACCAGCTGAGGCGCAGCCATCAAGGAAACTTATCAAGGAAACTTATCGAGCTCTCTAATCAGCATGGGAGCGTGAGGAGCAAAGGGCTTTCTGCCTCCCCAGCATCCTGACATCTATCTGAGCAGCCTGCAGGTTTCTTTGGCAAGACAGCAGCAGATCAGCTTCCTTTTGACATCACTTTAGCTGTGAGGTGAGTCAGCTTGTCTCCAGGCTGCAGTCACTTAGAAGAGCCCAGGAAATCCCACAGAGGAGCTAGAGTGATCCTTAACATCTTAAAGGACAGGAGCTGCTGAGTGTTCTAGACCCAAATTCAGACAGTTGTCCCACATGGAGCCTTCCAACAGAGGAGGCCACAGGCTATGCGACTCAATGGACACCATCTCAGGATTCTGGTTTAAGAGGCGGAGAACGCACTCAGAGCTGTTCAGGTCTCCTTCTTGCATCCCTGAGCACCGAGGTGGAGTGTAACTACTCCAGGCAATGCCGTCATTCTGAACTGTGGGCTGTCTGCCCACTTACTGTTAAATAGTGAGTACAGAAAATACATTGGGCCCTGGCTTAGGAGCTGGAGAAGAAAGACACACAAACAGAGCCAACAGGCTCATGTTGCAGTGATATAAAGAGACTATGGTCCTGAGCATCCAGAGAAAATATTCCAATGCTGTCAATGGACCATCGCCACTGGCTGGCAGCTCCTTCATTCGCTGCTTCTAGCTCCAGTCTAGAAATTAGAACAGTCAAGGGTGAGGGATAAAGGTCATTCTATGCAAATATCTTAGTATTTTCTGTCATGAAGGAAATTGGCAATTCGTCCTAAGGCAATAATCCTCTGACTAGGAAGAAAGCTTTTGGTGGTTGGATGGATTTCACCCACAACAAGGCAGGAGGAGACGTCAGAATCAAGGATTGAAAAAAAGCCCCGGAGAGAAATAAATCCCAGTGAGGAGGCTAACTTCCTGTCACATGACGAACAAAAAGATGGCATTTGTCCACACAGTTGTCCAGATGACGTTGCCCGTGGTAACAGCTGACAGCTGCCTTACATGCTCTCTCACCCTCCCTTCTCTCTCTTCACTTCTGTCCCAGTACTGAGACAAACCAGGTGTCCCTAGTGACCTGGAGGGGACACACGACCCTCTCCCCCTCCTGTCTCATGTCAATGCTGAAATCGCTCAGATCATGTAGTCCTTAAGCCTATGACTTTCTCTTAAGACTCCTGTTTCAAACCATCCAGGTCTCTTTCCAGATAATCCAGAGCTCATCAGAACTTGGAATTAGGTAAGATACAAGGTGTGGTAGCAACAGTGATGGTCTGGGGTTCTTTTCCGTCTCTCTATAAGCACGTTCCTTGATGTCCTCCTTCCTGATTATAGACTTGGCAGTTGATTTTCTTTGGCCCATGGGACAAATATACAGGGTTAGGATGGCAAGGTACTTGTACATGCCTGTTCTCAGCAGCTCGTGGCCATGTGAGCAAT
Organism: Rhynchomys soricoides; assembly: GCA_019843965.1. Classification (NCBI taxonomy): domain Eukaryota; kingdom Metazoa; phylum Chordata; class Mammalia; order Rodentia; family Muridae; genus Rhynchomys; species Rhynchomys soricoides. The sequence goes on from JADRCH010000011.1 coordinate 16,693,488, forward strand.
ACCAGGTTGGTCTGCTGGACATCACAGACTATAGGCTCAGTCACTTCAGTGTCCTGAACAATGCCTGACATCCACCAGACATACAACCAAGAATATCTGGGAACACTCAGCCCCCGACTGACCAGCTAACTATAATCCAGACCAAAAGAATAGCCTAGACTAGCCCTGAGCTAAATGCACAGATGTGTGTTTTTAGATGCTGTTTTATGGTCAAGGGGAACAGATAGATGTGTGTTTTTCCAAGTTAACTGATTCTGAGTTAAAACTGTACATTGCAGTTTTGTGGTTTCTCAAAGACTTGAACATCGCTGACAGTATGATCTGGGAATCCCACTTGAGACATATGACCCAAAGAACCAATGGCAGGGGCTTATAGAGCCACTTGCAGATCAATAGCAATGGCGATGTTTTCCATAACAGCCAAATGGACAGAACAACTGCAATATCTCTGGTGGATGAGGAACAGAATGTGCATGCTCTGACAGTGGGGCATGTCTGGGCTTAGACAGGAAGGACATTTAGATATCACCCAGCCACATGTATGAACTCTGAAACCATGCTAAACAAGGCCATCCTGAAGCAGAGAGACAAATACTGTATCATCATGGTTGCCATCATTGTCGTCATCATCATCATCATCATCATCATCATCATCATCATCATCATCATCCAACGAGGGACCCAGAACAGTCAAATTCATAGAGATACACGGGAGACTAGTGGCTTGTGAGGGCTGAGGGAACAGAGGACAGATAGTTGTCCTTCGGTGGCCACACGGCTTCTGCTTAGGATGATGGTAACATTTGGGTGGGGACTGGTACCTGTTGCACAGTATTGAAGGCACTGATGCTTCTAAAGTGTGTATGTAAGGACGAGGAGAGAGATCGATTTTGTGTTTATATATACATATGTAGTGTATGTATTTGCACACTTTCGTGTATACATGTGTGTGTAGGTGCATATGCACATGAGTGAAGATGCATCAGAGGCTAGACGTTAGCTTTACATGTTGTTCCTGAGCTCCCATCCATCCTATTTTTTGAGACAGTGTCATTGGCCTGAGCTGACCTATTAGACTAGGCTGGATGACCTGTGAGTTCTAGGGCTTCTGTCTCTGTCTCTCCAATCTAAACTTACAAACTCATTCTACCACACCCAACATTTTAAATGTGAGTTCTGAGGATCCAACTTACGTTCTTGTACATGATCAAACGGCCTTCTGACTGAGCCACTAACCTAGGCCCTTGCGAGATACGTGTGTGTGTGTGTGTGTGTGTGTGTGTGTCTGTCTGTCTGTCTCCACAGTTAAAAAAACTGCCAATGTGCAAATTCAGACTTGGCTTCAGACTAAGTGAATTACCCCATGAGAAGCCAGTTCCCCAAGCTGTATTTGTGTGTAATTCTAAAGGATGTATATACCAGGTCAAAATTAAATCAGGGCAATATTTGGAAAAGTCACAAGACAATGTCTGTGTTTAAAGGATTAAATTCCCTCTGTAAATTCCTTACTTAATGGAGGCCAGATAAAGCACACGGATAGGGAAACATCTCTTGCTCGGCTCAAGTTCAAAGCTGGGAACGCCGCCTGGCTTCCGTTTGTTTAGGCACCCAGAGCGATACCATATGGAATCCAAGAGGTAATTCTAACCTTTTATTCTCTCCTACCACATTGGAGCAAGAGTAAATTGAATCGCTGTCTGAAAAGAGCCAGCTGTGCAAGTTTACTCCCCTTTCATAGCCACTGCATCTAAGTAGTTATGAGAAAATGTTGCATGGAAATGCTTCTAAACTCATTTCCATTCCACATGTGGGAACACCGCCTCCCCCCCCACCCCCCAGAAGAGGCTGCCTGTTACTTATGCAGGGCAGAATCTTCAGATGCTGTCCCCAGGTAGGTAATTCACATGGCTGAGACCATTCCATATTCTGCAGTGTATAATTACAAAAGAGAGTTTCACCTCCACACATTTCACACATATTAGTCACGGAACTTTCGATGCCTCTGGATTGCTGATGGATGATAACTCTGTGAGAGTGGAGGATTTAAAACATGTCTCTGGGAACCTTCCAAAACTCTGAACTGAAGAATTGAAGTTGTCGCAACGAACAAATGCAAGTAAAAGAGCTGGGCTTGCTTTATCCTTTTCTGCCCTTTCTTGTGCTTGGCACTGAGCATAACTCATCTCACCGTCCTCTGCCATGGCTTACTGTCACAGGGTCTACTGTAAAAAGGACACAGTTTGTCATGAGGTTTCATTTAAAAGGCCGGTCACAGAGAACTGGATGCTAAAGACAACCTAAGACTGTTAGCTCCAAATGTAACTAACATTATAGGTAATTAATTTTATTTCTTTGGTATAAAATAACAAGACAGTGTACAACCTTGGCATGATACCTGCTGTGGAATTCAAAGGGTTACCACCCTTTAAGTTGAGCTGGCTGGGTCCTGCTTATGAGCGTCATAGAAGGTCAGCGTTATAGAAGAGCTTCAGAATACACAGGGAGGGGGGTCTTCCACACTCTAGTGATGCCTGGCTGGGCACTTTGAATGCAAGCTTAGGGTCTGGGACTAAAGCTAGACAGACTCTACACCTCCCGCAGTTCTGCCTGAAGCTCCTCTCAGCCTGTATCCTAAGCCTTTGTGCCTGTTTGTGGTGATCTTCCCAGGCAGTCTTCCATTTTCCCATCAAACTAGGAAACCTACAAACTCTGACACATCCTGCAGTAAAAACCAACTCCCATCACGGATTTTCTACCTGATTTTCTAGTCGCTTCCAAGGTTACGTCTCTTTTTGTTTCAAAGTCATGAAACAAACAAAAATCCCTCTACTTTGTAGTGTGAACCTTCTGGGCCTCTGCCTCTTCCTTAGTCTGTTTTCCAGACTTCTCAGGCTATGAGGGTCTCTAGGTATTCATGTGACACCCCTGACACTGACCCCTCTGGAAATTCTTACGTCCTGGTACAGACCCTAAAAGACAGGTCTCCTGGCAGAAGCTGCCTTCTTCACTTGTCCGTTGCTGGTGGTCTCACCAGCTACAGGGCCTCGGTATGAGTTGAGCCTCACACAGTGGCAGGCTCTCTTCTCACTGGGAAATCTGTGGAGACACTAATGCTAGGGGAAGGGAAAATAGAAAACAAGCTGCCTGCATTTTCATCTTCCCACCAATGCTAGCCTACTTCCAACTGTACTCGGCTGGCCCTGGCATTTCAGCTACCTGGTCTCAACCCTGCCAGTCACATGGTTAAAACCGTATAAAGATAGTTATGTTATGTGTACATCCTTAAGTTAAGGGAGCAATAGTCAATGGGTGGAAAACTGCCCTCTTTGCTCTTTCTCCCATATAACCCGGTTATTACTGTAATTGCACATAAAACACACAACGATGTGTCTGAAGTTCACACGTTCAAAAACACTCAAAAGGTATTAGCTGGTGATATTTTGGAGGGCAGGGACACCGGTCCTTAATGTTTGCCATTGAAAGCTTTGTGCAATGGCCAGTGCAGAGAAGGCACCTAACACACACTGCTGATTGAGAGATGAAATGGAATTTCTGCCTCATATGAACCCACAGTCCACATACAAAGGCACAGAGGAGCCCCCAAAGCAGAAGCCACCTAAAATGGGGAACTTCAACTGGTCTAGACTGGGTTTCCCCATACAGAGGTTCAAGACTGGGCCCTGACAGTTAGCTATGTAACCTGGAACCCATCTGACAGGGTTCAAATCCCTGTTTCTCTGTAATGTTGGGTGGGGGACAATCTTGTCTGCATCTTTAAAATAAGGCCATTCAAGAAGAGCCATGTCCAGTGGTTGCCCTATTCACACCCCCCCCACACACACATATTTGGCTCCTTCTGGGCTCTGTGCTAGTTGCTCATAGCGACATGATGAACCAGAGAGACCTCGTCCTTCCCTCACAGAGCCAACAGGCTCCCAGGTGACACCAATATAAATTTAGTAAACAGCAGAGCAAAGGTGGCAAGCATTGCGTACTCAAAATGGAGTCTATAAGTGTGTACTCATAGTTTTTAATGCATGTAATTTATATTTTCTTCTGTTGAGAAATGGGGAGGAAAGACAAGAGGTTAATGGAGGAGAGGGGGAGAGAGAAGGGAAGAGGAAATACTTCTGACAGTGCAGGTACTGATGGCTGTAAGACCGAAAGTGACCAGGGATGCTGAATTTTCTCTTCCCCCACCATCTGCCAGTTCTGTGGCTCTCAGTGACTTTCTGCAGGTGAGTCACAGTGTCAGAGAACACAGAGCTTTGCAGACCGTGGACTTGCATTGAAGCTGACCACTAGGTTCGATGGTTCTCTGTCCAAGCATTTCCCATCAGTATACAGACGAGTTGACTCGATCTTGGTGGTTCATTCTGACCGTGTGTACGTCTTCCCTTAAAGCTGGCTTGAAAACTACGTGTAGTGTTGACATAGCCAATATTTGGGGTTTGATCTTAAGTGGATAGGACATGTGTCCCATAAGCCACGTGCCTGGCCATGAGGCCACACATTTTACCGGGAGCAAGGTCAACTTTCTAATAATCTCACTTAGAGAATAGGTCCAAAGGCTGGCAGAAAACAAGGGAGAACATAGCTGTATCTGTGGGTAGTTGTCTCAAGTACATCTAGCTCTTTGGGACTCTGCACAAAATGGCTACCATAGTCTTGAAAAATTCCAGAGTATCAAATCCCCTCCTACCCATGGCCCAAAAGAATATTGCAGTACTATGCTGATTCCTAAAATTTACCCAGGTCACCTGAGTTGGAAGTTCTAACATGGGCTCATGGTTTGTGATGCAGACTCTCTGTGTCTCTCATTGGAATAAAACTGAAGAAAACGGTGTTCATCTCTCCTAAGAGCTCAAGGGGTTTTAGGAAAGCCATGACTCACCCTGGGTCATGTCATTCTGAATGTACTTGTGAACGCTGGGCCACAGAAAAATTCTCACCTTCATGAATAGAGCAGCAAAGTCAGTTTTGGAAAGAGAGCCAGTGACCAAATTAATTCTTTTATGGAGCTGTCGGGTTTGATTAAGTTCTTACATTACATTTTAAAACTCATTAACAGGGTCTATCAAACCATTTTGTAAGTGAGGTTTTTTTTTTCCTAGCATCTTTATGTTTACTGTCCTGGAAGAGGTTTTTGGTGTCAATCAAAATAGATGACAATGTTAAACCATTGGCTTCGTAACATAATTCAGCCCTGAGTGAACCCCGCTGTCTCCATGATAGATGACCTTTCAGGAGAAGGCTGATTCGCCTGCTCTCTCCTCTGATAAGAAAAGTATATTTATAACCACACTGTGCTGCATATGTATTTCAGTGTGTGTTCCAAACCGAGTTACTTTAATCATAAAGAGATTCTCTCTGTATTAGGTGTGGGCGAAAGGGAAAATTTAAAAATAGTTCCTTTCTTTCATTCTCTTTTTTGACCAAAGCTTCCTCCAATAGGTTCTAAGACAGCAAGCTTTTGGTGGAGGGAAAGTCACAATTGAAAACAGAAGGGACACAGCCTTCTTGTGCATGCTTAATGAAAGAAAGAGGAGACAATTGGAGAAATCTGCACAAAGGAGGCATGCAAAGGTGTCTTCCAGAGCCATAAGCCAAAGCACAACACAGCGGAGAACGGCCTAGCCACGAGGAGGAAGGCCCTGGGAATTAGGCTTTACAAGTTTCTCTAACCTTTAACAAATTCCTGAAGTGGAAATCTCAGAGATTTGCTAGGTAAGTCCTTACCACCATTATCGCTAGTAATACAAGAAAAAATATAAATAGGATTCAACCCTCACGTGGCCAAAGATTAGTGTAACATTAGTCTATATAGCTCACAAATTAATTAGAGAAAACTGCAGAGAATTGTGACTTGGAGGTGAGAGAGATGTGCTACTGTAAAGCGGGGGGTGGGGGGGGTGGGGGGGTGGGGATGGTGTCCCGAGAAAGCAGTGCAGATGTGGGCGGATACAGCGTTCATTAGCAACCGTCAACAGAGCTCTTGTTACATTTCCAATTCTGTGCAGAAGGTGGGTAATGAAGAAAAACTTCAGCATGGCTTTGGATTTGAAGCTGGCACAGAGGTACCTGGTGTTTTGAAGGCAACAAGGAGCAGCTAGAGTTCACAGGGCAGTGTGGGGGAGTGACATTTGAGGTGCTTCTTAAAACTGAGTGGGACAAGCCAGAAGAAAGAGAGGGCAGGGCATTGGGGTGTGACAGGTCCTGCAGAAGGCTGAGGTACCTAATCCCTGTGGGTGGGTAAGGAGACAGAGATGCTAATGAAGATGGATTGCTAAACTAACATTAAAGCCAGTGGGTGGCCAAGAATGCTGGGAGGCTGCAAACTGCTAAGTGGAGGCTAGCAGGTACCTAGAGGAGATGCACGTGTCTCAAAGCACTCAAATTAAACAAGGAGCAGCATGAGGCACACACACCGGAGATTTCAGACCTGGACCTGGGTGGGGCAAACAAGAGGAAGATGGGGAGAGTTTTATTTTGAGAAATGCTCCTTCTAAGTCTATGAAGAATTGAGTTGGGATTTTGATGGGGATTGCAGCCCCATGGAGGGAGCAACAGTGTCCACTGGCCTGACCCCTCGATATTCCCGGAGACTGAATCACCAACCAAAGAATACACATGGAGGGACCCATGGTGTTGGCCACATATGTGGCAGAGGAGGGTCTTGTTAGACATCAGGGGGAGGAGAGGCTCTTGGGCCTGAGGGTGTTAGATGTCCCAGTATAGGAGAATGCCAAGGAGGGATGACAAAAGTGAGTAGGTGGGTGGGTGGGGGAATACCCCCATAGTGGCAGGGGGAGGGGGGAGGGAATGGGGAGATTCCAAAGGGGAGATCTGGAAAGGGGGAAACATTTGAAATGTAAATAAAGTATGAAAAAAATGAAAAAAAAAACTTAAAAAAAAAGAGGTTTTTTGTTTTTTTTTTAATTAGCAAAGGAGGATTTTTAATTAGACAGCTCAAGCTGGACCACCATGTAATGGTGATCCTGAGGGCAAGGAGTTTTATTTTGTTGCTCAGAAAAGAGTGTGACGGGGCCAGAATTGCGCTGGAAAGGCTAGCTGTCTGCAGGAGAGAGAGGACACATGCATGAAAGGTGGGGAGGACCTTGGAAGGCTCCTCGGGGTTCCTGGAAGACTATGCTGATATGGGGGGAGAGAGAAGGGCCAGAGATCAAGAGACCCAGAGGCAAAGCTGAAAGGCACAGTGATTTACTTGAAAAATAATCATTGTACCTCCAGACATTGGGATAGAGTACCAGGGAAGGAAGGCAGAGATGACCTGTCTTCACTGTGTACTTGAGGCCACCTGCATAGGGTACAAAGGTTGATGAGCTACCACTGGATAGCCCCGAGGAATGTGGGCCTGACTCACTGTAGACGTTGCTGGTTCCTTTCACTGCATGGAGCTCTAGAGGAAAGCTGTGAAAGGCTTAATTATCTCTTCCTGGACAAACTATTTCTACTAAACGTTTTTGTTGTCAGAAAGCGGTTCTTAAGCCCACAGGCTAAGATTGCCGAGGGTTAGGGAACTTGCACGGGATGGTGTGGGGGCTGTGAGGAGGAGGAATGGGCTAACTTTCAACATGTAAGTTTAAGTCGTCTGTAAAGTTCCATCTGAAGACATCCCACAGGCAGCCAGATCTGCAATCTCGGAGTCCAAGAGCTAAACTGGATGTGAAAAATTAATGCTAAAGAAATGAAAAGGAAGATCTTCCCAGGAGAAAGAGGAGAAATACCAGAGAAGATCGAGCTAGGAAATGCTAAGCGGAAAGCAAATATGGAGAGGGACCTGTTCGTGGCGTGAGGAGAGCAGAAGGCTTGGTGCTTTCCAGGTAATGCTCAGTGGGTGTCAGTTTAAATAACCCAACATCCTAGCTTGCAAATCCGGGTATTTGCCATCCGAGCATTGTGATATTGCTATTCTTAACCTCTGACTTCACCTTGTCTTTTACACATTACCACATGGGTCTTTAGAATAACCTTACATTTGCTCCCCTCAAGTCAGTAGCCTGCTTTCTATGAATGAAATGCATCTCACAGGGCTGGAGAGGTGGCCTAGTGGGGCAGACATTTGCTGTATATGCCGATGAACCTGAGCACAGGTGTGACAACCTGAGTTCGAATCCCCAGACCCCATCAAGCCAGACATGAAGTGTAAGCACTTATAATGACAGCATCCCTACAGCAAGATGGGAGGTGGAGACAGGATTCAGTTGGAACCGCAGGAAGTCCAGCATCCGGAACAGCAAACAGGAAACTACTCTAAATAAGGTGGATGTTGAGGACTGGCATCTGAGGTTGTCTTTTGACTTCAACAAGCGTGCCATGGAGTGTACATACTTGAAATATTCACCCCAACACCCCCACACCCCCTAGAAGATTTTAGAGGACCTTCTACGTGTTGTGTTGTTAAGAGTCATCTTGGACTGCCTCTCCAGGTCCTCTCTTCAGTCTCTTCCCCACTGTTCTGGAGTTTCACCTTCATGGATGGATCTAGTGTCTCTTTATGCCATGCGGCTTTCGATGGCTGGGACCAAGGTCACACACTGGCTAGATCTGGGAAGCCAGAGCTGATCAGGGGAGGGATTTCTTTTGCTTTATCATCATCCCTCTAGAGGGCACAGCTCTCTTCTGAAAGTGTTGTCTCTAGCCCCAGGCTACTTTAAATCTTCTCGCTGGTGTCATTAAAATGAAACAGAAGTCAGAAAGGCCCAAAATGCCTGCACAAGACCGTTGTGGGCTCCTTACAAAACTCAAGGTTCCTGGGCATTTTCCATAAGCAAGTCAGTTGTCAGAAGAAAGAAAAACAGGAAAAATGACTCTATCAAAACCCAAACAGGACTTACATAAGAAATGTTTATATGGCCCTGGATGGTATATAGATATATGAAATATGAGTACAAATTAATCATCTACTGATGATAAGTCATTAAGAAGTTTACTTTAAAACAGTTCTTTGGCATTGATATACTTTCCCACTTACTAAAGATGAAAGCAAATTTGGATATTGATGAGATAGATTTGCTAATTTATCTTTTACATAAAGAAATCTTGGCTGAATATTTTATTTTGAACATAGAGCGTATTCAATGTTTTTTAGAGTTGATCAATATTATGATTTTATTATATTCATCAATGCTAAGAATATTGTTTCGTATAGATATGTAGTACACATAAGAGAAAGTATGTTTAGAGCCATTTCAGAAATTTCTGGAAATTTTGTTCTAATCTGAAGTCAAAATTCACAGAATAATTTCTTTATAAAACTCATCAGCAACTCAATTTTAAAATCAAATACTTTAACTCAATACAGTCCAAAGACAAATTGATCTGGTACATGCCCAGAAGTGCAAGTTAGAAAATATTAAACGTCTTTGTTTCCTCTGATTATACCATCATATGTCTGTAGAATAGAAATCTTCATATGTATGGTGAGACACTGCAGTTCACGACATACAGGAGTTTGGAGTTTGGACAGTGTTTGCTGGTGTTATGGGGTAAGGCAGGGTGAACAGAGCAAATGCATGTTATGTGTTCAGGACCATGGGTGAAGTGATGTTGTAGGACACAATATAGGAAGGCCTTCATTATGCACCTGAACTTTGAATTTATTTCTGATCTTTGCGTCTTCAGAAATCTTGCACTGTTGACAGTTTGTTTTCATGACCATTACATTCAGTCATGTGATTTTGGGTCTGTGACCCATAGTTTAACAAGCCGAGGTCTAGACAATAACCTGTGTGGCCCTGGCCATCCCTACTCTTTGCCCCTTTCAGTCCAAAAGAAGGTAAAATCTCCCTGCTATTTATAAACATAAACACTGAAATATGCCTTGACTTCTTTCTCTGAGCCCTGAAAACATGCTCATGTGCCCAGTAGCCCCTTTATTAAACTCCCTAATCATCTAAATTGAGTGTGCTGTCAGGCTGGTTTGCTGCCAGGAAGAGATTAGTTCACACAATAATTTGTTGCCAGTGACCCATTTTCTGCTGGCTGGCACTGACAAGCAGAGGGGTTGAGGAGCCTGATGTCAGAAGAGGGGAGTGTGTCTGCCAAGGCATAGGTTACTCTGCTTGGGAGTCTGCAATCCGCATGGAACCTCGGAACCGGCACCATGTCCTTCCCCTGAGCATCTCTCCTCGACCACTTAGCAGAGAACAACAGAGAGATCAGGAAGCTAAGGAGCTGCACATTTTCCTGACAGATGAAGGGACAGAACCTCATGTGTCTAGATTTCCTGGTAATTGTTGTATGGATTCATGCCCAGAACCATCAATTCTGGAGTTCTACAGATCTACCCATTGCACCGGGAACGATGCCTGTGCTGTAGAGTCGAGATTCTCACACTGTTTTGGACACCGTAGAGAGACATAATGTTCAAGAGCACGAGAATGAGAGAGGGAGGGAAGGGGGAGAGAGAGAGAGAGAGAGAGAGAGAGAGAGAGAGAGAGAGGAGAAGAAGCTCCTGGTATGTGCACATGGCCAAGAAATAAAGCCTTCTGCAGTCTTCTCCCACCCAGAAACCAGGAGAGGAGATAGAAAATAAGTCTAAGCACAACTGCCAGAGAGATCTCAGCTATTAAAAACAACGACTTTATGAAATTCGTAGGCAAATGGATGGTACTAGAAAATATCATCCTGTCACAAAAGAACATACATGGTATGTACTCACTGATAAGTGGATATTAGCCCAAAAGCTCAGAATGCCCACAATGCAACTCACAGACTACATGAAGCTCAAGAAGAAGGAAGATCAAAGTATCACTTGTTTATAAGGAGCTGAAGGGGTTTGCAATCCCATAGGAGAACAGCAATATCAACCAACTGGACCACCCAGAGCTCCCAGGGACTAAACCACCATCCAAAGAGTACACATGGAGGGACCCATGGCTCCAGATACATATGTAGCAGAGGATAACCTTGTTGGCATCAATGGGAGGAGAGGCCCTTGGTCCTGTGGAGGTTTGATACCCCAGTGTATGGTGATGCTAGAGTGATGAGGCAGGACTGGGTGAGTGGGTGGGGGAGCACCCTCATAGAGGCAAAGGGGAGGGAGATGGTAGAGGAGGGATGGGATGGGGGGTTTGTGGAGGGGTCACTGGGAAGGGGGTTATTATTTGAAATATAAGCAAACAACATGATTAATAATAAAAAAAAGATTTTCTAAAAGCAATTGAGCTGAGAGGAGTCAGAGAGAGTGCAGGATCTGAGTGGTAGGAGACCAGAGTTCATATGCCACAAACTATCACTTTCTGAAGGCAAAAGCTATTTCCGGAGAAGGATCACTGTGTCTACAACTGTGGCAGAAGCAGGCTACTCTATTGCACCAAGGCCATGGTGACCAAAGGGAGACTATAAGAACAGGGCTACATTTGTGAGCGTGCTTGACCACGCTAGGCAGCAATGGCAACCGAACCCTTCAGCAAGCAAAGTCCTACCCTGTGAATTCCCAGGGCAAGGGGATGAAAACCACTGGTCACGTATCTATGCAAGGATACTCTGATACAGAAGAAGAAGAAAGCAGGCCAGATTTGATTAACCAACTGTAGCCTTGCTAAGATATCACCAGAAGAGAGATGCAGGATGGGAAGAAAGGTTTTGCCATGAGTTTGACAGTGAAATAAACCAAATGTATTCACTCCTGGCTGAAGTACCACAGCAATGGAAGAAGAGAGTGTGGGGCAGGGAGAGAGGGGGAGGAGTGGGGCTAGCTGATCTGGTACAGAGAAGCTATACCAAGGAGAAAATAGAAGCCATGAGCAGACAAGGAGAACAAGAATCATAACAAGAATCAAAACATGGAGCCCACAAGACTCTCAGAGGATAGGAATGAAAGTTGACAAAATGAGTCAGAAAGGCCCAGCACGACTGCACAAGACCGTCACAAACTCCTTACATAAGCCAAAGTCCCTGGGGACTTTCCATAACCACGTCAATTGTTTGAGGAAAAAGAGAAGAAAGAAAAACATCAATAATGACACTATCAAAACCCCAACAGGCCTCATGATTTATATAGCTAACACCAAATGTTTGATGCAAGGCTGGGGGGGGGGCAGTTCAGCATCTAGAAGCACTTGCTGTTCTTACAAAGGCATGAGTTTGATTCCCAGCACCTAGGATGGGCAGCTCACAGATGTCTGTAATTCCAGCTCCAGGAATCTGACACCTCCTCTGGAGGTACCTGCACTCATGTTCATAAACACCTACACGGACCCACAAATAAAAATAACGTAAATATGTTTAACAACAACTAGGCAGAATGCAAGAGGAGGAGGTTGGGGATAAGAAATGTATATCTATTAAAATCTTTCTTTAAGACTACAGACAACAGGACACATCTCATAGTTTCTGTGGTGATTTCAATAAGGACCCAATGGGGCCAAATATTTGATACTTAGTTACCAGGGAGTTGCATTATTTGAAAGGAATAGGATTAAGAGATATGGCCTTGTTGGAGGGAGTGTGTCACTGAGGGTAGACCTTGAGGTTTCAAAAGCTCATGCCAAGCCCAGAATCAGTCAGTCAGTCATTCTGTCAGTCAGTCAGTCAGTCTGTCTGTCTGTGTGTTTCTCTTGTCTCTCTGTCAACGAATCAGGATGTAAAACTCTCAGTTCCTTCTGCAGCCCCATGTCTGTCTGTATGCTGCCATGCTCCCACCATTGATGACAGTAGACTAAACCTCTGAAACTGTAAGCCAGCCCCAATGAAATTCTTTATTTTATAAGAGTTACCATGTTCCTGGTGTCTCTTCAAGGCAATAGAACAGTGCCTAAGACAGTTTCTTTTTGTTGAAACTAATAATGAACAAAAGTCAGTCAACCAAAAATTTCAGCAAAGATTGAAGGAATTATACATTTAATAGTTCTATTAAAACTAGAAGAAACATGGGTAAGAAAAATAGGCACAGCATGTGATGGTTAACCTCAGATGTTAAACTGAAGACATTCAGTTTGGGAGGGGAGCCTTGGGCACACCTTTAGGGGATTATCTTGATTGGGTTAGTTGAGGTAGAAGACCTCTCACTGTGGGTGGCACCATTCCCTGGGCTGGAATCCTGGACTACATGTATAAAGAGGAACTGGGCTGAGCACAACATTCATTGATCTCTGATTTATTTATTTATTTATTTATTTATTTATTTATTCTCTTTTCTTTATTGTTTTAACTTTTTTTTTACTTTATTTTTCATACTTCATTTACATTTCAAATGTTTCTCCCTTTTGAGATCTCCCCTTTGGAACCTCTCCATTCCCTCCCTCCTCCCCTGCCACTATGGGGATATCCTCCCCCACCCACTCTCATCTTCCCTCCTTGGCATTCTCCTATACTGGGGGATCTAACACCCTCAGGCCCTAATTGTGGATTTCAATTGTGGCTCCTGTTGCCTTGACTTCCCAGTGATGGTGGGCTATAACCTTGAACTGTGAGCTGAAGTAAACTTTCTCTCTTGAGTCCTTTCTATCAAGATGTTTCATCATAGTAACAAGAAAAGAAATGAAAGCACAATGTAATTAAAAACCCTGGCAAAAGGAAATCACTCGAAGGAGATCTTGCTTGTGTCCTGTCATTAAGAGCTTGAAGTTAAAGCTGATGAGGTACATAAAAATACACAGACATTCTTAACCATAGCTTGGCAAACACCAAACATTAAGGTAGATTAAAATCACTACACTGCAGAAGAGATGCAGGGGAGTAAGAAATGTCCTAGTTGTTTAGAAGCTCGGAGCTATAACTAGTAAGAATAGATAACCACTAAGTAGAAGACCAAGACTAATTCACAAACTAGATAATCTACAGGGCTCAGTCAGGAAAGCACTTGTCTCACAAGCACGAGGGCCTGCGTTTAGATCCTCAGAGCCATACAGAAGCTGGCACAGTGTCATGGACCTGTGATTCCAGCAGTGGTGAGATGGGGAGGTAGGCAGAGAAATGTCGAGCTCTGGAAGCATACTGGCCAGCTTGTCCAGCCAATAGTAAGATTCCAGACCTAAATTGATTCATGCTTGTAAACACACACACACACACACACACACACACACACACAGAGAGAGAGAGAGAGAGAGAGAGAGAGAGAGAGAGAGAGTCTCTCTATGTGTACCTATATATAGGGTGCATATGCACACATATAAACACACAGAAGATAACCAATAGAGAAAAAAATCCAGAGTCTTACATGAGCAGAATGCATAACAAAGGAAACAAAGTGAAGAAAACCGACCATAAAACGATTTAATTTTAAAACTTTAGGAACAATATACAGCATATGGGGAAACCATGAAAGCGCCTTGGAATATCTAACTGGGGCCGAATCACCTGAAAGGTGAAGATGACTCTCAAATGGAGTAGTTAGTATGGGGAATAGGAAATTAGAGTGATTCGGGATGAAACTATCAGCCTTTATGCAAACAGAGCTAATGTTACCTACCCTAATTTTATATAACAGCTCTATACCCAGACATTTCTATAAACACTTTATATATACCAGCCTCAATCCATTTACCCCAATTCAATGCCATAGTTGCTAGCATTATGTCATTTTTTTTCTAGATGAAGAAAATGTGGCACACGAGCAGTAAATAGTTAGATGAGAATTAAACACACTCCTTTTACAACCTGTGATTAATGACTACATTTCTCGCATATCAAGGCAAAAAGCATGAAATGGGAGAAAATGAATGTTAATGATGGAGTTCATGATGCAGAATGTAACAGGCATGTACTGTGTATCCATCAAGAAGGTAGTGTTACGACTGACAGGGCAGGAAGGACAAAGAATATTTAAAGAGAAAACGAAGTAGAACTGTGGAAATGTCTTTAATTTTAACAAAGTATAATCCACATCACACACATTTCACCTACTTAAAATGAACACCCCGATGCCTTTATTATGTTCATGGAGCTGTGTCGCCACAGATATAATGAATTTTAGAACATTTTTCTTATGTTCTCCACAATGTCACCCCCTACATGCTCCCACGGAACTGTGCCCAGCCCTAATTAGCCACCACTAATCTAAATTTTGCCCCTGTATATTTGACTATCCTGGGCACCTGATGTAAATGTTATTTGTAAGTTTTATGTGTATGATTATTTGCCTGCACGTATATATGTGCCCCACATGCGTGCAGGCTCTGAGGAAACCAGAAGAGCATGCCCTAGTGTCGCAGGATTTTCCCTGTCCAATTACATTAGGGCAACAGGAGCCCTGTGATTGGACAGGGAACAGGGAGGCGGAGCTAAGAGTTGGAGAGACTGCTTCTTGGAGGAGAGGAAAAGGGAAGATGGCAGCAGAAGTGAACTGGCATAGCGCAACTGGTATTTATGATATTATAAAGGTTAGAATTTTCGGATAATTTGCCTAATCTAGGTGGGCAGCTTTTATCATTATCAATTGGCGCTGAAATTATTGTAGTGGCATCTTGTAAATTGTGATTTTATTGATACATAAATCTGATTGGTTAACTGTATGCTTAAGAGTTTTAGTTCTACCGGGTAATTGGGTGTTGAGACGGCTGACCTTGGGGTGGGCAGTTATTGCATGGACCTGGCGGCAGAGACTCAGCTCCAAGGGACTCAGCTCCAGCACAGAGAAGGCTGAGCTGAGATCACCGGGCGGGCACTCTGCGGCCCACCGGCACTAGTGCAGGAACATGAGTGTGGGTGCTAGGAACTGAACCTAGGTCCTCTACAAGACCAGCAAATGCTCTTCCACCGAGACTCCTTCCAAGTCTTATAAATGTAGACATGTCACTCCGTAGTAAACTTGAATTTTATCTTTTCAATCAACAGTGATTGATTTGTACTAATTTCTGAGTGCTACATCACTGTGGTAATCCATTTGCCCGTTGGTCATGTGATGTGTGTGCCTGTTTGAGCTCTTATGTACAATTCTACAGTAAGTGTGCATGCAGAAGACTCTATATGAATATGTAATTTCTCTTGGGTGGACTTATCCAGCCACTTGGTAACTTTATGCTTAATAATTGATTAACTACCAATCAATGTTTCCCAAGTGGCCACATCAATTTGCCTTCCACCAGCAGCATACAAAAGTTCCGTGCCTCTGGCCAGCATGTGTTGTTACCGTCTTTTTAGTGTAGCCATCATAACAGTTGTCCAGTGGCATGGTACTGTGCTTTGGGTTTTTATTTCCTGAGTGACACATGACAGCAAGCACCTTCCCAAGGATTTCTTGCCTATTTGCGTACTGTCTTTAGAGGAGATCCTTTGCCCACATTTAAATTGTGTTGTTTGATTTATTATTTGAATTCAAATAGCTTTTCATAGATTCTAGACAGATCTGATCCTTATTGGCTGTGTTCTTAGCCAACACATCCCCTCAGTCCATCGAGCTGCCATTTTGCTTGTGTCCCTACAGAGCATGACTGTAGGTTTAAATTGTGACGGCTTTCAGTTTACCCATATTTTTAAAAAATTGTATACATGTCTTGTATCATATGTAAAAATCATATGTATCATCAGTCAAAGTCATGATTATCCCTTTATTTTGAGGAATCTTGGTTTTATCTCTTATATCTAATAGTTGGTCTATTTTCAGTTGATATTTGTGTAGGGTGTAGGCTAGGGCTTGCTTCTGCTTATGTAGACGCCCACTTGCTCCCCACATCACTTGCTAAAAAACAAAACAAAACAAACAAACAAACAAAATTAAAAACAAAAAAACCCTATCCTTTTTCCGTTTAAAGGAGACTCTAATTTCTTCTTTCTGTTCATGACACACTGGAGGGGAAAACCAGGCAAGGGGTAAAGTACTATACGCCGTAACTGTGGTCAGGTTGATGGGCCACTCTGTTCTGGGACATGAAGAATGTATCCTTTGTTATAACTGCAACAAAAAGTGACGACATGCAAGGCCCCAACACATTTAAAAAGGACAAACTCTCTCTATAAATGAAAGAGGTAAGTTAACCAAATGGAGAAAACAAAAGTCAACCCCGTTAAAGTGGTCAAAATCTTTTCCTCATAGCAGAGGTTACAAATGCCGAAAAAAAAATCCAGATATCCTCGAAATCAGCCAAAAAATATTTTAAAACTCACTAAATATTACTGGACAACTTTACACAGAAATTCATACAAGTATTTACGTTAATATATATTTTGATTTTATTATTGAGTTTACTTTAATGAATTATAAAGCAGAACAAAATTGAATGCACTAAGTGGTTAGGGGATTAGAAGGAAAGGAGAGGAGGTTAAGGTGAACATAACAAGAAGTGGATGAGGTTAAGGTGGACATAACAAGAAGTGGATGTGTGGTTCATGCTAGTTGGTGACCCTGCACGCTTATTAGAGGTCAGGAACTTGGGTGCTTCTTAAAGAAAGTCTTACCCATTCAATTTAGGTTTTAAAAACAAAACTCCAAGGCTGAGCACTTCACTGATTGAGGGAGAAAAAGAGCAGAAAACTCAGCTTCAGGACGAGAAAATGCTGAGGAGTCAGAGGAAGGAAATGGGACACTGGGGGCTACATTGTTTACTTTATACATGAACACAAACTGAGATGAAAAGGACAATTTACTAAGACAATGTAATTTATCAAATACAATCCAGATACTATAGAACCTAATGAACTAAGTTTTATAGAAAAAAAAAAAAGAGTGCTCGCTTTGGCAGCACATATACTAAAAAAAGAAGAAAAAAACTAAAGAAAATTGGTAAGGAGCCATCTGTTCCTGAAAAAGACAAACACAGGACACAGGAATAGCCTCTGAGGAACCCTGTGACTCAGGAAGGCAAATGTCTTTGTTTATTCTTATGTGTGGGACCTTGAAAGTACACATCCACACGCGTGTGCACAACGCAATATGTATTCATGTGAGCACACAGACATACACACACATACACATGCATATACATACATGGGGTATACACACACATATACAGTCACACTCACACAAACACAAAGACATGAAAATTACGGAGAAGAAGTATTTTAATGAACATGGAAGGGAGAGTGAGCACGTACTAAAATTCACTATAAACACATACAAAGCTGTGAAAGAGTAAATAACAAACTTTAAAAATGTAGAGCAAAACAAAATATCACTATGATCAGAAAGAATTTATTTTAGCTGTGCACAGATGGTTGCAAATTAGGAAAGATATGGATATAGTTATCATATTAATAAGTAAAAATATTATGATAATTTCTGCAGATAGACTGAGACACTCAAATGCATATTTGATAGACAGCAAAACAGTAGCCAGTGAGCAAATAGTCAACCAGAGAAAACGTGACCATTTCCTTCTTTGAGCCAAGGATTTCTTCTTCTTTTTTTTAATTTTAGAATTTATTTCTTCATCTATTTGTTTATATGTGTGGCATACGTCACAGCCTGCCATAGGACAGGCTTACAGGAGTTGGGTTTTCCTTTTATTATGTGGGTCCCAGGGATCAGAGACTGAGCTCAGATCACCAGGTTTGGGAGCAGGCTGCTTGACCACTGAGCCATTTCTTTGACTTTCTTAATGGCTGAACACCAGAAGACAAGGCCAGGATGTCAGGAGTTAGAATTATTATTTAACATATGCAAACATATAAATAAGATATTACGATGAGAAAAGTGAGAAGGGTAGGGGTTGGGAAGGGCAGGAACGGGGTGGGGGTGTTCATATCTGAAAACCTATAGAGTATCCAGTAAATAACACAATAGCCTATCAGATTGTAAACTAACATGCAGAAACCAATAGTCTTCATAACAGGCTTCATTTATAGCAGCCATAAAAATAATAACAAACCTAGGAATACATTTACCAAGGAAATTTTCAGCTTTATATCAGGGGATAAATGGTCTTTGAAACAAACCTAAAAAATAGAAAAAGACACCAAGTGGTGGTAGCACACACCTTAATCCCAGCATTAAGGAGGCACCAGCAGGAGGATCTCTGTGATCCAGGCTAGCCTGGTCTATAAAGTGAGTTTCAGGACAGAGAGGACTACACAGAGAAACCTTGTCTCCAAAAAAAAAAAAAAAAAAGGAATAAAAAAACCAGACTAAGGGGACTGGAGAGATGGCTCAGCTGTTAAGAGCACTGACTGCTCTTCTAGAGGTCCTGAGTTCAATTCCCAGCAACCACACGGTGGCTCACACCCATCTGTAATGGGATCTGATGCTCTCTTCTGGTGTGTCTGAAGACAGCTACCATGTACTCATATAAATAAAAATAAATCTTAAAAAAAAAAAGACTATTTCAATCCATATCTAGTAAAAACACCACATTTTCTGCAGTACGATCAGTTGATTTTTTTCCCTTTATGATTTAGATTGTTAAAGAAAATAAGAGAAGGAACTAGTTTTCAGAAATTAATATGTCTTACAGTGCTTCAGAAATCACAGCTGTCCATGTATGTTGGACCATAGAACCCAGGTCTTAGTTAGGGTTCTCTTGATGTGAACGGACACCACAACAATGACAACACTTACAGAGGACTACATTTCATTGAGGCTGACTTTCAGTTCAAAGGTTTAGTTCATTTTTATTATGGAGGGAAAAAGGCAGCATGCTGACAGGCATGGTGCTGGAGAAGGAGCTGAGACTTCTACATCTTGATCTACAGGCAGCAGGAAGAGACAGTGAGCCATTGGGCCTGGCTTGAGCTTCTGAAACTGCAAAGCCTCCACCCAATGACTTATTTCCACCAACAAAGGCCACATCCGCTCCAACAAGGCCACATCTGATCCAACAGGGCCACACCTACTCCAACAGTGTCACACCCACTTCAACAAGGCCACACCTCCAATAACACCATTCCTTATGAGACTATGGGGGCCATTTTTTTTTTCAAACCACCACACACAGGGAAAGTGAAGCAGGGTTGGCATCTTAAGCCCAGAAGGATGGATGTTGTGGTTATGTCTGGGGCTTTCTATATACCTACATACAAGAAAAAATTAACTAGAATTAAAGACACAAATATAAGAATAATGCCACAATGGCAGGGTTTGCTTATAACTTTGAGTTAGAAGATGACTTTCTGAATGATACAAAAATCCAGAAACCACAGAGCAAAGTATATCGTTAGATTTATGTGCCAAGTCGGATGGGTCGTAGAGCCTAGATAATTGATGAAACACTGGAACATTTGTGTCTGAGCGAAATGATTTCTCCTACCTAAGCAGCTGCGCACATTAGCTGAAGTCCACATCCCTACCTCTGAGCAAGAGAGAGGTCTTCAACTCCAGCAGTGGCTCCCTGTGAGTGTTTAACAAGGCAGCCTGCAGCCTGAGGCTTGCTGTCTCATTGACTATGTGAGCTAATCCTTTTCAAGTAAATATACGTGCACGTTGTATTGCTTGTTTCTCTATAAAAGCTCAATGAATACCAAGAACCTTGCAAAAAAAGAATTGTGTGTACATAAAGAAAATTGCCAACAAAAATCAGAAACAGACCTGCTTCTCTTTAACTGGAAAACAAACAAATAAACAAACAAAGGTCTGGTCCTTTTGGATTGAGTCCCTGGCAGGCAGGTCCTAAGAGTGAAGGACGGATGGGAACCTGAGAAGCAGGGCCCACAGCCTTACATGGCTCCATCACTTCAGTGAGGATCCACAGCCTTAAGGGACTGGTAAACTCAGTGGTGACCCTTGGCTTTACGGGACACTCAGCTTCATGGCTCCTACACTTGAGTGGAGACACTCACGGTAGGGCCTTAGATGGCTCCCACACTTCAGAAAAAATGCTCATTAGCATTCATGACTAGACATAAAAAGTAAAGTCTTAGAGCATTATTGTTCTTGGTTCCAGAGTAACAGAATGCTAAAAGTATTAAGTGTTATTGGTGAGCGCAGGTGTGTGAAATATTGACAATGGGAACATGGATCAGCGCAATGAGTGTGGCAGATAACAGCATGACAAACCGCACCCGGCTTGTATGTTCAGCATGGCACTTTCAGGGAAGATGTAGATAACACGTGGCCATATACTAAGTGACATATGCACTGTGATCTCAGGCTTATACAAAGAAGTAATGGGAAACACACCAAACTTCATGAATAGGAAACTGGATGCACAAAGTACGGCAAATGTATCTGAGAGAAACTTACATATATTTTAAAAAGACGAGGGATTTTGATGTAGAGAGCTGGAAAGCAAAGATTCAGGATCTGGGAAAGTGAGTCCAAGTCACCTGTAAAACAGGCCGTCACTCCTATAAGGTTGGGAGGGTAGTCAATGTTCTTTATCTGTGTTTATTGCTTAATACATATTTCTTAATTTTGTGCTTTTGAGTATGGGTCTGTGCATATGAGTGCAGTGCCCACAGAGGTCAAACAGGGTCCTCTGGAGCTGGGGTTACAGGCATCCTGAGCCTGTAACAGTTCTGCACTGCCCGAACTCCTCTGCAAGATCAGTGCGTGCTTTTAAACACTGAGCTATTGCTCCAGCATCACGTAGATACTTCTTGATCAATACAAACATTAAAAATGAATGAAATTTGTGGGAACAGGTGTGGGAACTGGGCAGATGAAGGTCTTTGCCCGGAAGAAGTTTAAACTCTAGGATCTTCTATAATTTCTGATAGACGTGTGCAACCTAGTTGAAACATTACTAGAACAGTAGAACATTGCTTCATAAGTCCTGCTTATGAAGAAGCTGATAATTTAGACCAATTTATTCACCAAGAACAATTAGAAAAGCTAAAATAATATTTAAAAGTCGCTTGGAGGCATTAGAAACCTAACCAAAGAACGGGACCCAACAGGGTGAGCTCAGGGGAGCAAGGGCAGAGGCAGCCTGGCTTTGGGGATTATTTCCTCTGGAGGACTTTGACAGTTTGGATGACCACTGAGGTGTCCTAGCACAAAGGCACAATAGAAACCAACCTCAGGAGACCCCGGGTACTATCCTCTTCTGACACAGAATCTAACGGCTGTCACTTTGGAAGTGACAGAGCCTGAGAACTTTGCTTTAGAAACTGGAAATTGAGTACACGTAAGTTGGAGACTATAGAATTAAAAAGTAGTTTATTAGATACAGCAATAGCCAGCATCATGGGCTGGAGGGCAAGGAGATGCCCAGGGGGAAGCAGGAACAGGAGGCAGGATTGGAGACCCAGACCTGAGAGCAAGACCTGGAGGCTACTGCAAAGGTGGATCTCAAGCTCAAGCGAGATGGGAAGGGGACAGGAGTCAAAATTCTCACTGTCTTCCTCACAAGAAAAACCAAAACACCAAAAAAACCCAATTCAACCCCAAAACCAAAAACCAAAACAAAAACACTCATGCTAGCAAAACTCCAGAAACCTGAAGCAGAAGAGCAACAGAATCCTCCCACATAAACATGGATAAATAAAATATCAAAAAATGAACTAATCATTTAAAAATATTGGAAATTAGCAAGGCATGGTGGTGTAGCCCTGTAACCCCAGGATGAGGCAAGAGGATGTCTGTGAGTTGAGGCTAGCTTAGAGTATACAGAGAGAATCAGTTTCAAATCAGCTCCTCTTTTAAAAGAAATGATGAAATTCAGAAGAACATCCATGGAATATTGTGTGGGTTTTTTGGTTGGCTTTGTTTTGGGGTGCTGGGAATTGAAGCCAGGGCCTCAAATACATGCAAGGCAAACACTCTACCACCGAGCTAACTCTTCACTATGGAATTGTATCTTTAAATGATAGAAGAAAATATCTGTCAACCTAGAATTTTATGTATCGAGGAAATTTACTTTTAAAATGAGGGTGGAATGTAGATATTGTCCCAGGCTATAGGTACACTAAAAGACAGAAGATGTGAGGGGTGTGTGGGAATGATTCTGGACGGAAGGCTGGTAACATGGATCACAAGAAGGAAACAGGCACTCAAGAAGCTTGGGTAACTGAAGTGAATGCTGGCTATAAATGGTCACAGTATTGGGGACTCTCCAACCCACAAGCCGTAGTCAGGTGACTCTGGATGGAAGTACCAGAGTTAAAGTTTTATAACACTGAAAAGAAGCTAAACTGCCAACTAGCTCTGGTCAGGCAGAGAGAGCAAGCTATATCTGATGCCCTAACAGTGAGAAAGGGAAGAATGTGACCCTCTGAACATTTGTAGGGGGAGGGCTAGGTGCATATCAGTGTCCCTCCATGAAAAAATGTGTTTAGCAAGTTAGCTAATCCAGAGGAACACAAAAGCAAAAGTCTTTCTGGAGAATGCCCAAACCTAATTTTTGTTACTATAACAAACTGTCTAACACTGAGTTACACACACACACACACACACACACACACACACACACACACAAAATGAAGTTAATGTGGCTTTGGGTTCTGAAGTATAGGAAACCAAGACAGGCGCCCTCACATGCTTAGTGTGTGCTGAGAGCCATTCTGAGTCATTATAATGTGGTCAGACAGGACACATGGTCTTTGCTTTGTTGCTGCTGCTCCTCCTCCTCCTCCTCCTCCTCCTCCTCCTCCTCCTCCTCCTCCTCATTCTCCTCCTCCTCCTCATTCTCCTCCTCCTCCTTTTTCAGTTTTTGACATAGAGCCTCATTACGAAACCCTGGCTGTCCTGAAACTTGCTACGTAGACCAGGCTAGCTTAAAACTCTGCCTTCCTCTGCCCCCCCCCTCCAGTTCTGGAACGAAGGCCCCCTCCACCATGACCCGCTGACCTTTGTTCTTATAAAGCCACATTACCACCAATGAGTTCTTCTCATGACCTCAGCAAACTGTAATTTTCTGTGAAACATTCCATCTCCAAGCAGCACCTAACGTAGATATTTAAGGATGGAGTTGGTAGCGTGTCAATGGGGAATCTGTTTAGAGAAGACCAGGAAGACACGACAGTCTCCTATGTGATTATTTATACTGCAGATCCGAGAGAATTGAAGACAGGTTTTTAGAATGAAAATAAATAGTTCTGGTTACATGCAAATCAAGATTCTCAATGACTGTGCTCAAAGCCCGAACTCAGAGGAAAACCAAGGTCTTGGCAAAGAAACCAAGGAAACTAAGTTCTACAAGTCATACTTTATACATTATAAAGAGAAGTAAGGAGTGGAGGAAAGAGCAATTTCTAGGCCCAGGAGGTCACGAGGTCACAGTTAGTAAGGAGGTGGGAAGCACTAAAAGGTCCTGAGGTTTCCCTGAGGACAATGGTCTCACCGGACAGCCTCAAACCAGCAAATGCTGTCTGCTTGTGTTTCCTTGAGAAGATGCCTCTGGGCCTTGTGGGTTGGGGAAAACAGAAACTCATCACTACAGCAAGGAAACGGACTCTTCTTTGGAGTTTCCAGGAAGGACCATGGCTCTGTCAACACACTGACTTTTAGACCAGGAGACCTATGCCACGCTTAGGAGAGTTGAGGAAAAGTGTGCCATAGTAGGTCCTGTTGCTTTGAGCCCCTTTGGTTGTGATCATTTACTGCAGCACCGATAGAAACTGATGCAAGCCACTGATTTAAGTCACCAGCACTACTTATGTCTGCTGCCAAAACCTGTCTCAGGGGTCCACCCTGAGATTCCTGTTCCTAGACATCTCACCACACCTTCTGTCTTCCCCTCTACAAGTGTTCTCACACCTCCACCTGTTCCAAGAGCTGTGCTTTGAAAACCGGTTTCATCCCCATCTCTGTAGGAGGCATAAGAGAAGCAACTCTTTCAGAGTCAATGCTCAGGCATTCCCTTCAAGCTCTTGGTCGGAATCGTAAATCTCGGTTCACTTTTGGAGTCAACAGAGTACACTAATACAGTGGTTCTCAACCTATGGGTCGCAACCCCCTTGGGGTTCAAATGACTCTTTCACAGGCGTCACATATCAGATATCCTACGTATCAGATATTTCTATCATGATTCAGAATGGTAGCAACATTATAGTTATGAAGTAGCAACAGAAGTAATTTAATGGTTGGGGGTTTCCACGACATGAGGAACTGTACTGAAGGATGGCAGTGTTAGGAAGGTTGAGAACCACTGTACTAATGAGTGGGGAGAGCAGCCATGTTTCTGGTTCTCTGAAACAATGAAAAAAGAGGTCAATTAAGATGCAGAGTGGTGCATGATACTTTTAGCGAGGTGTTGTGCCAGCAGGTAATGCCAGCACGTTGTGCCAGCATGGACAGTAGTGGCGGAGGGTCAAGAGTTAAGATGGGGGTGGGAGTTGATAGTTTACTGGCTGAAACACACAGACATTACAAACATCATAGACTAGCTTGAGGACAGACTGAACTATGAAGAAACACTGTTAAAAGAATAGTGTCCTGTCCAAAGGAAAGTTAGTGTGAAGGCTTCATGTCGCAGCTCTCTCTTCATTATGCTCTCTCTCTCTTTTTTTGGATTGGATATTTACTTTATTTGCATTTCAAATGTTTTCCCTGTCCAGGACTCCCCTTGGAAGCTCCCTATCCCATCCCCCCTCCCTCTGCCTCTATGAGGGTGCTCCCCCACCCACCCACTCCAGTCTTCCCTCCCTAGCATTCCCCTACACTGGGGCATCTAACACCCTCAGGCCCAAGGGCCTCTCCTCCCCCTGATGGCCAACTAGGCCCTCCTCTGCCACATATGTGGTCAGCACCATGGGTCCCTCCATGTGTATTCTTTGGTTGGTGGTCCAGTCTGGGAGCTCCGGGGATCTGGCTAGTTGCTCCCTCCCTGGGGCTGCAAACTCCCTCAGCTCCTTCAGTCCCTTCTCCAACCCCCCCCCCCCCCCGCATGTGCACACGCACATGGTCAGTAAGGAGCGAGCCTTCACTAGCAGACTCAAGTGTACTTCCTCTTTAAACAGCAACTTTAATGCCCTTAGGGCTTTTAGTTTACTGTTGAAAATAAAAATGCTTCATAGATTTGTTTTTTATTCCAGTTTCCCCTTGAGCATCTTGAAGAGTTTGTTAAACTGAAGGAGGTGACAGTACCGCTTGCAGCCTCTGAGCACTGAATATGTCATTGCATTTCTTCAGGTCTTCTTGATGGTAGCAATGAATGTGTGGCCTTCCTGGGAGCTGCCTGGCATTGGTTTTGGAGTAAGGCTTCCTTCCCCAGGCTTCTCCTAGCTGTCTCTTTCAGCTCCAGCTGCAGGGCTGTGACCAGGAGTGAGCACTGTTTTCAGCCAGCCAGCCAGGAGCTCTGAAGTTTTATCATGTTTTCCCAAACCTTCCTCAGCTCTCCCCCTTAGCTATTCTACCTGTCTCTCAGCCTGTGTATTTATTTAGTTGCTTCAGCATCTTTGTCAGAGCCTACCAAACAATTGACTTTAAGAGAGCAGCCAGCTCTGATCTGCCTTGGTGGCTGGTTGAAGTCTGCTTGATTTGAGCCCTTCATTTGCCAGACACCGGTTGTTTCCAGTGAATCTTTTCGCTCAGACAACAACAAATCTTTATTCAGTGTCTCCTGGAGGGTCAGTCTTTGTTCTAGGCACCTGGAGAGACCTTGTTTTTATATTCACGGAAGCTACAAGCTGGTGGAGTGACTTGCTATTTCCGCTGCAATGAGGCACTCCTTCCTGGAGAGGGAGGGTACAGTGCATTAGCCCACAGCGCGGTAAGGAAAGCAGCTTGTTAAGAGCATAATAGAATATTAGTCAAGAAAAAGTAAGCAGGACTGCGCATGTGCGCCTATGAGTGTGTGCGTGTGCGTGCGTGTGTGTGTGTGTGCATGTGTGTGTGTGAGCATATGTATGTGTACAATACACATTTGTGTACATGTGTGTGGAGAGAGGAGGTTGAATTGACCCTTTTCTCAGTTGCTCTTCACCTTGTTTTTTGAGAAAGTCTCTCACTGAACCTAGAATTCACCTATTCTACCAGATGAATTGTCCAGCAAGCTCCAGGCATCCTCCTGTCTCTGCCTCGTGGGGGCTAAGATCATAGGTGTACGGCTCCACACCTGGCTATTTATATACATCCTGGGGAGCTGAACTTGGACCCTCACGCTTGTACGCCCGAGTGAAGCATCTCCCTGGGATTATACACTGCCTTTTATGCAACCCTGCTCACAATCTCAGCATGGGCTCTCAAAGGAACCCAGCTGTCTTTAGAAGCTCTTTGGTGGTGACTCTGTAGCAAGCCCTAGAGACCAGGATGTAGTTGCTGCTCAGGAAAAGTAGAAAACCTGATAAAGGGGACATTGGGCAAGTAACAGAGACTGTGGTGATCCACAGAGCTGCCCCAAGGAATCTGACCAGCATCCAGATGGAAGCACACCCAAACATTTTAGAAGGAGGAGGGCCTTAGGTGCTGAGAGGCTGGCTAGCCCTCTTGTGGACATTTATAGTGGAACTTTCCTCTTCCCTAGTCCACAATGGCTTTCAAAACCATCAGCTTCGTTTGGACTACATTTGGACAAAGCCCTAGCTTGCCTTCTCATTTTTCTAAGCATCTGTCATCTTTGTGGAGTAAACTAGGGCATGATTCCTTATGTTCTCCTGTGCACATAGGCAAGAACAGAAGGTATGGATAATCAAGACGAAACCAAGGAATAACTACAGGAGAATTAAAGAGTTCAAAATAAAAATCAAGCCAGAAAAAAAGAAAAAAGATAAAGTGATATCATACTATCATTTAAAAAGGGAAATACACAATTATATTTATATCAAAGCATCAAAAAGTTCCAGTAAATACCTAAACACATCTGGGCTCAAAGTTTCTATTCATTGACTAAATATGGATATTTTCTCACATGTGTCCCACAAACCCTAAAAGGGTGAACAGGGGTGGCAAAAAGGGCTGCTCAGGATCCCTGTCATCCAAGTAGCTGGGAGACGGAAAGAGTTACCATCTCATTATTTCCACTTGTAGGGAAATGGTTTGGAACCTACAGAGCCAGCATAGCAGCCCTTGCTGGAGGTAAGAGTCAGCTGGAGAGTGCTCAGGGAGGAGAGAGCAGGAGGGCCCCTTGAGATAACAGAGAACTAAGACAGGCCCACAGACTGATGGATAACTACACTGCTCATGAGTGACAAGCAGAGCTGCAGCGTGCAGAGGCCACAGACAGGAGACTGGGACAGGCAGCTATTTAGGGAAAAGAAAAACTCTTGGTTGGGTACAGAGGACAGAAGCAATATCTGAAACCACAGGTCTATCAGAAAAGAAAAAGAAGACAAGCAACCAACTGCCACACCAACACACACCGGAGCTCAGTGCTGGGGTGTCCGATGACATGTGTAAGGGTCTGGTTCAATCCCTGTTGCTACCTCCAAAACTGTGTCATGCATTTTCAATAAAGAAGTTTTTAGTCATATATTATGAGCAGATGTTTTGCCTGAATTTAGTTATCTGTCAACTAGTGCCTACAGAGACAGAAGAGGGTATTAGATCCCCTGGAGCTGGAGTTACAGATGGTTGTGAGCTGCCATATAAGGGTTGGGAATTTTACCCTGGTCGTCTGGGAGAGCAGGCAGTGCTCTTGACAGCTGATCCACCTCTCCAAACCCAGTGCCACCCATCTTTTTTTGTATTCTTTTTATTTAAGAATGCATTTTATTATATAGTGAAAAAAAAAAAGACCCAATCAGATGTTAGCATCATTTAAAATCTCAAAATAACTAGACTAAACATTTGACAAAATAGTAGAACAAACATATTGGAATCAATGAAACAAGATCCAAAATAGATCCTTTAGAAAAACTGCTTAACCAACTGATACTGACTAAAGGATTTCTGTTTATAATTTTCATCATAGGAATAATTTTGCATCAGGGTAAGGCAGGAAGTACAATGCAACCTTTTTAAATGCTATCTCTAATACATTCTTATTATCAGCTCTCACTTCACATTTTATAACATTGAGGCAGCGTGACAATGCTTTGAACTAGAAAATCTAGCTGGTCTCTGCCTGTAACATTATCTGTTTCTGTTGGCCTGGGAAAACGCAAGACAGAAGGTAAAGAGCATGTGACACCTCCGCCAAGCCAGGACAAGACGGTAGAGCAAGAGAGTGAACCGTTTCAGTAAACACAATTCTTCCTGACAGCTACGTAGAAGATTATATCACAATCCATAAACACAGTCAAATGTCTACACCAAAGCAATCAGAAATATTTTAGACTACTTCTAACCAGGAGTTCAAAAGTCAGAATGGGATAAAGGCGAATAGACGATAGAAGGGAAGCTGAAATCTGAATCTAAAGAACCGGGAAACAATGTACACTGTGATGGAGAGACGTGACCATCAGTGTTTCCACCAAGCAATCACATACAGCACCAGAGACAGAAAGTCAAAGCGGCATTAGGAGCCTCACGGGGAAGAGAAAGGACACACAGCGGTCCTCTAAACAGCTGATCCTGAATGTAATGATGCAATAAAACTCAGATAACTTGAGAATCAACAACTAGCTTGGGCTTTTAAAAATGGCACTAACATTGGAAAACGAAGAGAGGGAGAGTCGACCTTTCAGCTGAATGATAGAGTGAGGGAATGTAGGGAATAGCCAAAGATCTGATCCTTCATTTAACCCTCATTTTCTGGTGGGCGGGGGGATGCCACGCCAGCTAAGAAGTATTCAGATGGAGAGATCTGAACATTCGTCATTAGATGACAATATGGTGTGACAGTGTCCTGTTGTAACGAACTGGGTATCTAGAAGTTTCTTTTCCCTTGATAGGTATAGTAAATAGAATCGCTCAGGGATGAGATTTTAGGTCTACTACCTGCAGATGTAGCAATCAAAGCTATGGATGGGTGGATAGGTAGGTAGATAGATAGATAGATAGATAGATACATAGATAGATAGATAGATACATAGATAGATAGATAGATAGATAGATAGATAGATAGATAGATGGGTGGATAGGTAGGTAGGTAGGTAGATAGATAGATAGATAGATAGATAGATGGGTGGATAGGTAGGTAGGTAGGTAGATAGATAGATAGATAGATAGATAGATAGATAGATAGATGGGTGGATAGGTAGGTAGGTAGATAGATAGATAGATAGATAGATAGATAGATAGATAGATGGGTGGATAGGTAGGTAGATAGGTGAACGTATTAAACAAATATATCAAAATGCCAACGACTATCTAGGACTATAGGTATGCTGGGTCGAGCAGCGTTCTTCCCAAAAATGCCATTCCCATCCAGAAGTGCAGAACGTGACCTTATTTGAAAATAATGTCTCATGCAGATGAATCCAAATTAAAATAAGGCTGTGTGGGGTTAGGGCGGGCCTTAAGTCTGGACTGGTTGACTTTCTTTGAACAAGAGGAGACAGAGCACACATGATGCAGAGGCTGCAGAGGCTTCAGAGGCTTCAGAGGCTGCAGACACAAGCCTAGGAGCAGCCCCAGCCACCACTTGAACTTAGGAACAGGGAAAGGATTCTTTAGAGTTTCCAGAGAGTAGGGCCATGCCATACCTCAGCTTCAGAATTCCAGGCTCAGGAATTGAGGGCTGATTTGTTTTCTGCCCCCTGATGTTTGGGCAGCTGCTACAGAAGCCATCAGAAACGGATAAATGGTTGAAGATAAAAAGCTCTCAGTGAAAAGGCCTTCAGTTCTGTAGGTTTGGGTTAGCTCAGAACCATAAGCTGGCAAAGATGCTTATGGTTTTAAAATGTAAAATGTGGTAAAGCATCAAGAAAGCCCACTAATCAAGAGATGTTGTTCTCTGCTGGATCTGAAGGACCTCCATCCTCAACCTTGACTTCAGAAGATTTTCTCAGCACCCAGAGAGAAGTTCCTCAGTCACTTCCCTCTCGTCTTCCCAAGACTACTCTTCGAAGAGATGCATCTGATTATTGTGTGATTCCTCCAGCAAACTGGGGAGACAGCTGTTAAGATGTGGAATGCATCTGGTCTTCAATAGAGGCGAGCGAATGGAAGGTTCAGGAAGGGTAAGATGGATCCTCCATTCACAGGATGTGCTGAGCAATATCACAGAAGACGAAATATGAACAGAGTCATGATTGGACCCAGCTTGAGACAAAGGGAGGAAGAAGGTGTTGACTTACATATCATTGGCTAGGAGAGGCAGTAGGTGCTGGGGTTCACTACTCAGAAAGCTATTTGTTAGACTGGGCTCTTGAACCAATCTCACTGGGTCTGAATTCACATCCTGTCTCTTACAGCTTTTGTGACATTTAAACAAAAATGGCCAGAAACACCTTCCCTAGGGTGGTTTGAAGACTTGTGTTTGCCTTCTTAAGAAATGGCTAAGTTAATAGAGTGATTGTTGCACACATAAGAGAAGCCGAGTGTGGCACTCTTGAACTCACACCAAGGCTAAGGACAGTGGCAGGGATCTGTAGCCTCAGCATGAGGCAAGCTGAGACAGGAGGGATCCTGAAGTGCATGGGCTGGTCAGACCAGCCCAATCAAAAAGCCTCAGGCTCAGTGAGACGCTGTCTCAAATATGGGAAGTGATAGAGAGTTGATCTGTGGCCTCCACATGTACAGGCACGCTGCACGCATGCACATGAATACACACACATACACATGCACACGCACACACATACATGCAAACATATACACACGCACACGCACACATGCACACATGCACACATGAGGCATATTTAAGGGGCATCACACAGGTACTTGGTTTGAGTCATTCTGATGAATATGCAAAGTGAGGCAGCAAAGCCAAAGGACACCATTGGGTCTGGATGTTTATTTAATGCCGATTTATGGAGTTCATTACACAAAACATTGATTAGCAATAACTTTTTTCCCAAACAAAACTTGATGAGCAACAACAGTTGAAAATCAGATGCAGGCCCTTTAGCACTGCCGACATAGTCCTAGGAACCAGGGCTTTAGCTCTCTAAGCACTTGATCAGGATTTTGTCCATTTAAGAACAGTGAGACCAACAGAGACCCTAGCTTAAAACTTCACTGCAGTCTGCATAGCATCTACCCAGTGAGTACCCGTGACTGCTGAATTTGCCAGGATCTTTATCAAATCACTGTGATCGTCGACTTATAGATGCTGGTGACAGCTTCTTCAAGTAGGAGGTGGATTTTAAAACCCATTCAAATCAGCTTTGTGTGCAAAGTGGGCATGGCAGCATATAATGCATGTGACACGTCAGGTCTCTGCAGGGCTGCCAAGCCTCTGTCTGTGCCACATGAATCGCACTCTGGTCTCTATCTATAGAACTGGCCATCAGTTACTCTTGCTAGAACAGTGCAGAATTTATTTTCATTGTCCTTGTCTCTTTTGATTACAGTGCCTGGCCTTCCCCTTTCTCTCCCTTGTCACAGCGGCAATGCCCTCTTCCCCCTTGGCACAAGAACTGACATTCTTTGGGGATGTACCCCACGACTATTGTGCTCATGGAGACCTCTCTAACCCCTTACTACGGAGCCTAGAACTCACAGAGGTTAAGTTAGGGCAGGTGAAGCTTTTCCTCAGAGCTAGTACATGACAGAGAAAAGATTCAGGCTCTGTTCAATTGGACCACAGAGGACATGATGATTCTGCCAATTTCCCTGGCCAACCACCTAATTTAATAGGCATTTATTAATGAATCAATTAATAATTAATGAATCAAATTAATGATACCAATCACATTCACTTCATGCTCAGCCTTCATCCTAAGAGGAGAGAGCTTGTGAGCCTCAGACCTGGGTCCTAGTTTTCTCTAAGATGGTAGGAAAGCCATGGGTCTCGTTGCCTTTAATTATGTAATGGATGCATTGCAGGAGAAGCCATGTGCTAAGATGTTGCTTATCTAAAACTAGAGGAGGTGCTAATGAATTCTATTTACCAAAGTCAAGAAGAGTGGAAGAAGCACTTCAAAGAGGAACACAATATTGGTACAGACTGGGATAGGAAGCCTATAAATGGTGTATCTGAAATGTCTTGTATGCAGAAAATAAAGATGGATCTTGAAACCCAATGGTAAAAGCACCTCTCCACTTAGAGACCTGGCACTAGACAGGGCAAGAGTCTTCGTGATGGGTGGCAAATTAGGGTAAGGACAGATGCCCAGCCTTATTAGCCAGCAGGGATACGGATTAAAATCACAAGATGCCCGTGCCAATCACAGAACGACAGAACTAAAAACATAGGAGCAGCCAATGGCTTGGCAAGGGTGTAAGAAAGCTTGGTACTGATGCACACAGGGAACGGATGGGGGAGGTTTCTCACACTGATCACATGACCCCGCCAACCACTCTTGGGCACTTATCCCAGAAAAATGAAAAATTGCATCTATTCAAAACTTGTGTGCTGATTTTATGGTGACTGTGATCATAATTGTAAAATGTGGAAGTAACTCAAACATCCATTGTCAGGAGAAGATGAGACCAAGTTTGAGACAGTGATGTGACTCCACACGCCCACATGCAGTGATGTGGGCGAAACCTTACAAGCAACACTACACGTCTGTGTGCAGCCATGTGGATGGATGAAGGCTTAGGGAGCTGCCTTGAGTGTATGCGATATCTGAATTCAACCTGATTGGACTGAGAAGCAGACAGAGGTTGGTAAAGCTCCATCGCCAGGTAACTCTGTGTTTGCAGGAAGGATTAATGAAAGCTAACAATCTGTCCTGTGTGTGTGTGGGGGGGGGTCAGTTAACAGCATCCCAAATGAATACAAGGGAGACAGGACAAAGGCACTGGAGGAGTGAAAAGCCACGCCCATATGTTCCTGCTGCCACAGTGTCCAACGTCATCACAGGCCCAGAGTCAACACAGCCAGTCACTTATGCTGCCAGGCAAAAGAAACTCTTCCTTTAGATTACTGGTTTCTAGCATTTTACCACGGTCACATGAAAGTGGCTAAAATGGGGGTGGGGTGGGGGTGGAGGGGCAAATTTCAAAAGTTTATATGATGCTTGGTTCTGTTTGTTCCAGTTTCATTTTCTTGTTGTGACCAAAAGCAACTCAGGGGAGGGTTTATCTGGCTTATATGTGCAGGCCGGTCTCTCCATCATGAAGGGAAGCAGGGCAGGGGAACCTGGCTTGCTGGCTTGCTCTCTGGCTCACGTAGGCTCACGCTTAACTAATTTTCTTAAACAACCCAGGGCCACAAGCTGGGAATGGCACTGCCCGAAGTAGGCTGCCCTGTCCTACTTCAATGAATAACGAGGACCAATCTGAACAGGAATATCAATCTCTCACTGAAACTGCCTCTCAGATGAGTCTAGGCTGTGTGAGTGGAAAACTCAGGCTAGTCAGGACAATGTTTGTAACAGCTTGACAACAGAATGACAGAGATAGTGATTATTGAAGGATGGTAAGCACATGGTGACACAAAGAAGCGTGAAGGATACCGTTCACGGTGATGGAAGATCTCTGCACCCTTACAGTCACAGTGTCTGCGCACAGAACCACACACCACCACTGTATTGCCACCATTACCACTACCAGCACCAACGTATCTATCACCACCATCCCCATCCCCAGCACTACCAGCGCTGTCACAACCGCCACTACAGAAATGAATGCATATAGCATAGTAACAACTAATTAGAATTCGACAGCTTTTGAGAGGTAGACCAGGCTGGGTCTCCATTCTGTTGGATAACTAGACTATGTAATTCTTAGCACTGGAGAACCGGATGGAAGGCAGACCAAACTGTACATTTTTTTCCTCGATTTCTTATGTATCTGTAATTGCTCCAAAATAAAAAGCCAAACCAAACAAATAAATGCAGAAAACAAATACTTAAAAACTCATCATTCCTAATGAATTGTCCTTTTACTGTTAAGTATGCCATGAAATTATTTACATGGTCTGCATGGTGCGTGTATTAATTAATGAGTCAGCTCAAACTGTTGTAACAAACCACACAGTGTGCCTTAATCAGCCGCCATTTGTTTTCCGCTGTACCGGGTCTGTCTGGGAGTCCAGGATCAAGAAGACAGTAGCTGCCATTTATGATGACAACCCTCTTCCTGACTGGCAGACAGCCATCTAGTCACTGTGCTTTAACATATTAGAAAAGAGGGCAGGAGGGTTGGAGGAGGAGGGGGGAGAGAAAGAGAGATGGCGAGACAGAGAGATGGAGAGAGGGAGGGAGGGAAGGAGGGAGGGAGAGGGAGAGGAAACACTCAGGTTTCTTACAAAGGCACTAATCTTACTAAGTGTTCATGATTCTGTTAATTATCCACCAATTGCATCCCGTCATCAGTAGGCTTTCCCACATGAGTGTGGAGGAGTGCGCGCGCACACACACATTTAGGCCACGAGAGTGGGGAGATTTTGTAGATCTGCTATTTACGTCTCCCCACATCTACCTAGATTTAATGATATCTCATCAGTGACAGGAAAACAGACACAGAATATTTACATAGGAACAAGTAAGGGCTAGCAGTCAGGACTGGGCGCATTTTACCTGCTGGTTGCTAAGAACCTGAACGTTGTAAAGAGGGTGACCTGGGCACATGCTTCAGTTGTGCAAGGGCTAACACTGTCTAGTATTTTGCCACGTAGACTGACTGTGGCTAGGATAAAGGATCACACACTCTGAAATGTCCCCTAGGGAGAGTGAGAAACGCTCACAACTGTTTTCTGTTGATCGCCTTCCTTAGATCATTCCAGACGATGCTCACATTATTAAAATACCACACTGCAGTCATACATTTGTTAAATAATCATCTTGACCAAACAACAACAACAACAAAAAACCCAAAAGTAAAATTAAAAACTTAACAAATGAATGTAAACTGATACACAAAATATAAACAGTAAAGTTTTGGTTTTAAAGTGTGTCAGGCTGGCAGGCTTAACCTTGTTGAAGACTACAGTTTATTCTGAAGACGATCTCAAACCGCCAAGCAGAGTTCTAACTTTGGTGTTTTGTCCAACTTTCCTCTTATTCTCTATGGTAACAAGAGTACCAACCATACTGGCATCAGAATCAGATCCATTCATTGGGTGAACTTACAGTCTGGCTTCAGGCATTCGGCTCAGATTTAAAATGAAAAAATAATTAAGGTGAAAGAGTAAGGTGAAAGAGTGGACACACACACACAGAGAGAGAGAGAGAGAGAGAGAGAGAGAGAGAGAGAGAGAGAGAGAGGAGAGAGAGAGAGCAAACGGAAATGAAAAACCACTTCTGGCATGGATAAGACTTTATCCCAAAGAACACTGTACGTCTTGCTGTTATTTATCCATTGTGAGTAGTCTTTAGTAAAGTTTGAGAGAAATGTAGCTATGTATAAATAAACATTTTAAAGACAGCAATCATCGGAAGCCGCAGGGTCACACCGGCTTTCACCTTGACCCTGTCATCTTCCTTTAGGGGGGACTCATCACACTCGGCAACAGCCAGTGCTTTGCCATTAGCAAACGCTGTGTGTGAGACATGCAGCTTTGACCATGTCGCATGAGAGTTCCATACTCCCAATCCAGCAACCTGTCACTGCCCTGACCCCACAGACTGCACAGGGAAGCATGCTGGCTTCCCCTGGCTCCAACGGTGACCCATGCTTCTAGGGAGTGTGCTGATGGTCTCCTGGTCCTTTCTGTATGGTACAGTTGAAGCAAGATATTTCTCTTGGGAAGATGCTTCATGAGATGATTATATCAATCTCTTTCTAACACTACATGTTTGTTTTCTGTGTCTCCACGTCCAGCCGCATTGGCCTCCTCAGCTTATGTGAGACACCCCCCCCCAATGTGGTTTGAAATCTTCAGGCTCATTTTGACCTTTCACCCCTAGTTTTATTTAACCTCTGAGCCTTTAAGACCCATCCCGGTTTTCGTCTCCTCTTTTTTTTTTTTTTGGTTTTTCGAGACAGGGTTTCTCTGTGTAGCCCTGGCTGTCCTAGAACCCACTCTGTAAACCAGGCTGGCCTCGAACTCAGAAATCCGCCTGCCTCTGCCTCCCAAGTGCTGGGATTAAAGGCGTGCGCCACCACTGCCCTGCTTTCGTCTCCTTTTTGTTCTGTCACCAGCTTCCCAAGGCAGCCTTGTCTCCTAACATCAGCCCTGAGTCTTCCTCACCATATCATATCACGCATGTTTGCTGCTTGTGTCATACAACACTGTCATTTCTTTGGGGGAAATTTACCTCTAAATTTTATCAGAATCACCAATTTATTGCCTGTATGCAGTAAAACCTTTAAAAGGTCTGGTTCAGTAGATTAGTCTAATAATCTGTCACCCAAGAATGTTGGTAATCTCTCAAGGCCTCTGTCCTCTTGTCTGTAAGTTGTAAAGTGTTACAGATGTAATTGATAAACTACAATCTGTGTGAAGAACACTTAGTATAACTGTACTGTCTATACACTGACAATTGTCAGCACTATCGTGAGCATGTCCCTATACTGACATTAGAGTTTAGTTCCTGTGTGCTCATGAGAATCTGGTGTAGCCTGGTAGAGGAGCTGCCTGGGAGTCAGAAGGTACAAGATCTCTCTCACCTCTGCCCATGCCCATGCCCTTGACCCTGTGCACATGACCTTGGGTCAGCCAGACTTTCTAGTTCTGTAAGACGGGTATAGACTTGGGGACATGGCTGAGCCTCTCTGCACCCCTAGAGTCTATGATTGCACAATGCCATATTGAGTCAGGTCCCTCAGTCTGATCTGGGCTCTCAGCGACAGGCCCATGGCCTCGGGCTCAGTGTGGACCACTTAGCCATCTTGGAGATGTATTGGTGGGTGCAGACAGACAGAGGGCCACTATAGAGTGGTTATAGCCTCCAGTTTATGACCACAATGGCTGTTTTATGAGAGAAAAATGTAGTGCCCGAGACTTGCAGAGGGGACAGAGGGGACACACCTGATGGTTTTTCTCTTCGCTGATTCTGTAGGAGGGAAGCTTCTCCAGATAATCAACTTGGTGACACTTCTCCAACTCATTGTCCCTGCAGACACTTCAGGTCATGGGACTAGTGGCCTCAATTAGAGGCAGGGACACACCTGCCCAGAGTCACACTGTGACAGTTGGAAGAACCCTTGTCTAGTCTAAACATTTGATTTTACACATGAGGGAACTTCATCTCAAAGAGACCAGAGGACAGCTACAAGGTAACAGAGTTAGAAGCAGAATTTGGTCTGGACAGCATGTGTTCTGCAATCCCAGCTGAAAACCTGTCACCTTCCCCAGCACCAACAACAAGGGGCAAAGACAAAGTGAGCCCCAAACAGGCAGCATGCAGAACATTACCCTTCTTCTAGCCCCCAGTTCTCAAATAAGGCCTGATTGATCAAGACTGTGGGGGAAGAAGGTGAAGAGAGCTTGGGAAAAGAAACACAATTTCTAATTCCTCACTCTTGTGTGAATAGCAAAGCTGTTGATGAGGCGTGTGTTGCTGAATCGTAGATCCAGGAGCAACTGGTGCTTTGAGGTCCTTCTCTCCAGTGCTCAGCACCACACCTCAGGGCATGGGATACAAAGAACGTGGTTGTGTTCCCTTAAATGGACCAGTCATGACTCAGAAGTCCCTCCCAAACACCAGCTCTGTGAGAGGACAGCGCCAGGAACAAGTCAGCATGAGGCCTGGCACTTGGGAGGCTTTCGGATAGTTGGTTAGATGAACCCAGAAGGTACCACATCTGTCAGTGACTACATGTCACAGAACACACAGTAGAACATGGACTGGTTCAGCAGTTGGAGTTCTGTAAGACATGATGATCAGGCCTGTGGAGACTCTACTCCTTCACACTTGCATAGGAAAGGCAAGCAGGGTGAGAAATAGATTCTCGCTTTTATTCTTATTTCAGGAGAGTAAGCACAAATTTGTAATTCAGTAGTTCTGTCTCTCAGTGTGCTTTTTTTTCACTGACGCTTTTGCTCTTAAGCAGAAGTACAGGGTGAAATCCAACCTGCAATTCTGTTTGGGGCATTGTGGGTAAGCCAGTGTTTTCCTTCCATCTCCTTTTTCTCTGGAATTTTCTTTTCTTTGGTGAGACATGGCTGCTGCAGGGTCTGAGGCCCACAGTGTAGGCCTGAGGGAGAAACACAGCTAGGTGCTGAGACTAGTTGAGCATAGGGGAACCAGGAAGTCTCCCGTGGCAGAGCCTGGTAACTGTCAAACCAGCTATATCCCTCTGAAATCTCCTTGCTCTTGGGGGGTCAGGTGACTGAGCTGCTTCTCTATCAGTAGACTGTGAGAGTGAGTGTCACTGATGAACCTGGGCTTGCTGACATATCTGGTGCTAATGTCCAGCTCTTCCACAGCAACCTAACAGGCTTCCGTATGGGAAAGGGCTGTCTGGTGCATTCTGGTCTTAAAGTGCAGAGAGAACTCTACTCCTTGGGCCTTATTTGTAGCTGAAGCATTGTCTATCCCTCATGGCCTTTTATTCTAGGCTACAAACCCCGCTTCATCTGAGGACAGCACAGAGGGCAGATTCGGACCCCTGTGTCCTCTTGGCTGTCTGGTTTGGGATTGTGCTGGTTCTGGCCAGATGGGGAAGTGAGTGTGGGAGTGTGTCCCTTACACTCCGTTCTGCTTGGAGTTCCCTGAGGTCCTGAGCTTCTGTAATTTCTGCTCTCTTTAAGTGCACACTAGCCAGAGTTTTTAAGATGAAAATGAAACTTTAATGGCAGGTTAAAAAAACTTGAAGGCTTTTCAGTGTAAATTGTCAATACTTTAAACTGTTTTCATAACCCTGAACTAATTCAAACCTGATAAATCCAACATTTTCAGTTATTTCAGAGAGATTAAGTTTTGCTTATTTCCAGATATAGTAGAGGTATTTTAAAAAGCTACAAGTCATTGCTGCTAGGCCAGGGTCTTTTAAATTATTATTAATCTGGTGGTATGAAATGCATTCATCCCAAACTTTGGATAAGTTTATTATAATGAAATAAACCCCCCTACAAATTCTGGGTCTGGAAAGACGGCCCTGTGGCTGAAAGTGCTTGTTGCTCTTTCAGTGAACTTGGCTTTGTCCCCAGCACTCATACAGTGGCTTACAGCCATTCCTAGCTCCAGTTCCAGAGGTTCTGATGTTCTCTTCTGGCCTCTGTGGGCACCAGGCACACACATGGTGCACAGACATAGATACAGGCCAAACACTCCTACAGATAAAATACTTTTAAAGAAAGCTCATGCCTTCTAAACTTGGCTTCATTTCCATTGTCTGTGTTCACCTGCTGACACGTGAACCATTGTCTTGACCTTGAATCACTGCCCACAAAACTTAGAACTACCTACAGTGAGGTGTTAATAAAAGTTAGTTTGCTAAATATGTTTCCTAAGCTTAATATATTATAAAATTGGACTTTTTCAGTGCTCTCACATATAAAGATATTGTAATTGATATGGAATAATTCTATCATATTCTGGTCTGATAGGCTATCTACTCAGCAGTGGGTAAATACATTTGGAATGAGACAAATTACATGTATGAAAGACTGTGCCTATCACTTGTATATCTAGAGACACAAGAGCACATACCCACAATCTTTTAAGTGACCAGTTGAGTTATTTAAAATGTTAAGACTGCCAACTAGGACTGAAATGTTCATCACCCAGCAGCCACTCAGGAGCGCTCTTGCAGAAAAGGCTCACGAGGCAATTTGGGTAGAGGTATTTTTCTTGTCTGACTCTTCCAAACACAGCTTTGTATTAGCGTGTTCAATAAACCAAGTAACACTCTCTCTGCATCACTCTGAGCCATTCTTGACCTTCATTCTGTTCTAGTTGGAGGTAATTACCTGCTGCTAATGCAAAATGCAGAAGACACCCTTAAATTCAGCTGAATTGTTCTGTAGATTGGAAACCAGACCTCTCATCTCTCTCACCACACTCCTTTGTCTGCTTTATCAAACAGAAAAGTCCACCTGATGTTTTCACAGGAGGGGAGCCTTTCACTTGTGATAACATCCTGGTCCTGGGACTCTCAGAAGAAAGAGGTGAGCTGCCTGAGGAATGCTTCCCAAGTGAATGAATGAATGAATGAATGAATGAGTAATGATGTGGAGGCTTAGTGTCTGATCACAGAGCAGGAACGTAGGAATGCAGCCTTTACTCTTTTTCTGTATGGTGCAGTGAAAATACTGGCTTTTGTTTAAGGCCTTCTAAATAGAACCTGGGTAATTTTGTTGTTGACCTGTGTCTGGATGGAGCTCTGCTTATTAACTCATTTATATTCAAATCAATCATGTAGGTGCATAAGAGCTCATCTCTGGATTAATAGTATTTACAGTAAAAATGGAACATGGGTTTCTCAGCCTCATTCCAGGAATCAATAAACAAACAACAGTAAAAGGCTATTTTTTTTTCCTGTGACTACCTAAATGGCTTCCCAAGCATCATTCCACTCAGAGGAAGGGTTTTTCTTCTATCACAGTAAGAGGCAGCGAACGGACGGCTTCTGTTAGGACCAGTGGAGCTGGGTGCAAAGATCAGTTGTCAGGAAGAAAGTTATTTGCCACAGGCCTGGAAAACTTCAGGGAATTCTACCAATCAGTTCTTCCTGAGCCAGGGAGGAGAGTGCACTGCTGGACTCAACCCCTCATGGCAAGCAAAGTCCAGGAGCATTGTATTTCCTGGAGATGGAAACAAAATATCTTCCATACATTAAGAAGACAGCAAGACAGTAAATCAAGATTAAACGTGTGGGACTGGGCATTACTTATTTTTTACAGAGTAGAAAATTAATGTCTACATAGTATAGAAACATTTCACTCAAAAATCAAGGGACAGTGAGTGACGGAGCCTGGGCTCATGTCTGCAGGGCAGGCTACCATGCTTCCTTCTATGCTCTTACTCTTTCCCGTTCCTGCCACTTTTCTTCTGGTCTATTCAAAACACTGTTGCCTTGCAGCCTGGTTTTGAAAATCTTATATAGCCCAAGCTGGCCTCGAACTTGCAAAGTGGTCTAGGATGACTGAACTCCTGATCCGCCTGCCTCCACCTCCCATGTACTGGGGTTACAAGTGTAAGATATCACATTCTGCTTTATGTGGTGCTGGGGATCAATCACAGGACCTTAGCATGCAAGGTGAGCACTCGACAAACCACGCTTCATCCCTAACCTGAGCACAGCTTACAAATCCTCTCTCTTTGCCCACACAAACATCACCCCAGGCATCACCTGAAAAGCACATGAGACCTAGCTAACATTTTAGAGTGTTGGGGCCAGGCCCATGCCCAAGGGAGACTTCACAGACATTCAGTGTACATAATCCACTGCACAGATATTTTTCCCAGTGACCTTGGTATTGTTATGGCAGTTCTACTGTGTTGGGTCAGAATCTAGACTCACCCTCAACTTTCTAAGAAAGCCACTTAGAAAACCACTGAGCTGCCCAGTGTCCCTCAGACATCAGTGGGATTGATTGTCTAGACAATCAGCATCTTCCATCTCACAAGATGACCTGGCCTTTGCCTAACGTGCTG
Source organism: Rhynchomys soricoides (assembly GCA_019843965.1). NCBI lineage: Eukaryota > Metazoa > Chordata > Mammalia > Rodentia > Muridae > Rhynchomys > Rhynchomys soricoides. Next base: position 16,735,680 of record JADRCH010000011.1, read on the forward strand.
TTACTCACTTGCTACGCTTCAAATTCCTCCAGTGACTTCTTGCCACACAATGTTTTATAACTGTGGATCTAATACTGATACCTGGGAAGAAAAGCTGGGGGAGGGGCACAAGGAGACGTCACTGTGGGAAAGCAATGTCCTCAGATCGGATGCCAAACCGGCAAAGTCTGTAAGCGCTAACCTTCAGCTCTGCCCTTACTCAAGGAAGCTGCTTCATAGAAAGCGCTGGCCTAGCTTAAGAAATGGATTCATTCTCCAGATTTCAATCCCTTGATTTATTCATGCATGCATTTATTCCAGCCATTCAACAATCAACAAATACGTGCCGAATACAAGGCTAGTGTCTGCTCAAGACACTGGGGGTGCTACAGTGAACAAATGGACCCAGATCTCTGTTCCTGTGTCCATTTAATTCTTGGACCGAGGAGGAGTTATGGGTCAATACTTGTTGATGTAAGAGCAAGCTCACATGTGCTCCGTACTGCACACAACTCTGATCTCTTCTTCCCCCTGTTGACTAGGCACAGGTCCATCACCAAGCGACACTTCCTCACTGTGTTTCCACACTGTATCTCGATGCTCATCACATCTCTTAGCTCCATCTTATCTTACGAACTATTCACCGTGGATGTGATACAGTAGCCTGTTTCTTCTGTCTTTTAGAAAAGGAAAACACTTGCTAAGGAGCTGCTGCTAATGTTCTCAGACAGAACCCACTGTTTGCTTGAGATTTGGGCCCTGTATATCAGGGGAAGCGCCTCTGTGTGTCCTACCAGGATGAAAACCATTGCCTTGGGTGGCCTTGGGGTGACAGGACCAATACCAGGAGTATGGTCCCCTCTGTTCTTTTGATCTGTCCACCTTTGGGGCCTTGTGCTGCTCAGCACATGACCAATAAATAAATCACCTGCTGGGCCTATGACTCTCTTTTATGTGGAGTGTGCAAACTTTATCCTTAAAGAACGTGACATTCAGGTATTTTTTTTCACTCCAGAGAAACCCCACATGGCTGAGATGTGAGCTCACTGAACCTTGGCTACTCACAGGCATTCCTATTCTATCAGTAATTTTTATGAATTAGACACATTACCTTGTCACAATACTAAGCTCGAAACTCAAATTATATAGTGGAAGATCAGGAAAAAATGTTCTAGTCCACAGCTCATGATGCCTTTATCTCTGTTGATATGGGGAAATTAGCTTGATTCCTCCCCAGATTTTAACCAAGGACTGACTTCTGGGTAGGAGGAATCTAGATGACCTTGAACATACTTCAGAGGTGCTAGCTCTGTGGCAGAAGGGAGTGTGCTTGGGCCTCGTTCTTCAGGGCCCAGAAGGACAGTTTCGCTAAATACTGTCCTAGTCAGCTATACAACTCAGTCAAATGTACTGTTTCATGCAGGTCCCCTCTCCTCCACAATTCTTAAAGTATAGTCCTGAGAATTAGACAGGTCAGAACTTATGGTTAAATTACCTAGATGCTTGCCACTGGGCAGTGAACATATAAATGACAGGTATGTTAACAACACATGTGGGTATGCATCTGGGGAGGTGATTTAGCATAATGGGTTAAGACTACCGACTTCAAGACACACCGGGTTTGAATCCCACCTCTACCATTAAAGTGCCCTGAAAATGGGGCAAATTAATTAACCTGTCTCTAGCTCAGTTTTTCCATGCACCAAATGGGAATAGTCACAGCACTTTTTAGGCTGGTATGAAGAAGAAAGTAATACTCAGAACATGTTTAGAGCAATAGACCTCAATAAGCACTGCCATGGATAGGGATCGTGTGGTAAAGAGCACCTGGCATTGCCTGTCATGCTCTCTCTGTGAGGCCATTGCTCACTGGTGTAACTTCAGGGTGATATGAGAGTCACTCTTCATAGAACTGAAGATGGCCCCGCCGGAACTTTTAAAAGGGTGGCTCATCAGATTGCCAAGTGTCTGTACCAGACACTGGGGTAAGTCAGGTGCTGTGGATCTCAAGTCATGCTCTGTCTAGATCTAGGCTCTGGGGCAGCTGCTCTAGATGTCTGTAGAGGTAGGTAGTGGGAGCAGAGACCTCTCAAAGCTCCTTCACAGAAGGAGATGTAAACGCCTGTGTCTGATCTCAGCATCGGTCTGTGCTGTATCTCTGTCTCCATCTCAGTTGCTTCTACATTGTCAGGCAAGTCTCCCTTTGCCTCACAAGTGTTCCTCAGCACCACCCTGGAGACTCTTTACCCTTGTTAGTTCTTATACAGAGGACAGTTGCTTTATGAATGTCAAGGGGATTTATTTCCTGGGCTGTCAGGTAGCTCAGTACAAGAGACATTTGCTCTCTCATTCTAGAGACCACAAGTCAGAGATGAAGTTTCCGGAAGCACCACACTTCTCCCTAAGGCTTCAGTGTCAAACCCTCCTTGCTACTGCTTCTTGGTTTGGGTAGTTGCAGGAAATCCCGGCCTCCCAGCATCTCTGCCTCCACCTCTCCAAGGTCTGTTCTTTTCTGTACCAAATTTTCCTCTTCCCTCTCTTAAAGGACATTGCTACTGGATGTAAATCATATGTAGGCAGTCCGGGAAGATGCTTAACTTTTTAGATCTGCAAGGATCCTTTGACCAAATTTGCCGCATTTGCAGGTCCTGGGGTTTAGAGACCAGAATAGTTTTCTTTCCTAACCCTTTCTAGTAGGAGAAAGAATGACAGCCAGATTCTGGAGTTGCATTTTAGGGGTCCCCAGCAGAACTCTGTGTGTTCTATGGGTGAAGTGCCTGTGGTGGGGACCCAATGTCTGTCCAGCGTGGGAAAGCACACAGTGGAGAGATGGACTCCCATCCATTTTATAAGGCTCTGCAGACCCTCCATACATGCTGCCTGTGTTGTGTTCAGCGCTAACTGCAAGCACTGTTTGAGAAAGTTCATGGCAAGTGTTTAAGAAGCTGATGTGGCCAGGACATTGTAGACTGACCCCCACTCAAGCTCACAAAGCTGTGTGCTCACACTTGTCAGCACGGCCACACACATGTCTAGTCTCCAACACCAACGGTCGATCTGAACTCAGTGACATCGCTTTTTTATTCAACACTCCCACTGAGTCAATTTTTTGAGGCTCCATGCAAAAGTTATCATACAGCCATAACTAATCCACAGCAATCCTGGGAATATGTGTGAGGGCCAGGCTTACAGTTTCTGTGTTTGAGCTTCAATTTCATTAGGAAGACTAGGAGTCAGAGAAAGAAAACTGGTGTGCTCCAAAGCTACTATGTGAGCCTGGCTTGAAGGAGACAGTATGTATCTCTCACGCCATTACCACAGCAAGTGAGGAAAAAGCAGTGAAGGAGAGACAGGGCTGCAGGAGTGCAGACCTGCTCTCCCTGGGCAAAGGGCCAGGCTTCAGGTTCTGGTTTACCGCTCACTACCCAAGCTGGTAAGTGACTTTCTCTTACACCATACATAAGATGCACACCATATCATGTCTCAGGGCCCCTCCGTTTATCATATTTCTTTATTTGTGGGTGGGTGTAGCAGTGTGTGTATGAGATATATCTGTGTGTACATGTGTCATGTATGTGATGTATCTGTGTGCATATGTGTTGTGTATGTGATATATCCATGTGTACATGTGTTGTGTATGTAATGTATCCATGTATACATGGATTGTGGATGTGATGTATCTGTGTGCACATGTGTCATATATGTGGTGTATCTGTGTGCACATGTGT
>JADRCH010000011.1:16739396-16769792 GCA_019843965.1 Rhynchomys soricoides
CACATGTGTTGTGTATGTGATGTATCTGTGTGCACATGTGTTGTGTAGGTGATGTATCCGTGTGCACATGTATTGTGTAGGTGATGTATCCGTGTGCGTATGTGTTGTGTATGTATTATATTTGTGTGCACATGTGCTGTACATGTGATGTGTACACATGTACACATGTTAAGGTAGAAGGTCAAAGCTGATGTACAGTGTCTCTACCTCATTGCATTCCACCTTTATTTTTTGATCAGGTCTCTAGTTGAACGGAAAGACCATGGATTTGGCTAAGCTGACTGGCCATTGAGATTTAAGGCTCTTACTCCCCCCACAAAACAAAACAAAACAAAACAAAACAAAACAAAAAGGCAAAAGGCCCTGGTGCTGTGGCCATAAGCCAGCGTGTCCAGCTGAGACCTTATCTGAGGTTCTTGTGTTTGTACAGTCAGCATTTTACTGACTGATCCATCACCTCAGTTCCTTAACACACACTTTCAATCACTCACTAAGAAAATGCACACTGGATCATATAGGGCTGTGAGTCTGGATATACACACACGCACCAGCTGATGCTTATTCATTATTCAACATGTGGTTTTCCTTACCAGGCAGAAGTCATGAGTTTCACATGAACACAATGCCCTCAGACTCAATGATAACAATGTCCCAAACAACTAATATTTATTGAACACGTACTTTGTATCAGTGTGGAGAACAGATGAAGTCCTGAGTGAGCATGTATTGTTGCCATGAGCGCAAACATGTCAAGGACCCCAGTACCTCAGACCCACATGAAGAGCAAAACTTTCCCTGGTCCATGACAGTCCCGGGCAGCATGACTCATCTCCTTAGAGGTGACAGGGTGTCTCTGAGATGACAAGGATGCTACCCAGCCTCCTGTCACTTCCAGCCTGCCATCAGGGAAAGAAGCACCCCCAGAGGAAGCACTTAGCTCTGTAGAATCCAGGAGGGCTGATCGTTTAGTAAATATTTCATCAAGAACATTAGCTGTGGAGTTTGGATGCTTTTAAGTAACGCAGATAATGAAATGTAAACAATTAAAAATTAATAATGTTTGAAATGTTAAGCATAATTAGGCAGGCAGCGTATCAGTAATGAGAGGGTCCACTCGTGGTGACTATGTATCCATCCACTCTCAGGGCTGTGCTGCAGGAGAAACAACCTGTCCCAGGTCCCAGGAATTGTTCTAGGACTCGGCCCTGTGCGCTGAGTTGTCGGGATGCAGTATCTGCAGCTGTCTGCTGGTAGTAGCTCCCACAGTGTAGGCATCTTTACATAAGCCCACACAGAACAGTGACTGTGTGCGTTTGACACAGGGCAGTGGAGACTGTATAAATTTACTGCTGCAAAGCACCCTTCCAATCAAAGGTGCTGGAGATGAGGCAGGGTGAGCCCACGTTTATTTAGTGAGTCGTGCGGTGCAGACGGGCTCTCTGGAGAGTCGTTCCATTTATCCCTTCCTTCTGCTCTGTGTCCCCATCTTCAGTCATCTCCCTCTTCTTCCCTTGTAGCTACTTTTCTTCAGTCTAAAAATAATACCCTCGAGTGTCCTTCATCTCACAAAGAGAATTCTCTTAACACGTCTTCCTACAAAGGCAGCCAGCCTACCTCTCTTCTTTCATTCCTCATCAAACTTCATGGAAGAATGCAGACATTTCTGACTTCACCCTCCCTGGATCTCATTTGCTGGTGTGGCATCCAGGTGCTCTCTCTTTGTCTCTCTCTGTCTCTGTCTTTGTCTCTCTGTCTCTGTTTCTCTGTCTCTGTCTCTCTGTCTCTGTCTCTCTCTCTGTCTCTGTCTCTGTCTCTCTGTCTCTGTCTCTGTCTCTCTCGTCGCCTATGGTGCTTTATTGGTTGAGCCGGGACCTCTCTGTCCCACTCTGTAGGACAGTATCCCATCCTTCAGAAATTCTCCCCTTTGACCCCAGCCATCACATCTTCACAATGTTCTTTTGGCCTTCCATGACCAGTTTTTAGGTTTCTGGCTTAAGAATGGTCCCCCTTTAGTTCTTCACTTCTTCCCACAGGACTTGCAAATGAAATTCAACAGAGACAGGATAGCAAACGTGTATGAAATGGAGAGGAGATACTGAGAAGACAGAAAGCAACAGTGGTGGTGATAACACATTTTGATTTGCTTATATATTGTTGGAGATGCTTGCTATTGAGGTCTCAGTCCACAGAGTTCAGATAGCTCTCCAAGCTCTGTGCAAAATGGAGGATTCCCTTGCTCTGCAGGGCTTCCCTTTCTCTGCCTAACTTGGAGAGTGTGTCTGAGCACAGATGTCTGACCTTCTTTGGAGGATGACACTGAGCGGAGCTCTCTGCAAACTGCATGATTTAGCACACAAGTCCTGCTTTAGCTTCCTGCCTATATGATAATTAAGTACCATGCTATGGCCAAGCAGCCCTTCCCACCTGGATGCCTAAGCGCCCTTATATACCTACCCCAGGAACGATAAAGCAAGGTGTCTCACTGAAGCTTACTCCCCGAAGTCCTTGCACCATACTTACTGCTGTCTGAACCCTACTCGACGCTTCTGCTCCCTCTGCCTTGTGGGCTGATGGCCAATAACCCCTGAGGAGAAATGAGGGGGACATAATATATTTTTTACATTAAATTTTCTATGTATTTGTGTGTGTGTGTGTGTGTGTGTGTGAGAGGGAGGGGGGGCAGGGAGAAAGAGAGCATGTGTATGAGATCAGAGTACAACTCTTAGGAATCAGTCCTCTCCTTTACAAAGTAGATCCCAGGGATTCGACTCTGGTTGTGAGGTTTGAATGCCAAAGCCTCTAGATTATCTTAGTTTCCCTTTTTGTTACTGTGGTAAAACACCTTTACCAGAGCACTTTAATAGAAAAAGTGCTTACCTGGTTCACAGTTCTGGGTTACTTGCAGGAAAATCAACATGGCAGGGACTTGAAGGAGCTAGTTATGTTACATCCACAGTCAAGAGCTGAGAGCAGTGAATTAGCCCTTCCTGCTAATGCTCGGCGCAGTTTCTCCACTCTTGTGTCCCCTGCCCAGGGAGGGTGTTGCCCACAGGGAGTGGGTCTTTGTATCAACCAAGATACGACCAAGATAAGACCCCACAGACCACAGACATGCCCACAGCCGAAACTTAATCTAGCCAGTTCTCTACTGAGACTCCCTTTGAGGTAACTGTAGGCTGTACAGAGTAGACAACTGAAACCAACTGCCACACGTGTTGCGTCTTCTGAGCCACCTGCTGAGACGTTAACCATGCTGTCATTTAAGGAGGTTATTATTCTTGATGTTAAAGTTACAAACCTATGCATTTGAGTTGCTCAATTATTTTTAGTGTGTAGTTTTATAAAACATTAGTTGTTGTAAAAACCTATACAGTCAAAACAAACAAAAAATAAAGATAAATGACAACCAAACCCACCCTTTGGTTTTCTCCCTGCATGGCTGGTTTTGGCCTTTGTCTTATTCCTCTGAGTGCTTTGAATTTTTTCTTGAATTATTGGCTCTGGCTGTGCTTCTCACTAAGACCTGGCTTTTACAGCTCAGCTCAGATTCTTAAAAAGCTGAAGATAACTATCATCCAGAAAGTTCTCAATCGAGCATCCTCAAGAAAAGTGTCCTAAATGAGTCTCTTCTATCCCCCATTTCTCTCCTGCAATGCATGAGCACATACATGCATAAGCACATACTTGCACATGTACATACATGCCTGCACTCTTCCACATCCTGCCTTTTCTGTCTCCTGACTTGTCACCTCAGGCAGTTAGTTTGTCTCTCACTTTCTTCCTCAGTTGGCTCACAGTGTCCTTGCCCCCTGCCTCTGAAATGACATTTATATTCAGCTAGTGACTTTAATTGCTGCTGTGTCCAATACCTGACGGAAGTGACTGAAGAGACAGAGACGAGGGGTTTGCTGAGCTCCTGGTTCCATCTTTAGGTGCTGGGGAAACATAGTGGTGACCAGACAGTCCATGCGAGAGTGTTTATGGCAGCAGCGGTCACACAGCGTCGATGATAACCGTCAAAGGCCTGCCTCTAGTGACCCACTTCCTCCAGACATTCCTTCTGCCCTAACTTAAACAACCTTCTAAAACAGCCACCACCTGGGGACAGGTGTTTGATCACATAAGCCCGTGTGGTACTTTCAGGGACTGTCAGACTGTGACAGCTCCTGTGTCTGACTCTGCAATCATTGTCCTCATTGAAGACCTCATCTTCTGCCTAAAGGAAGCTGCCAACTGTTGGTTTCTGCTTCAGTGTGTCTTCCACAGTGAGCTTTCAAACAGATGGACAGATAGAATGAAAAGAATCGCTGAGAGGCCACACTGGCTGTTCTTAACACTCTGTTTTGGTCGGGATGAACCTTAGTCCCCCAGAGTTCTTGCTAAGATAAATGCCACTGGTCAGGTGGATCACGAGAAATACTCCAGACTGTTCTGAGCATCATCTAAGTCACTCATCAGATAGTAGTTAATGGCAGATGCAGCTAACTTTCCGAGCTTATAGCATTCGTGAATAGGTTGGGAATAGGTTGGTGTGCATTTGTTGAATGAAGGATGGAGCACATAACACGAATCTCTTATGAAACTGGGAGAGAAACCTTTTTCATACTTCTATCTTAAAATCCTCTACTCATTAAGAGACATGGAGAGCTGGGTGCGCTTTGGTTAGATGATATTTCTTTCATCTAACCAAAGGTTAGATGAAAGGTTAGTATTTGGTCCAGAGACCAAATACTGGATTGAACCTGGTGGAACCTGTGCACCTTGGAGCAGCCGGGGCCCTAGAGATGGAGTGCAGTGAGGGCGTCTTAAAACTTTAAGGGGGTGCTACTCCCTCCTCGGGTCTCAGTTTTCATCTAAGGCTTCCACAAGAGAGCTTCCTGGCTCTGACCCTCTCCAATGGTTGGTGCAGAAGAAACCATTTTGGTTACTTAAGCAGAGAGCTCAATGTTTGAGGAGTCAGACAGGAGATGATTTCTGGTCTTTCCTTTAGCAACAAGTGACAGCTCAGACTATCAGCTTCATCTGGATGGATTTGGGAATGATTATTGTCAAGCATTCGTGAGATGCTAAACATGCTGTGGCGAGGAAGTCAAATCTAATATGAATACACGAATAGAAGCAGGGCTTAATACTCATGGCTGCACCAACAGGGGCTGGAGAGGGTTGGCTTTATAGCAGTCCACTGATCTCTGTAACTTGAATTAAAAGGCGTCAGTGCTTTGGTGTATTGGTTGCTCTAGGCCTTTTATGGAAAGCCTGAATGTTTTCCTATAGATTGGAGGTCTGTAATTCTTGCCACGGCTTTGAAACCCAGTTTTTTGACCTGTGGGTAATTTCTCCTCTACAAGGGGTTCAGGGGAAGAAATTAACCAAAGAATTTAAATCTAACAACAAAGTAATAAAATGTCCATTTCTTTCTGAAGTTAAATGGCATTACTTCAAGTTATTTAGCACTTTGCAGCAGACTAGCTCACCAACCTGCACTTTGCATATACATATTTATTGAATTCCACAAGAGCATGCTCTGCACATCGGCTGCCCATGATTTGTGCCTAAATAATAACTTTTGAATAGAACTCACCACTTTATGGGTCTTTGGTGGGATTTTTTAAAAATAAATTCTGCACAAGGGATGACATTAAATGGGAGAAAGGAAACATAATGTGATTTTCCTCCTATGCAGGCTTTGCGTTAGTTTCCTTGTATTAATCTGAGCAATGAAAACCACCTTGACACACTGTTGTCACTTATTATTTATTTTCACAGCTTTCTTAAAAGGGGGGGTCCATTTTAACATGCTGCTAGGGTCTTCAGAATCTGCTTCCCTGGTATCAGCTGTGAGACTGAGTACACAGAACCAAGCCCAGGAGTACGGGCTGCAGAATCAGCTCCTCAGCAGCCATGTGTAGTGTGTGCCCGCTGGCCTGGTGTGCCGAAGTAACTCCCATTAAATTAGCAATTAAGCAAAGCAAAGCTTGACTTACAGAGCAACCCAGAGCACAACAGGATGAGCGTGGTGACGGCCGCATCCTCGAACGCTGTGTATAGCTTTTAAATGTTACCTACAAATTTATAATGTGCCTGATTAGCTTGAAATGTCAAAATCGTAACGGAAGACCCTGCAGAGAATTTCTAAAGGGTGAGGTGCCTTTCCTTTCTTTTTTTATTTTTGGCTTCGCTTTCTTTTCCCTCCTTAAGATTCTTCAGAACTAGCTAGCAAAAGCTTCCTGATTAGCCTGTTAATAACTATCAGAGATATTCACAGTATTCCCTGGGTTTCCTCATTTCTCACATGGTCAGGTTTTAGCAGTCAGTCCTTAGTCTCAGCCTAATTACTAGCATTTGAAGCCCAGAACTTCACAGCTGTCACGAAACTCTTAGGCCATTTTTAGGAAGGCCTTGCTGTCAACAACAGAAAGAGGGAGGTTGGGTGGGGCTGGGGGTGGGGGTGGGGCTTTTACCTCAGACAGTCTGTGGAATTGCACCTGACTGCCAAAGTCCTGGAAGAAGCTGGTGATAACATTATCACAGGAGCTACCATATGTCTTACATCAAAAGGGGCTCTAGTTTTATAATTATCATCACTCAGACTTTCTAGAAGGAGATGGGAGAGAGCTGCTGAAGAGAACTGGTCCTCTGTGCAAACGTTGGCTCTCCACGGAAGTGCGGGCTTCCTGCTCTACTGTAAAGGAAACAATTCAAACTCCATTTGCACCAAGAACCCGAGAGCCCTAGGTTAGTTACAGGTAAGGATGTGTTTACATTCCCAGGGGGTAGGGAAAAGCTGCTGCAAGTTTGACTAAATCCACCGGGTTTTTTTGTTTTGTTTTTTCACTCTTAAAATTCTGTGGCCAAAGGGAACCTGTCACTCAATGATCTTTCAAAGGTAAGCTCTGGAAACCTTCATTTTCCAGGCTCTGAATGCAGTTAGAGAACCCAAAGTTCAGACCGGGAGCCTAAACAAAGGAAGACCTGGGAGGTCGCCGCCTTTGTGAGGCTCAGTAGAGGGCAGGTGGCCTCAGGTTTTATGATGGTTACATAACTGTCCAATTAAAACTGCAAGACAAAGTCTGAGCCATACAGGATGTCAGGAGCTCAGAGGACTCGTCAGCCTACGAGAGTGTCAAAGAGCTAACTTCCCAGCTGGGTAAAGTGCTTGCTTTGAAAGGACCAGGACAGGCGCTGGATCCCAGAACATTTGTAAAAAGTAGGGAGTGATGATGCAAGCTTGCTAGCCAGCACAGGGAGCGGAAGACAGACAGGCAGGTGGCTGGGTTTGACTAACCACCCTCTTCAAGACCAGTGAGAGGACTTGTTACAAAGAAACAAACAAACAAAAAGATGGGTGGTACCTGAGTTGCGCCTGCTAAGGTTGCCTTCTGATCTCCACATATACACACACCCCTGCACACAGCACTTCCCACATCTGCAAGGCTTCTTGTCCCATCCCCTTCTTTTCTTTCTTCCTTCCTCTCTCCCTCCTTCCCTCCTTCTCTCCCTCTTTCCCTCCCCCTCTTCCTCCTTCTCTCCTTCCCATTCTTTTGGTGCCAGAGGGAAAGATGGATCAGCCAAGCTAACCTTCTCAGCTGTCAGGGCTGTAGCTCTGTTGTAGGCTGTAAGTTACTTCTTTAGGTTTAGATTCAGCTGTGCAAAGCCACGAACCACAGATATGATGCCACAGGCTTTCTTGCCCAGCCAGTCATGAACTATTTAGCTGTCAGTTTGTACCTGCAAGTCCCAGGGACTCTAGATTTAGCTGTGGAAGCCAGTCTGTCTCTTGCCAGTCTCTGACCAATCGTCTCTGTCTCTCCCTGTGCTTGCTTCTTCACCTTTAGTGCTTCCGGCCGCTGACAGACCTGTTTGTGTAGTGATTCCTGTTTGCTTCCTCGTCCTCACCCCTGCCTGTGCACAAGCACAGCTGCATTCTGAAGCAGCCATTCTTGTCTAGAGCAGAGGAACCAGCTATCCAATCACTGAGCCAAATGGTAGCTTGGGATCTTAGGAGGCCTGGGCACTGGCTGTGGATGCAGGCACTGTCAGGATACTGGCTTCACACAGATGGCCTAGACACGGAGAGTGTTCTCAGTGCAGGCCATTTCTCCGGAGAAGAAATGGAAAACAATGCCAAGTTCACAGCCATAGGCACCTGAAGAAAAACTATTTGTCTTTGAAGGGTGTGAGGCAGAAACCTTATCCAGCAAATCCCGTATCAGATAGAACTGAAAGATAAGTTCTTCCCCATTCTCCCTAAATGTGTAGATAGAAACAGTGGGATTTAAAAGGCTTTCTACTGAGAAGGTGAGCACTCCATCCTACATAAGGAGTGTCCTCTCCAACTAGATGTGGTGGTGTATACCTGGAATCTCAGATCTTGGGAGACAGAGGCAGGAGGATTTCTGAAGGCCAGGTTGGTCTACATGGAATTGTACATCAGCCAGCATTGCATATGAAGACCTAATCAGAAACAAACAAATGTGTCTTCTGTAAGCAGAGCCCCCATTTCCACCCGAAGACCAAAGTTTCCCCTTGTTGTGATTACTCTAAATCAAGACATCTCAAGACCCTAGGATTGTTTTTGGCCAAGATGCTTATGACCACAGTCAACTTGATGGGACTGAGAATCATGTGGGGCATTTATAAAGTATACCTCTTGTGTGTCTGTGAAGATGTTTGCATTGGGTCAAGAAGGCTGTGGTATAATGGATGAATTGATCCCTTGATGGAGTCATAACATGATGGCAGGAAGTGAAAAGGAGGAGGTGGGGCCTAGTTAGAGGAAGTGGGTCATTGGGGACATGTCCTTGGCCACTGTATCTTGGCCTGATCCCTTCCTTCATTCTCAGTCTGCTTCGTATTATCCACAAGATGGGAGATTTTTTTTTGATGCAAAATGCAAGAGAAATTTATTGATTCATCAGCATGCTGAGGTCACTCTACATACCAAGATGGGAGGGCAACCAAGATGGGAGATTTTACTACATGCTTCTGCAGCCATAATGCCTGCCTCACTAGGACCCAGACTCAGCATGTTGAAACCGAGAGCCAATGGAAGTTACCAATGAAGCAGCTGGAGGGTGGTCTTCCCAAGAGGTTAGGAAGCTACTCTGCAGGAATCGTCCACGTTCATATTTTTGAATCTGTTGGAGACAAACCCAAATCCCTTTATCTTTGATTCGGAACTCTCATAGGGATGCTCATTTCCTTCATACTATGAGATTCTCATCTCCTTTAGAAGCTAGGTTCTATTCGTCAGGTAAGATCCTCCCTATGTTCAGCACACCTCCCGTGTGGCTCCTACTGGCAGGTTTAGTCGCTCAGTGGTGCCATTTCCTACATAGAAACTCTTCCTCGTGGAGGTAGCAGAGAGACTCAGGAAATCCACGCAACTTACAAGGCTCAGAGAGACTCCGGAAATCCACGCAACTTACAAGGCTCAAAGAGCTCACGACACATTATTAGGAAATCCACGCAACTTACAAGGCTCAAAGAGCTCACGACACATTATTAGGAAATCCACGCAACTTACAAGGCTCAAAGAGCTCACGACACATTATTAGACTTTGAAAGCCTAGAGCGTGGTAAGGTTCACAGGTGTCCTCCCTTCCTGCAGAAATGTAAGCTGTGAGAGATTGCTGAGCAAAGCAGACCCTCAGGAGGAACGGCATTTTTCTCGTCATCACTGGCACTGGGTGGACTGGGAGGGGGCTTTCTGGTGAGGCAGCTCCTTTTACTCTTCCCCACCCCTTTCCTGCCCTCAGGTCAGAGAAAGCTTTCAGGCCTGTCCTCCTTGCTTGAGTGATGACCCATGTCTTAGTTGGGATTTTACTGCTGTGAATAGACACCATGACCAAGGTAACTCTAATAAAAATAATATTCAATTGGGGCTGGCTTACAGGTTCAGAGGTTCAGTCCCGTATCAGCAAAGTGGGAGCATGGCAGTATCCAGGCAGGCCTGGTGCAGGAGGAGGTGTGAAAGTTCTACCTCTTCATCCAAAGGAAGTTAAGGAGAGGACTGTCTTCCAGGCAGCCAGGAGGAAGGTCTCAAAGCCCACTCCCACAGTGACACCCTTCTTCCAACAGGGCCACGCCTCCTAATAGTGCCACTCCCTGTGGGCCAAGCGTATTAAAACCACCACAGCCCATTTCTCTTTCAGACGGACAGCTGCTCTAGTTTCTCTTCAAAGCCAGCAAGCACAATCACCTTTCGTTCCAGAAACCTCTGTTCTGGAATCTGTTCTCCATCACATGTGCCCCTGCTTCTTTATTCATGGCTCTCTTACTGACACTGGCATCTAGCTTCCTGTCAGTCTTGATGAAGCCACTAATCCCTCCCAAGGTTAGATGCTTGAGCTTTCATTTTTAAAAAAACATCTTGCAAGTCACCTACACAGAGGAACAGGAGCTGTGATCATGTAGAAGAAAACGTCTTCTCTGTTTGCCATTTATCGTTAATCTTTTCCCCAAAGCACCCAGTAGACAACGATGTAATTAATTCATCAGAGTGTCACTCCTCCCTCCATCTGTTCTGGGGGAGACTGAGGGTGAGAAGAAAGGAATGGTAAGAATAAGACATTAAAGATCGACCATATGCATCTACAGTGACTACAACTGCCAGTCCCAAATACAGATTATATTTAAAGCTGCCATTTAAGGACTTCACGGGGCAAAAGACTAAGTGGCCAGCGGATTTATTGACTCAGAGAATGCTTGACCTGCATTTTGTACCGGACAGAGTTTCAAGTGATTTATACATACAAGCAACTTCACAGCGACACTATCAGCGAGGGCCGAGATCACGGTGATGCTGATTTCGATAGATAATAAGGCCAGAGTTAAAGTAACTAGCCAAAGGCTGCAGAAGCAGTGGGGAGGGGAATCAGCCCGGGAAGGGGCAGCCTACCTCCCACCCCTGCCTCTTTCTTTCCACTTGCACCATCAAGTAGCAGAACAAACAACTAAAACACAAACTTTTTTCAAGGCAGGGTTTTATGCAGCCCATGCCAGCCTTGAACTCACTATGTAGCAGAGGATGAGTTTAAACTCCTGATCCCCCTGCCTCCACCTTCTACATGCTGGGATTGCAGGTTTGTACCATTATGTCAGGCTGCACCCATAATTTTGAGTCATCCAGTAGCTATAGCAATGCTTTAAACAACCTGATAAAATTAACTATAATAACATATTTATTTATTAAAGCCCAAAAGTCAAAAATATTATGTAGTGATACATTTTTCAAAAATTCACGTATCGATGTAGTGATAGATTTTCTGAAAATATCTTCTGTCTCTATAGAGGCTGAACTTTTGTCAGATCTTACAGCCAAGTTGATAATATGCCTTGAGATCATTCAAAACTATGGAATTAACCTGCTGCCCTACTGTGTACTCGGCCTATGTAAGTTTACCTGCTTTTAAGAGAGCAATGTGACCAACCTTACTGTGCCTTGGATTTCCCACACAACCAGCTCCACCACCTAAACTAATGCATAGCATTAATATCAACTGTGTACTCCTGACTGACCCAGAACAATGAGTGTGCACACATGAGTGTGTGTGTGTGGGGGGTAGGGATAATCATTTGCTGAAAATGTCCAACAGGTTGAAAGCAACCTCAAACAAAACAAACAGCCATCACAAGTGTTGGACTCTAGACTGATAATATCTATGTGTGGTCTTAAGTGCTATTCTGGGCCAGTGAAGTACCTTCTCCCCTTGTAAAACTCTTAGAGAGCTCGGCAAAGAATCCCTTGTTCCTCCCCACTGCCATGTTTTCTGTGCTGTGTGATAAATAACACCCTTTTTTAGGGACAGGCACAACACACAAGTGACAGGAAACTATCACACTCGTGCATACGCACAAACACATGTACACACGCACACATGCACACACATACACACAAGCACATGTACACACACACACACCAGATAACCTATAGACAGGCCAGTAACCAGAGTACAGACAGATAGAAGACCAATAGAGAGAAGGGGATTATTTAAATTTGGTTTCACTCTCAGCCAAACTCCAAGAGGAACTTCTGTTTCATTCCGAAATGTGACATTAACATGTTTCTTTCTTTCTTTCTTTTTTCTTTTTTCTTTCTTTCTTTTTTTTTCCTGCATGTTATTGATCTACTCAGTAAGCTAGTTTAACTACATTGTCAAAGCTGGAATATGGTTTGTGATTACGGCATGCACAGAGCAGTGACAAGAGCATGTGACTGGTGGCTGGTGTAATGGGCCACCCAGCTCTATACCATACTCTTCTAGAACATTGTCCTGTCCACAGCAAAGCCCCAGGCTTTAGCTGCATTTTCTTTTTAATATGAGGCGATGCTTTGTTCATTCAATCTGAAACTTGAAGGCCCATGGGTTGGGCAAACAGCTATTGGGTTAGTCAATCCAACTTCAGCTGCCTGAGGGCTGGGGTTACTCCTGCCTTTCACTCCCATGTCTCACTGTGGAGAACAATGTTCACAAAATAGCATGTACTAAAAAAGGGGAAAAAAGCAAGGAATTTTATATTTTCACATCAATTGCTTAATATGTCAACATGTGCAGATTGGATTCATTAATTAAACTCACCCAATATCACTTTGTGCTGAGGCCTATGATAGACACCAGGCCCCGAGGACAATCAAGACAAACTAGACCTCACCCTTAGGAAGCACACAAGAAAGATAGATAGTCACTTTACCAATACAGTATGATGTGCAGCAGGGCCTAGGCAGTCTTGGGGGTGGTTGAGGTGTCTGGCATGGGCTGAGGGGTGTGGGTAAGAGAGTAGAGCTGATGAGTGATGGGAGGGGACATGGCAAACCAAAGCACCTTCCTCATTCGCTGCAGTCCAACAGTTACCCAGCTGATCCTTACTAGTGGGTACAGGTGAGACCCGAGAAGCTGCCAGCACAGCCTAGTGCTCTCTAAGCAGAGAAGTGGGGATCAATGAGCTGTCTTTGTCGTTGCAGAACTGGAGAAAACACCACAACTGAATTAGGTACATGATGAAGTCGACATGACATATTAGCCACCATTTCAGGAAGCATTATGTCACACGGACAGTCTGTAAGTGTCTTCTCATGGTGATTCCTGTTAGGGTAAGGCCGTTGACCTTTACGTTGTCTCCCTGATCTGAGGGGAGAGGGAAAGCTGCTGAGCTCCTGGTAAAAACTGCAACTGTTGTCTCTCCTTTCTTGGAAGTAGACACGGCCCAGGATACACTTAAACAACTGCCAAATGATAAACAGGAAGCCTGTCTTGGGCTTGCTCTGCCCACTCTTGCTCTGTGTATCCCCATCAAGTGCTTTACACATTGAACCCAACCTGGTCCTTACAGCATGCAGTGGACTGTCTAGAAGGCAGTGGGACACGGCGTGCACTATCACACAGAATCACAGAGAAGCAACTCTAATGGATTCACGAACAACCTCTATGGAAACTCATTAGTTGAATGTAAATGCTTAGAGAATATGATAATACCATATATTAGGCAGGCATAAAGGGAACAGTGACATTTTATTCTTGTCAAGAGGAACAAAATGTGGTAGAGATGATTGGAGACCCTACAGTTAAAGGTGAGGAGGAAAAAAACCAAACTGTCACATCCCATGAAAACAAAGGCACAGAGGAAGAACACGGAGGCCCAGGTGCAACCACAAGGCTATGGAACCACAGATTAAATGTTAAGTATCATAGTTCTGTCACAAGAGGGAATTCTCCACCTGGGGCTATTTTTTAAATTTTTTTCTTTTATCATTATTAATCATTCCATTCATTTACATCTCAAATGATAGCCCATCTCCCACCAACCCCCCATTCCATGCTATTCCCACTTCCTGGTTACCCCTCCACTACCTCCCCATCCCACCTCTACCCTCCCCCTCCCCTTTGCCTGTATGAGGGTGCTCCCCCACCCACCCACACTCTCCCACCCCACCTCTCCAGCATCCCCCTATGCTGGGGCATCCAACCTGCCTGAGACAGAGGGCCTCCCCTCCCATTGCAGTCAGGCAGGGCCATCCTCTGCTACAAGTGTATCTGGAGCCGTGGATCCCTCTAGGTACACTCCTCGGTTGGTGGGCTAGTCTCTGGGAGATTCTTAATATGAACTCATGTTTTTAAGTTGTGGAGTTGGTCCTTGGTCAGTCTTGATTACTTTCCCAACAGAAACAAGAGAAAAGTGGTCTCACTTGGCTGCCAAGCGAGGATCACAGCTCCTCTGTTTCTCCCTCATCCCCTTTATGCTCCCTGATCCAGTATTTATAATCCTGAGAGGCTGGAAGTCTGTAAGTGCGTCCAACAACAGAGAAGCAATTACATCTTGTGTATCCATTAACATATTACCTGAGAGTCTTTAAGGATGTGGGAAAAGAGAGACATGTCTTACAGGCACAAAGCCTAAAATGAAATTATTAGGTATTATCTGAAGACATAAAATCTATACATAGGGGCTGGAGTGGCCCAGTTGGAAGAGAGCTTGCACTACGTAGTCCAGACGTGATGGCACATGGCCACTCTTCCTGGCACAGAGGCAGGTGGATGAGCCGTTGAGCACCACCTTCAGTTACTTGGGGAGTCTGAGGTCAGTCAAGGCTAAAGACCCTTCCTCAAAAAAAAAAAAAAAAAAAGATAAAATGTTTTATACTTAAAAAAACCTTTGGCTATAAGGAACTTTCTGCTTGGGGCACTAACTCAGCCTGAGTTCTTGCTGGCATGCTTGAGTGATGTGTTCTATCCCAGGTACTCCACCCTGCTCAGAGGGACATCCTAACTGAAGAGACAACCCATCAACTGGGAAAATATGTGACGAGCAAAACGTATGGATTCTTAACATGAAATAAACATTCACAAGGCAGTTTCAAGCTTGATGTAAAAATCTCAACTTAAAACGGGAAGTTTTCAAAATAAAGAAGCAGTGAGTGTTCGGGATGTGTTTGAGGGGGTGTGGAGATGTCTCAGTGGTGTGGTTGGATCGCTTTCAGAAGCTGGGCATAGTGGCACATGCTTCCAATCCCAGTGCTGGGGACACAGGTGGAAGCAAGTCACAGGTCATCCCCGGAGCCCACTGATCAGACAGCCTAGCCTATTTCATGAGTCAGAGACAGACCCTTCATAAAAGTAAACAACAAAGCCTCAAAATAAGTACGATTTAGATTTTGTCTGACAAATGACCGTTATGCTTGCCCTCTGGACGCATGTGAATCTGTATATATGGGGCACTAGTGTCCAGTTGATTCAGTCAAGCATGAAGAACCAAGCCCAGGACTCCTGCATACAGTGCCCTAAAGAGCTGTGTGCAGGCCCTAAGTCTTGGTGACACCAGGGTCATGGGTTAAAATGTGTTTCTCTTTAGGTCATAGTCACCTCTTCTAGAGAGGTTTGTTTCTTGTGATCTCATAAAGTATTGCTTTTCAAATCCCAAATAGGCAAATTTTTGAAATAGCACTTTTTGTTTACCATAGACTTAAGAATGGAAGAAATAAATGATCACCTGTATTGACTGAACCATGGGGAGCATTATAACCTCAGTGTACATTTGTGTATTTACTTTTAAAACACTCAATAATGGAATGTACATCACCAGACATACGTGCCTCTTTGATTGCCTGATGACTACCTGTCTTCTTTCCTGCCTACCTGCCTGCCTGTCCACCTTGCTTTTTTAGCGTGTGTGTGTGTGTGTCTGACTATCGACCCATCTCTCTCTGTCTCTGTCTCTTTCTCTATCTCTCTGTGTGTCTGTCTTTCTTTTTCTCTCTGTCTGTCTCTGTGTATCTTTCTCTGTCTCTGTCTGTCTGTCTGTCTGTCTCTGTGTGTGTGTGTGTGTGTGTGTGTGTGTGTGTAAGCATGTACAAGCCACAGGAGGTCCTACAGTCAATCTCAGGCCATCATACTTTGCTTTTCTTGTCCTGATATAAAATATTCTACTTAGATAGCTATATCTAATAATGCAGGCTTTGGAACTTAGCACATCATGGTGAGAACTTCTGCTGCTTGAAATCTCACAGTAATAGACAGGTGAACTTGGCATTGGTTTTAGGACATTAGTGATTGACAGCAGAACATGGGCTTGGTTCTGGCCCATTCCATGCTATGACCTTCAAGCAGGAGAGACTCTTGTAGAAAACATAAAACTAAATCTAAGAAGATTGTCAGAATCTGTAAAGAAACAAAGTTATCCAGTTCTTACTTGTTTTGGTTTCAAACCATGGTGAATGAAATTTATGTTGACTGCTCATGGATTTGCACTAGGCAGAAATGAGTGGACCCAAAGACTGCACATTCCTCAGTTCTTGAAGATGTCTTGGGCTCCCCTGTTTACCTTAACTGAGATCATCCTCAACCTGAAATGGTGGGCATTTGACCTCCTGGAATTCTAGACACTGTAGCCATTGATGTCCCCCAGTGATGGTGTGTTGGGGACCTTGGCCATATATGGAAGTTCTTGAGAAGCCAAAGAAACATGTTTATTTTTTAAATTTAATTTAATTTAATTTTTAAACTTTATTTACATTTCAAATGTTTTCCCCTTTCCAGGTCTCCCCTTTGGAAACCCCCTATTCTGTCCCCCAACCCCTGCCTCTGTGAGGGTGCTCCCCCACCCACCCACCTACTCCCACCTTCTCTCTCTGGCATTCCCCTATACGGGGCCATCTAAGAAACATGTTTAAACTAATCTGTCTCTGAAGAAGTCATTGCAGAAAACTGATACACACAGTATTCTAGACAGTATATAGAATGTTTTGATGCTCTTCAGGAAGTCAGACATAAAGATTGATCCCATGGACCTACCATTCAATAAATATTCCACACTTCCCCACAAAGTCCTGGTGACTGGTACATCAAAACGCGTGGGATGGAATGACTTCAAGAGAGCTGACTTGAGCGTACCTTCCTGGTAGAGACATTGTCCCCACATGCTCAGGGGATGGAGCAAGCCTTCCGTGTTCTGCTGTGGGCTTCTCAGATTTGGATTTTGAGTGAAAGGCCCATGGAATGAGAAGGGAGTAAACAGACCCAAGTTTGTGCTCCTTGGGGATATAAATAGTTTCTCACTCATTGGGAAGTAGAGGTTCTCAGTCCTCAGTTCAGGCCTGGACTGATGTGCATGGAGACACACAGACACACAGACACACAGACACACAGACAGACACACACACACACACACACACACACACACACACACACACCTGCTTCCCCAACACACACCAGAACAGAGACAGTGCAGCAGCCATCTGTCTCGCTCTTCTTCAGCACCACAGTGAGCTGATTCTCCATACTCAGCTTTAATGCTCATCTTAGTATGCTCGCACTGTGTTTATTTGACCATGTTTTCTGAAAGACTTTCACTCGACACATTTGCTGAGGGCCTGGAGTGCAGCACACAGTAACTTTGCTTTGGAATGGCACATTAATTTTTAAAGCTGATATATTACAGTTCTGTGAGTACCTATGTAGTTTTTACTACATGTGACAGTGCATGGTAGGACCTTGGGATCATGCTTTTTCCATCGTTCTGTGACCAACCCAGAAGCCGAAGCTTCCCAGGACTAGAGACTGAGTGATAACTTCACTAGTCATGTCTAGTTGGCAACTTGTGCCTCCCATCTGGCTGCTCTACATCCTGTCCCATGGCTCTAAGTTCAAATCCACCCTTCTCTGAGCCCCCTAGACTGTCTTGCTATTTTCTTTGCTTTGTATTATGTCAAATTCAAAACTTTAAAACTCAGCTTCCTTTGAAATAACTGTAGACTCTAATGCAGTTCTGAAAAAGAATACAGAGAGCCTATGTTACCCCACACTAACATTCCTGGCTAGAAACACCTTGCAAACATACGCCACAGTGCCATAGCCACATAGTAACAACATGGACAGAAGCTAGATACAAAGCATTGTGGGTTCCTTCCTTCTCGTGGCACTTTTCCAGAGTGGCATCCTTCTTCTGCCTGTGGATTCTAGTTGCTCCAGCACTTTGTTGTCCCTGCTGGATTTTAAACTGAATGGTTATTGTACTGCTTCTGGCAGTACCCCTCTGTTCTGTCCCCCTCTGTCCACTCCTTTTGTGATGCTATATCATTTGGTTACTATAGTGCTGTATCATTTGGTTACTGAGCTCTGTTGCACAGCTTCTCCTCTGATTCTTTTAGGAAGAGTTTCTAGCTGTTCCAGGACTCTGCCTTCCCCTGTAGATTTTAGGATTGGCTTCTTAGTGGCTAGAAAAGTCTTGCTTTGTTTTGATAGGAGTGGCAATCAATCAACGGATTAGGATACAGTTCACACGTACTGTGTTGTACTTTTCTGTGAGTTCAGCAAGCCTCTCCACTGATTTAAAACTTTTAAGTGTTCTTTAACCATATTTTGTGGGGTATAGCGTAACATTTTTGTTCATGTTGGGTTTATACCTAAGTATCTATTTTCTTTGGGGTCATTGTAAATGGTTTTGAATTTCATGTTCTATTGCCATATGACTACTGTGAATAAATAGAAATACAGTTGTTTTGTGCCTATCCATCTTTTCTACTGTGATCATACATAACCTACTATTCCTAAAAGCTCTTATTTATGTGTATGTGCATGGTCATGAGTGTGTGTGTGCATGGGCATGTGATGTGCACATGTGTGAATATATGTGTAGACAGAGGTAGGGGTCTGGTGGTTTTTATAGGACTGGTCTATTCTTCCAGGTTGTCAAGTGGGTAAAGATAAAGCTTATCTTAGCATTGAGCTCTTGTCTTCCCAGCTGCTGTGGCGATGTTTATATTTTATTCTGGTACTGATGGTGCCTGTCTCCTCGATTAGATTTTCCTTATCCTTGATGGAAGAAAAGCAGTAGCTTTTATGGATTTTGTTGACTGATACGCTTTTAGTTTCATTGATTTTTCCCCATTTGTTCTTGTGTTGTTTCTCTTCTTTATATTTAGGATCACATCCCCTAGTTTTTATACTTAGGATCACATCTCCCTAGACAAGGAAGGAGAGCTCTTCTCTCATTGTTCCTTGGTTTCTTCTTGTGCTGGCTGGCTTCTGTTGTCCACCAGACATTCCTCGGAAGAGATTGAAGAACTTCTGAGATCAGATGGGCATGTGGGCGTGTCTGTAGGAAATTGTCTTGATTATTGATTAGTGTCAGGAGACTAGCCCACTGTGGGTGGAACCATCCCTAGGCAGGTGAACATGAGCTCTATAAGAAAGCCAGCTGAGAGCATGCCAGACTAGGAAACAGCAAGCAGCACTCTTTCATGCTTTCTGGTTCTCATCCTGTCTGACTTCCTGCCCTGACTTCCTTTGATGATCAACCAGTGACCCGTGAGATGAAGTCATCCCTTTCCTCCCCAAGTTGCTGTTGGTCCTGGTGTTTACCAGAGCAATGGAACATTTCTGTCTTTTCTTCGAGTCTTCTGTGGTGGTGGAAGGTTCATTTCTTTCCCTTTTCAAGCTCCCTTCCCAGTTTGCTTCCGGTGGTCTCTGGAAGCATGTCGTTGTAACTGGTGACTTTGGCTTTCTCTTTCATCTCTTCACTCGCTGTACACTGGCTAGAGTTGCCCCCCCATTCTACCCCAAACAAAGTTCGCCCCACCCCAGGCATAGCCTACTACTCAGTTACCTATTTTTCCTTTCCACCAATGCTTCAAGCCAGTAGCAGCATGCCTGCTTCTCCTCTCTTCCCTGACACTAACTGCTCCCACTCACTGCACACAATAACTTCTGTATTTTTTTTCTATCTTCTGTCACCTGGCCTATAGCCTGCCTGTTCCCAATGAGGCATCACCTTGTGATTGGTGGGTTGGTTTTTTTGTTTTTTTGTTTTTCTTTATTTTGGTTTTTCAAGACAGGGTTTCTATGTTGTAGCCCTGGCTCTTCTGGAACTCACTCTGTAGACCAGGCTGGCCTTGAGCTCAGAAATCCGCCTGTCTCTGCCTCCCAAGTGCTGGGATTAAAGGTGTGCGCCACCACTGCCTGGTGCAGCATTGGTGGTATAGTGATTGGTGTTTTTACACCAAAGAATATCTGATTTCTTGGCCAGTCACTCATCAAACAAATGCCTGATGGGCCACATCTATCTGTTAGAATTGGCAGGCCGACTTTGGGTCAGCTGCTGCGCTCTGGCTCTGTTGTCACCAGCACCCGAAAGTAGTGTGGCTCCCCAGAATGCTGGGCCTAAGAAACATGTTAGAGCTAAAAACACTGAAGGTAAAGAGCAACTTAAAATCCCTGGCTGGGTATGCCGATCACATGAATTATGATCTGTACCGATTTTATTAAAAAGAGCTAAGTAGATTGTTGGATGATTGATACATTATATCTGAACTGTCACTTTTTAAAAAAGCCATTAATACTTTTAGGCTGAAGTTCCTTTGAGTTACATTCATCTGACATTCACCCAGGAGGAGCAGGGAGATGGCTTTCTTCCCTTAAGATGTCAGAGAATGGTAAGATTGGTTTATAGAGAGTTACTGAATTTATAGGATCTAAAATTTTAATTTTTTAAATTTCTAAATTTTGTTATTTCTTTGTGGGAGATAACATTCAAAATCTTGCTGGCGCTTCTCAAGCCCAGGTATGTCAAACCTACTCAAGGACTGGCTGTATTGTCAGGTGTGGTGGAGCACGCCTTTAATCCCAGCACTCAGGAGGCAGATGGAGGTAAGGACACTGTGAGGTTGAGGCTAGCCATTCTAGGACATCTGGGATACACAGTGAGACCCCTCCCTCTAAGGAAGAGTTGGTTCTGAGAGACCTCCTTTCCTTTTCTAGACAAGAATGGCATGCAGATATGCACACCCCTTCCTCCCTCTCCTCTCTTATTCTAGCTCACTGTTGTGGTTTTTAAACTAATTTACATGTCAAATAAACACCATGAAAAATATGAATATAGCATACGTAGCATTACACAATAGATGCACAATAGATTACGGCTCACTGAACTCCCCCCCCCCCATCTCCAAGCTTTCCATGGATTTCCACCTCATTGAATGTATTCATGGCATGTTTTTGTTTTTCTGATTTTTTTGGGGGGGGGGGAGGGTTCGAGACAGGGTTTCTCTGTGTAGCCCTGGCTGTCCTGGAACTCACTCTGTAGACCAGGCAGGTCTCGAACTCAGAAATCCGCCTGTCTCTGCCTCCCGAGTGCTGGGATTAAAGGCGTGTGCCACCACTGCCCGGCTTCTGGTTCTTTTATTAGTACTCTGTGTCATGGGCTTTTTCTCTTTCTTCACGTACAGTGCTCACACATCCATCCAGGAGCACCCTGATTCCTCTTCTCACCTCAGCCTTGACTCCTTAATTGAAGCTTATCTTAGGGCAAAGGTATGTGATTTTGATGAGGGTATAACAAAGAAAGATCAGAAGTTTATTAAGCAGCTAAGAATACTTGACTTGGTCTTTGGGAATTTAGCTTAACTCTGCCCACATTTACTCAGTGTTATACCCTGTGAGGCACTAGGGATGCAGGGTGAGTTAATTCACATTCTTAAACCAAAAACTAGATACTTTAGACAACTGGACAGCCAAGGACACTCCCCCTGTGCCGTAAACGCCGTATACTTGCTTTGGCCGCCTTGTATTGTTGAGTGAGAACTGTGTGTTAGAGAAGATTCAGACAGGACTCCTGAGCCACCCCTGGACCAACAGATGGAAAACCATTAGGGGTGATGCTGGCAATCTGTGGGGATTTAGGGAAAACCCGCAGTGAGAAGAACTGTTGGGGACAATGGCACAGACATTCTCCATGCATTTGAGAAGCTGTGGAGTAGCAAGGCTGGTGGGAAGGGCAGAGCGGTGAGCAAGGCCACATTGAAGGGCTGTCTGGTCCTGCTAGGAAGCTTCACTCAAACCTGAGCCAAATGACCTCAAGGAAGTGGGGGAGCCATTTATGTGGGGAGAACCGTGAGCATGTTAGTTCTTCAGCAAGATCACCCCCAACGACACAGAGGGTATGAAAGGGCATAAAAGTAGAAAGCCTCTGATATTAGAGGCTGCGCTCTACACATGCAATTAAGAGAAACCTCTGAAAGCCTGTAAGACCCAAGACAACGAAAAGGGTTTTAACGTTATTTTAACATACTGCGGTGGTGGTGTTCTAATGGATATGCCTGGAGATGCAGAGCAAGAGACAACGAGGAGCAGGATAAAATCTCCACGAGTCTCAGTGTGCGTGCGTGTGTGTGTGTGTGTGTGTGTGTGTGTCCTCCAAACAACTGAAGACCTGGCTGGGACTGAAAGCCTGAAGAGAGTGGATTAGTGATGCCAATGCTGCCTTGGATAGAAAGCCTCTTCCTGTCTTTGGCCCCAAATTCAAACCTTGGTCTTTCTTTGTTCTTTGACCTGCCAATTTTTGGACTGACCCCTGACCTGCCTGAATCTCTAGCTTGCCCCTGAGGACTCCTCTCCACAGTGACATGCAACAATTCATCTTGGACCCACTGTGCACTTTCCAGCAGATAGGACAATCATGATTTTGTGAGGACTTTGAGTCATTGAAAAGTAGACTTTCCAGGCAGGCCTAACCTGTGAGCTCTGGTCACTCAAATCCTAGGACAGCTGTGAACACGGCCAAGGTGTGCATAGATGACAGCAAGGTATCACCGTACAAGATGTCAGACATCAGGTTTAGAGCTGCATGGGAACTGGAAGAGAAACATTCTTGATTGTGTACGATTCTATCGCCACTCCCCGAGACCAGTGAATGGTACCCCAATACAGCAACTAGCGGGGTTGCTGGTGCAGTCTTGGCTTTCCTTTTCTGATTAAGAAGATCTGGGATGAGGAAGAGAAGAGAGGGGAGCCTCTTTGGAAATGTGCAGCTGTTTAACACGAGCTGTTGGAGACAAAGCTCAGCAGCTGTGCACAGCTGTGTGGCTGGTACAACCCCGTCCTTCTTGCTGTGCCGAGGCTCCCATTTCCCACCTACAGACAGTCTCACAGGCAGGCAAGCTTTCAGCCAGGATGGAATTCCCTCCTTGACTCAAAGCTGAAAGACACCTCACTGTTAATACCCTGCATGCAGAGATGGGGTGGGGGAGGAGATAATTCTGCACAGAACAGCATCAGCCAGTTGACTTTGGTTCTCATGAAGATGGCTCTGTTGACCTCCCTTGACATTGGCTGAAAACATGTTTTGTCTTCACTTTCCAAATCCTCAAATGTACACAGTGATTGCTACAAACATGTCAACATCTCAGGATCTGGGCCAGCCTCAGCTTTCTGAACTATGATTTCCTCATAGTTCAGAGGAAATCAGTCCATTGTAGAGGACAAGCCTGGTGATAGGGTGGCTTGGTCCACGGTGCTAACAGGAAGCAGAGGAAGGGAATTACAGCGCTCATCTGACTTCCCTTACTTCCCTTTTTATTCAGTCTGGAACCCCTGGGCCATTGGACAGTGCTACCAACATACAGGGTGGGTCTTTTGTTCCTCAGTTAAATTTCTCTGGAAACTCTGTGGCAGATACACTGAGCAGTGTGCCTCACTAGTGCTCCAGGAGTTTCCTCACCCAATCAGGTTGGTGATGAAAATTATCTATCACAGTGAGCATTGGGGAGCTTCTAAGAGAGAGAACAGTCTAGACATGGGCAGAGATCCACAGGCTATGCTTCTGGTATATGTAGATATTGTAATCTAAATGAGAATGGTCCCCATAGGCTCATGTGTTTGAATGCTTAGGCACAAGTTAGTGTACTGTTTAGAAAGGATTAGGAGGTATGGCTTTATCGGAGGAAGTGTGCCTTTAAGGGTGGGCTTAAAGCTTTAGAAGCCTATGTCAAGGCCATGGTCTCTCTTTCTGCTGTCTGTGGATCAGGATGTAAATTTCTTAGCTACTGCTCCAGCACCATGCCTGTCTGCTTCCTGCCGTGATGATCCTGACCCTCTAAAACTGCTAAATGAGCTACTGATGGAATTTGTTTTTAATAAGAGTTGCCTTGGTCAAGGTGTCTCTTCACCACAATAGAGCAGAGACTAAGACAGTAGACTTCTAGAGCACATGGATTTGGATCAGCTACAAGTCTCCCTGGTGAAGTGAAAGTAACAATTTGACTCTGAAGTGCTTTCCACAGGCTCCCAGGGTTGAGTGCACCCAGGTGGTGGTGCTATTTTGGGAGGTTCTAGAAACTTTAGGAGAAGGAGCCCAGCTGGAAGAAGTAGGTGAGTCACTGGGGAACGGGACCAAGAGGGCGGGACTCCCACCTCTCTCTAGTCACAGTGATGCAGGAGTAACTAAAACAGGGCTAAACCTGAATTATGCTCTCTTTTGCAGGTGTGACCCCTTATGTGCATGCAGTGCTTTCCGAATGCATAGTCTAAGAAGCAGAATTTTATAAACACTGGACTTTTGAAAAGAAAGATCTCATAAATCATTGCCATCTAAATGTTTATCCACCAGTATATATACTATTAACTTGGTATATATATTGGTATATTGGTATATATTGGGAACTTGGTAATATACGTACAGCCCAGGGTAGCAAACATGTCTTCAAACTCACACTGATAACGTCTTCTAGTAAAAGTATAACTGAGATAATGTGGTCATTGGAATTTAATGAGTTTGTTTTCTTGGTGTGCGTGCGCGTTTTTGTGCGTGTGTGTGCGTGTGTGTGTGTGTGTACGTGTGCATGCGT
This sequence comes from Rhynchomys soricoides, assembly GCA_019843965.1. Classification (NCBI taxonomy): domain Eukaryota; kingdom Metazoa; phylum Chordata; class Mammalia; order Rodentia; family Muridae; genus Rhynchomys; species Rhynchomys soricoides. Next base: position 16,764,010 of record JADRCH010000011.1, read on the forward strand.
GTGCATGCATGTGCACGTGTACACATAGTTAAGAGATAACTTCAACTGTTGCCCCTCTTGTGATATCCATGTTATATTTTGAGATAAGAACTCTCATTGGCTTGAAACTTGCCAATCATGCTAAACTGGCTCTCCCAAGCCACATAGGTCTGTCTCTCTCTGCAGCTCCAGTCTGGGTTACAAGAGCTTGCTACTGTCTCCTACATTTTTACACAGGTTTTGGGGGTAGAACTCAGGCCCCTATGCTTGCATAGCAAAGGCTTTTATGTTTAAGTTGATAAAAATCTTATAAGTGTATCACCAGTTACCAAACTGATTATTTAGACTAGACAAAAGCAAAATCCCCTTATCTTTGTCTCCGTGGAAGTGTTCGGTTGATTTCTTTGGGCACTTAATGCTGCCATCCAGCATGCTACCCTCTGGAATTACTGTATTTATGTGGCTTGTATTTTTTTTTCAAAGATCAAAAAAAATCATGTATCTTTAACTACAGCAATTGTGACAGTGCGTATCGCTGCCTGAATGTTCTAATTCCATGATTGCATATATTTGCACAAATTATATAAGATGCAATTATGATAATTACAGAGGAATAGGCAACAATTGAAAAAATTACAAAGTGCCCCTAAAATAACACTAAATTATAAGAAAACCATCAGATAAATCAATATACAAAAAAGAAAGTGTTTGAAGATGAACCCAATTGTAAAACAGTGAGCATCCCAGGGAGAATCTGTTGACTGAGCACACTGATCCTGTGCTACAGCAGGACGGAACCAGCTAAGGGTAAAGTCTTTTGATTACCGTATGAATGGTTAACACTGTGACTTTCCAAAACATATTATGACAGAGAACCCTGCTCCTTGCTTATTTCTTATTGTTACTTCAAAGACAAGAGAAAGGATAATTACTACAGTCATAAAGCCCCGACAACTCTACGGAATTTAAAGTTGGATGAGCTGGCTCAGCTGTGATGTTCTTGTCTTTTCCCCTATAAGCACTGTCTCCAAATGCATATCACTTCCAGGATATATAGTCTGACGATCTTTGTCTAATAACTTTCTTCTTAGGAAAATCATAGCCATAAGACAAATGATGTGACTCACAAGTTGGAGTCATCTATAAATTGTCGTGTCTTTTATTTACATCACAATTTCTCACTTTGTTTTATATTTCAGGCAAATGTCATTAATATAAAAATTGGGGAGCTTGTCTCTTTGGTTTCTTGTGCAGTTATTTTATTGAATCCATGGCTACATCTTGACAGATCATGAAAATGAAAAATACACACTCTGACACTCTAGAATTCCTCACAAAGCAACTTAGATTCATCTCCGCATTGTCTTTTCCTGGTCCCTGCCTTCTCTAAGCACTGAGCTAAGTTTCTTATTTACTATATATGCAATGTTACATGGTAAGCCCATGTGCTGAGGCTTTCCATCAGCACAATGCCCATTTTACAGATATGGAAACTGACTCCTTATGGAGAGAGGTTCCAGTGGTTACAAAGTACTTGAGTCAAAATGGGAACTGGTCAACAATTTTGTGACTTCAAGTAGTGAGTGCCCAGGTTATGAGGCTGTGGAGGGGCAAGGCTATGAAACCCTGGGGATACAAGGACGGATGTGGTATGGTCACAGCAGAGGTGTCTTGCAAGTAACAGAGACACAGACAGCAATGATCAAAACAGAAAGTCCTGAGATGCCTGAAGCTTTTTACCAAGAAAGCAGGGCAACCCCAGAGACCTCTTAGGATGGTCCAAAAGATGCTCTAAGTATTTTATAGCCTGGAAACAGAGTTTTAGTAAACACCGGGAAGTGATACTGCAAAGGCAGGGTGGGTCAGATTCCTTGAGAGTTCAGACTAACACATAATTACATACACGTACTTCCAGGTTTTCAGGGCAGTGATGCATGCATGAAACATACACTGAGTTACACGATTAATAGTAAATGTATTTTTTAGAGCAAATGGTCATTAAGCATCGTCTCTGGGTCTGTCACTATGTAAGGCTTCCAGAGCGGGAGAATAAGTAACGGGAGAAGTACCTGCCTTGGAGAAGTTCATGCACCTCCAAATAACCCAGGGGAGTACGTGCTGTACTGGGAAGGGAAGGGACAGAGTTGGAGAGGCACACACAGGACAGCTCCAAGCACAGTGTCCTAGAGAAAGGAAGTCCTGAGGAGAAGTTGTGTAGTGTCAAGTAGAGGAAAGGCAAGAGCCTAGTGTCTGGGGCAGCTACTGTGCAAGAGGCTAGAGAGGAAAGAGCAGGCTATGGCCTGGATCCACCCTTGAGTGTGTTGTCAGAACCTTATCAGCAATCTGAAGGAGTTAGGAGGTGGGGCCTGTGGAGCACATGACAGGACTGATGCCTTGAAAAAGACTCACTCCTCTGCCATGAAAGAAAATACTGACAGAAAAACGGTCTCCCGTGGGCCCTTGCCACACACCACATGTGCAGGTAGGGGCCTTGACCTTGGACTTCTTGTGATTTAGACCTGAGAGAAGGTACATTTCTGTTGTTTATAAACTACCCACTCAGTGGCGGTTTACAACAAGCTCCTGTTGAAATTCAGCCTCCATTTTGAGATAGAAATGCCATCAAATTATGATGCTAAGAAGTGAGGCCTTTGAGACATAATCGGGATTGACTGATATCTGTCATCAAATTGCCTTCCAGATAGTTACGTGAATATCTGTAGATCTGGGCTGCTCCAAACCTTGGTCAGAGAAGCTTCTTTTTGCATTGGGCAGTGGTTAATATGGAGACACAGTACTGTTCAAAGTGCTGAGGAGAAAAAAATGGCTTCAAGAGCTCAGCCACAGAGGGAACATCAATATCCCCTGCTGACCACGCCCCCACTGACCACGTCCCCACTGACCACATCACACCAACCACACCCCCACGGCCATGGCCCCTATAAAGCTTGTAGAAGATTGGAGAAGAGAGAGTTGAAAGAGTGTAAATGCTGGAAGGTGGGGAGGAATGCAGTGAATGCCGTCCTCTGGACATAATATGGTGATATATATGTGAACACACAGCAGCTGGGGTAACCTACACACGATCTGTCAAGGTCAGGCCAGTTAAAGGCCCCAGCATGGACTGAGGAGGGGCTTCTGAGGCCTCATCCCTAGCTGTAGGACTGCAGTTGATGGCTCCTGAGGGATGGAGTCACCTTGCTCTAGGAATGTGGCCACTGGTAGGTTCCCTCTATTCTGGTGACATATTCTAAGTTCATATGCGTATGAGCAGCCCTCATTGGACTCAGAAGGTTAAATAAAATTATGTGATATCTTCTGGGTGACATCCCTGTGATTCGATGCCACTCAGGACTCTGCCAGCGAGACAAACAAGCATGGTTTTCCACTCAAGTCAGACACGAGAGCAAACCCACCAAGGCAGAAAGCAGACCACAAATAAGAACCCGAGAGAAATTTAGCAGGTGTGGAGGTATAGGGAAGAGGAAATGTTGAGCAGCAAGTAATACTAAATGCAGAGAAACAGAGAAGAGGGTAATGGGTCCCCTGAGGTTGGAGTAACCTAACCTGGGTTCTAGGAACCCAACTGGGGTCAGCTGGAAGGAACAAGAAGTACTCTTAACAGCTGGGCTGTCTCCTGCTCCAGCCCCACTTTCTCCACTTTATACAGTCCAGGCTTTCATGCCCAAGAGCTGGTCTCTCTTGTAATTAATGTGGGTCTATTCACATAAATTAATATAATTAAGACAACCCCTCATGACACACCCAGAAGCCCCTCTCCCAGGTGGTTCTAGAATCTGTCAAGTTGACAACACTAACCATCTTGGCTAGAAGAGAATAAACACAGGAAACCATGACAAAGGCTCAGTTTAGGTCCCAGAGAAGGCTGAATTTCACAGTATCTGTGGTGCATTCAAAGAGATTTGTCTGGTAAATACTTGGACATACAGATCTGTTGCTCAGGAGAGATGCCCATCGTCAAGATAACAATGGATTCCTTTCATTGATTGTGTATATGTCTAAAGAAAGACATCTGGTGAGACACACCCAATTTCCAAACACAGACAGTTTCTACCTTTTAGAGAGCTATTCCTGCTCCACCTGCCAATCAGAAGTCCTGCTGTGTGATTCTTCTCATCCCCACCCATCCCAACCTGGTGGGACAGCTCTCTACTTAAGGCAGGTTTTCCTCTAAAATTTGACACTGATTGCCATTCATTCTCTTCTCCCGTCTTAGACTTTCAAGAATAATTATCTGATCAGGAAGTTCAGAAGTTCAGCTATTATTTTTACTGCCTTTCTTAATTCAAATTCTTACTTCACTCCATGAAAGACAGAACCACTCCATTTCCTCCTCTGCGCAATGGTCCCTGGGAGAAAACCTTCCATCAGACTCTGCAGGGAGGAGCCTGAAGAGGGACTTCCTTCTAGATGCTCACAGAAGTCTTACTTTGGGGAGCAGTGTGCCTCTTTTTATGCCAGATTCTCCATGTTGAGAGTGCTTTCCACTTGCCTGGATTAACTACCCAGGGACACAAACTTTATCAAACGCTTTTCTTAAACATTAGCTTAGGGATTTGTGTTGTTAGGTAAGTGCTTGAAACCATTTTCAGATCTTCAGTTAAGAAACTGCAAAGGACGACTGAGCTTCTTTAAGACGAGATGAGCTTTCAGGCAGTTGGGTCATGCTAACTTTCTGCATACCCAGGAAGACTGGTTGATGATGGAAGGTCACAGTGGACAGCTTCTTTCTGAACCAGCTCTCTGCAGCTAAAAACCCACCCTCTGCTCTGCTGAGGAACACTGCAGGCAAAGCAGATGACACATGACTCATTCTCCCTGTTTGCGTTGATCAAACACGCCCAAGCATACACCGTTGCAGTTTTTGTTTTCTGGACAATCCACACACAAAACCCCAGTTCGCAAATGACTGGTATGAGAAATAGGCTTCGTTTTAGGAAAGCAATTTAGCAAAACATTGCTAAATGTTTTGGAGAGCAGACATTTTGTCTTCACAGGTAGAAAAGTTGGGCGTAACTACCATCAAAGCACATAGTTTCCCCAGTCGCTGTTAAAGTGAGAGTGAACTATTGTTATTTGTTTTCCTTTATGTATGTGTTCCATGTGTGTGCGTGCTGGTGACAGCCAGAGTGAGTCTTTATTAGCTGCTGCTCCTCAGGCTCTGTTCTTGTTTCTTTTTGACCATGTCGCTGGCCTGTCTCTGCCTCCTCACTGTGGAGGTTACAGATAACCTTGCCTTACTTTACAAATCATCTGGGTGTGAAAGTCAGGTCCTTGCACTGCAAGGCAAGCACCTTATTTACTGAGCTGGCCAGCCCCAACAATTCTGTTTCTTAATGGTTAAGCAAGAAAGAGGATGGTTTCTGAGTTAGACCTGGGTACACGACAGAGAGCGATCCTCAATTCCGTACCTCGTTTGCATCCTTTCTCTCCAAGCCTTCCATCTCTGGGCCGATCAGGCTACCAGAGTGCTTATCAGGGGATGACCACAGACATCACGAACCTGGTGTCAAGAGGAGCTGCTGGGACATTTTTTTTGAGACGGCGATGGTTGGGATGGTTATGGGGAGGGACTCTCTGCACCTTATACTCAGGAAGCTCCCATGACTCTGACTCAGGCTGAATATCCACACCAGAATAGGAGATGAAGAGGAATTACTACCAACGACACAGAAAACAAAGTTCCTAACTAATTTTAGCTTTTATCAGTATATACCGTATGTAGCAGATGGACTTAGTATATAGTAGATTTAGTACATAGTATATACAGTGTATAGCAGATA
>JADRCH010000011.1:16769802-16849965 GCA_019843965.1 Rhynchomys soricoides
TATAGCTGATAGACATATATATAGTAGATTTAGTATACAGCATATACAGTATATAGCTGATAGACACAGTATATAGTAGATTTAGTATACAGTATATACGGTATATAGCTGATAGACATAGTATATAGTAGATTTAGTATATAGTGGATATAGCACAGCTGTACAGTCTGTATCGTACACCTAGATCAAAGGCTGAGACACCATCGGTGCTTACAGTCGCTCCTCCTTCCAGGGAGTCAGTCATCTGAGTCCCACCTGGGATAGCTGCTAACTTATCTTCCAGTCACAAGTTCATTTAGGCGGTTTTGAGTTTGACATGTACGTGGACTTACACAGCTGCTTTTCACAACTGTCTCTTCACTCATTCAGCATTCATACCAAGAACCTCCTGTTGTCCTAGCTGCCTTGTGGAATTCCACCTGGGTTATACTGTAGTCTGTCTGCTCAAGCACTGAAGGATTTAGGGGCTAGTCCCAGGACCTGCTATAGACATCCTTACGCAATCCCTTTAAGGGATGTGCAGATGCCTATGAGGCAGCTGCAGCTGTCACTGTGCTTGTGACTCCCATCTTTCCAGAGTCCCTGACACTGCCTTCTCTTTGCAAACACGGAATGACCCAAGGGCCTGTGCAATAGACTTCTGCTCTTTCCATCGCCTGACATCTATCCATCCTGCTCCAGTAAAAACACTTTCTGTGTGTCTATCACCCACATGCTCAGGTGAGACTCCTTTCCTGCAAGAGTCAGCCTGAGCCTGAGCCAATTAAAGTCTTACAAGCTTGTGTTATCACAACTGTTTTGTTGATGTCTAATTCCTGTTGGGTACAACTCACCCATTAAACTATACTGCTGAGCAGATTTTCTCGAATTCAAAGATAGATCAAAATGTCACCATAGTTAATTCTAGAACATTGCCACTACCTTAAGAAGAATCTGTTCATCTGTTAGCTGTCACTAGCCTGTCTGCCCACTCTGGCCAGGCTTGAGCAAGCATGCACCAGAATGGATGCACCAGGAAAATTCTAGACGAATGGAATTATACAATATGGGGTCTTTGTGACTATATTTTAAAATTTTACTTTAAAAACTTTTAAATTACTTGTATGTATGTCTCTGTCAGCAAGTGCACATAAGTGCAGGTGCCCGACAAGGCTTTGATCACCCTGAAACTGGAACTGCAGACAGTCATGAGTCACCTAATGGGGATACTGGGGGATGAACCTGGGCCACTGCAATAGCAATGAGTCACCTGTCTCCAGCCCATAAGTACATTTTAAATTCAGAGTAATGATTCCATGGGTTTATGACATCAATTAGTATTTCAGTCCATTCTGTGACCAAATTATCATTCAATTGTACGGCTACATCCGTTCGAGAGTGGATGGATATAATGTGCCTCTAAATGTGGTACAGTAGTGTATCTATCTATCTATGGATATATTTGTATATTATATATGGTTTTATATATATATATACAGATATAAATATATATAATATATAAAGAAACATGTTACATATAAATATAAAATATAACGAAATATATATGTATGTATGTTGTGGTATATCTCTGTATTTTCTGTATATATGTGGGTGTGAAGGTATATCTCTGTATATTCAATTGTTAATTCAGTACTGGCAGAGAGCTAAATGCTGTTAGGATCTTGGTACTGATATTTCTATGGCCCATCACTGTTTTCATAGTTTGTAAATATTTACTTTCCCTCACTAGCCTAGAAACAATCTAGAATTGTATCTGATTGGCTGTAATAAAGGATTGGATGGCCAATAGCTGGGCAGGATATGGAGAGCAGAACTTCTGGACAGAGAGAGGGACCCTGGGAAAAGAGGAGACATGAGAGATTCGCCAGTGGACACGGAGGTGAAGAGATGGACCCGCGTGGAGCAGAGAGGTAGAGCTAGCTACGTGGTGACGTAGTGCCAGGATTAGTCGGGTTACACTAGCAAGCTGGCTGGGAGACTGTCTTCACTAAAAGGGCTAAGCTTTAAAATGTGAAAAAGCCTCTGTGTCATTATTTATGTCTCTGGTGGGTCCGAGAAAGTCCATATGTATACGTATATGTCTGTGTCTATGATGTACACACACACACACACACACACACACATATATATCATACAATATTCTTTTATTTTTCCCATCTCTTCTCAGACACTTGTCGCTCACCACCTTCTTATCTACCCAACTTCATGCTCTTTCTTTATCTGTCTGTCTCCCTTTTTCCCTCGAACAGAAAACAAAAAATGAAACCAAAAGGAAAAATAGCAAATGAAACCAAAACAAAAGCAAAAAGCTCACAAAGACACGGAATATGTTTGGGCTGGCCAACAACTCCTGGGCATGGGGCCTGCCTCAGAACGAGGTTGATACACCTAGTGTAACTCCAATGGAAAAAAATCGATTTTCCCGTTCCCAGCAGGTATCAACTGCAAATACCTTCTCAGCGAGGCCGGCACTCTGTGTCTTCCTCCCTTTCTTCATGCTGGGTTTTGCGCGGCCCATGTTTGTGCGTTCATGTGTGCGCTGCCACAGTATCTGAGTGCTTACGTGCATCGGTCCTGTTGTGTCTGGAAGACACTGTTTTTCAGAGCCATCCATCACCTCTGGCTCTTCCAGTCTTCCTGCCTCCTGTTCTACACAGATCGCTGAGCTTTGAGGAGAGGGCTTTGAAGACATCCCATTCAGGGCTGAGTGCTTCAAAGTCTTTCACTCTCTGTACATTGTCTAGTTGTGGGTCTCTGTTAGCTCCCATGAACTGCTTCTCTGATAAGGGCTTTGTGAGGAACTAATGCATGGCCATAGCAGTAGTTTTTCTGATGATATACTTTATTCATATTGATAATTGCCTAGAGCAGAATTTCTGGGACATTTAGTAACTCTGCCTATAACCAGACTTAAGGTCTCCTTTGCAGCTCTCCCCTCCCCCAGCTATGAGTAAGGGATACAGTTTCTTCCTACCCTTGCTAGCACCACCGAAGCGATGCGAAGCCATATCATACCGCGGTGGTGCTTCGCATCTTTCTGGCCATAAAGGATGCTACCCTTTTCTGGCGTTGGCAGTCCACTCGTAGATCCCCGTGGAGATGTAGGTCCCCTCCTTTGCCTGTTTTCAAGTCACATCATCTCTAAGCATTCTTTCCATCTTCTAGATGCAAGGGCCATGCAAGATGAATGATTTGCGAATGTTCTTTTATTTTCTGGGCTATCTCTTCACTCCTTTGATGGTGTCGTTTGAAACACAGACATTGTTAATTTGGACAAAATTACTTCATCTCCCCCCCCCCCCGTTCCTCGTCCTTTGGTTTGTTGTCTTATATAAGATTCCATTGCCAAGTTCACACCAATTGTTATCTAAAAGAAACTGGTTATATATTAATATGTACATGCATTTTACATCAATAACATTGCTCTGTTTTGAGTTGGCAGAGGGTCGGTCCAGTTAGGTTATGTTACACTGACTACTCAGTGTGGACAGGGTGACTCATTCTTCAGCAGAGAGTCTCTACGCCCTTTCGAAAGTCACGTGACTACTCATACAGCAGACTCAATGCCATCTCCATGACGCGTGTCTGTCCTTGTTGGAGTAACATCTCTTGGTTACTGAAACCTTGACAACTGACACAGTTCTGAAACTGGGATGTTCTGACATGCGAAAGCCTTCCAGCTCACTGTTTGCAATGCTGTCTTAACGAGGCCTAATCTCTCACCCTCCTATTTGAGCTTTGATATGAACCTGTCAGTTCGTATGGAGAAGCAGAGGCCATCCTAACAAGTACTGGACTGCATCTGTCCGTGGCTTTGGGGAGCGCTGCCTTCCTAACTCTATGAAATCTTCTGAGCTGTGAATATCTGCTGCTCTCACTGACAGGTCTTCTATTCCTTCTGAGATGATTTGTAGTCTTTCATTATGTAAGCTTCATTCTTTGATTTCACTCCTTCCTAAATGATTGCATCTTTCATTCTCTCTCTCTCTCTCCTTTCTTTTCAGTGAATTGTAGGTGGAATCATTCCTTCCATTTCATTTTCAGATTGCTTGCTGGAAGTGTAGAGAAATACAGCTGGATCCTGTGCATTGATCTTCAATCCAGCAACGTGGCTGGGCTCATGTTGTCGCTCAGTAGAATTTAATGTGTCCCTGGAGGCTATGTATGAAGGTTATGTGTCCTTCCCTTCCCTTTTAAGAAATATAATTACAATAAAGAGGGAGCCTGGCTGTCTTAGCACCGTTATTTGGTGTTGGCTTCCTGGGGACAAGATGATGGTGACCCCTGACACTCAGAACATTTGTAGTGACCAGGAGAGGTTGGTCTACAACCTCAGATGTCTGTACCATTCTCAGCAAATCAATGCAACACGTGCAACAGCTGATATTTAGAAATAGGCTCCATTGGGAAGCTTCTCTCTCCATGAACACTCAAACCAATCAGAAACCACCCACACTAAGGCAAGAAAGCAACTCACATCCACAGACAGTTTTCTAAGTTCTAAAATGACTAAATAGGATTTAAATTGCTAAAGTAAGCGAAGGATCAAGAAACATGTTAGCAATAAGACCAAAGCAGCAGAGCTCTTTCGAACAGAAACCTCAACCAACTGGACTGAATGTGGGGTCCCGGATGGAGGAGTTGGAGAAGGGACTGAAAGAGCTGAGGGGGTGTGCAGCCCCATGGGGGGAGCAACAGTGTCAACCGGTCAGACTACCTGGAGCTCCCAGAGACTGAACCGGCCACCAACCAAAGAATACACATGGAGGGACCCACGGCTCCAGCTTCGTATGTGGCAGAGGATGGTCTTGTTGGACATCAGTGGGAGGAGCGGCACTTGGTCCTGGGGGGTTCGATGCTACAGTGAAGGAGAATGCCAGGGCAGGAAGGCAGGAGTGGGTGTGTGGGTGGGGAAGCACCCTCATAGTGCACAGGGGGAGGGAGGATGGGCTAGGGGGTTCCGGAGGGGAGATCTGGAAAGGGCATAACATTTGAAAAAGAAACTTCATACAGAGCCAGTGCATCCACTGGCTGCGCGCTCCCACACCGTCCTGTCTTGGTTTATGTTATTTTATCAATGGCTTCTGTATGTGCCATTTTTCACTTTCCAGGACACAGTTAACGACTGGAAGCGATAAAACGATACTTAGTGACTATGAAAAACACATCATCATAGCCAGACTCGAATTCTTCCACCCCAAAGTGACCTTTACCCAACACTTGACATCACATGGTACTCTGGGCAAAGAGCTCTCAGTGCTGCCTTCTGGTGGTAGATGCAGACCATTCCAACTACCTTTCACCTCAAACTCTGCCTTCTAAAATACAACCTTTTCTTACTGAGACAACCACGGGAAAAATCTGAGGCCTACACTGGCCCCCAAGGAGGCTAATAACCCATTAACCATAAGCCTCATTTTATTTGCTGGAAGGCTGGCCCACTGAGTAGGCAGCACCACAGGAGACGTCACAATCCCTTATCTGAGCCACACAGCCACATAAGCTTCAACAAATTATGTACGACGCCATGAAAAACCCACTGACAAGTATGCCTGTGTGATTTTTTTTTTAACATTGAGTAAGAGCCAGGTAGTTAATAAAAAGTTAATTCTCAAAATGTGTAAAGAGTAATGATGAAAACGGTGGTCATTTTCCAGGAAGTTTGTCCACTTTTGAAATCTGTCTGGCCACTCCCCTACTTTCATTTCCTTCGATTTGAACATGTTTCCGTGATTCCGAGGAATCATGGAAATTAGGAAAGCTTTGGAAGTAAATGAGTAATTGGGTCCTTTTCTTGGGGAACTTGAGAAATGTTTTCTTTTACCAAAGTATATTTTAATTCTGGGCCGTTTGAGAAATAAACACATCTGTCATGTTGTGACCCATATGGGGCGCGCGCGCGCGCACACACACACACACACACACACACACATCTGTGTTTGGTTCACGCATGTATGAAGGCCAGAGGCCAACACTGAACATGGCCCTTCCCATATTAGTTTTTTGGGGTGGGTTCTCTCACAGAACCTGTGGCTCGCTGCTTTGGAAAGGCTGGCTGGAGGCCGGCGGGACAGCTCCTTCCTGAGACCCACCTGTCTTCACCAAGGCAGAGCTGGGTTTTCAGAGGTGGGACCTGTAGGCCTCTTGTTTTCTTTCTTGCGTGGGTGCTGAGAAGGTGACCTTACGCACCCATGCTTGCACAGTACAAACACCTCACCCACCGAGCCGTCTTCCAGCCCCATCCTTTCTTGTCCATTCTTCTAGCCTCTTTCCCTCTTTCGCTGGCGCGACACTGAATCCCGAGACCATGTGTTCCTCTTTTCTTCCTTCACTTCCTGTTAACAAACTTTTACCAAACTCTTCCTCCAGGCAAAGCTGTCTTCTGAACACTGGGCCTCTAAAGCTACACAATCCCGAGGGTAGACTACATTTTCTTTTCCATTGTGAGATTTCTTATGCCTGCCAAAAGCCCAGGTATAAATTAAAGAGAGAATGCATAAGTGATATTTAGAATGCAAACCCTGCCGTCTAGAAGCCTCGCATGCTTCGGGCTATGGTGATAAATCTGAACGCCCCAGCACAGGATGTTTGCTGTAGAGAACAAACAGGTTATGGTGAACAAGGGACACACATTAATTCATTCTGGGGAACTGCCCATGAAGCAGCTAGCGGCACTTACTACCAAATTGCATATTTAATCCCCTCTCCTTTCTTTGCAAAACTGCACAGATTGAGGTGAAAATAAAAATAAAAAAAAGTAACGAAAGTGATTTGGTTGTATGTGCGTGCTTACCGTGTTTACTTTCTGTTGCTGCCTTTGTTGCCTAAAGGACTCTTTCCTGCATTTATTCTGTATGAGTTACAAGTGACATTCCTTCGTAAGAAACACAGGCGGCTGGTGCTCCTCATACCTGGTTTATGTGCTCTACCTCATGCTTGCAAGCTTTACAGAGGAGTGAGATCAACTTGGGTGGAATATTTCCTAATCATTTTAGGGTGGGAAGGTAGATTGGTCTGTAATGTGTTTGCTGCACAATCATCAGGACTTGAGCTCAGTCCTCCTAACTGACGGACAAGCCTTGGGCTTAGTGATGCATGCTGGGATTCCCAGGGCTGAGGAGGCTTGGTAGCCAGACAGCCTCACCAAGACAGACAGCCTCGCCAAGACAGACAGCCTCACTGATTCCATGAGCTCCAGGCCAATGAGAGATCGTGTGTGTCTCAACGGTAAGGGGACAGGGGCCGGAGAGATAAGTCATCGGTAAAGAGCACTTGCTTCTCATCCACAGGACTGAGTTTGGTTCCTGATGCCCACATGAGGTAGCTCCCAACAGTCTGTAACTCCAGCTCCAGGAGATCTGATGACATTAGTCTCCATGCACACCTGCCCTAACTTGTATATGCCCACACCTATACATAAAAAGCAACAAAAGTTAATCTTAAAAATAATTAGATGGACATCACCTGAGGAATAACACCCCAGGTTGACCTCCAGCCAACAGACGCACTCACATGTGTGCACAAAACACAGTCATGCATATGCACAGACACATACTCATGCACCCACAGAGACATGCATATTCCCATTGTCTGTCTGTCTGTCTATCATTCCATAATCATCAGAATCATGAGGAACACTTTTATTCTATTCCTATTCATAAACACATACAAAGATGAGTCTCACACACCAGATTTATCCTCACTGACTACAAGAAATAGTGAATAAATTTACTTCCTGAGTAAACGAGCATTTCTGGGACTGGGGTGGGAAACAGTCCCAAATGCGGCTCTTTCTACATAACATCTACCTTAAGGTGCTGCTGCTAACAGCAAATGCTGTCTTTGAAAAACCACATCAAACACCAAAGCAGCCCTGAACCACACAGCAGCACAACGTGGAGACAAGAGTCTGTTTTTGCCCATAGTGACTCTCACGGAAGCTGTTGCTTGTGGAACTGTCATACACCTGGTTGTGACATCAAGGCTCTAGGGAACGTGATCTCAGAGAGATGTGAGGAATGTGACAACATTTCTACTCCTTACTCAACAGTGTACAAACTATTATTAGTCTGTGTAAAACAAACAAAACACGTCGCAGGGAGAAAGTATCTTCATAAGAACTTGGGAAATTCTCAGCTTGTTGTTCTTGTCCGTGGCCAGGGATAACCAGAGTGCACGTCAGCCTTAAGCCCACTGACCTCTCTGTCTTATATATCTGTAAGTTACTTCTGATTAAAATGCCAAAAAGATTAAGTTTGGAGGGGACAGCCTCTCACAAACAATGCTGGGAAACTGGACAGCTGCACACAGGAAACTCTGTGCATATCATATACTCAACTAACTCGATCATGGGCCTAACTCTAAGAAGCTAAAACTGCAAATCTCCTAGAAGAAAACGTAGGAGTCATTCTTCACAACATTGAATTAGGTGATAGTTCTGAAATCTAACACTAAAATTATCAGTGACAAATGAAAACATAGATCAATTATTATTAAATCTAAAATCTTTGTGATCCAAAGGATACCAAGAAATAAAAAGTACAGTCTACATACAAGAGAAAATAATTAACAAGTCATATAACCTTATATGGAACTTGTGTCCAGACTATATAAAGATTTATAACTCAACAATAAGAAACAAGTAACCCGAGGGCCAGAGGGATGATTTAGCAGTCAAGTGAGCTTGCGATGTGATCACAAGGCCTGGAATGTGGATCCTAGCCTGCACACACCTGTGTCTGGCATGTGCCTGTAACCCTGGCTTCAGGACGATACTTGGAACTTGCTAGCTTTCAGCTTAGATGAGAAAACAAGAGTCCCAGGTTCTGAGAGAGACCTTGCCTCAGAGGATCTCAACAATACATATGCAAGGAATGCAGAGATGGCTCAGCAGTTATTGCACTAAATTCCTGCTGGATTGGTATTCCAATTGACCAGAGTTAAACTGCTAAGGTCTGACTTACCTGGCAAGAGGACAGAGGCTTTTATTAATTGATATGTGTGTCATGGTTTGGATGTAAAATGTTCCCTCAAAACTCATGCTGCAAGAGGTCCTCCTGATAAGGAGCTGCAAGATCTCCACAACATAGGTCGACAACAGGGTAACTGGAAGAGTACAGGTGAGAAGCCAATACTGGTGGTGTCACAGAAGACAGAGACCCTAATCAGACCAATGACTCATGGCGGTGACATTCGCAAGTAAAGATGTGTGGACAGAGGCATACTGTGGTACACACTGTGACACACGACAGCTTCCACGACAAGGTGTTTCCTATGCTTTGCTTTGTTTTGTATGTGTGTTCTTTATTTTGGGTGCCTTGCAGGGACCGATGGCAGATACAAGGGGACATAAGGGGGACTGGGGTGCATGATGAGAAACTCGAAAAGAATCAATAAAAACATGTTTGAGTTCAGGTGAAAACTATCCGTTAGATTTAGCAAAAACAAACAAACAAACAAAAAAACAAAAACAACAACAACAACAACAACAAAAGACCAAAAAAACACCAGAGCAACAATAAAAAACCTGTCAGTGATCTTTGAATGATCTCAGCTTATTATGAAAGTTTTTTTTTTTCTTCATCTAGTTGTGTGAGGTTGGAATGTAATTTGTTAAACATAAAATACTTAAATTTTTTGCTTAATGCATTTTAATGGTAATTACATTCCTGTTGACAAATTGATAACTTTTCACTGATTGGTACTCTCTAGCTAAAGGTTGGTAAACTCTCAGTTGTTTGTGATTACAGAATATCAATGGGAAGAGTTGAAGTTATGAATAAAGTTGAAAAGCTTATCTATTTTTTTAAACTGTGCATAAAATTTTATCTAGTAAACTTACTTCTAGGAATTTATGTTGACAGAAATATGTATGTACTGTGGGTTATCTATCACAGTATTATATACAATGCTGAATAATGAGAAACATGTCAAAATTAAATACAGAAGTAATAACTTATATAATTACTTGTAGACATTTCTATAATAATTAAAATGCTATTTTCTAGGCTAAAACTTTAGAAGCCAATATTATCTTCAGCTTATAAGTTCACATTATAAATATGATTAAAATAAATTAACTCACTTTGTAAAAACATTATGCAATTGGAAATTATTTCTGACAGATCAACTCTTACAGTTTTATAGGCTATTCATTTTTTCTCCTTTGAAATGACAAAGAAAAGTTTACTTCAGTCAAAGTGGCACACAACCTAATCTCATAAATCACACATTTAATGTTACTTGTTTTCTTATAACAGGAAGCAACAATCACTTTTCCTTAATATCTCTTAACATCAATGGACTCAATTCTCCAATAAAAAGCCATAGACTAACAGACTGTATACATAAACAGGACCCAGCATTCTGCTGCATATAGGAAACACACCTCAGTTACAAAGACAGATACTACCTCAGAGTAAAAGGTTAGAAACCACTTTTCCAAGCAAATGGTCCCAAGAAACAAGCTAGAGTAGCCATTCTAATATCAGATAAAATCAACTTTCAACCAAAAGTTACCAAAAAAGATAAGGAAGGACACTTTGTGCTGATCAAATAGAAATGTTTAAGGGGTAACTTCAGCATCTGATGAATCTCAGTGTAATGGCCTTGGGAAACGCAAAGGAATGTTGCTCTTTGCTCAGAGTAAAGCTAACGTATCTTCATGGGAGAACATTGGAGGTATTTGAATTTTATGGTCACATTAGGGAGGTGAGTCTTGTTGTCAACTTATTTCTAGTTGAGTGGGACAGTAGTAAGGTTTTCAAAAAGTTTTTGTTGTTGTTGTTGTTGTTTTGCTTTTTTTTAAAGAAAGAAACAAAACAAGCAAACTAACCAACAGAAGCCTGGACCCGAGTACGGCTATGTTCAGGGGACTTTCAGGACAGCAGTTGGATACTGTTAGCTCCACCTCATTCATGGATTATTCCACTGGTGGGCTCATAATTGGAGCGTAATGAAATGGTGGGAAAGCGGGCAGTGCCTGGTTGGAGAAAATACAACATTGTAGCCATGCTTTTGAAGGCTGTATCTTTTTCCTGAGTTCCTCCTCTCCCCTCCCTAGCTCCTTAGTTACCATGTGATGTGAGGTTCACACTCTGGAATCTAGAGGTTGAACAGTGTGGGAAGTGAGGGGGAACTGAAGTGGCATTCACGAAAGGCTGAGGTGATTAGGGAGAAGGGCAGGGGGAGACGAGTTGATAAAAGTTGTACAATTTCTTCAGGCATGGTGGCACATACACCCATTACTCAGCACTGGGGAGGGAGTGAGCAGGAGGATCAGGAGTCAAAGGCCATCCTTAGTTACACAGTGAGTTCTAGGACAGCTTGGGCTACATAAGACCTGGTCTCAAAACAAACACACAAGGACCCACCATTCAACTGTGTCTTCAGCCCTTAGATGTTGGTGTTTTTTTGTTTTTTATGTTTGTTTGTTTGTTTTTTAACTTTTTTCTATTCTGCAGTCTTCAATTTTCTTTTACTTCCCATGTGTGTCCAGGCTTGCCCCTATTATTTGAAAAGTCCACACAAAAGTGTAGATGGAAAGCCATGAACATTCTAATTGCTTTTATTCCCTAGGAGTTGTATCTTTATTTAGGAAAGATTTTCAGTTTTTAAAGGTTTCATCTGGCCTATCCGCTTCTGGCTTTGATAGGATAACTCTCCTGCTCTGATAATTTTGATTGGTAATCAAAGCTTCATAAGATAAAATGTATAATATGATGCTTGTGAATTTGGGGGTAGATACTTGTTTAACATCCATGGGCTTTGAACACTAGTACTAAGAAGGGGGAAAAAAACCAAGCACCAACTAAAGGAAACCTCAAGGGCTAATTTTATACCTGTAAAACAAGGCACAAAATCATCATCTCCTCCATAGGAAGTCACATGCAGGATGTTATCACTGTGATCCAGGCCTGCCAGGCCATGGAAAAAATGTTCTGAAGCTCCTACCCACCCCAGTACCATGATTCATGAGAACTAGGAGTCTGAGACCAGAGTGGGCTACACAGGAAGACCTATCTCAAAACCAGATAAGAAGAGAAAAATATCATCTGCTTGTATCAGTGCTAAGAAATGAACCCAATGCAAAAATAAATCAAGATGATGACAGTATTTATCTCCAAGTGGTGAGATTTGGGGAAGTTTTCTTTCTTTCTTTCTTTTTATATTTTAAAAATGTTAATGTGATCTTTAGACAAAGAAAATAGAACAATAATTAGTCTCTCTTGGACTTTTAAAAATTCTCTTCTGATTGTGTGTGTCAGTTATGAAGAGCAGAGAGTTAGAGGGTGAGAAGAAAGAAGGAGGTAAAATGTGGGGGTGGGAACACTGGTTTCCACGGCAACATCATTCTCAAACCATGTCCATCAAAAGAGGGCTGGACGAACATATTGGGGTCCAGCTGTACAGTAGGCAATTGGTCTTAAGACAGCACAAAGGTGTGATTGATACAGGCTACCCCACGAAAGAACCGTGAAAGCACCTTCCTGACTTCAGTCTGCGGGGGCGAGGTGTCTCTCAAGGGTTTCATAGAAGAGGACTACTCTCTTTTGTTCTTCAGCCTCTGGCCACAGGAAGGCAGAACCTCCTCGGAACCTCGAGACTAAGCATGGAGTGTGGAGACAGAAGTAGAATTGGGTTTCCAGGGACTAAGGGAGAGAAGGAAGAAACCTACTGCCTCACAGGCTACAGAGTCCATGTTTGGGTGACGAAGAATTTTGGAAGTAAGTAGCTGCGCTCACTGCTCAGCACAGTGAACTCTACAGGTAAGATGATGGACTTTGTAAATGTTATTACATACATCTCCACAATAAAAGCCTTCCCGAAGGAAAAAAATGGTGAGAATTAAGTAACGCTTTAATCGAGTGGACAAAAAGGGCCTGGACATAAAAAAGCCTGGCTGCGAGGAAGAGGCAGGGCGGGCAAGTGCAGGTCCTGAGACTGGTCCTCGGCTATTTGGCCTGTGTGGGAGAGAGGTGCCGGGCTCTAACGGCAGACTTATTCCGCCCATGGACTGAAAGAACAATGCATTCTGAGACTGTCCCATAAAGATCTAATTACACCGACTATAAGCAACACAGAAGAACGTGAGAGTTACAAATTGTTGCACTGTGAAATTTCTAGGAAACAATGTAATAATAAATTAGCAGGGCTGCCCTTCCTGTGGGTGTGGGCTTGAGCTACAGACTTTACGGAATGGGTGGGACTGGAAAGCTGAAGCCTGGCACACAGAGGCCAACAGGAGGCCGTGCACAGGAAGAGTCACCCATCCCCACTCACACACCACCCCACTGTACCCCCCTCTGACAGTGTTCTAGAAGCGCCACACGAGGCTATCTGGCTGTTCCCCAAACACCCATCACGTAGTGAGATTTGAAGAAAAATGCCAAGAGCGATGAAAAGATTACTGAGAATGATTTACAAAATTTAAATATTGCCTCAGTCGGGGGAAAATGGGTGGGTGAGAGGGAGGCAGAGAAGAAACAGCCTTGTCTGAAAAGTGCCGGAGGTGTGGCAGCCACTGGGAGAGAGAAGTGGTCAAGGACCCACACACCTTCCAGGGCAGCAAAGGGGACTTCGACAGAAGTGTCAATGCTCGGTTGTCGAACCTACCTGGACTACACTTTAGTTTTATGCTATTGAATAAGTTAAGCCATCTCATCCCTTGCCTCACACTGGCAAAGCATCAGGCAAGTAGACCCTGACTATTTCAAATTGATGAATAAAACCCCTGACGGATCAGTAAGCACCATCTTCGCACATTGTGATAGGTATGCAGACCTCCATAAGGGAACTATTAAAATATCAAGGGTAATTATGTTTTAGAGAGGAAATTCATGAGCAAGGCTCAGTTTTTCTTTACCTCTGTTATGTTGCCATGCACACCCACATTTACTATAGGGAAAAGACTGATGTTCATTTTTTTTTTTTCAGAGCAAGCAACCTGGCTCTTTTCCCCAGTGTATGGTTTCCAACAGAAGGCACACTGTGTGCTATAGCATGGTCCACAGGAAAGGTGCGAGTTGTCGGCTGCTGAGCTTGGGTGTCCATAGGTTGGCATAGAAACCTAGGAAATGCACAGAGGAACGCCTGACTGCTCTCCACCCTTGAGACCTTCCAGACGTTTTCCTGTTCTGTGGATTCATTTAAAAAAGACCTTTAGGGGCCAGAGAGATGGCTTATCACTGGCTGCTCTTCCAAAGGACCCAGGTTTGTTTTCCAGCACCCACATGGCAGTTCCCAACTGTCTGAAACTCCAGCCCTAACTCCATCCCAACACCGACTTCTGGCCTCCACAGGACCAAGGCACACAGACCGTGCACGGACACATATGCAGGCCAAGCATCCTTACTCAAGGACGTAAGTAAATAACTAAAATGCCCTGGACACTGGACATAGTGGCGCACATTAGCAATCTCAGCACTCCACGAGTAGAGATGGGGGTTGCAAGTTCAGACCTAGCCTAGGCTAACTGGTGAGACTTTGTCTCTAAAATCAAAAGAAAAGATGATAAAAGTAGGTCATGTACAAGATAGCAGGGTGAGGTAAGTGTCTGGGTAGCACACAGAGCCTGTCTCCATAGTTACAAATGGTCTTTGACTAGCAGACCAGTCAGTGCTGAGGTTGTTATCCTCCGCAGGCTTGGGGCTCACTGTAGACCACAGTCCCTCTGGGGCCTGGTCACTCACTGATTCTTTAGCCTATTGATATTCTATTCTCAAACAGGCTATTGGAACATATGCAAATGTAATAATGGCAAGCTACTATGATCCCTCACAGATAATTCAGAGTCTACCCCAAGACACCCTTACTGGGCTTTCTAGAGCCCAGTGAACGTTTCCTAAGGACTGCAGAGCCTCTGCTAACAGGAACTGCTGCTGTTTTGGACTCTGGTCCTTATTTTTGGTCCTGTATCTAATTATAGTAACCTTGCTAGTGTCATCATTTAAGAATCAGGAACTTTCAGAGGGGATAGGCTGTACGAACCCTACCTGCTATGATTTGAATATCAAGTATTCTCTACAGGCTTGCTCTACCTTAGGTGTTGGTCACTGGGCTTGAGGTTTATAATCCTGCCCCATTTTATGTCAGCTTCCCAATTCTGCTGAGGTGGGGAGAGGTCCAGCTCCCTCTCCAGTGTAGCTACCTGCTACCATCTTCCCTTTCATGATGACTCATGTCCTCCAAAACCATGAGCCAAAATAAACACTTTCTCTTCAAACTATAATGTGAGAATATTTGATCACTGTGATGACAAGAGCGACCACTGTGCCGGTACGTTACTGGCTGCTCATAGCAGAGCCAGAAGTGCCTCCACAGGTCTATACAGTAGAGTTGTACTGCATCTTCTCTGTTCAGCCGTGGGAGGACCCACCTCCTGTTCACCTCCTTTCAGGATACAGCTTTCACCAGACACCCAATACCAATCTTAGATTCCTCCCTGCACAACTGTGAGGAATGTCTGGTCTTTATACATTTCCTGGGATCCAGAATTCTATTATAAGAGCACAAGCCAGGCACCATCGCCTGCTATTTCTGCAGACTCACTGGGTCGGGGTACCCCGTCTCTCTATGTTGTCTCTCTCTGACATCCATTTCTGAACTTTGGACTTAGTAATTCATCATATGAAAAGCCTACATCAAACTACACACATCTCAGGCAGAAGCATGACTCATCGGGAGTAGATTTGTGGCGGGTGTAGCGCTAGGGCTGAGCTTTTCTCAGTGTGGCTGTTGCTGGAACAGTAAGTATGGGGTTCCCACGAGACCCCACAATCCTTATCTGCCTTCCTGTGCCCTAGAACACACAGAGACCATTACCACTTTTTGTGCATCCCTTGTTCAAAATTTGTACAAATTTAATAAAACTGAAGAGAATGGGCTTTACGGGTTTTGGTACGGAATGGGAGTTTCAGGTAACTCGAGACACCTTGCATATATCCCTGAGGCAGCCTGGCAGGTGCAAATTGCCGGAAAAACTCCAAATATGGGTCCCATAAACCTGCCGTTCATTTAGATGTACAGTGTGTTTGTGTTTCCAATCAAATGCCATTGGATGAATTAAGACCAAGGCTTCCTCTTGACAAGTTTTCCGTTACTTTATGGCCAATTTCCCTCTGATGAAACTGTAATGGAACCTTCCCTTTCCTCAGATGTCGTTAACAAAGGTGATTTCAACGAATGGTAATTGTCCTATGAGCTAAATGAAAAATGAGAGCAAGGAAGCCCACCCTTTACCTTACGAAAAGCCTGTACCTGCTAAGCCAGCCCACCCCACGGAGAGCTGAAACACTCTAAAAGTCCCCAGAGTCCCTTGTACCACGGGTTCTGCTGTGGGTGGGGGGCTTAACTCTCATTGTCACCAGCATGCATTATGGTATCTCTGCAGACAGCTTGCTTCAGTCCTAACGGTAACATCATGATTTCCTGTTTTGCTCAACTTGGCATGTGGCATTAAGATACACAGAAAGGTTCAAATTTAGACAAAGTTGAACTGCCTTCTGGGATCATCTGAGACTCTTCTGGCAGCCATTGAGAGGCAGTCTTGAACCACGAACCTTCTACAGTTGAAGAAACTGTATCCCGACTGTCTGAGGATTATGGCTGTCGAGCTCAGAATCGTCACGCGGGCAGAAACCTTAGCTGTCTTGATCCTCTGGCTGCCAACATCGCTGACTCTGCCCATAGCACTAGTTCGCTGCTGTGAACAGCAGTTCTCTTCCCTGTAACCAAGAGCTCCTCTGATCACACTATACCACTGCC
Organism: Rhynchomys soricoides; assembly: GCA_019843965.1. NCBI lineage: Eukaryota > Metazoa > Chordata > Mammalia > Rodentia > Muridae > Rhynchomys > Rhynchomys soricoides. The sequence continues at coordinate 16,786,567 of JADRCH010000011.1, forward strand.
AGAACAACCCAGCTGAAACACACATCTGAGGTAGTTGCATCTCTACCTCACAGATGCTTTCGGGATAAATTCAAGCTCTGGAGCATGTTCAATGTCCTATCCAAACCTCCTCAGAAACTTGACATCTGTTTCTCTGCCTTTCCTGGTGGATGTGAGTTTCAGAGTTGGGGATTATGCTTTCTCTGTTGTTTGGTGCCTCCTGGGTCCTACACACAATGTTAGGTACAAGGTAGGCACATGCATATAGCAGACTAAGGAATAGATGTATATTGTTTGACATCCTAGCAAGCCTTGAAGTTACATAGCTAACCACTAAAGAGCCTGAACACATTCTTCTCGCTTCAACATCTGGTCTACCATTTGAGAGGTTTGTGTTTTCAAAAGACTCAGAAATTAAGACTGGGTATTTAAAGTCTTTCTTCCCCCATTTATCACTTTTTTATCCATTATTATGATTAATGAGCCTATTAGCCAGGTTTATTCAAATATAATATAATCAAATGCAGTATGATCACAGCTAGACTCAACAAGGATTTACTGAGATTTGATATTTACAAAACATAATATGACTAAATTATGTTCAAGAAGGCGGACAAGACTGGGAGATAGGTGAGAAAATCAATGGAAATGCTATTTGACCAAAGATGTGCACAGCTACAAAGAATGGCACTTGCTAGGTGTAATGTAATGCTAATACAGCGGTGCATAGTAAGCTAGCATTTCCATCAGTAAGGAAGTACACACACAGTTCTGCCCCATAGAGTCATATAACTGGGATGCTGTCTTGTTTGTGAAAGTACACTCTGTGTACAGAACAACAGAATTCTCAGGGTCAAATGTTGCTTGACTACACTTCCTTCTCCACTGGGCAGGGCGTGGGTGTTTTGTCTCATTCCCCTTCCTCTCTCTCTAACACTGACTACATAGTAGGTGCTCAATTGTATATGAGATGAAGTGACTGATGTGGGCAGTCTAAATGTCTCCCTCCTTTGCATGCAGGTTTCTGGGGGGAACTTTAGAGAGAAAGCCTTGGTCTGGGGTCTTAACAAATAATTAAATCTCTGGCAAACTGAAAGAACAATATTTCTTCCTAAGAAGATGTGTTTTTATTTTAATTATGTGCATGTGCCTGAGCATCAGTGTATGGTCACACGCATCTGAGTGCAGTTGCCCACAGAGATGGGAAGAGGGTGTCATATCCTCTGGAGCTGGAGTTACAGGCTGCCATGAGTCACCTGGTGTGGATGCTGAGGACTGAACTTGAGTCCTCAGCAAGAGCAGTGCTGGCTTTTTGATTGTGAGTTATCTCCTGCCCATAGAAGGGTAGCTTCTGCAGAAGGAACAGCAAATGCATGTGAATGAGCAAGTTGTGCTCCCAGAGTGTGTGGAGCTCAGGGGAGCTGCAGGGGCTGGGACTGGGGCCGGGGCTGGAGAAGTAGGCCATGCAGACCCTGTTGGTCTTCCTAAGGTGTGTGAGTTAGATGCTCTAAGAAATGGGCAGTCACGGGAATGGAAGCTGGCAGGGAACATAAGCCAATCTGTAAGTAGAAATGCAATAACACAGTTCAGTCCGTTGAGATGTCCCATACGTGCAATTAATTTTCAGAATATGCTTCTTATAAGAAATAATTGTTTAACTCTGCACTTCAGACTGAGAACTCTCAGCATCTGTGTGATTCTCAGACACTGCAGATAGCTCTGTAGCCACAAAGAAAGAAAATATTAATAATGAAGTTTCCTTTCCATTCCGAGCGACAAAAACTGTCAAGGGTAATGTTCTCATAGTTTTTAACAGGTTTCTTCTCTGCCTGGAGTAATTCAGAGTAGGTGTTTCATCTCAGAGGTCAGGGTGGGCTATGGGATTTGCAAAACATCGGTCCTTCGAACTCTTGGTTGGCTGAGTCCCTAGATGGCACCCTCTTCCCTACTGGGGAAAAGATAATTTCACAAAATAGTGGTCAGGCTGTAGCATTTCTGCATGTAATTAAATATTACACTCCCTTTGGCCTGATTACTTTGTGTGTAGGTTAGCTTTTTGTCAACTATACACAAACCTTGAAAATGAGGAGAGGGAACCTCAACTGAGAAATGCCTGCCTCAGATGTGTGTGGGGGCATTTTCTTCATTAATGATTGATGTGGGTGGACCCAGATCACTGTAGGCAGGGCCAACCTGGGGCAGGTGTCATGGGGCGTATAAGACAGCAATTGGAGTGAGCTGTGCAGAGTAAGCCAACCAGTAGCATTCTTCCATGGCTTTTCCTCTGTGCCTGACTTCCTTCCATGACTACCAGTGATCAGGACCATGTAGGCCAAATGAAAACTTTCTGTGCTTTATCACAGCAACAAGAAGCTAACTAGGATGGGAGTTTTTTACCAGTGAGTGTGGCAGACCTGACTATGATGCTTTGGGAATGATTGTGGAATGCTTTTCATGTTGGGCTGGGGAAGACAGTGAGTGTTCAGAGGTCAAGGGGCTCCTGTTCTCTTGGATCAGAACTGATGAAAGTGTTCAGAGAAATGCAGGTGATGGGGGCCTGGCTTGTGAAGTTTCCGATGGAAGCAATGTCTCATGAATCACGACTGTGTGTGTGTGTGTGTGTGTGTGTGTGTGTGTGAGACTGTGATATGTATGAGTGTGAGCATGTGTGTTTGACTGTGATGTGTGTATGATGTGTGTGTGAATGTGAGCATGTGTGTGTGTGACTGTGAAGTATGTGTGAATGTGAGCATGTGTGTGTGACTGTGATGTGTGAGTGTTTGCATGTGTGTGTGTGACTGTGATATGTGTGTGAATGTGAGCATGTGTGTGTGTGACTGTGAAGTATGTGTGAATGTGAGCATGTGTGTGTGTGACTGTGATGTGTGAGTGTTTGTATGTGTGTGTGTGTGACTGTGATATGTGTGTGAATGTGAGCATGTGTGTGTGACTGTGAAGTATGTGTGAGTGTGAGCATGTGTGTGTGACTGTGATGTGTGAGTGTTTGTATGTGTGTGACTGTGATATGTGTGTGAGTGTGAACATGTGTTTAGCACAGTGCACATAGGAAGGCAGAGATCACTTTCAGGAATCGGTCTCTACCTTTCTACCTTGATTTGGAGGCAGGATCTCTCCTTTGTTTTTGTCTCTGTATGTGGATGCCAGACTGGCTGGTCCCAGGACTTTCTGGGGAGTTCTTCTCCCCTCATTTCCTGTAGGACTGTTGGGATTAGAGATTCGGGGTTTTATGTAGGTTTAGGGGATCAGTTTTAGGTCTTCAGGCTTGTGCTACAAGCAAGCAGTTTTACCCACTGAACCCCCTCCCCAGTTTGCCTCAGTGACTTTTCACAGCAAACTTTACTCTGAGTTGCAGATTGTTCCAATTACATCAGTGCCCTGTATTCCATGTCCCCTTTAGAGTAGCTGTGGCAAGCCCAGCCATTGGTGGCAGGCTCTTTTCAACTATCTGGAGGCATATTCTCATATTCATTTCAGAATAATGAGATCTTTAAATATTTATTTCTTTCCAATAACTGGGTAGGCCTAGGCTCTTCATTTTAATAAATTCTGTCCAAATAATGGCGAGTCACTGCTTAGAAGATATTGGCCCTGAATCCCCGCATGATAATGAAGCTCACATTTTACCCCCACTAGCTGTGACCTTGGGCAAAGCACACAACTACTCAGGAATGCCTTTTGATAATTATTTTAAAGTTGCCTGCGTAACTCAAAACCTTTGCATGTGTCTTAAGAGACCTGATTAACGTAAGATGGTAAAAGAGAATTAACCACAGAATTACCAACTGGGGCAGAAAGAAACTACTATTTATGACATGAAACTAGTCTTCTTCAGTAACCCCAAATGGTCAGGCACTCTCGACAGAGGCTTATGTTAGAAGAAACTAAAACTACTTATATAAGCAGTATTTATTTGACAAATATTTATTAAAGAGCTGGCATTATGTTTAAACCAAGAAATATAATGACACGCACAAAGAAAACACCACAGGCTCTAAAAGGCAGCCGCCTAGCTGGGAAGCAGATGATTTAGACAAGGAGCAGCAGCAAACCAGAGTAAATATTTCTGTGAGATTCCAGCTATGAAGACATGACATAGAACCCAGATCTAACCTGGGATACAAGGCAGGGAAGACCTGCCGGTGGGTGGGCTGTCTAAGCCAGGAACATACATCCTGTAATTTTTATCTTGGAAGTTATATTGATTGGAACACACAGTAAAAGTATCTGTTTGTCCTATGCCAGCCTAAACACTTAAGACAGAAGCAGCATATAACAGAATCTGAGGTCCGAGTATAAATGTCTTCATTACCACATTATATCAATTGCCTGACTCCAAGTTCACTGACTTTCAAGAGAATTCTTTTCTTGCCTCAAGTTCAAGGGTTGAGGCAACACTGTTACTTAAGAGATAATCATTTATTGTCTCTCTAAACTTACAAACATCCACAGCTGCTGGAAGAGTGTATAGTATGAAACTTGTTGACTGACTCCCGTCTCCTCTTTCCTCTCCTCGCAAGGCCATGTTTGCAGAACAGGAATCACACCAGCAGCTGCCTGGCCCAAGGATTATCATAGACATGAACTTTTCTAACAGGTGTAGTATGTCCACAACAAACCTGACTGTGAGTGTTGTCTGCTGGTCGGAGCAATTGCATCTACACTCACCAAACAGAAAGGATACAGTCTAACCTCCATATGATGCTGAGCGCGTGCCTGCTACAGAGGTAGCGAAGTCACTCGGGAGACTGTCTCACCACAGGACAATCATAAAGAAACTTCACATGTATGTGGAAATCAATCCTCTTTGCAATTTTTTTGATGCCTATGTTGTTTACCGACTAGTTATCAGAGCATGCACCCACCCCAATTAAAAACAGAATGGCAATTTGGAGGTTTCATTTGCTTCAGCTGTAATGACGGTGTTTAGCTTAGTTTCTCTAGCTTAGTTTCTCGTTGGAGCAAGAACAGAGGAGCCCCTTCTTTGAGTTGATGCTCCCAGGCTTTCTCACTCAGTCCTGGCTTTGTTATTTAAGTAATCTTTCTCTACTGTCTTTCCTCTCCAAGGAGATCCAAGGCCCTTTGAGGGTAGGGACTGTGTTCTTCCTTTGGAATGCCAGTTCTGAAACCATGAGGCCTCCAGTGAGCATTTGCTAATGGCTTGCAATGAGTTCCAAAGCTTCAGAATGAACTGGCTACAGGACAAGTCTTTGTGATGCTAGATACTTCACACAGCAGTCCCCAAACTTTAGTATGTACAAAGAAGCTTGTTAAGTGGATTCCTACATCTTGTTTCCAACGATTCTTGTGTTTTGAATCTTACATTTTTTTCTTCTCCACGAATGAATATACTTGCAGTTGTTTTTTCTTTTTCTTTTTACCTTGCAAAACAAATTTAGGAAAACAAGACCTTTGAGGGCCCCGTGACCACACTGATGTTTCCAGTGGGGAAGGAACTGAGGTACGATGGGCTCAGTTCTGCCCTAATTCCTTTCGGTGCACTTACTAGTGCCAGGCTCAACTCCTTCCAGCTCCTGGAATCACATTGGTTAAGACATGCGAAGACTTTATTGCCACTGCACTAGATTCTAGTTTGAGGGTAATAGACAGCTTTAAGTTTATTTCAGATATTATGAGATACAAGGAAAGAAAAAGAAGCAAATGTGACTGATAGTGGCTGCTGGGGAGGGAACAGATGTAGCTTATTAAAAGATGACACGTAGCCCTACGATTCTGTGACAAGAGAGGCCTTAGGGAAGAGTTTCCCATGGAGAAGAGGGCAAGTAGGTGCCAAAGTAAGGAACGTCGGAGGGAGCTGGCGAAAGTCACCCACCAAGGACATTAATTTGGAGGGGTACAAAACTCCTACCTGTCACAACAGTGGGAGGGGGTGCCAGTATCTCTGGTTAAAAGTAACCACATTGTGGTTAAATTAAACTATTTAATTAGTTTAAATTTTTCCATTTCTCTCTCTCTCTCTCTCTCTCTCTCTCTCTCTCTGTGTGTGTGTGTGCACTCGCATGGGGTGTGGGTGTGCATGTGTGTCCTTTCTTTCACATGTAGAGGATAGAGGACAACTTTCGGGAGTCACTTTTCTCCTATTATCTCAGGGGGCCTGAGGATGGACCTTAGGCCATGTGAGCAGGTGGCTTTACCTGCAGAGCCATCCCACCAGTGTACGTTGTTGAGACTTTTTACTCTCAAAACTGGCTGACCCCATGGCTCCTTTGGCTTTGCCAATTTCAGTTGGCAGACTTCGTGTACCAATACCTGAGAACGGAAAGCTAACTCTGAGCTTCCTGGACACTGAAATGATTTATCACTGATTGGATTACCCAAATGTCATCAAATAGAGCTTAATAAATGGTGTCAACTTGTCACAAGGAATTTATAGACTTTCTAAAGAGGGATCCTTCGCCCACAACTCTGAAATAAGTTATGTGACATATTTTAGCCTGATTAGTTATCAGCTGCTGAGCCGACCTGCCCATCCTTCTAAGCGACTTCTGCATATTAATAGTAACATCATGATCACCAAAAAGTATCAAATAACCAAGTGCCCAAGGAAGGAAAGAACAAGGAACAAACATGCCGTTGGCATGTGCCGCTCCATCCCTGGAGGCTGCTTGTGAAGGGAAGAGAGATGCACTGTCTCAGCTCTAGCTGTCACTCACTGGCCTTTCCTTAGCCTCTGCAGAAAAGGGCAGGCTGGTGACAGGTGGGCCTCCTGTGCCCTGGAAATGGGAATCAGCTCAGTTGTAATTCACAAGCTCTACCAGATGGAAAATGACTTTATCTACCTAGAAAGATCTGGACTAGAAACGGAATTGAGTTCTCTGTCTCCTTTCTTGGTGCTGGAGGACTCAGGTCTTTCCTCTGACTGCTGCTTGATTGAATGAGGAGAGAGAGACAGAGAGACAGAGACACAGAGATAGAGATAGGGACAGACAGAGAGAGTCCATGCACAAGCATGTGTGGATGTTTCTCTACATGTCTGTGTGTCTCTGTATTTTGTTTGGATATGTTATGGTAGAATAGTAAATAAGGGAGTTTCCCAAGGATATGAAAAATTGGTTTCTGCTCTTGTATCTGGCCAGTCTGGTTAGCCATCGACAGCTTCCAAACCTGACAACCTGAGAGTAATCTCTGAATACAGAGGCAGGGGCTGCCGTGATGAGTGATGAGCACCCATCGTGGTGGAAATGAGTTGGGGGGGGGGAGAGACTAGAGAGAGAGCAAGTCTATTCAACAGATAAACAACCTCTTCATGCCCATGAGCAGGTGAGTGGTCTCTGTGTACTCATGCCAGGTTTATCATTCTTAGCATCTTGTCTGCAGATGAGGGGTAGGGCCTATGACCAGGCAAAGGGGGTATCTTAAGCTAAACACACACCTGCTTGACTCAGCCTATCACTTAACAAAAACACGCCTTGATTTAATCTCAATAGTAATTTAGTTCACAGTCCTAGGTGACAAGAATATCAGTGCAGACAGCCTATACTCTGCAAAATTCAGGTGCTAGGGGATTAGGGCCACCTGTTGAATTTAATCTTGGAATTATAATGCTAATTCCACCATGTAGCTAAACATAAACAGTACATATTTATCAGTCTTGGGGACCTCAAGCTGGGGAGATGTGAGCGGTTTCCTACATAGTATCTGTAACTGGAGAAACAGTGTGTTTCTGGAGTATCTGTAACTCTCCCCAGTACCTGCAACTGGTCCCCAGTTCTCCCGTGAACCAACAGCAAATCTGACATCTGTTGGAATTCTGGTTCAATGTGCAGGAGCTTATGGTTGTGGTCATCACGCTCAGTGTATCTGTGATTTTCCTGAGGCCTGACATGAGATGGAAGAGAAAACAATAGTCCTGAGTGTCCTGTGGCAGTGTGCTCAGAACAGCGTTCCTTCCTGACTCCCTTCTGTGGCAGCCCGAGAAAAGGTTTTCTTTAGCAGCATCCAACAAATGAATTTCAATCACAGCCTTCTCAAGGCCTTGCATGATGGAGACTCCAGCAAATCTGAATCCAAGAGCAGCTTCCAGGTGCTTGTACAGGCGCTGCACCTTGGGTGCCACGTGGAATGGGTGCCCTGCCCACTTGGCAGGCCAGAGCGGCAGGAGCAGTAAAGAGGCTCATCAAGGCCCCTTTGAGCAGGTCTGCCTTAGCTCCTTGGGACAAAGGGACATGTCCCTTACTGCCTGGGGTTTGCACTTGTTGCTTTGCTTGGTCTCAGTTTACAGCCTTGGAATTGAACTTGTGAGGTGGATTTCCTCCCCTCTTCCTTCCTCCTCTCTCCCTTCTTTCCTCCCTCCCTCTCCTCACTCCTTGCTTTTTCTGTCTTCCTTCTGCCCTTTCTTCCTTCCCTTCATATTTCCTTCCTTCCCTCTTTCTTTCCCTTCTTCCTACTCCCTCCTTCCTTCTTTCCTTCCTCTCCGCTCTTCTCCCTTCCACCTCTCTTCCCCCTTCTCTGCTTCCTTCCTCTGCTCTTTCTTTCCTTCCTCTCTTTCCTTCATTCTTCATTTCCTCCCCTCCTCTTTGTCTTCCTCCTGTTTCTCTTCCCTCTCCCCCCACTCCCACTTCGTTTGGACTTTGACACAGGATATCCCTATGTAACTCAGACCGACCTCAAACTTGCTATTCCCCTGCCTCACACTCCATTGCGTTGGGATCGCAGATGTGAGCATACCACTTGGGAGACGATGTTTTCTAGGGATGAGTCGGGTTGATATTGATGATCGTAGGCCAGGAAGGAGATCCTATGTGAGGAATCCCACGTCACAGCACTTGCAGCTTCCCTTTCTACTACAGAGCACTTCCATCGACAGGCTCCTGCCACACTCGGAAAGGCTGCTGTCTGTCCTAATCACACAACTCTCTGATACACGCAACTTGAGTCAGCACACCAGCTTACATAAGCCTTTTTAAAAGATGACTCTTAAACTCAGTCCTTCTGTTTGGGAACAACTGAACACTGGGCTATTCGAGCTATCTTCTCATATCCATCAGAGCTAACAAGGTATTGGCCTTTTGATATTTCTTATCCACGAACACCTCCAGAATTTGAGGTGGGTTCCTACTGAACGATCGTGAAAATCCAGCACCGTACTTTGTTCATCTCATGCCAGTGACCCTGCCAGTGACCCACACAGAACACCATATCCATCCCCAGCCAGAAGCCAGGGCTAGACTTCTTCTCAGCCACAGCCGTTATCAGCAGCTTGCACATGCAGATCCTGAGTATGTAATCAATCAACAACCAAGAGAACACAGGAAGCTGTGACTGCTAGGCCTGTGCTTTGGCATTTACAGCCTACTCCGAACGGCTTTCTCCTCAGACAGCCCCCTCCTGTCCACCTCTCTGAAGTCTCTCTAAAACAACTTCCACAGTTTCAAAGAAATATCCCTTGCTTCTTCAGGAGGATGTGAGCTCCTTCCTTGGCGAACCCCACAGCACTGGGTACTAGTGCCGACTGCCCATGTTTGTCTATCAGTGTATCTTGTTTCATATCTCAGGACATGCCCAGTTTTCCTCAGGCATTCAAGGATGAGAAAGTTGAGCCCTGCATACAATCCCTTTGGAGCCCCCCATCTTTAGCATTCTATACAGCATAGGTGAGTCTCAATATTTTGATTGTCACTTAAAGTCTGACTTACTCGTGTGTGACAAGAGCTATCTTCTCACACAGAAGGAACATCTGCAAATATTACTTTGGCTCACGTTCATAAAATGCAGTAAGTTACAAAGTAAAAGAGTTGAGAGGTTTCAAGCCATCTTCTAGACAGGGAGAGAAAGTGTGTTTTAATAAAAACACACTGGCAATTCCAAATAATCAGAGACGCATTTAAATTGTATTAAAAGATCTTTGGAATCAGGAAACTTGATTAGGTTTTTCCCAGAGGCTTCCTACGCTGAAACCAGAGAGAGATTTATTTATTAGTCTAAGGAAAGGAGGTTCAATTTAAATGACAAAAAATCCAGCTTATTAATTATTAGCCAAGCCATGCAGTAGCTTCCTGGAAGGCAAAGGAAAACAGGCTTTTAAGCCAATGGGAGCTGAGTATGTTTCCAGCCCTCCATGCCTGCCAGAGCGGGTCTCCCCAGGGACTGGGGCCTTTCAGCCCAGAGCAGTCCCCAGCAGAGATCAGAGGAGAACCTGTGGCACTGAGCTGTGGTAGAGGCTCCCTCTTCTCCCCTCTGGCGGTATAGGAGGAACCGCGGGGCTAGTCCCTGCACTAGTCTGATTTCCTCCTACTCCACCCCTCCGCCGCCCCCCGCCCCTCCAACCCCGCAGGGCTTGGCTGGAAAATACTAGGCTCCAGAAACTGAACATCCATCTGCACCTGCTATTACTGGGTATCCGGATTCTAGACCAGCACCGTTGGGGTTCGGGATCCACTCAGATCATTCCTATTCCCTGATAAACTTTGCATCCCTTCTTGGAATAGAAAGTCATAACTAGCATGCAGCCCTTCCTACCCTAACTGGTGTACCACCTTCCTGCTTCCAGAACTAACAGTTGCTCCCGCGTCTCACCGCCCCAGGAAAGAGGAAGGGTCAGGGGTACAGAGTGCCCAGGCGGAGCGGCGGTAGGGAGGATGGCGCGCAAGCTGTCACCTTGTGGTCGGCTACACCGAGGTATCCGTCTAGCTGCCGGGGTCCTGCGGGGGCGGTTCTACGTGGCTGGGGACTGCTCTCCACAAGCTGCGTGCTGCCAGTCGCGGTCGCCTGCTGCTGCTGCTGCTGCGGGGGCCGCTCCTTTTGGCTGCCGAGGCTGCTGTACACGAGCAACAAGCTGGTGCACATGGTAGTGAGCACTAAACACACTGCCAGACCATGGCGCTGCGGGCGGGCGGGCGAGAGAGAGCAGAAGACAGTGGCTGAGGGTGCACCGCGGAAGCTTGCGTTCCTTATTGACACCCAGCACAGGTCCGGAGCATCCTCCCAGCCTTCCCAGCAGCCAGAGAGCAGAGGTGACATGGTCTTGCGCACCCGTCAGGGATGCTCCTGCATCGCTGCTCGCAGCCCGCGTCTCACAGTGGAGGGCAGGTGGCGCGCGGTGACCAGTGCAAGGGTGAGCGCCCGCCCAGGGTACTTTGGGGAGGAGGTTCTGGTATCCACCTAAGCTGCTGGGATCCCAACCCTCCGCACACCCTCTCTTTTGGCCCCCTGGGGCTTCCTGCAGCGATCCCCGCTAAGTTTGAAATCCGACAAGGAAACCAAGAAAGTCAACGATGGTGCCTCCTCCCCGCCCCTCTGAGTTTGTGCCCAGCGGTCACAGTGGTACACCCTCCATCCCTGGAGAGGTCAGCCTGCTCCTCTGCTCTCTCTAGTCGCCGCTTGGATCACTCGCTAAAGATCCAGGAGCCCAGGCATCCCTAGTGCCCATTCCGGTTCCAAGCCAGGTAGAAAGTTGTCACCAATGACAGGTGACCTCTTGGCACAGGGATAGGTACCCGGTGAGGCTTACCGGATGGTCCCAGAGACCCAGAATCCCAGGGGTCCTTGCCTCTGCTTGGCAGAGTTGGAACAACAGACTCACCATCAGGGTCTTCATTTTGGGCTCCTCTTTTGTGCGGAATTCTCAGGCAAGCGCGTCCGGAGCCACTTTTTCTTGGAGGTTGTCCATGGTGGGTGATGGGGCGGAGGTTGCTCAGATGCCCACCTGGCAGTGACGGCGGCTGAGCGGGAGCAAAAGCAGAGGGACCCGGGAAGCGCTGCTATTGCAGAGATTAGAGGAGAATTAAAACTGAGCCGGACCCTCCGAGTCTCAGCGATCCACACACTGCCGCCTGCCGCCGCCTGCTGGGTCCTAGAGTCCTCTGCAGTCCCCCCTCCCAACCCCCAAACCATCTTTTCAGTGAAGTGGAATTGCTGGGCAAGACAGTTATCATAAAGGTGCACCCATTCCTTGGTTTGAAGATTTATTATCTTTTCATGGGGCTATCAAGCTAAAAAGGACACAGAACCCAGTTTGATCCTGAACACCGTAGCCATTTGAAAATCTACTGAATTTTAGGTTTGTGATTTTAATAAAAACCAAGTTAACCTCGCAAATGTCAATAGATCTATTTAAATTTGCATTTGTGTTTACAGCTTGGCAAATGCTATCACGGGGTTGTTTTCCTTAACAATTACGTTGCTGTAATAATTTCTAGTTGTTTTCAAATGTCCTTCCCTACCTAATTATGTTTTGACAAATTGTTTGTCTCATGCTTCCTTTGGACCATACTCTTTCATGTAAATGACTTCATTCATCATTTGCTTCCAAGAACACAATTTATATTTCTACTCAACCTTTGAGGTCTCTGGTGCTCATTTAAATGATTTTAAAGTTTTTGAAACACTCGGTGCATTCTATTCATGTGATTAACCAGGAACTGTAGAGTCTTCCTAATGTCAGTGAAGAAATATTATCTGTTGAAGATAAAAGATGATCTTGCATTCTAACCTGAAGGCTCTGATGCGACCCTCCTGCTGTCTGGTGCACTGACAGTGTATATACTTTCACAGTCAGGGCTTGGATTCCAGTTAAAAGCCGGGTCATTGTTTAGTGCTGAGGAGTTCAGATCAGTGACCTGTTCTAAGCATGCTCTTGTCCCTACATCTAATTAGAGCAAGCGTTTGTTAAACCTCTAAGTTAGCTGAAAACATATTTCAGCCATGTGAAATTATTTGTCTTAATGTCTCTCTTAACACTGTACCTTCATCGGTGTGAGACTGAAGATCACATTAAGAAAGATCAGCAGGCCACCCGAACCATGGGCAGGCAGAGTGAGAGCTTCCCGAGGCCAGCAGAGCCTTTGCAACCTCCCCCCCCCTTTAATCTTCTCTAATCTACCGCTGGACGGATGGCACAACTGGGACTATTTTTAACTTATAAGGCCTACTTCCAAACTCCATTAACAAAGTTAAAATTATCGGTTGAGTAATGAACAATCAGGAGACAGAAACACACTCCATGGAGCCTCTCAAGAAAAACACAAAAATTCAAAGTGCTGTCCGATGTTGCCAGCCGTGCGGTTAGCTATTTATTCAATGTGTGCTCTGGGCATGAATAGTGCCCGTTGTCTGGACAGGAAAGGCAGCAGGCAGAGGAGAATCTTATCGGGTCTTGGCAATTTATTGTATGGCTGCACTTGACACTCAAATTAATGAAACAAAGGACCAACTTGATGAATCATTGCAAGCAGATTATCTGTGTTTCTCCATTGTGGCTTTCGAGATGCAGCCAGAGAAAGCTCCTGCCTTTCTCAGATTGTTCTCCTCCATCTAGCAAGTTACCCAGTGACTGATAAAAACACTTCTCATATATTTTGCGCTGCCAAAGAGAGACATCATATTTGTGACTTAAGCTCATGGCGGCACGTTGGACATCTGTTACACAGTGTGTCTGACCAGACTCATTAAGCTTATGCTTTCCCCCTCCTCCTGGGATGGCAGTTAGCTGGTCACAAAATTACCTACAAAATGAGTACATTTAAATTTTTAATTCTGAGCTTGGTTTAAAGGACTCTAAGGTATCTGGCTTTCTGATATTTGATTAGGACTCTTTGATTTGGTAAGACTCTTGGAGGGATTCTGGCTTGGGAGTCTAATGGACGGGGAGGGGGGGTAGTGGCAGAGGAGGGTGAGGAGATTAGGAATGGAAGTCAATTCAACTTGATGATTGTGTGGTTGTCACCTGTCACTTGATAGTTCTGTTTGGGAAACACGGTGGTGGTGGTGGTGGTGGTGGCATCGGGGAACTGGGGGGAGGAGGAGAATTAAGCCCCAAAGTCTTTCTCTAAGGGCTCCAAACTCTGTCTCTCTTTGTCTCTCTGTCTCTCTGTCTCTCTGTCTCTGTCTCTCTCTCTCTCTCTCTCTCTCTCTCTCTCTCTCTCTCTGTAGTAAATTTAATGAACAGTCAATGGAGGCGCTCTATAGATTCAATATATGTTTAACCAGCATCTACTTTGTTATGCACCTACTGTGAGCAAGGTAACAAGGCCTGGGTCTGCTCTTCTAAGGGAACAGCCGTCTATATTCAGGGGTGAACTTTTATGTACACAATAGGGAGCAATCAATGTACAGATTTGTTTCTTCACTTTGCCTCCTACTTCATTGAGATCTGTGCTTTTCATGGCAACATTTAGGTTGCACAGCGAGGTGGATCTCTGTGTCTGAGGCTAGCCCAGTCTGCATGTCAAGTCAAGACTACACAGTGATACCCTATCTTAAAAAAAAAAAATCCAAGAAGTTTGAGATTTCAAGGGTATCCTTCTGCATTTTTGTACCTTTATGCAAACCTTTCAATTATTGAGCTGACTAGCCAGAATGAGTATATAGGCAAATTTATAAGTATTTGATTGACTTGGAGGAGGAAGACAGGTAGACAAGTCAGTGAAGGTTTCTGGTTTGTCTAGCTTATATAGTTCAATCCAGAGTGAGTGGACAAGTCACAATTTGCCTCCCAAACCCAGGTAGTGAGACAGATTTCTCACCATTTCAAACCTTGCCACATTTCTACCTGCCCACTATCACATCCAATCAAATCGGTTTCCATCTCTGAAAAAAAAGACTGGGAAAGAAATTGAGTGTTGCAAAATGTAGTTTCTGTGATAAAAATAAGCTGAGAATTGTTGAAACAAGGTATGTCCTAGGTGATGAGGAATCTGAAATTTGGAGGGGATTTCAGCTTTGCACAGGGTCTCAAAGAGCACAGAGATACTAGAGGAGAAAGAAAGACACACCACAGGCTGCCCACCAGCTCTACTGTGGTTTCGCAGAAAAAGGTCCTTTCATTATGTGTGTATGTATGTGTGTGTGTGCACGTGCACATGTATGTTCATATGTGTGTATGTGCTTGTATGTTCATATGTGTGTGTATGTGCTTGTATGTTCATATGTGTGTGAGTGTGTTTGTGTGCATGTATTTTCATAGATGGGTGTGAGTGTGTGTGCATGCATGTTTATATGACTGTGAATATGCATGTATCTTCACACATGTGTGTATATATGCTTATATGTGTATGGGTGTGTGCATATGTGTTCATATGTGGGTGTGAGTGTGTGTGCATGTATGTTCATATGTGTGTGTGAGTGTGTCTGTGCATGTATGTTCATATATGTGTGTGACTATGTGTGCATGTATGTTCATATGTGGGTGTGAGTGTGTGCATATGCATGTATGTGCACATTTGTGTGTGTATATATGCTCATATATGTGTGTGTATGTGCATATATGCTCATATGTGGGTATGAGTGTGTACATGTATGTTCATATGTGTGTGCATGTATGTTTGTATGTGGATGTGAGTGTGTGTGCATGTGTGTGCTTGTGTGTGTGTGTGTGTGTGTACATGGCACACATATAGAGATCAGAAGACAACCTTGAATATTGATCCTCTGGTTCACCTTTTCTTTGAGACACTGTTTCTCACTGGCCTGGAATTTCACCATGCAGGCCGGGCTTGCTGGTCCTGGAAGCTTCCAGGACCCCAACTATCCTCACCTTCAATCTTGCTGTCACTAAGGTCAAACCTTGTCCTGGGGATCTAGACTCAGGCCCTTACACTTGAGAGGCAAAGTGTTTGCTGACTGAGCCTTCTCCCCTTAGCCCGTCATACATTTCTAAGATAGATGGAAGACACAAGTTAGTGTAACAGAAGTTAGGTTGGAGTTAGGGCTGCTTTTTACATCATAGTCTCAGAAAAAAAGAAGAAATTTCAGGAAGGTACAAGAAAAGTAATGCATTTAATGATGGTAGAAAGTCCTGGAACAAGTCTGACATTCACTCATCTGTGCTGTAAAGTTTACTTAACTTTCTTCATTTCATAGGCTAGACCCACGGGCCTGGATGGCAGAATTAAGTTCTTACTGAGTTCTTAGAACAGGGCCCTCAGAGCTTGGATTGCAGCTCCTACAGCTTACTAGCTCTGAGAACATGGTGTGTCACTCAGCTGTGCTTTGACTGTATGTTCAGAGGTATGTGTGTGATGCATTTGTTTATGAGGGTGTGTTTGTGTGCTTGTGGGGACTCACATGCCACAGCACACATGTGCAGGTGATAGGGCAACCTTGGGTGTTGATTCCTCTTGTTTGGGTGTTGACAGGGTATCTTGTTCACCACTGCCTGACTGACTTGAGAGCTCCCAGGGATCCTCCAGTCTCCACCTCCCATTTGGTTGTAGGCACATGGGGATCACATACACACTTGGCTTGCACAGGGCTCTACAGAGCTCAGGCAGGTCCTAGTGCACTTGCACAGCAAACACTGCCCACTGAGCCATCTCGCCAGCCCCAGTGCGATAAGTTTGAAAAGGACAGACAGCTGGAACCACACAGATGGGGCTTGGAGCTGGTGTGAGTGGGGCAGAGATAACAAGTGTGGATTTAGCTATCATCTGTACGAGACATCAAGGCACACAACAGTTCAGGCACTCTGTTGGTCTGAGAGGCAAGGGTTGAGCCCTGAATGTGGATGGATGTGATCATCTGGGAACGAGCCAGCACAAAGGAGAATCCCATACCTGAGCTCTGAAAGCTTCATGTGGCGAGAAAAGGACTTGTATATATCAACCACGATACTGTCATTTAGGTGGCTGATTATTCAACTTGGTTGGATTCTCTGTGATAAGGCAGTTAGTCATTTATGTTCTCAAAATAGTTTTCAAATTCTATCATTCCAAACATATTTAATCATGTTTATTTCTGTGGTTATCACTTAACCTCCCCTTCGAAGTATATATTTTTTTAAGAACTGGGACAATGTTCCATTGCCTACATATCTATCAAGTCTACTGCAAAGCTGAGAATGGTAATGTCTGTCATCTCTTATTAATCAGCAGTATTCTGAGAGCTTTGCACATATTAATTCACATAGACTTCTATTAGTTATTTTCTAATGGCTGTGATCAAAACCCCTGGCAAGAAGTAAGTTAAGAAGGGAAGGTTTGTTTTGGCTTACAGTTTAGAGGGATACAGTCCATCACAGCAGGGAAGGTGAAAGGTGAGTTGCCAGAAGCATCAGGAAGCTGTTAACCTTGCAGCCACAGTCAGGAAGCATAGAGATGAATGTTGTGCCCAGACACCCTCTCTGCCTCCTATTCAGTCTAGGATTCCAGAGCTATGGATTAGCCCCTCCCACCTTAGGGATGGTTTTTCTGTGCTCTTCAGTTAAATTTTTCTGAAAACACCTTGTAGACACTCCCAGGAGCATGTTCCCATGATGCATCAGTTTCTCTTTTCATTGTCGTGACCAACAAAACACCCAACAAAAAGCAGTTTAAGGAAGGGTTTATTCTTATCACAGTACCAGGAGGATAAAGTCCCTTGTGGCTGGGAAGGCATAGATGTAGGAGAAGGAGCATGGCTGATACTGTTACAGTCGTGGAATCGGGAAGCAGAGAGGGAACAGGAAGTGGGGCTAGGCTATAAAACCCAAGGCCAACCCCTAGTGACCCACTTCCTCTAGTGAGGCACCACCTACTGAAGGTTCATGGCCTTCCTAAAAAGAGTCATGAGTCAAGGATCCAGTGTTTAAATAAATGAGCCTATGGGGACATCTCGAACATTTCATTACAATATGTGGTAATTGATGGTTTATTCTAAAGGTTGATATTGAAGATTAACCATCACTTGATCCAAAAAACAGCCACACGAAAGAGGTATTTTAACTCTCTCTGTATTGCAGATGAATAAACCAAGTCAGATTCAATGCTCTATCACCAGATAACAACTGGCTATGCTTAGCTTTAAAAAACATTTGTTAAAAACCAAGTGAATAAGAATTTTATAAAGCTTTTCACATTCGGGTTCTTGTACTGACTTCTAACTTGGACTGATTTGGGAGAAATTATTCAATGTGTAATCTGTAGATAGCATAACTAAAAGCAATCCTCATTTTATCATAGACCTATTGCTGTTTTTACCTTTCATAGCTGTACATGCTGGGGTGATGGATCCGTGGATCTAGTGCTCAGCTTGTGAGCATGAGGAACAGAGTTCAGATTCCCACCTATAATACCAACTGCAAGGGAGGCAGAGACAAGGATTCCCCAGAGCAGGCTGGTTAGACAAGCTAGCTTAAATGGTGAACTGGTCTGTGAGAAACTCTGCTGGGATAGATTAGGGAAGAGTGGTCTCATACACACACACTCACATGTACACATACATCTCCACACTCATGTACATACCACACCCACACATACACGAAAGAGAGGTCTGTGTACATAGGAGATGGGTAAACTTTTGCTGTATTGTTCTGTGAGTATGGACAGAATAGTTGTCAAAGCACAGATTGTGTCCATGGTCTTAGAGATAACCATCTTGCTTCCCATCAGCCATATTGCCTACCACCCCTCAAAGAAGCGAGAAGATCCCCATAATTGATTTTTCTAACTATAGATTAGCCTCTCCTGCTCTTTCACAATATAGATGATGCTGCAGCCTACCAACATTTTTGTCTGATTTCTTTCATATAGTGTCATATTTCATGGTCTATTCATGTTGAATACATTAAAACGTGCTCTTCTTTGTTCCTTGGCATTATTATGTAAATACAGCACTGTTCTCAAATCCATTCTCCTGTTCATGTGTCTTTGGACTATTGCCTGTTTGTTATGAATAAAGCTATTAGGAATTGTCTTGCATAGGTCCTTTTGTGGGTTTGTGTTTCCATTTTTCTTACGTGATTCTTGAGAAGTGCAGTTCTTGGGCCACAGGATAGATGCATGGTTAATCTACAAGACACTGAGGAGCTGTTCAAAGACATCTAGACCCTTTGAACAATGAATCAGAGTCTGAGTTGTCACACATTCTTGTCAGCTCTTAGTGTGGCCAGGCTTCTTAATGTCTTTTGAGACCATGTGAAAAATAACATCTTTTCCTAGTACCCAAGATCCTTCTTGACAGTGTGGCCACATGCTCTTTTCAGCGTAAGAACCCACTGAAGGGGTTATGGGGGGGTTGTTTTTGGTATTGACAGTGTTTCTAGTCACTGTCTGAGCCTGGGGAAGCCCTTAACCTCCTGGATCTTCTCATCTCGACCTGGAGCCCCACCCACCGCCCCTTTCATGACCTATAGGCAGAGGGAAGGCCTCTCTCTTAATGATTATACCTTTTGGTTTTATTTTCTTCTTTTGAGACAAAAATCTCCCTATGTAGTCTAGGCTGGCCATGACCTTTGCCTAGCCTCTTGAGAACTGGGATTGCAAGACTATACCACTGTGCTTGGCTGTAAGGCTCCTCTTGACTACTTTCAGCTTGGAATGACACAGACCAGGAATATTCCAGTCTCTGACACTTAACTGTCATGCGACTAAGAGAAGCCATTGATAAGTATTCTCGATTTTCTCATTTGTAGCAGGTGGATAGTCAGACTGTTCGAGCAGAGTGGCTGCATAGTCAGAATACACTAATTATGTAAAGTGTCCATCACTCTTCTGGGTGCACAGATGGATCAATCTACAGGCACATTTTTCACAGGGGACTGGCTGTGTGGTAGAAAGGGAGGCATAGCTATTCTTCAAATGTTTATTGAGCTTGTAATAAAAATAATAGTTAATACGTATCTCCGGCTGCTGTCAGGCTGCGTGCTCATGGCAGACACCAGCTTATTTAATCTTCACAACGACCCTCTGAGGTGAGAGCCACATCTCCATTTTATCAACAAGGAGATTGAGATGGAGAGCCACGAGGCCATTTGTCCAAAGTCATGTGACCAGAAAGTGACAAGCCAAGGTTTGACCAGGTCCTTTTGATAGATGAGGCTTCCCATAATGTCAATTCACTGTTTTCAAAATACTCAGTCTGGCCCCTGGAGATGCAGAGAGGAGTTAGAGAGTTCTTACTACAGAGGTCTGCCACCCAGCAAGCAGAGAGGGAAAGCTGAGTAACACAGAAGATGGACAGGGTTCCGCCAACCTTCCACAAGAATCCCCAAGCTCCGCCTGATGTTTGGTTGTGGCTCTCTGCATCTGCCTCCATCTGCTGCTGAATGAAGCCTCTCAGGAGACAGTTATACTAGGTTCTTGTCTGCAAGCACAGTAGAATATCATTAACAGTGTCAGCAGTTGACTCTCTCACATGCATGGGTCTCAAGTTGGGGTAGTCATCCGTTTGTCATTCCCTCAGACTCTGTTCCATCTTTATTCTTGCACATCTTGTAGGCAAGACCAATTGTGGGTTGAAGGTTTTCTTGGTGGGTTGATGTCATCTTCCCTTCTCCTGGCTATAGGAGGTGGCTACCTCAGTCTTTATACCTCCCTCTGGTAGGAATCTCAGCGAGGGCCATCCCCCATAGATTCCCTGTATCAGCCCACCCCAGGCCTCTGGCTGGTTATCAGAAATGCCTCCCACTGATTTCTTTTCTTACCCCCAGGCCTCTCCTGCCATCCCCTGACTGATTTCCCATTCCTATTCCCCTCCTCACCCCCTCTCCCACCCAGTTCCCGCTTTCCATCCACCTCTGATGACTATTTAGTGTCCGTTTCCGAGTGAGATTCTTGAATCCTCTCTTGGGACCTCCTTATTGCCTAGATTTTTTTGGATCTGTAGATTGGTGCATGGTTATCCTGTACTTAATGGCCAATATTCACTTATAAGTGAGTGCATACCATATGTTTCTCTCTGGCTTTGAGCTATCTCACTCAGGATGATATTCTCAAGTTCCATCCATTTGCCTGAAAAATTCATGATGTTCTTGTTTTTAGTGACTGAATATTCCATTGTGTAAATGTACCACACCTCGTTGTCCATTCTTCAGTTGGAGGGTATTTAGGTGGTTTCCAGTTTCTGTCTCTTATGAATAAAGCTGCTGTGAATATCGTTAAGCCTGTGTCCTTGTGATAGGATGGGGCATCTTTGGGTGTATGCCTAGGAGTGTATAGCTGGGTCTTGAGGTAGAACTATTCCCCATTTTCTAAGAAACCACTAAATTAATTTCCACAGTGGTTGTACAAGTTTGCACTCCCACTAGCAAACACATCCTCTCCAGCATGTGCTGTCTCTTGAGTTTTTGATCTTAGCCATTCTCAACAGGTGTAACATGGACTCTTGTTTTGATTTGCGTTTCCCTGAAGGCTAAGGATATTGACCATTTCTTTAAGTGTTTCTTGGCCTTTGAGATTCCTCTGTTAAGAATTCTCTGTTTAGCTCTGTACCCCATTTTTAAATTGTGTTTTTTGGTTTGTTGGTGTCTAATTTCTTGAGTTCTTTTTATATTGTGGATATTAGTCCTCTGTTGGAAGTAGGGTTTCCCGATCTATAGGAAGTCGATTTGTCCTATTGACGGTGTCCTTTGCCTTACAGAAGCTTTTCCGTTTCATGAGGTCCCATTTATCAGTTGTTGATCTTAGAGCCTGATCTGTTGATGTTCTGTTAGGAAGTTGTGTCCTGTACCAAAGCGTTCAAGTCTATTTCCCACCTTCTCTTCTATTAGATTTAAGGCGTTTGGATTTATGTTAAGGTCTTTGATCCACTTGGACTTGAGTCTTATGCAGGGTGATAAATAGGGATCTACTTGCATCCTTCTACACGTAGAAATCCTGTTAGACCAGCACCATTTATTGCAAGCCAGAGGGGTCAAGAACACCACAAGAAGACCTACAAATTCAACTAATCTGGGCCCATAGGAGCTCATAGAGCTGGTGCCGCCAATCAGGGAGCATACAGAAACTGCTGCACGTAGACCCCCTACACATTATTGCAAATGTACAGCTTGGTCTTCATGTGGGTCCCTTAATGACTAGGTCTCTGTTCCCTGCCATTGGATCCCCTTCCTCCCCTTTGGATTCCCTGGCTGGCCCTCAGTGGGTGAGGATGTGTGCCTAGTTCTGCTTGGATAAGATGTCTCAGGGTGTGGTGGTACTCAAAGGGGTTCTCTACTGAGGAGAAGGGGGGTCGGCAGTGGGGGAGGGTTTGTAAGGGTGGGACTGGGAGGACTGGGAGGGGATGCTGGGATCGGGATGTAAGGGGAAAATGATAGTAAGTTATTGGGGGACACTGTAGAAGAGTCACACAGACAGACAGACACATAGGCCTGGGGGAAAGCTCAGACAGATCCACAGAGGGAAATGCTTGGCTAGCTCTCAGGGATTCCAGAAGCAGAAGAAAACACTGCCAGTATTTCCAGGCAGAAGAAGAACAAAACAAAAGCATGGAATGTGGAACCTCATCCTCGGGGCTGTGAACAGACAAGCCAACAAAAGCATGGAATGTGGAACCTCATCCTGGGGGCTGTGAACAGACAAGCCAGGGTTGGGTGGGTGTCGCCTCCAAGAGGGACTGTGCAGTGGTGCAGCCTGGGCTTTCTCTTGGGATTACACTGAGGTGGTACCGCAGGTTCTATGCTGATTTTTACAACATCCTTGAAAATGACCTGCAAGTAGTTTGCTTTATACAAATCAGAATATCGTAAGAATTTTCCAGTAT
Organism: Rhynchomys soricoides; assembly: GCA_019843965.1. Classification (NCBI taxonomy): domain Eukaryota; kingdom Metazoa; phylum Chordata; class Mammalia; order Rodentia; family Muridae; genus Rhynchomys; species Rhynchomys soricoides. Next base: position 16,808,977 of record JADRCH010000011.1, read on the forward strand.
ATCTCTGTCTATATAATATACAAATATATGATATATAATATATTTATATATCACATACTCATATATTTTGTTCTGTATAATAATACTGTTATTATTTATTCATCTTTATCATATGTGTGTGTGTGTGTGTGTGTGTGTGTGTGTGTGTATTCATCTATGTAATAAAGCATGGATGTCTCCCCAGTATTGGGAGGAGAGGCACAGACCCAAGGATAACAGAGACTTGTTGGCCATCAGCCAAGCGAAGCACAAAATAAAACAAAACAAGAGCTCCAAGTTCAGCCTGTTCTTGAACTTACATGTATCTGAGGATAAGCAGAACCCCTGGAGTCTTCTGCTTCTACCTTTGCTTGTATGCAGACTTGCACCAGCATGCATGGCTTTGTCTAGAAATTAAAGGACCGACCCTGAAGGGTTGTGTGGCAGCTGTGTGGGTCCCTGTGCTCTGGCTGGATCAGACCATCATAGGTGTGGTTGCTTGTGGAATGAGACATCCTTGTGTTTTTGGTAAAGCCTGTAACTTAAGAGAAGCAGACGCAGGAGGGAATCCTGTTAGCACTCTCAACGTGTCTGCAATGTGAAAGGTGTGATTCATATAAATGCATCTTCCTGCTTCTCTTCCCACACTAATTTATATCAGCTGCATCGTATTCCTTTAGCCTAGAAATGTTGCATATTCTATTTTACATAAATGATTTCACTTAAACGGTAGTACAATGTTAAAAATTTAAAAGTTAGAGTTTTGTGTGTGTGTGTGTGTGTGTGTGTGTGCATGAATGTGTGCACACACTTTTCCCACTGAGCCATCTTCCCAACTCTCAGGATCAGTATTTTGTAAGTCATTTTTCAAATTCCCTTTTTGAAATGTCTGGAGCTTCCAATTCTTTGCTCCCCTGGGAACTAGATCTGTGATACTACCCCATCTTACAAACATGAATAAACTAGGACCCTGAAGAAGACACCAAAGCTTTGTACAATCCGTGTATGACCTCAGCAAAGGAGATGGCAATGCTGCTTCCCTTCGAGGAGGATTTTAAAGATACAAACGAGAAAATGAGAACCTGAATTTCTGGTATATTTAGTTGTATTAGGCAATATTTATTACTGTAACAAAATACCCAAAGCAGGCTGTCTTTACAAAATAAAGAGGTATATTTAGCTCAGTTTTGAGGATTTGAGGGCAAGGCTTGGCTGGGTTTGCTAAGAACCTGTGGTGGGAGACAGAGAGTATCAGGTGGGAGGAAGAGATTTCCTCTCAAAAGAGGAATCTTGAGAGAGACTCAGGGGTCAGGTTCCCGGTTAATTACAACTTGCTCTTGGGAGAGAAAATTCACAGCATTCTTTTGCAAGGACAGTGATATCTCAATGTTCCCACTTAAAAGTAATCTATATGTTTGTGTTTTGTGTGTGTGTGTGTGTGTGTGTGTGTGTGTGTGTGTGTGTGTGTGTGATGTTCATGTAGTGCCTACAGATTTCACAAGAGGGAATTGGATCTCCCAGAACTGGAATTGCAGATGACCGTGAGCTGCCTGTGAGTGCTGGGATTTGAACCTGTGTTCCCTGCAATATGATCTTAACCACTTAGCCACCTCTCCAGCCTTTCAGTTCCTAGTGTGTAAAGGGCCGCACCATCTCCAATACACCATGTTGGAAAACAAGAATCCAATACAGGAACCTTCAGGAAAATTTCAACTTATATCACAACCAAAGCATTCCTCTTCCACCAACTCTTTCTGCTGGATGCTTCTGTGAGCTCCTCTGTACATACAAGGAAACTGAGGTACAAACTGGCACTGTGTATTGTCCAAGCACATATAACTTATGTGGCAGTGCTAGTGCTTACCTTGTCACATAATAATAAGCTTTTATAAAAAGCCTTTGTCACTATAAACTATAAATATATATAAATAAATATAATATAAAATATCTCTCCCAGAGGCTCACTACTCAGATTAAACTCAGAGACAATCCTGTCGATGGATGAAGAAGCTCAGATCTCTTCTTCCTCTTTGAGGAAGACACTGAGCCAGAGCCTTGGAAACACAGCATAGAATCCTGTCCTCCCTAAGGCAGATGGAGAAAGCAAACTCATGCTCTCAGATCCCTGTACAGCATTCTGCTTGTAGGGCCTAACATGTCTTAGTGGCTACTTGGGAAGGACCTCTCCTGCCTTCCCCACCCAATAAACCAATAAACAGTGCATCTCCCACTGACAGATAAGACCAAGGGCATGACAGGTCATTTTGTTGGGCTAATTTTTATGAGATACTGTCATCAGTCCATCATCTGTATAGCTGGATGCTTTCACATTAAAGTTTATACTTATGTGCCAACATAAAGAGTTTCAAATTGTTGATTTGTTTGTTCATTCACTAAACAAATACTGTTTGATGACAAAGAATGAACGAGACATTGTGCTAGGATGGGCTGAAGACACCAGTCAATAACCTAGTCACCCATGCTAATGTCTCCTCTTTCTCAATCACATCAAGGAACATCTACAGGTACCCTCACGTGCTTGGACCCACTGTGTGCAGTGTAGATGACCATCTCACCCGGGCACTGCTGCTGTCACCTAGGCTAACTTTTCATGAGCATTTACTTTTCTTTGCAATCTGCAGAGAAGCTTTGGTCTCTTTTAGCAGAGTGTCTCTGAGGGGACCAAGCTGCTGCAGCAGTCCTTGACAGCTTGCTAGGTCATGGGACTTAACATAGTAGGTCAGTTGCCACCTGGCAAAGGCCCCCAACCCCATGTGATCTCACTCTCTCTGAAGAGTAGGGTAGCTGAAATGAATACCACAAGTGACTCACCATCTACACATGATTCCACACCAAAGGCTCAGATACATGGAAGCCTTTTCTTCTTTTTGGTAAGTTATCGAATAGAATTTATGAACCTTCCGATTTATGGGGTGGGAATGAAGCCCGTAAGATCGAGGCGCTAAAACTCCATTCCCACAACTTTGCTTGACTTTTTTCAGCCAAATTTTTGTAACCTAATAATGCTTTGTAGTTGTAAAAGTTATTTCCACTGTGAACATTTGGTTCTGTGGTTGGTGCTGTCCCACACTGTAACTAGACAAACACATGACAGAGCAGGTTTATGCTGTGTGTATAAACACGGAGCCTGGATGCACACACCTGCAAGCGTAAAGACCAATGGCAAGGATTGACCCCTCACTTACCCTGGACTAAGTGTTCATAAAGGTTCTTCTGTGTGGTGGCGGCACACCCTGCGTGGTGGCAGCACACCCTGGGTGGGTAGTACCAAGGTTCCAGTTTCTCGGGCGATGATGGACTGAGAGGCTGAGGGCTGTGGCACGGAGTGTGGAAGCCTCATTAATAGCAATGGGCATCCAGAGATAGCTTGCTGGGCTTAGAAACCCTAAGAAGAGAGGGTTTCAGTCACAGTGAAATGTCACAGTGCCAAGGGTGACACTGAGAAAGATGAGGATAGCTTGGGGGTGGGGAGGTTAGGGGTACCCTATAGATCAAGCCTTTATTTCCTGTGATTGGGTTAGGAGGATAAATGGGCTTAGGTTTGTCTAGTTTCAGTCCTCAAAACAGGCCAAGTGTCCCTAGGTGTCTGGCACCCAGTCTTGGCATCATTAGGACAAGCAGATTAACATCTGATGAAGAGAGCTCAGAGAAAAACTGTGATCCTAGCCCTTAGAGGGAGCAAGATGAGAGAATCTGGAGTCCAAGGACTCTGTAGCAATATAGGCAGGCCCTGTCTCAAGAAAACAAAACAACCCAACACAACAAAACCGTACCAACAACAGGGAGAATTGACAGCAAATGGATATAAATAGGAGCAACAGACAAAGCAAAGGTCATCGATAGCACATGCATGTTCCCACGGTAGCTGATGCTTGTTGTCTGTGGGAAGTGGTCAACTGTTGGAAGGCCTACTATGTCAAAGCATCAACATACACAAAATAAAAAGTACAGTGTATACACATGCGTGGGGTCAGGGCAGCCAGAAAGAAAAGAACCTCGGGGTAGAGGGATGGCACCCCTTGGTGGGTGAAGGCTGGGGAAAAAGCTGGCCAGACTTTAGTATGTTAAAAGAATATGACCTCAATGACCAGGGAGTGCTGAAGCATCCAGAAGGGGGACAGAGGTCAAGTCATGGAGGTTGACTGCTTAAGAAGTCTGTACTTCATTCTAAGGCCAGTGGTGGAGGACAGAAAGGAAGAGTGACTTTTGTTTACTTCCGTTTGTTAAAAAATCCTTCCTCCCAAATCTTCGCTACTTAAAAGATTAATGATGTTTCAGATTCATCCTTGTAAGATAAATGGGTTGATATGCTCAGAACATTTGGGTATTGTGTGAAGCTTGGTTACTCTTTTATTCCTAGGGATTATAGACCCTTAGTGGTCTCTTTGTAGTGTCAACCCAGCAGCCAGTGCAGAGCAAAGAGGCATTTCTCTCTATGAGCCCAGAGCCCCAGTTACCATGCTGAGTCACACAATCCCACCAGGAGATGCCCAAGGGTTTAACACGCTCTCTGGAGCCAGACAGTGGCTGTAAAACTCTGACACTGTGCACCTTGAGATAAGTTATTTAATTTCTTTTTCTTCATATATAAAATGGAATCAGGGCTATCCAGATGGCTCAGGAAGTAAGGTGCTCGGTGAGCAAGCCTGAGGAGCTGGGTTTGCATCCCCAGCACCCAAAATGGGACAGGAGGAATGGTATGGTAGAGCACCCTTGTAACCATCTTACTGGTCAGGTGGAGATACTAGGAGCTCTCTGGTCATCCAGTATTGATGAATTGATAAGCTCTGGGTTCAGTCAGAGATCTTATCTCAAAATATAAGGTAGGCAGCAGTAAGAGAAGACAGCTGACATGGGTCTCTGCCTTCACACACACACACACACACATGTGCAAGTGCACGCACACACGTGAACACACAACACGTGCACACACACACCTATGCTCACGAGATTGATTTACAGGACCGTCTATGCCAGTCTTGGCTCCTCTAACAGTAGTGCTAGGCATTCGTGTGCTAGTACAAATGCTGGACCGTAATGACATCACAACAACATGAAGGACAGTGGGGCATATCACATAGGCAGCTTACTGGCATTGCTATGACATCAGTGTAGGGGAAGCTAAGACTCTTAGGTACTGAGGGTGAGAACAATGAAGGCATTGTTCTCTGCAAATGAATGTCCTCTGTGATGGAGTCTTGTCCATCACTATGTCTAGGTGATAGATTCAGTCTGTTTGCTCACTGCTCATCTGTAGGAGTGAGATGCAGACATTTGAGAACCAAAGGAGAAGGCAGTGCTGTCTCGCATGATCACATTGGATAGACGTTAACTGGTTTTGGTTCTTGCTTTAGTTTATTTCACGCGTGTACACTTGCATGTTCATGTACAGAGGTCAGAATTCAAACTCAGGTGTTTCTTTAATTTGTGTTTGGTGGTTTTTTGAAACGGGGTCTCGCATTGGCTGGAGCTGGCCATTTTAGCTAGGCTGGATGAACAACGAGGCCTGTGAGCCCCCTGATCTGCCTCTGTAGTACTGGAATTCTTATGGGTTTGGGGTATTGAACTCCCACCCTCGTGTTTGCATACCAGTACCTAACTGGGGTGTCTCCCCAGCCCAGTTCTGCCTGCCTTGTGAAGCTCGGACCTTTGCATTGGAGGCCACCACTGCCACCCTACCCTTCCAGGTTCTTCCTAGTATTTGGCCATCACATAAGGCATTTGTTTTTCAGATGGGTTGATTCCTGACTTGCAAGGCAACATTGGGTCAGAGAGAGTGGGGACAGTGGGTGCTGCTAGGGGGTGCTGCGTACCATCCTAACTGTTGTGTCCTTTGATAGGCACAGCCACTAAGTGGTCACATGTTTAGACCATGCACGTCTGTTCAGTGACGGGGATGATGCCTCCAAACAAGGGAACACAGTTATCTAGCCCTTACTTACATTTCCTTACATATGTACACAAACACACTTATGCATGCATACATGCTTATACACAGGGGTACATATACATGTACATAAATACATGCATAAGTGCATACATATACACATGTACACATCTTTACATATACACATAGATGTATATGTACATATGAAACATGCATAGATACTATACATAGATATGCAAGCATACATATGTACCTGGATACATTGTAAAACACCACCATAACTTGACATTGGAACTCAAAACTTAAAAATGTGTAATTATTTTGAGGTTTATGAATGGTATTTTATTACTTAATCTTTTAGTCATTATGAAGAAAGGAATTTTTAAAAGGTAGCTTTTCTATTATTTATTTATTTAATTCACATTACGTCCTGATTACAGCCACCCTCCCTCCTCTCAGTCTCATCCTTACCCCCTCCCCCATACCTCCCTGCTTTTCTTCTTGGAGAAGGGGAGCTCCCCCCCCCCCCATGGGTACCAACCTTCCTGACACATCAAGTCCCAGCAGGACTAAGCACAACCTCTACCACTGAGGCCAAAAAAGGTAGCCTAGCTAGGGGAAACAGATCCAAAGGAAGGCAACAGAGTCAGAGACAACCCTCTCTCCAATTGTCAGAGGACCCACATGAAGACCAAGCTGCACGTTTGCTATATATATGTGTAGGGGGCCTAGGTCCAGCCTGTGCATGCTCTTTGGTTCAGTTGTGGTTCAGTTTCTGTGAGACCCAAGAGTTCAAGTTAGACTTTGTAGCTCTTCTTGTGGTGTCTTTAACCACTCTGGCTCCTTCAATCCTTCCCCTGACTCTTCCACAAGACTCCCTGAACTTCCCTGATGTTTAGCTGTGGGTTTCTGCATCTGTTTCCATCAGCTGCTGGATGAAACCTCTCAGAGGACAGTTATGCTAGGCTCCTGTCTGTAAGAATAGCAAAGTATCATTAACAGTGTCAGGGGTTGGCTCTCTCCCATGGGATTGGTCTCGAGTTGGGCCAGTCATTGGTTGGCTCATCTCTCAAACTTTGCTCCATCTTTATCCCTGTAGGTCTTTTAGGTAGGACAAATTTTGGGTCAAAGTTTTTATGGGTAGGTTGGTGTCCCCTTCCATCCACTGGAAGTCATTTTTGGCTACAAGAGGTGGCTACTTCAGTCTCCATATCTCTCACTGTGAGGAGTTTGAGATAGGACTTTCAAGAGCCTTCCCCATCCCAGGTCTCCAGTTTATCCTATAGATGCTCCCCCCCAACCAATCCAGATATACTAAATCTAATAGAAGACAAAGTGGGAAAGAGCCTTAAATGCATTAGTACAGTAGACAACTTCCTGAACAGAATATCAATGGCTCTGGCTCTAAGATCAACAGTTGATGAATGAATGCTTCTGTAAGGCAAAGGACACCATCAGTAGAACAAAATGGCAGCCTACAGAAAAAAATCTTCTTCAACCCTATGTCTAACTGAGGGCTAATACATAAAATATATAAAGAACCCAAGAAATTAAACAGCAACAAAACAAAGAACACAATTTTTAAAATGGGTTACAGAGCTAAACAGAGAATTCTCAGCAGAGGAATCTCAAATGCCAAGAAACACTTGAAGAAATGTTTAAAGTTCTTAGTCATCAGGGAAATGCAAATCAAGAGGAATCTGAGATTCCATCTTACACCAGTCAGAATGGTTAAGATCAAAACCTCAAGCAACAGCTCATTCTGGTGAGGATGTGGAGCAAGGGGAACACTCTCCCATTGCTGGTGGGGATGCAAACTTGTATAACCATGCTGGAAATCAATTTGGCAGTTTTTCAGAAAATTGGAAAGAGTCCTACCTCAAGACCCTGCTATGCTACTCCTGGGCTACACCCTAAAGATATCCTACCATCCCATAAGGACATTTGCTTAACTATGTTCATAGCAACTTTATTCATAATAGCCAGGAACTGGAAAAAGCCTAGGTGTCCCACAATCAAAAAATTGATAAAGAAAATGTGGTACATCCACACAAGGGAATACTACTCAGCTATTAAAATCAATGACTTCATGAATTTCGCAGGCAAATGGATGGAACTTGAGAATATCATCCTGAGCCAGGTAACACAGACTTAGAAAGACATACAAGGTACATACTCACCTCTAGGTGGATATTAGAAATAAAGTACAGGTAACCATGTTACAATCCACAGACCCAAAGAAGCTAAGTATGAAGGGGGGCCCATGGGGGGGGGCGTGCTTGAATCTCGCTCAGAAGGGGAGATAAAACAGAGAGAAGGAAGTAGGTGTGGAGGGAACCAGAGTGGGGATCAGGCGTGTGCCATGACTGGGTGGGGGCAGAAGACCTGGAGAGAAAATGGAAATGCTTTTAGTTATTAGTTGTGTAGAAAATATCCCTGCTGGGTGGGAGAGAAGGCTTGGTCAGTCAGTTGTTTGCCTTGTTAGTGTGAGGACATGAGTTTGTCCCCTAGACTCATCTAAAACCCGGCTCAGTAGCCTGTGTTTGTAATCACAAGAGTGGTAGAAGAGCAAATAGGAGGCTCCCCCATGCTCTCTAGCCAGCCTTGCCCGCTTGGTGAGCTTGAGGCCCTACTTCAAGTCAAATGTAGAAAGAAGGCCTTTGAGGGACAATTGACCTCTGACCTCTCCATGCATGAATTCACACTCACACAAACCCACGGACATACACAAGAAGACATACTCATGATATAAGCATGGTATGTCCCATACACAGAACTAGTCAGTGCCACACGCTTGTGACACAGTCAAGCCTTACGCTAACATTCATTCCGGCCCCTCCTACAGTCGTAAAAGATCTGGTCTAGCCAAGCTTCAGGATCACCTGGGTGGAGCAAAGGAATTAATAAAGAGTGAAGTGTGACATGTTCCTTTGGGGGCCATGGAGAGGGGCTCATTTTTGGCTCCGTATGGCTTTATTATCTTACAAAAAGGTAGAGCTTGCATTACATGTCAGAGATTACACCATTAAGCTTTGTTGCTTTTCTTGTTGCTCAAGGATATGTTCTTCTCGGTGTTCCTTTGCAGGGTTGTTTAAATAGTGAATGTACCAGAGGACAAATGGAAATTCAGTAGGGATGATGGAGCTGTGGCAGAGGAGCCCCATAGCGATGTATCGTTGCTGCAGTCCTTAGGATCCTACCATTGCCAGGGACGTCCACATTCACGTCATTTAATATGACTCTCAGCCAAGGGTCTCCACCGTCCTCTATAGGATGAGTGGATTTGTGGCCCACACCTGAGTCCTCCCTTTTCTACCTGGCCATGAGCGCTTCCAAAAGGCCATGCAAAAATGGGCGCCAAGTCTCCCTGAAGTGTTTGGCAGGCTCACAGGTGCAGTCGTCCTTATCCTTCTTGATCTTGTCAACCACCTCCCATCCCTCCATCAAAACTCTTGGTTTTTATGATGTCAATCAGAGCTTTGGAGGCTGGCACGCTCGAGGAAGAATGGAAAAGTTTTTAAAGCCAGAGATCTGGGAGCTCTTGAAACAAGGAAAGATCAGGTAAAGCAGACGGTGTGTCTGTCTCAAACGGGTCTGAGGAACACGAACACAGAATTAACCAGGAATGAGCTTTCACCTATATTTGGTGTTTTCCACCATTTGACTATAGATCCCTGTGTATCACACAGTCTACAAGTTATCTCTAAGAATCTATATGTGACGTAATCTGAGTTGTGTCATGTGGTGTGAGGAAGCACTCAAGCTAAGTCCGCAGGTCCCAGATGTCACGTGGGCAATACACTCTATCAGGGTGCGATTTGTTACCAATATGACTGAAACGTCAAGGTTGATGAAGTGTTGCTTTATAAATGAGAGCGGCACCAGCTGTCCTTCCACAAGCTGCCTTGTCTGCATGCGTTCTGAGCTGCTGCCGTAAATGGAATGGGACAGAGTGGAGAGCTAACAGCTGCTACAAGAGTCTTCTCAGGGTGCCTAGGGCGTGGTGAGACCTGGCAAGGTGAGACCCTGAGGACGGTAGTGACGGTGCAGCGCTATGGGGCTCCTCCGTCAAAGTTCAGTCATTCCTACCTAATTTCCATTTGGGTATATTTGTCATATATGTATATGTGTATGTGTATGCATATGAATATGTGTATGTATATATATATATATTTAATGCAATTTTACACAAAAGCTAACAGAACAATTCTAAAAACTTTTCCAAATTATAGTCATAAGATTTCCCAATCATAAACCTTATACCATGTTTATCCTGTCTCCTTTCTGTTTTTTGTTTTTTGTTTTTTTGTTTTTTCCAAGACAGGGTTTCTCTGTGTAGCCCTGGCTGTCCTGGAACTCACTCTGTAGACCAGGCTGGCCTCGAACTCAGAAATCCACCTGCCTCTGCCTCTGCCTCTGCCTCCCAAGTGCTGGGATTAGAGGCGTGCACCACCACGGTCCGGCTCATAAGTCCTTTCTAAAGATATATATCATATATTATATGTGGTGCATAATATTAAATATGTGATATATACATATGAAATTACTTCTTTTCACATTTATTTATTTATAGTTGTGTCCATGCTACCTCCTCTGCCTTTGGAGGTCAGAGGACACCTTGTGGGCATTGACTTTCTCTTTCCCCCCTGTGGGTTTCAGGAATCAAACTTGGGTCACTGGGTTTAGCAGCAAGCATCTTTGTCTGCTGAACCATCTTCTTTATTTGTTTGTTTTTGCTTTTTTAAGACAGGGTTTCTCTGTGTATCCCTGGCCTGGCTGTCCTGGAACTCACTCTGTAGACCAGGCTGGCCTCAAACTCAGAAATCCGCTTGTCTCTGCCTCCTAAGTGCTGGGATTAAAGGTGTGCACCACCACTGCCCAGCCTGCTGACCCATCTTGATGGTACCTGATACAATCGTTTCTATTTCTTGTGAGGCATGAATATTTGAGTCTGCTCATGAGGAAGTCCAGATGATGTGTCTGTGTCTTTTTGACTAGCGTTTTGGTCTCCTTTAACATGGAACAATTCTTCAGCCTGGATTTTATGATATCTGTAAGTCATTTAGATCCTTTGATCTTTAGGACACCTTTGCTTAAAATAATTTTCTGCATTGCAAAAAGAATCAGATGAAATCAATAGGAATGATGTTTAACCCATTGCATTTAAAAGGTGATAATTTCAACCCAAAACTGGTCAAAATGCTGTGAATAAGTGACCTTGAGGTGCTTAAATCACATATCCACAAGGCAACTCCACAGCAGGGCTCAGGCTAAATGGGGGAAGAAAGACTGTAAGAGCTAGAAGATCAGGGTACCTGCTGCTAGATTGTGTCTTATGATAAGACAAGACAGCTGCACCATCAATGATATAGTTAACAACAAGATGTGCATAATGACAAGACCGGATGATATTCCAATGTGCATGGGAAATCCCAAAGGGTCACACCCCTAGATTAAGAGCTAATGGTTCAATGGCTGTGGAGAAGGAAAGAATCTGTCTTCTCCAGGGATGAGCTCTTTGATAAGCTATCCTACCCCAGTGCTCAGCCCTCAACCCATGTACATCCAAGCAATACCAAATGGACTCAGCAAGCCCTCCCTGCAAGTGTGTGTGCATGTATGTGTGCATATGTGTATGTGTGTATGTGTATGCATATGTATGTGCACGTGTATATGCACATGTGTGTGTTGTCTATATGTATATGTGTATATGTGTACATGTATGTGTGTATGTTGTGTTTATGTATGTGTGTGAATGAATGTGTGTACTTGTGTGCATATATATATATATATATATATATATATAGGTTTTTCGAGACAGGGTTTCTCTGTGTAGCCCTGGCTGTCCTGGAACTCACTCTGTAGACCAGGCTGGCCTCGAACTCAGAAATCCACCTGCCTCTACCTCTCGAGTGCTAGGATTGAAGTATATGTATATTTATGTGTACGTGTATATATGTGTGTGTGCATGTCTGTGTGTATATATGTGTGTGCATGTAAGTGTGAGTATGAATATATATGTATGTGTGAGTACATGTGTGTGTGTGAGTGTGTGAGTACATGTATGTATGTGTGTGTATGTGTGAGTGCATGTATGTATGTGTGTGTATGTGTGTGTGCACATGCATTCACAAGGTATATATGTAGCAATATTAATTAAAGAAGAGGTCATGAATTTGAGAGGTAGTGGAGGGGACACAGAAAGAATTGGAGAAGGGAGAAGGAGAAGTTCAAGTGATCTCAATACAGTGCTCATCTATGAAATCCTTAAAAAAGAAAAATTTTAAATTGAAAAATATGCAATCATTTCAATCCATAATTATTACACAAGGGACCTTCATAAAACTATTAGCAGAGTCCTCATCAAGAAATATGCAACCAGAGACAGCAACACATTACATTCAAAATGCTGCAAAGAAAACAAAGGAATAATCTCTAACTAACATGCCAAGCTCCACAAAGATGTCCTTCAAACATAAAGGTGAGCTAAATATTTTCCCAGTTAAACAAAAGCCGAGGGAAGCACGCAGGGAACCTGCCTGATAGGAAATGCTGAAGGAGTGTCTCACAGAGAAACGAAAGCCTGTTAATGAGTACCAGGAAAATCTATGGAAATATACACTTTACTGGTGGAGGAAGTCTATGGTTGAATGGAAGGCATGTTAGCACTGGTGTATAAACTACTTTACATCTAGCACAAGTTTAAAATAACTAAAGATAAAATAGTTTTAATGTCTCTTCACAAGAGAGTATATGAAGTGTGACCCCAGCAGCCTGAGCTTCGAGGAACAGGAAAAGGAAGACCACGGAGCTTTCATACGCCATGAAGGTTAAGCTGTAATCAACTTATAATAGACTAATGTAACTGTATGGTCGTTTATGTCATCTTCAAGGTAGCTATGATGAAAGAAGCCCTCGCAGGTACATGCAAGATGAAATGGAAGAAATTATCTCATACTAGTTAAAAATAACCAAATTGCAAAGGAAGACAGGAGGTGGGGAGAGAACAGGAGACTTGCAAGTCAGAAATCAGTGGTCAAAGGAGTGAGAGTAAGTTCTTACCTGCTGATAGTTATTTCATCAAAAGAGACAGAGCTACTGAATGTTTAAAGAGACAACCACATCCAGCTGTCTACCAGGAATGCAAAGGGTTATTCCTTGCAAGTGGTAATCAATGGGAAAGAGATCACTGTGCTAGATAGAGTTTAAGTTAAAAGCTATCATAAGACAGGAAGAGCCAATTCAACAGGATAAGATGTTACAAATGTATATGCAGTCAATATGGAACTACAACAGATATAAAAGAAGCACTTACAGATCAGAAGCAGCAATGGACATCAGTACAGAAGGAGGAGGCTTTGGATCATGGCTGTCTTTGCCCTCAGCTCTATTACTGCCTTGTAACCTCCCTCTGCCTCCACAACCCCTGTAGGGAGCTTCCCACTAGGCATTACTACCCTTCCGCAGTGCATGTATATAAAGATGTCTTAGATAAATGTATGATGCTATTTTCCTTTCTTCTCTAAAATACAATTGAGAGAGGTCAGGAGTGGGTGGGGTCTCGTGTCTAGATGGCGTACGGCACAGTGGGATAAATACTTAGCCATTGTCCTTGACCATGAGAAGCCATTGAGGTATATCAAGTGGGGGGGAACAAGAGGAGATTCTTCTTTCAGGATTGTACCTGCCTTTATGTGGACGAGCCAAGAAAGAGAAAGGGCACAGGAGAGCGGAGGGAGATCCACCTCAGAGCACAAAGCCAATGCACCTCTCAGCTAAGGCAGCCTGTGCCAGAGTCAGTGTGGAAGAGGCAATTGGCAGGTTCTAGAAGGCCACCCTGCTGCAGGCGTTGTTTCCAGAGGCTGCAACCTGCTAATGCGGATGATGCTGAAGACGCATCTCCCAACTTAGTGTGTTTCCTCTTAGCATGTGTAGATACTGGAGGCTTGGTGATGCCTTTTTGTTTGTTTGTTTGTTTGTTTATTGTTTTTGTTGTTATTGTTTGTGTGTTTCTTTTCTTTTAACTTGGATTTAAATCACTGGAGATCTAAAGCAATTTAGTAACTCACTTTCAAATTCTTACAAATATCGACTAACAAGCAGCTTGGTGCTCCTTGAATTCATCCTCTGTATCAAGCAAGAATCTATCTATCTATCTATCTATCTATCTATCTATCTAGAGAAAGAGATAGATAGATATAGATGTAGAGATGTAGAGATGTATAGGTATATAGAAGTAAATGAATTATCTAGACATTTTTCTAAGGAAGAAAACATACCATCTCCTCCCTCTGTCCTTTCTCAGTGTCTCTCTTCTAGAACTGCCTATGTCTGGGAAGGAAGACTTCCAAACCACCCCTACCCTGTTCTGTTCTCCTGGCTTCTTTCCCCAAGCAGGTTTACTGAGCCTTAGAAGAGATTAACTTTCCATAACGGGAACTGCTAGACCACGGTGGGTATCTCCTCTCAACCCACTGGGGGATTTCATTGATCTGGACCTCATCCCGGGCCTTTGAGAGGCATGCCTGGGGGCTGTCATTTCACAGCACAGAGAAAGAGAGTCAAGCACCTGCTACAAATATCTATAACCATTTTTTTTTGGCTTTAAAGGAATGAACTCGTCCATGCTACCTTGTTCTTGGATTAGTCTCAAGGATGTACAGCAGAGTATCCTGGCATAATTCTAGTCTGTGGAAGAGAGATCTGACTGCCACCCTGTTTTCACTCTTCTCCTTTCTGTGTTCAGAAGACCTTTCTTCAATCCTTCCAGATCTTAGCATGACACATGGCTACAGGCAACCTGTGAAAGCCGACATCCCCAGGTGACTGGCAGCCAGCTGTGGCCAGGGTCTTTTAAAGGAGCAGGAGCAGAGGCGATGTGTGAAATATTCCTTAGATGTTCTTGTCTTCTATGTTCTGCCTTCCCACAGGCTGCAAGTGCTTCTGAGATAACTGGCTATATGACCAGGTCCACTTTGTCAGAAATAATGAGCCCTTGTAGCCCAGGAGGGAGAGGTTGACAGTGACCAGAGAATTCTAGAACATGATATGATTCTGCAGTAGGGACAACTTAGAACACATCTGAGTGTCCCCAGGCTTCCAGGACATCAGGTTTTTTTTTCAAAAATTGAGAGGCAATGATAGAGTCTTTACAAGTTTTTTGCTTACCTTAGCTTTGCTGGCCCTTCACTTCAGAGGGTTAGCAAAGTCCACTCAACGTGGACTGTCCAAACACACAGGCAGACATTGTTGAAAACATTCTTTGATGAAGAGGGTTCTTCATCTACAGCTGATGTTTAGAGTTCTCCATGACAAACCAACCCCCTACTCTCGCGGCTTGATGGGAATGTTTTCTGCCTCTGAGAATCCAAGACCTGGGAGAGTCTGTACGTTTACTTTCAGTCACCTGAAGGCTAACAAATTAGCTCAGCAGCCATATCTCAGACAGGAGGCCTCCTGGTAGCATGAGCTTTGTGCTCTTGTTGGCTTCTGAGTCCTCCAGAGGAGATGAGAAGGCAAGGTGATGCAGCGCACACAATGGCCTTTGCATCACAGATGAGGAAACCACAGCCCTCCATCCTCCAAAGAGCCACTTCTATAAACCTGCTGGACCTCTGCCCTGGAGGGAGACAGTATCTTCTAATGCTGTTATCCTGGGCCAAGAAACAAATGTCATTGAGGGAAACACCATTGCTCTTTTCCAAGGGCCTTTTTTCTTTTTAAAGAAGAAAAACAGGCTTATTTGCATATATAATACATATATTTATAACACACATATTACATATTACACATTGTATATATGTATTACGTATATATATGTATATACGTGTGTGTATATGTGTATATGTATACACACATATATGTATGTATATATGTGTGTGTGTATATATATATATATATGTAGAGAGAGAGAGAGAGAGAGAGAGAGAGAGAGAGAGAGAGAGAGACAGACATGAACATGCACGGGTACTGTAGGGAGCCGTGGGACAGTGGGAGAGAGGGAGGAAGGACTCATTTCTTCTGTGTTTCCTGCACTAGCTTATGCCCTCTGCTCATGTCCACCTGCACTGTGCTCCTGAGGAGTGAGGTGGACATGAGCAGAGGGCATAAACTAGTGCAGGAAACACAGAAGAAATGTTAGTTCTCTGATGTCCTCATGAGAGGATCGGGAGACAGCTAAGATGTTTTAACCAAGTGCTACATAGACTACTGTGATGGTGTATATATGCTCAGCCCAGGGAGTGACATGATTAGAAGGTGTAGCCCTGTTGGTTGGAGTAGGTGTGTCACTGTGGGCGTGGGCTTTAAGAACTTCACCCTAGCTGCCTGGAAGTCAGTACTCTGCTAGCAGCCTTCAGATGAAGATGTAGAACTCTCAGCTTCTCCTGCTCCATGCCTGCCTGGATGCTGCCATGTTCCCTCCTTGATGATAATGGACTGAAATCTGAACCTGTAAGCCAGCCCCAATTAGATGTTGTCCGTGTAAGAGCTGCTACTTGCTAGCCTTTCCCATAGTAGAATTATAATTCCCTGCCGACTGCAGCAAGGCTGGGCTGAGCGAGTTGCTCTGAGCAGGGAGATGGAGATAGAAAGAAGTGTGTGCACTGGAAAGATGGCTCAGTGGTTAAGAGAACTGACTGCTCTTCCAGAGGTCCCAAGTTCAATTCCCAGCCACCTGGTGGCTAACAATCATCTGTGATGGGACCTTTCACCTCTTCTGGTGTCTGAAGACAGTGTACTCACAAACAGGAAATAAATGAGTAAATCTTTAAAAAAAAGGCTGGGCATTCATGGCGCACGCCTTTAATCCCAGCACTCGGGAGGCAGAGGCAGGCGGATTTCTGAGTTCGAGGCCAGCCTGGTCTACAGAGTGAGTTCCAGGACAGACAGGGCTATACAGAGAAACCCTGACTCAAAAAAAACCAAAAAAAAAAAAAAAAAGAAAGAAAGAAAGAAAGAAGTGTGTGCTCCACTTCCAAACGAAGGTTGAAAGCTGTTCCAAGGTCTGCCACCATCTAGGAAATGCTTCTCCACCCTCAAACCTGGAATGGGGATGAGGCAGACCAGGGAGATGCAGCCACGTCAATGAGAGAAAACCAAATCTCAACATAAGCATAGATATATACATTCACATGTACATGAACATAAATTCTGATGTGTATGCATGTGACATAAACATATACGGGAACATCTAACTGTTGAGAGCCACTACACCTTGGGTTCACAGCATAAGTCAGTGAAGCCTAGAGGTAGTGTAGACCCCTCTGCCGTATGGTGAATACCCATCGTCAACGGCTTATGTAAGAATTTAAGGCTCTTGTTTTGGGTGCTGGGCACCAAGATCCTTTAGACAGCCTCCCCTTTCAGGCACTGCTCATTGGCTGCTGTGGACAGCTGTGCCCCTATGGTTTTACTCCTGCTTCCTTTAACCAGATCCACAGATGGGTCCTGAGGAGGCCCGGGCTGCTGCTTGTCCTCTGGGACTTTACACCGTCATCTGCTTGCTCACGCTCTACGGTCCCGTGGGAGACTTATTTATATGGCCTAACTGTTGTCATTTGGGGATCTTTGGCGTGACTATACAACATTCTTAATGATTAAAGACTGGTGATGTTAGTTGCTCTAAAATGGATCCTACTTTATTTTCAAAATTGATATTCTTTTGACCTTGAAATGGAAATTACATTGGAGGACTGGTCTTGTGATGTAGATAGCTGTGTGAGCCTCTGCCCTCTAGGCGTGTGCGTGTGTGTGTGTGTGTGTGTGTGTGTGTGTGTGTGGTGGAGAGTGGCACAAATCTGATGTTTAATCTTCTCTCAATCTCACAGCTCACCTGACATTTCTAAATTGTCCAGAGCAGCTTGCATGTTTCTCTTGTCTAAAGGTGGCAACTAACATGAACTGAGTGCTGAAGCAAAACCAGGAACAGATCTGGGCAGTGCAGATGACCTTGGTCACAGTACATTCATGCATGTGGTCCATCTCTTAAACAAACAAAAAACCCAAGCAAACAAACAAACAAAAATTCTCAATAAATGTCCAAGCCTCTTGTCCAACATAACTGACCAATTGCCTTTCTAAACCCCAGCCCTGAAGGAGTCTAAAATCATTTCTCTGATATTCTCATTGACTAATTGTACTTTGATTGGTGTCAGCTGCTGCCAGCTGTGATAAAGCTGTTTTTGGTAAGCCTTGACATTCTAGAGGTGGCGGTGGGTCACCCCTCACATAAACAGAAAAGTTTGGAATTAGGAGTGGAGTAAATGCAGTGTACAGTTTCTCAGAAGTAGACCTGAATTAAGCACTGTGTTTTACGTCCAGTCAGAGTGGGGCAAAACACCTGTCACTGGAAAAGCAAATAACCTTTGAAAAAGTAGTAAGAAAACGGAGGGAAAAGTTGCCCAGCTTTGAAATGTCGATGTGTGAAGGGAAGGGGCTGTGTGTGTGGGGGAGATAGAGAGGGAGAGAAAGAGAGAGGGAGGGAGGGAGGAAGGGAGAGAGTGTCAAGGAGGCTTTCTGTAAGGCCTGTGTATGTGTGTGTGTGTGGGGGAGAACAGAAGAGATAAAGGGAGGGAGATAGAAAGAGAAAGAGAGAAGGAGGGGGAAGGGAAGAAGGGAGGAAGGGGGAGAAAGACAGACAGAGAGGGAGGCATCTCTGAGGAAGGCAGCTAGTTCCCAGCATGAGGTCAATAGGTAACCAAGAAACTCAGACAGGGAACTCCCCCACGCACTGGTTCTGTCTGCCGCTCACAGCCCACCAGCCTGCTTGACCACTCAGCACCATCTTTCCAGGGTGTGGGTGAGGATGCTGACCCCTTCCTAGGAACTTTCTAAGGTGCTGTAATCAGCTCGGTTGTTCAGCTCTGTTGCATGGGCTCTTAATAGGCCTAACAGCTAAGTAGAGGACAGAATGAGAGCCCCATTCATACCTTTGCTGCCAACAAAGGACCAGAGCCACCACACAGAGAGGAAACATCTTGAAGGTGACAGCCCTGGGGCTGTAGCTTCTTGATTTCGCAGGGACAGTAGGATGGCTCATCTTGTAAAGGGGAGCTACAGTAATTCTAAATCTTCTCCGTTTGTCTTGAGTCTGAAATATTTGACCAGGGACTTACAGTCTCAACTGTAGAGTCTGCCCGAACTCTTGATTCCAGGCAAACATGACTCATTTTGCAGAGTGGAAAACAGAAACCTCACTGGAGATGCCAGAGGAAGCAGTAACTGAAAACAGTCCAGGCAAATTTACCTTCCAGGTATTGAGAAGATCGAGGACAGCTCTCAGATAATCTCTTATCTGCCATTTCCATACGATTGTGCATTTATGGTGCAGGTGTGGATGCTCCTGGGAAAGAGTCCAAGAGTCAAAAATCCTTCTTGGATGTGATAAGTGTGAATTCTGAATGAATTCCACAATGGAGTGATAGAACCCATGAAGGAGGAACAAGCATGAAGACAGGTTACAAAGGCCTCAGGGACACAAGGAGAACTGATGATCCGTAATTGAGACTCAGGAGAAGACATCAGTGTAGGGACACAGTCATCAGAGAAGTAACAAAGGCAAAATATCCTGATGTGCATGTGAAAATCTTAAGATTTGAACTTCTCAAAATGAAGAAATGCATTTAAGACAGAATTTCTAAATTTCAGAGACTTCTCAATCCTGTAAATCATGCAGTTTAGTGGAAACACATGGATTCATTAGCAAGGAGAAGAATCTAGTTGACACCAGAGTTCTAGTCTTTACAATAACAGGGAAGGCCAGCAGCATGGCTCAGCGGGTAAGGGTGACTGCAGCCAGGCCTGACAACCTGACTTCAATCCCAGAGACCCACACATTACAAAAGAATTGATACTTGTAAGTTCTCTGATTTTCACATGCTTGGTGTGGTGTGTACATGCTCTCTCTCTCTCTCTCTCTCTCTCTCTCTCTTTATCTCTCTCTCCATCTGGAGGGCAGAGGGAAACAATCTGCAGCATGCAAGGCTTCAGAAACCATGCCTTCTTGAAAAAAATTACTTGACTAAGTGCTTCAGTGAGCCAAGAAATTAATCATAATAAAGAATTTAGAAATCAGGAAGGTTTATCAGAGAAAACATCCTGAAAGACAGAACCAGTGAAAATTGCATTAAATTTAGATTGCTGTTGCTAACATAGTACTGCAAATGTCAAATATAAAAAGAGGCAGTAAGGACAGAGAATGCAGTCAAATGAAGGGAGAAAGACCGCCTAGACAGCAGAAACACAAACGTCAGTGCTGGAGATCACTCGCCGCCCTTGATGCTTCAGGTTCCCTTCCATGTTTCTGAAAAGCTTTAAAGGTGAACACCAGTGTCAATGGCTCAAGCCTTTTTCTGTTTGGCCAACTTAAATTCTTCCCTCAGCTCATTTACACATCCATGTGCCCGAATATAGAAATGTCAGCCTTGGTAGAGGGAGAGAGAGAGGGGGAGGGAGGGAGAGAGGGAGAGGGGAAGGGGAGGGGAAGAGGCAGAGAGGGTGGCAGAGAGAGCAGAATGCCCAAGGCTAGCCCCTATGAATCCTCTTCACCCACAGGAGAACTTTGATGCTCCTACCAAAATCTTGAAACTCACAGAACAGACTGGAAAGGGACTTCCTAGCCGGGATAGAACATCTTGCTGCATTAGGCCATGACTTTTGGCATCTGGTGTGGGTGACTGTATTCTCGACATGCTAGGAGCTATTGAGCCTTAGCAGTTGGGTGGTTTCTGGAGTCCAGAGCCTCTGACTTGGGGCTAAGTGAGGCAGGGTTCACTGAAGGATGGGGTGGGTTTGTAGGTAGGTTTGTGGCCCCTACTGCCTGGTAGTGTGTCTTCCTTTATTTCTATTCCATTACCCTGTGTTTTATAGAATATAGCCAGGGGGCTCACTTATTATCTGAGCACCTCTCTCTTTATTCAGTGTTGATAAAGTGTGTGTGTGTGTGTGTGTGTGTGTATTTGCATGTGTATTTGCACATGTGTGTGTTCAGCGCTAGACCCAGTAGGCAATGTAGCTGGGAGCTTGCAGATGATCACAGCTTCTAGAGATCAGCTCAGTCTCTGAATTCACAGGTATATCAAACCCCTGTCCATTTCTGGCAGAATGCCTTTGTAGTGGCAATTGAGATAGCTTCAAGATGGCTTTTCTGTGAAAATGTGCTCATCCTGAAAATGATAGCACCAGCATTATTTTTAACTACTTAGTGTGAGAGTATTCCAAGAGATTGAAAAGTCCATTCACATGATCACAAGGAATTTTGGCGTTATATTAATAAGGCATATCTGTTGGTTTCTTTAAGTATAATTTGAACATGTACATTTTTCTTGTTGAATTATTTCACATATTTTATCCTCTACCTGAACAAACAAAGTTTCTCATGGGGGTTCCTATAAAGACTCTGAAAAGATATTGTGAAAAATTCTTCATCAGGAATTTTGTAGAGTTATTTCAAACACAAAACCTAATATAAATAAAAGCTAGAGCTTTGGAAGCAAGCTGAAGATTCCCATTCAACACCCGAAGGATGTTTTAATTGGAAATTCTGCATCGATCCAATATTTATTATGTACCTCATATCTACTTTTTTTTGTTTTACTATTTTACATTTCCAGTTGTAATTTTGTAATACAATGAAGTGTTTTCAACACTAAGCTGTGAGCATGCCTTCATTTTACCCCACTCACTGGAGGAGCCACACACAATCTAGTTTGTTGTGTGTGTTTGTGCTACTAAGTAAACAACAAACAAAACAATAGGAAGCATGGTGTTGGCATCGTAAATATCCTGAGAGTCTCATCCATTACAAAAATAAAAGGGGAAGAAAGGACATTTATTTGAAAAGTAACCATTATAGAGTAAGTGAGAAAGGAACAAAACGATTTGTGCGCCTTTCCCTTATTGGAGAATGACAATGTAAATCAGCCACCAGTGTGTGTGGCTGTCCCCCAGTAGGCAGTGGCTCCTCACTTCTGGCTGTCCTCTTCCTCCAACCATAGGAAGCAGTTACAGTAGAGATAGCTCTGGTTCTAGACCATCGATAGCTCTGGTTCTAGACCATCGATAGCTCTGGTTCTAGACCATCGATAGCTCTGGTTCTAGACCATTGATAGCTCTGGTTCTAGACCATCGATAGCTCTGGTTCTAGACCATTGATAGCTCTGGTTCTAGACCATTGCCAATGTGCTCTGGGCTATAGATGTTTGGGTTAGGGATGAGCTCTTTGATGGATTCTTGGTTCCTTTCCAGAGAGCTTTGGGATGATAGCCAAGCACTTACAGGAGATCTAAAGTTGCAAGGTGCTGGCACCCATTTTCTGTCATGAGAGAGGAGGCAGAGGGGAAGGTTTCAATGGGAGGACAGGTTTTCCGAAAGTCCTGCAGTATTGGTTTCTGAGGTCCGGTGCATTTCCGTTCAGGGAGACAGCCACCATCTTTATAATGAATCTCTTGCTTTAATTACTCCAATTAGGCTCCCTCTGCCCACATCCAATGAATTCATTATCTGTATATTAATTTGTAGTGACTGAGGAAAGAGAGGGCACCCTCATTAAAATATTAGCTGAGCTTGGCTTTGGATGGCAGGCTGCTGAGTTTTCTTTTTTCATTTTTGTTTTTTGTAAAACTTTTCTGAGAGGCTGGCATTGTCCCTGTGAAAAGACTAATGGAAGTGTTCACTTAAGGAACTAAAAGTTGGGTAACAACACTGAGCTGAGTGATTCCAAATTCTTTGTTATTATCCCATCCTGGTTAGATTTGTTTCTTTTGGTTTTGGTTTTGTTTGTTTGTTTTGTTTTTGTCAACTAGACACAAGCTAAGCTTACCTGAAAATCTTAATTGAAAAAAAATGCTCCCATCAGACTGCCTGTATGCAAGTCTGTAGTCATTTTATTGATTAATATTGATGAGGGTGGGCTCAACTCATGGGATGAGGGTAGGGGTGGGGGCAGGTGTGTAATCCCTGGCCAGATCGTCCTGGATTGTGTAAGAAAGCAGTGGGAAGAAGCTAGGGAAGCAGGCCACCAAGCTGTGTTCCTGCACAGCCTCTGCTTTAGTTCACATCTTCGGGTTCCTGCCTTGAGTTCCAGCCCTGCCTTCCCTTTATGATGAACTGCAGCTACAAGATGAAGTAAACCCTTTCCTCCCCAAGCTGCTTTTAGTGTGCTCAGCAGGGCCTCCTGGTACCTGATACCTGCTGTTTATGGATGGAGCACAGTAGAGTGGGGGGACCTAGCAATCACCTACCTCTGTAAGCATAGCCTGGGGTCCAATCTCAACCACTGTAAAACCACAAATAAAAGGATGCGAAGCTAAAGAAATGGAGAGGAGAGGATCTTAGCATGGAGAGGGTCATAGCACACTGGGCCCTCCCTCCACAGGCTAGCCCCACAGCCGGGCAGTCCCACTGCTGGGCGTGTACCATTGTCCTTTCCTTACAGTCTGTCTGTCTTTTATGATAAAACCTTTTCTTAATAAACTCCTGCTCTGAACAAAGGTACATAATTCTGAAAAGACCGGTCTTTATGACTAGCCTTCTGTTTTGACTATGACACTAAAATGAAAATGGAGCAATTTACTCTTTAAATAAGCATAGAAGTAATCACATTTTAATTTGCCTTCTGGGGGAGGATTGTGCAGGCTTTTACTGATGTATAAGTCATATTCTATTTAGAGAAATGTTTTATTAAGGGAAAGATATTTGCCTTCAACTTAGAATTCAGACGAAATGAGCCATAGGGAGAAAGTACAGTTTCACATGTGACCCCATGGCACCCCACAGTTCTCTAAAGCCTGCAGTGTCAACAGGATGGGCTTTGGGTGAAGTTTGACTGAAGGTGTTCTCTTGGGGTGCATGAAAAAGAGGGAGGTTCCTGAGGCTCTGGAGCTCACCACTGGTAGGAGGCCGAATGCAGATACACTGGAGATAAGAACACGAAAGCACTGTGCCGACAGACTTTCCAACCCAGATGCTTCCTAATGTCAAGAGACTCGGATCCACTCAAAACCCGTATCATATTCTAATTTCAGATTCTAAGGGTGTATGAGAACTTTCTTCTAAATCCAGTGTCCTCCCAGAAAAAGATACAAGCACTCAACACATTAATAATTTGGCAAAGATGGCCACAGGACTCAAACGTGCACAGGGCAAGCTGTTTGATTCTTCCTGAAGACCATGTGGCACTGTGCACAGCACAGGTGGGTTCAGCTGTGTGAGTCTCCTGCTCTCATTTAATGTTGTCTTCCAGATGAGACTCGGAGGGTTGACATTTCCTCACGTGTTTTCACTGGCAAGACTGGAGCGGAAGTCATCAGTGTTATTTGTCTGAAGCCAGTACAGTGAGGGCTTGAATGGTGGCACCAATACATTGTGGAGAAAAGATCAACGTTAGCTGTGGTGTGTGTGTGTGTGTGTGTGTGTGTGTGTGTGTGTGTGTATCCCCCCATACACACACTGATTAAAACAAAAGGCAGGAATGAGGCTGTCTTCAGATGTGTGTACCACTCTTTGCTTCCTCCATACCCCAAAGGTGGCTCCAATGCTTTCTTCAGTCTGTCAGGGCCTTAGCAAGTTCCAAACTGTGCCACCCAGGGTTCCTCAGTTCTGAATGTCCATGTTGCTGCTTTCTGATCCCAGTCAAACATCCCTTGTGCCCTTTCTCAGGATTCCTCATCAGGGTGGGTGATGGCTTTGGGTGGATTCAGGTGACCAGGTTTGAAGCCTCACTCCTAACAGTGAGACTATAAAAGAGATCTAATCTCATAGTATTGTGTTTTGCATCTTTGTAAAGAAGCTAATTATGCTCTGAGATAGTTGTGGAGATCAAGGATGCTGACCTCATGCATACAGATACAGAGAATTCCCGTTCTTATCTACACTGCATCCAGCAGCTCAATCTATCTCCAACCTCACCTGCCTTGGATAGCCTCCACTCCCGTTTCTTCCTGCCCCTCACCAATATCGTTTGCTCACTGTGTTCCTACTCACATTGCTTCTGAACTAGGTAGACATTTGCTTCCTAAAACTTTTCTAGAATGTTCAAGATTCCCCCTTCCCCTCTTAGGTGTCAGGGTCTGGGGACTTTAGTGAAGTCTGAAGCTTGGAGATAAGAATTGCCTCTGAGATGAACAATTGCAGCTTGGAGGCTGATGTCTCCTCTTACCTAGTGAGAGGATCTCACGGCCTGGGCTAGGTGAGTGAGGCCGAGTAGACTGGCTGGTTCTAATGGTGCCAGGAAGGACACTAGCTGGTCAGAGCTGTGCAGATTTTATTCCCAAAGGTTAAATGTGGACACAGAACAGAGCATGTGATAGGGGTTTACTGTGCTACTCAGGAACTACCTAGAATTCTCAATTAAGAAGGTCTCTGGAGCTCAGTCTTAGATCAAAGGGAAAGAATGCTTTGTCTAAATAGAGATGTCAGATCAGAATGCAAAACAAAGATGATAGCAGTTGGTTAGTCGCCTTCTTCCAGCTCATTTCTTCTCTCCTTCCTGCCATCTCTCTGTCTCTTTCCCTCTGCTTCTCTCCCTTCCCCTCCCTCTTTCTTCCTCTCCCTCCCTCCTTCCCTCCCTCCCTCTCTCCCTTTCTCCCTCCACATTTCTTCCTTGCTCTTCTTCTTTTCCATTCTCTCCTCCCCCCTCCTTGAAGACTGCTTAGGTGGATCAAAAGATTCTTCAGTTCATTTATCACATCGATTTCTATTCTTAGATGTGATAAAAAAAAATCACGAAAGGATTACAGAAAGTTGGAGAACAAAACAACAAAAACCATACTGAATCCTTCCTGGGTAGTGAGTAGAAAAATGTAAGCCAAGGTGTCACTACCAACTTAGACTTAATTAGCTCATTAAAATGGAAGTAAAAATACCAAGACTGAAGTAGCGGAGTGTAACATATAGGTGACACTTGTGGTCACCAGGACCAACCTGGACCACAGCAGGGAAAGTCCAGGGAGAAGCTTGCTTCCTGCAGCATGTGCTGACCACTATGTGTCACCTCAGCAGAACGTTCCCAGGGCTGGCAACCCCCCATGAAGCAGTGAGGTCTAGTTGACTCCTAAATTAAATGCTTGTATACATTCTGGTTACACATTAATTTTGGATACTGTGACAGAGATTACTAATGGGTCATTAGTATCTGCAAATGGACCTGGGGCCTAATAACTGCATGTCCCAGGGTATGTGGAGATTCATCATGACATGAACTTGATCCTGATGATTTTGACTGACATATTATTTACTATTCATTCATGTAACTTTGAGGGTTCTAGAGAGACACTACTGAGCCCTTAACCTCCTCTCTGTCTTCCTTTCCTGCTCAGATACACTAATGGCTGTGTTTCCTTTATGCTTCTGACCCAGGCTTTGAAAGCCACATTGGCTTGGAATGAACAGCACACTTTTCAATCTTTTCTGTGTTTACTGTATTTACAAATGTCTGTGATGGGCCGCTCACCATGCAGTGTCCATCTGAGGGGAGGAAACAGTGGGAACTAGTGATATGCTGCAAAGCCCCAAGTATCTGAGAGTTGATTTTGGGTGTGCATGGCTGCTGGCTCTCCTGGATCAGATCTGGTTGGAAACACCTTTCCAAATGAATTCCATCGGGGTCTGCATATCCATCAGATCACTGTTTCTCACACAGTCTGTGTGCTACCCTAACTCTGTAGTGTGTATTCTGCTTCTTCTAATTGGAAAGAACCCATGCTTGATTTTAGAAGAAATAGGTTAGTTGTACCCCTCCCCCCCCCCGAACACTTGTTAGGACTCGCCTGAAAGTAAGCTTCTACTTTTTTACATAATACAGCAAGCTATCTTCTTGATAAATACTAGGTGTATGATTAGCTCCGTAGACACAGGGCCTGGTTAGAGTACAGATCGTGAGCTGGAGAGATGGTCAGTGGTTGACAGTATAGAGTGTTACTGCAGAGGACCAGAGTTCAGCCCCCAGCACTATGTTAGGTAGCTCACAGCAGATTGTAGGTCCAGCTTCAAGGGACCCGAGGCTGTCTTCTAGTCATTGTTGGCATATGACACACATGTACACATATGTGTAAGTAATAAAAACAAATAAAAAAGCTATGCTTAGTCTTGTTGGGTGAGTCTGCAGAGTGAAGTGTCTTCCATTGCTTGGCACTTACTGTATACATGCATATATACACACATACATATGTACACACACACATACTGTAACCCCTACTATATACTCTGGTACTGGCTCTAGTGTCAGACTCTAGTTTTGTTATTCTGCTACATGACTTCAAGCAAGTGACTCGATTTTCTAACTGTAAATTGGAAAGAACAATGAATCCTAAACCACGGGGTCCCGGGGATTAAATGAGGAAGTAGATATGAAGGGCTTGCCAATTATTGGGACCTGGAAGGAAATCATTCAGTGTCAGCTCTTAACTTTGCATGTGCTGAACCTTGAATGCTTCATGTACTTGTGAGAGTTTTGAATCTAGTTCCTTGGGTGCATCCTTAGCAGATAGACATTACAATTTTATGCAAATGTAAACCTGGAGACCATTTGGAGAATGAAGAAATAGAGCTCATGGAAATATTAGCTGCCTTAGACTCATGAATCGCCTGCTTTGCAGCTGGGCCCTCTCTAGTCCAACGCCGCTGTTTGTCAGGTGTACATTTTCCACACTTGATGGTCACCTCCTCGTATTTTCTGGCTATAGTTGTGTCCAATTAAAATGAAATTAATAAGTGATAACTCCAGCATCGAGTGGTGCTGGCTTGTGGAAGAGGCATTTGGAGACAGCAGCTCAGCAGGCCTGTCATGTTGGCAGAGCGTGCCGGAGACGGAGACTGACTTAAATGTCTTTGAAAACAACTGAAATGCTTTCCTCAGAGTGTCTCCAATAGAACACAAGATGCATCGCTGAATAGCACATTGATGTGAGGCTGTTTGCAGCAAATTTCCCTGCCTGGGGACAAAGCACACACCACCCAGTGTGTGTGTGTAACAACATATGTCATCCACTGCAATGGGAATTCTGTACTTTGGAGAAACAAGTAAGACAAGAGGATGCCATGCACTTTCTCGTGCACCACAGAGTGGGTGAAGCAACACAGACCATTCGAGGATGCTGTGAAGCCATTTTACACCAGGTCCTTAACCTGCATCCTCTGTGTATTTTCACTTATGAAGACAAGGCTAGATGGTGATCGGGTGAACTCTTTACAAAGTAGAACCAAAAAAAATGTTTGAGCTAGGTTAATCATGACATGAAGGAAGGTCACAGGGATGGGACCTAGACAAAGAAACATTGATGGATTTAGCTACAGTGGTTTTCTACTCTTGGGATTTTGGGGGGATTTCTGGATTTGGGTCTCTTACCTACTTAGTGTGTCTTTCTAATATTAACATTACCCTGGTACACTAAGTGAATTGTAGAGATGCTGGAGTTGAGCTGAAATGCTCAAGTTCTCTTTTATATATCAGTTAAAAGTAGCAAGGACAAAACCTGTTCCTGGTTTGTAAAATTATGGGCCTTTGATAGAGATTAGAAGGAAAGGGGGTGTATCCTGAGAGCTCAGGTCTGTTCATTCCACCCATGTATGTTCATCTAGTCACACAGACAACGGAGGTAGTCTCCCTAGGTTCTTTGTGAATTGTTAATCTGTTCACTTATGTTCTTCCTATGGCATAAATACTCCTCCTCTTTCAATATAGAAAAAGACACAAGATAGATCTTGTGGTTTCTTTTAAGGCAGAGTTTGTACAAGGATGTGCTATACATCCGTGTAATTAGGACGTGGCTTTAGTTCAGGGCTGAAATTGGTTTGCTCAGAGACAATCTTGAACTTCACCTATACAATCATTTCCTTAGAGTCTTGCATGTCAGCCTGGGAAAGGCCAGCTGTGTTTAGGAAGAAAACTAGAGCTGTCTTTCTCAGGCGGCATATATCCGATGCGAACTACAGAACAAGCTCAAGAAATGCTGTAGTGCTGTGTAGAGTACTGTCAACAGGCAGTTCTTCAAACTCACTGCTATTCCTCCTTGCCTCATCTTATGAAGCCCAGGTTGGCTGAAAGCTTATAATCCATGTCCCTCAGCCTTTTGAATACTGAGATTACAGGCATGTGCATCAACATTGGACTTGTTATTGTTTTGTTAAACATGATGCTAAAGACTTTAGTCATTGGTATAAAGCAAGAAAAAAAACCCTGAGTTTTCAGAGATGACATGAAACTCATGAAGATAAAAGTTCTCATATTGTAGACAACACACACACACACACACACCCCTGATGCTCACACGTAGTTACGTAGTACAGTGTGTAGTACATGAATGTGATATGCACTGAGTGAACCAGGACAATTAAGACTTCCATCTCTTCATGGTAACTGTGTCTGGAGCCTTTGAGTTCATGTCTTCTAGTCATGAAAAAAATGCATGCTGCTGTTCTGTGTTACAGTTCATCCTTCTGTTCTGGGGCACACAGGAAATTCTTATTTCTATCTAACTGTGTTTTGGTGACCATTACCAGTCTTTCTGCCTTCCCCAACATCCAGTCATCATGACCCCACACCTAGAAGGCATCAGTATGGCAGATGTTGGGGTCTCTTGGTTTTTGCCATCAAAGGAATGAATTCAGTCAAGAGACTTAAGCAGATGTTTATTTAGCAAAGCAGCAGTTTACGTGAGCAAAACCAAGTGAGTCTGCACTGCAGATTGGAGCAGGCTACCCCAATTACATCAATAAATGGAGAGGGCTGCCCCAGGAGGCAGGGGTTTACTCCTGGATTTTAAAAACAGATCATGAATATTTATGACTGGATATTAGAGTATCCAGGCCCTTAAGGCCTCAAGTAAAGAATGTTTCAGGTAAACCTTATCCTCATCTTTGTCTTCAGTAACGGAGCAGAGCAGGAACAAGAGCCCAGCCTTCTGCTATCCAGTCCCAGGCAACCAGAATCACAGTTAGATGTTAATCAGTCCTATCCGTCCACCTGTCTTGTCACCTTGGGCACTCATTCCTGTTTATTAACCTTTCTTGGCATTCCCAACCTGGTGGTTTTGACCCTCACATCTATTTTAAGTGTGGGGAGAGCATATCTCGATATCTAGGAGGGCATTTGCGGGTGTGCACATGGAGAATATCAGACACCATTTCCTCAGAGGTTCAGCTAAATGCCCATCGGCAGGAGAACCGATCAATAATCTACACACTGGGCAGCAGTGAAGATGACTGACCTTGGGGAAATGCTTCCATGGGGATGAGAATCGAAATGTATCATGGTGCCAAGAAAGCTAATCACAAAAGAATACACAGGGACGACTCTGCTTCCGTGGAGTTCACACGAGCGAAGCTGAGAGATGAGTATTTTAGGATGGCATACATACAGAACAAAACTAATCATAAGACCTCTGCCGAGAAGAGAGAAACAAGCAGAGTCAGGGAGAAAGATGTCAAGTCTTGCAGAATTAGTAACTTCCTTTTTTTAAAAGGCTCACTGTGGGCCTCTGAGAGCTCCCTTGGCTAGTTTTCTAGACCTTGTTCACGAGGCAGACCTCATGAAATATTTCACAAAAAATAAAAATGTTTAGAGGCTTCCAGCTGGCTGCGGACTGCCATGAACCGGTCTGGGCTGCCCAATTAGTTCCCTATTTACAGCAGGATTTATACTTTTAACGTCGGCTCATCCCTGATCAAATTTACTGAACACAGTCTAGTGATCAGATTAGTAACTCTCTGTGTGTTCTTAGCCAATCCCAGCCTCAGCATATGCATAATACAATCTTAATGACCCAGAACAACATATTTAGTCATCTCATATAGGCTGTTTCCCCATTAGCAGTCTCATTGGAGATACCCCAGTATGTAATTTCTATTAGTGGTTTTATTATGAATTCCGGCACGGCCTGCTTGGGGCTGAACCAGAAACTAGATTTGATGATCCTAACAAATGCTACTTGGTTGCTGAAGTCTTTCTCACTGCCTGGAGACAGAGTGCATTATTGCTTCCTTCTGCTCATCCTGGTACCATTTCCTCCTGTTTAGAAAAAAAGAGAAAGATCTGGCATCTTGAGGAAGAAAATGGGTAATGTATGAGAGCTCGTGAGAACCACTCACAGACATCAAGCTATCCCTTGTCTGTGTTACATGTTCTTGCTTTTGTTCACCTTCTCGTGTCTCTTAGGGTCTATCCCCATGTGTGACATGGATCAGGTAATGGTTTGTGCCTGTGTGGTGGTTTGTACACGCTTGGCCCAGGGAGTTGCACCATTTGGAGGTGTGGCCATTTTGGAGTAGGCCACTGTGGGCTTGGCCTATGCTTGTCCTATATGCTTGTCCTACCTGCCTGGAAGTCAGTATTCTACCAGCCTCCAGATGAAGATGTAGAACGCTCAGCTCTGCCTGCACCATGCCTGCCTGGATGCTGCCATGTTCCTGCCTTGATGATACTGGACTGAACCTTTGAACATGTAAGCCAGCCACAATTAAATATTGTCCTTTATAAGAGTTGCCTTGGTCATGGTGTCTGTTCACAGCAGTAAAACCCTAAGACAGTCTGTTTCCCTGATATGTTTGTAAACTGGAGAGGGTGGGAAGCCTATTTCATACATGCATGAATGCATGCATATATTCCTGGTGTCTAATAATGTTCCTAATACATATTAGACACATGGTATATATTTTGTTTTAGCTGTAGTTGTTCTTTGGTTTGTTTTTTATACCTCTGACTATCCTGAACAAGGCTAGCCTGTAACTCACCAAGTCATCTTGCCTCTGCCTCTTGAGTTCTAAAATTAAGGGCATGTGCTAGAGTGCCCCTCACTGATGCCTAAGTATTTTTGATTTGGTTGAGGAGAATTACAGCTTTATGTTTAGGGGTTTTTCCCCTTCAGATCTGTTTAATGTTTAGATAGGTCTTTGGAGTCACCTCTGTGGCAAAGAAATGAATACCTGGATCACTGGTAGTCATCACTGTATCTCATAGGATGATACTGAAGACAAAGAGATGTCCAAACACAAAACGGCAATTTAGCCTAAGGATCTTAATTGGCTGAACTGTCAATTCCAGAACTGGGCAATGTTGATTCCAGGAGACAGAATGAGTGTTTCAATGAACTGAGCAGACAGGCAGAACAAAGCGTGGACTGCTCATTTCAAAGTTGCTTCCTATCTAAGGCAGGGACGAGGAAAGAAAACAATAGAAAGATAATTGACTTGACCTCAGGCAGCTTCAGGAATCGGGCAACTTTTGCTTTGGGAAAGATTAAGCTGTGGGAAGTCATACCAGTCAGCTTTGCTTCTCTCTCTCTCTCTTTCTCTCTCTCTCTTTAATTAATTTGTTTATTCACTTTTCATCCCGATCACAGCCCCCTCCTCCCAAACCCCCTTCACACAATCCTTCCCCCTATAACCCCTTCAGATTTTTCTCAGAGAAGGGGATGCCCCTCTGGGTTTCTTGTAGCTGTGGTAAGTGCTGATATGGATAGCCCAAGGAAGAATTTATTTTGGCTCAATGTTTCCAAGGCACAATCCATAGATTCTTGGCCCTATGTGGGGTATTTGGCAGAACATCACAGTAGTGAGATCACGAGACATTCAAACAAGAAGGTAGCCAGGATACTATAAGTCCAAATTCCCTGCTCCCCTCCTGTGATGCACTTCCTTTAGCTGGGCCCCACCCACTAAGGTTTCCAGAACCATCTCCAAATAGTGCTGACAGCTAAAGCATCGAAAAACCAAAAATCAAAACAACAACAGCAACAACAAAACAAGTCAAACAGGACAGAACATTATCATCCCACTCACTGAAACAGATTGGTTTGAGAAATTCGGCTCTTTTCCCTATTTTGTTTTCTAAGAAAGTCAGATAACAACTTTAGTTTCATGTTGGTGACATGGAACTCAAGTACATGAGAACTTACTTTGAGAGTTTGACTTTGTATTCTGGAGCCTAATGCAGGAACTTAGTCCAAAATAATGATCTGTAATGATTTCTATTTAAAAAAGCAAGATGAAGACAGGGAATCCAGAAATACTGCCCGAGGGAAATGAGAAAAGTCTAGCCTTGATTGGGCAGTTTGTAACTCTGGTTAAAAAAAAAAAATTCCCCTCTTTGCAGCCAACTCTCTTTCCCCAAATATAATTAGCTTCTTGAAAAGATGTTTTGGAGACAAGTCAAAGAAAGCTTCCAGTTACTGGGCCTGCTCACTGGCTGTAGACATCATTATTCTGTGTATCAAGCGAGAGATAAATGGCAGCTGCTGTGATGCCTGGCTGGGTGCAGGGCTGAGGATGGAGAAGGTCAATGTGAGGCTAGCCCAGCCCTGCAAGAGTTTCTGTCTTCTGTCACTGATTCATAGTTACGGTAGCCACAGGCAAGACTACTTACGAGTGTCTCTGTTTGAGAGACAATGCAATGTGACATGATGTGACTTAGATTGGTATGAAAGTGTGTTGGTTTTCTTACTTAGCACATGAACTATATTTGATTAGAATGTTTTTAAGGATACAATTATGTGGTTACATAGTTTTGCTGTTGTTGCTGTTGAATCAGTGAGTTATTATGTACGGCAATATGGGGAAGGTGTTGGCTATTGGAACACAGACTCAAAGACAGTTGCTATCATGA
Organism: Rhynchomys soricoides; assembly: GCA_019843965.1. Taxonomy (NCBI): domain Eukaryota; kingdom Metazoa; phylum Chordata; class Mammalia; order Rodentia; family Muridae; genus Rhynchomys; species Rhynchomys soricoides. The sequence goes on from JADRCH010000011.1 coordinate 16,842,459, forward strand.
AACTTCAAACTAGCATGGGATGCAGCTTATGAATACTGGATACCTGGAGTAAATTGCATAGCGCTAGGCATGTCTACAAGTTAAAGAGCATCCTAGCTTTTTGCCTTAGTTTGCCAAATCCTCTTCTCAGTGACATGATTTGTCTGAGTTTCTTCATGGGAGGTGGTTACATATCCATTCAAGTACTTAGTGTTGCATTAATAGAAATAAAATATAATAAGGATCTAGTGTTACGTTTCCCATCACTGTGGCAAAAGACCATACAAAGTGACTCTTGCTGTAGTCACAGGAGTGTGAGGCAGCTGGTCACATTATGTCCACAGTCAGGAAGCAGAGACAGGTTGCTGGTTTGGTTTTGATCTCAGGCCATAGGATGGTACCACTCACATCTAGACGGTGTTTCCTAGGTGATTCTAAATCTAGTCAAGGGGACAATGAAGATTAGTCATTGGAAGCAGGTTTGTTGGAATTTGTTTTGATATTGAACAGACATTAGAATACTATCAAAATGGGGAAGAGGGCTGTGATGGGGCTTTCATGCCCCTATAACAATCAGAGCCAGATTTATAAATCGGGATCTCATTAAATGGACTGGAAATCCTAGGTAAGGCTGGACTCTGCATCCATCGCTCTTGCTGGTCTGGATACAAGTAGGGTGATCAACAGTGCATAGGAATGAAGTCCTCAAGGCAGGGAAGAGCCACTGTCAGCTGGGCCTAGGAAGGAAAAGGCTTGGATGCAGTTGGAGGAGGGGTGGATAGAGAGCTGGTGAGTTAGACCAGTGAGAGGGCTGGCAAATAAGGGGAAACACCAAGCTCTCACTTTCTAAAGCCTGGGAAAGAGCCATACAGGTGTCCGTCATCTACTCCTGGCATAGCTGTGACATCACTCCACATACCATTTAGTCTCCTTCCCTGGTCCTGTCAGCATGGTGAAGGGAGAAACCTCTGGAAGTGGTGAAGAAAGCCATCCACAGAGCAGAAAGTGTGTGAGAGTGGAGCGAGGCAGCATTCTCTCTAAACTTAACATCAGCAACTCTCGTGGCTTAATCTCGCACGAGTGACTTACAATTTCTGAGCCGTTTTATTCTATTTCTTCATGAAGTAGGTGGAAACAGTCTCCTGCTAGTGTTTTGCTTTTGTGTTGTACTGTAGTGACTCACTAGACAGTATGTGTGTTGAGTGTCTGGTGTGCTGCAAGAATTTCAAATTCTCCTCCTCTGTTGAGTATCCAGTTTTGCTCATGTCCCATGCTGGAATCTGGAAAACAAAGACTCGACAGTTTTGTCTTTTGAAGAATTCACTATCTGGTTGGAAAGTCTAATGAGGACGGCGACTGTTTTAGGAGGAGGGGATAGACGGTGTGTCCGAACAAACATGGGAGGCGAAGGGCGTCGCGGGCAGGAAGCAGGAACAGGAGAGCGTGACTTAGCAGAAAAGAATGAAACATATTGGAGACGTGTATGAAATGCTAACAAAGCTTATTACTGTAATAATCTATGCTAATAAGGCATTGAATGTATTTATATATTTATAATAATAAAGTAGCAGTTTATGAAGGATTGGTAGGAGGTGCTAAGTGCCTTGTAGAAGTCAAATTTACTTCTTACTTATCTACAGGAACCCCAAAGCTTTTTTGAGAATATTATCATTTGGCTCAGATACTATTCTGTCAAGTCCATTCTGAGGATAACTATGACTTTGCAATTAAATTAATATAATGTGTGAAGAACAAGTTCTGTGTGTAAGATCTGAACGACAGGGTAGGTTTCTTCTCCATTTGCTGCGGGATCTGGAAGGTGTGTTCTAGAGAAAGTTCCATCAGCACAGAAAGTCACCCCCAAATCCAGGTTGCTGGTAACTGTGAGGCAGGCCTAGGAGTGCTAATTTTGAATTAGAGAAAGAAAACTAAGCACTTTTTGGCTAGCCTATTGTACTTTAGAATGCTGGGCGGCTTGTAGAAAACCTTCATTGAATGCATACAATGTTTGGTGAGGGTCAGCAAGCAGAGGCTGGTGACCTTAGTATCAAGCAGAGAATCTTATGGACGGTGATGATTCAGCAGGGGCAAGCTTGAGTGGAGGGGCTGACACCTCGTGTGTTTATAAGTGTTCACAGGCGGTGCATGTCCCACACCAGCCAGTTAAAAGGGCAGCTTGAGGGCTCTTACAGAAGTTGATCTGCAGTATTACAGAAACGAGAGAGTAGACGATGTTCGCTGAGAGCTGGACTGGCATGTATACATGTGTGTGTATGTGCGTGTGTGTGCATGTGTGCGTGTGTGCGTGTGCGTGTGTGTGATGCTTTTCAAACTTTGATGAAATTTTCTCTTCCTATTTCCTTTTAATCTTTGAGCCCTTTCTTAAATTTGTCTGGCTATGGTCAGAAAAAAAAGTGGCAATAAACAGAAAAGGTGGTTTTCTGTCTTTTAGATTTTGAAAGCATGGACTCAAAAAAAGACTCCAGATTACCTTGATGAGGATTGAGAGCCATTCTTTCGCAGGGACAGGATATTCAGAGAAGCATTAGGATGTGCCCCTAAGGAAGGAGCACTGTGTCTGCTCTCTGAGTCTGGCTGAGGCCAGTGGTTGAGGCTGGAAAATCTGAACCGAGACGTCTCTGAGCTCTCCCTGGGTAAGAGACAGGTTCAAGAAGTGAAGTAAAATTGCAGAGTGTAAATAGAAAGGGTCTCAGATTCCTCTGAAAATCACAGCATAGTTCAGGAGTCCAAAATAGTTCTGGGTACCCAGAAATGGCCTAGAAATAGCAGAGTAAGAATTCTGGGTAATTGAGAGGTCTGGGGGAGGTAAAATGACCCAGTAGTGGTCAGAAAGGTTATATCCATAGGTGCCAGCATGGAAATATAAATCATGTAGGCATGGTGTTGATTCTCTAACACCTTGACACTACGTAGGATGCTCAGGTCTCTCATATGACCTCAGCCTCAGGCCAAAACAGTGGGAGGGTCACATTGTCAATCTCAGGAAAGGGTGAAGTTCCACACTGTCAGTTTCAGAGAAAAGTAGGAGTTACTGTCAATCTCAGAAAATGGGTGGAGTCACACACTGACAGTCTCAGGAAAAGGGTGGAGTTATACAGTCTGTTTCATGAAAGGGCAGATTTCCACACTGTAATCTCAGGGAAGGGGTAGGGTACAATCTCAGACTGTCAGTCTCAGGGAAGGAGTGGATTTCCACACTGTCAGTCTCAGAAAAGAGGTGGAGTTACACACTGTCAGTCTCAGGAAAAGGGTGGAGTTACACACTGTCAGTCTCAGGAAAAGGGTGGATTTCCACACTGTCAGTCTCAGAAAAGAGATGGAGTTACACACTGTCAGTCTCAGGAAAAGGGTGGAGTTACACAGTCTCAGGAAAGGGGTGGAGTTACACACTGTCAGTCTCAGGAAAGGGGTGGAGGTACACACTGTCAGTCTCAGGAAAGGGGTGGGGTTACACATTGTCATTACTTCGAAGCACAGCTTGGCCCAGGTGTAGTGGAGGAAACAGATTGCTCTTGAACACCTGGGTATCAGATCAGGGTGTGTGGCTGGTTCCTTCATCCTTTGCTCATTAACAACAATTTACTGAGTGCCTGTGAAGTGGCTGGTACCTATTCTAGAATAAACAAAGCAGAGAAATTGCTGCCGTGGTGCAGCCTATTAATTTAGTACCGTTCGGAAAGTAGGAAAATGTAGAAAACACGTAAACATTATTATGTTATTAGTGCTAAGGACTAGGTAGAATAATCAAGCAGAGCCAGGAATATCATACCCTCACAAGGAGGCAAATACAAAGACATCGACAGTGAGTCTGATCAGACTCCTTTGTGCTCGTTGCTAATCACATGCATCCTGTTAGTCTTGGGTAATTGGGGGAAGCTTGTGTCACTGATCAGTTTAGAGGCATGAGGGCTAAAGAGATGAAACAATAGGTTGTGCTTCAGATCTTCCAAAGATCAAGGTCAGAGTTGAAGCCAAGTGCTAGCTCTCCCCCAGGGCTGGAGCTGAACTTGAGCTAGCCCTTTACTCAGCTCTTCTCGTCCTCTTCCTCTTCTCACTGGGCATATGACTGTACCCAGTGTGAGCGTGGAGAACACTGGTCCTTTGAGAGGTTAATCAGCAGGACCAAGAGCATCCCAGGATTCAAACACAGAATTGTGAATCTAAGGGCTACACTTTGCACTTAATGGGGCCAAGCTTTCTAGCAGTATTTCTGGCCACACCCTTGTACTTCTTGCTTGCTCTGCAGCCACTTTAGGGATTTCTGAGAGTGGAACAGACCTGCAAAATCCTCCACAACTCCTGGGAACTCTCTGCTGTGTCATCCAGCGAGGCCTCCAAGTCATAGCCCCAACCTTCAAGATGGTCATTGAAGTCTGGTAGGAAACACAAGTGTTTATTCCAGAACATTGTCTCACAGAAATCCTTGTCACTCTGTAGCAAATCATGGTGCATTCTCTAAGCTATAGTCCACATAGAGATGCCAGAAACACAGGTCAGAGTCTTCAACCAGTGGTTAGAGAATCAGATATCTTGGGGTGTCATCTTAGCTTTCATAAGCTGTGGATTTCCTCCATTAGCTCTGACACGGAGTTATTTCCTTCTCCCCCTCCATCGTCTCTTGTTTTAGTAAAAAAGGTCTAACCTCATTGAGCAAAAAAGATATTTTTGTTCTAGAGGTGAGCAAAGGGTATCCCAGTGATTGGCATTGACGGTCATCTTGACAGCATGTAGCATTACCAGGGTGATGGGCTGCTAGGATGGAGGGGTTGCCTTGACTATGGTAATTGATGTGGGAAGACCTTGGTTGTGGGTGGGTCCTGGGATGTACAAGTGGAGGACAGTTGCTGACGCCTGCTTACTTGGACTCATCACTCTCGTCTTCTGTTGTGGATGTGATATATCATGACCAGCTGCTCGCTGCCTTGGCTTTCCCAGCCCGATGGAATGTGCTGAGTTGTGAGCTTGAGTCAAGCCTTCCTTAAGTATTAAGGTATTTTATCACAGTAACAATAAAAGAAACCAAGACAGGTCATGGTCAGATCCTGGGGATGAGGAGCCAGGCATTGTCTGAAAAGAACAAGGACAAAGCTCCAGGGTCTCTGTCTAAATTCCACTGAGCTCACCGAGTGTGGCAGGACAGGAAAAACAAACTGAACACAAACACAGTGGAGGCAGAGACTTCAATTTCACAGCTATTCTCAATGAAGACATTAACAATTGGGCACAGTCATTGGCCACTTTACACCCAGAATAAGCATTAATGAAGTAATTCAACCTGAACGAGGTGTTGTTTTATGGCTGGTACACATGGCTCACCTGTATGAATTCACTGTGCTTATTTAATGCCCCTTTAAGATGAGAAATGGTGTTGGCTTGACATTAATAGCATCTCCTGATGCTGAGAAAAGTCCCTGTGGATTGAATGGCCTTGCTCTTTCTGTAGATGGAGATTGAGAAGTTTACCTTAAGAGCTTTGCACTGGGGATGGTGCCATAAATATTAGCACCAGAATGTGCATTGCCATGGCCCTTGACTTTGCAGGCTCCTAGGCTAAGGATGGCTGTTTCAGAAAGGTTTCACTGGCCACCACAGAGCTTCTGGGCAGGACAGTCAGGTTTTCAAGTCGGCTCTGCTGCTGTTTCCTATTGGTGCCATAGTTGGCTTCTTCACTGTACAGCTGCACCTCTCTGAGTCTGAAAAAAAAGCCTCCTCTCTCAAAAAGCCTTTTGGATCCCAAAAGATCCTCTTTGGGATCTCTAGTCCCAAATCGAAGTGATCGATTATGGGACTACTCCAGTTTTGAAATTATTCAGGGGTCCCTTAGAGGTTCTGAGAGTGATGGAGAGCATGTTCTGTCAATACTTCAGAAAATATGGGGCAGACGATACAGGTATTGATCTTTCCTGCAGACAGATACCTGTCTGTAAACTCTGAAAATACCTGTTATCCCTAATAGCATATTAAATTTGTAATGTTTTCACTGCTTTGGGAACAGATTCGTAGGACCTTTTTCTGAGTAGGCAGATGACATCTTCCCACTATTTTCTGTATAAGGTGTGTGTGCTGCATTAGCCTGAGCCAGCTGCAGCTTTAGTCAGTAAGAGCTGGGTGACACTGGAGGTGGAAACACTGGGATAAACTGTTTCTCCTGAGCCCTAGGTCTTAGAGCAGTTGCAATTACGTATATGTATGTGTACATGTATATAATTGCCTCAGCCAGGTCATTTTTGAAAAAGACTTAGGAGTGTTCACCTTCACGTATGAATCCACATCATGTGTATGCTATGCCCTCAAGAGGACATCATATTTCTGCAGTGGAGTACTGGGAACTAAATCAAGGTCCTCTGAAAGAGCAGCAAGTGCTCTTAACCACTGAACTCATCTCTCCAGCTCCTGGCCGTGTGTGTGTGTGTGTGTATGTGTGTAAGAAGGGCTCCTATTTTCTAAATAGTCATTCTATCCCTGAGCAATGTCTCAGCCCTTCCTTTCTGTCTTCTTCTGAAACAAGAGTCTCAGTAAAGTGTCCAGACAGGCCTTGAATGTCCTCCTGGCTTAGTCTCTCAGCTGGGATTATAACCCTGTCTCACCAGGCCTGGCCCAGAAGAGTTAATTTGTGGGGTTCTTATGCATATGGGATACTGAGCCAACTAATGATTTTTAAAGTGGTAACCATAGCCTCCCATGGGACTCTAAATGAATTCTCAGTGAATTGCAAGTTTGTAAGCATGAGAAACACTGAGGCAAAGAAAAGAAACCAACAGTATATTTGAGCATACTCATCCATCATTACCATCTCCAGCTCTCCCCAGCTCCCCTCTGTATTTCCTCCCAGCATCATGTCCTCCATTTATATTTTGTTATTGAGAATTTCCTGAGTCTAATTAGTGCTGCCCATATGTGCATGGGTATGGGGCCATCCGCCAAGGCACGGATACCTACTGGCAGTCACAACCCCAAAAGAGAATGTCTATCCCCCCAGCAACCTTCTCCCATCACCAGCTCATCCTACTAGGGGTGGAGCTACTTTCTGGTCAGAATTGTGACTGGCTTGATCTTGTGCAGGTCTCTACAAATGCTATCTGTGATTTGATATGTGCAACAGGCCCCATGCAGAAGTCAACATTTGGTATCTGCCCCTCCCTCAGTCAATCAGCTCTACATTCTTAATTCAATTCTTTCATGTTGTTCCCTGAGACTTGGCTGGGGAGAGGCTACTACAGATGGCAAAACTGCGACTGAGTTCTCATAGCTACTTATACTTGACACTTTGGCCAGTTATTAGTCTCAGCATTAACTATTCCCCACTGAGAATAGAGACTTCTCTGACCAATGTTGAGAGCAACATAATCTAGGAGTGTGGACATAATCAGGTAGAAGGCAGTATCACAGTATGAGTCTTTAACATAACAACATAGATCTCCCATGATGTCTTTGTAACGAAGGCCATCTAAGAGTGTGACTTTGTAACAAAGTCCTTCCAAGAGTGTGACTTTGTAACAAAGTCCTT
>JADRCH010000011.1:16849975-16912967 GCA_019843965.1 Rhynchomys soricoides
TTTGTAACAAAGTCCTTCCAAGAGTGTGACTTTGTAACAAAGTCCTTCCAAGAGTGTGACTTTGTAACAAAGTCCTTTGAAGAGTGTGACTCACATGTTTAGCCCTAGCAGTACCGAAGGCGGAGCTTGCTTCATTGCTTCTGTCTCAGTGTGCCTCTGCAGTCCCTTCTCCTTGTAGTTCTAATGGGAACACGCTGCACCGGTGAGATACTAACAAGGATGTGTCCATTGGATCAGATAGATGATTTCCATCCATACTTTCAATTTGAAATTAGAATCTAGAGAAATAGAATAATTTCTCAAAATTCATATTGTACCCTAGAATTGATAGAAGAGAGGGTACAAAAGTATTTTAGATTTGGGGGGTGTAGGAAATCAAATAAAAAAGCAAAAGAGGGTGCTAGGAGTTTATTTTCACTCCTGGAAAATAGTGTGATTTATAGTGTGATTTCAAGGCTGCTATCTTAAGCTAATCTTTAAGACAGACCCTTGAAGTTTGGGGAGACATTATTCTCTGGGGGGGTTGCTCCTACTTTCCAGGTAAAGAAAATGACACTGAACTTAATTAAACAATCTGCCTTGAAGTCACCCGGGCCATGCAGTGCTGAACCCAGTATTGACCCTAGAATGTTGAGTGTTGAGTCATAAAGACTTAATGCAAGATCCCTGGAGGAAGAGCTAGGCTACTAATGTATTCATCTTCTACCTCGTCTTTTTGTGAATGGAAAAAATGACAATTTTATTTGCTATCTAATGGTCTAATTTTTTTTTTTTTGAGAATTGAATTTAAATGATATCATCAATCAGCTAGCCAGATAATATATGGCTTCAGGAAACAAAATTAAAATGAGGCAGTTAAGCATCTATTTTATTTTTCTTTCAGTTTTTTTTTTTTTTTTTAAACAGAGCCAGCATAGGGTGCGTTAAGCACCTGTTGTGGAATGCAGTGTTTAACTTGTTCTTTCATGGAGCAAGTGTCCATGTCAGATTCGGGTTCTGCAGATGGATTGTGCAGAAATGAAATGTCAGGTTTCTTATTCACACATCTAATTTCCTTTTGACCTCAGAGAATTCCCAAATCTGATGAGATGGTGAGGTAGGGAGATGAGAAGCATCAGCTGCTGTCAGGCAGCTTTCTTCTTTATGTGTTTTTTTATGGTATCTATTTGGCAAATACTAAATGGGGTCTCAGGGACACCCATCTGTCATGCTTAATTAGGGACTATAAATGGGTCTTCAGCAAATATTTCATTAAAACTAGATTTCAAGCAATAGAAAAATATTATACCCAAGCTCTAATGGCAAGTGCTTTATAAAAATATTACAGAGAAGTAGGGGGAATGACTAATATGCTATATTATTCTTATTTTAATTAGACCCATAGAATGTTAAAATGGGAAGAAAGCTCAGAGAGAAAGCATCTGGGAGGTAAGAACTAAATATGCATTTAAATAAATATGCTTCATTTAATACCCACAGTATTAGTAGATGGTTAGAGTAATTATTATTTTCCATATGAGGATGTTGGCAGAAGGGGCTTTATAACTTGCCCAATATCACCAATGGCTAAAGCAAGAGCAGGATTCAAACCTAGGCTTTTCTGGTTTCCCAAACTCATACCCACAATTCAATTACATTAATAAAATAACAGGCATGTAGCTGCTCTTGTCAAAATGGCCTGACTCCTTAGCCAGTACCATTAGGATAAGCAGGATAAACTTCTTTCATCTCTTTATTATGTATATTTCTTCTTTACTTGGGCAAAGATTCCTGTTTGACTCAGCATTAGCAGGTGACTCAGAAATGGAGCGTCTGTCTACCTAAGCTGTCCTGCCCTGTTTCATGGCTGAGGGCACAAAGATGGTTTGGCTGTTGCCCTAAACCTGTGCTTACCTTAGATTCTGAGAAGAGCAGAGCCTGGGAGTACTTAACACTGCAGATGAAGGTAGTTATCCACAGGGTTGGGTGGTAATTATCCTGTAGAGACCAGGCTGGTCCTCTCAGCTGATGGTAACTTACTGGACCACCTTGTAAACAGAGTGAATTGATGATGGTTGAGACCATGCTTGTCTTAGCATTTCACTGCGGTTTAACTGCTGTGAACAGACACCATGACCAAGGCAACTCTTATAAGGACAACATTTAGTTGGGGTTGGCTTACAGGTTCAGACATTCAATCCATTATTATCAAGGCATGAGCATGGCAGCGTCTAGGCAGGCATGGTGCAGGAGGACCTGAGAGTTCTACATCCTCCTCTGAAGGCTGCTGGCAGACTACTGGCTTCCAGGCAGCTAGGATGAGGGTCTTAAATTCGACACTCACAGTGACACACCTACTCCAACACCTAATAGGGTCACAATACTTTAACTAGAATTTAGCAAATGTGCTTTGCCTACCACCCCAATTCTTCCTTATTTTAACCTAAATTTCAAGCCAAAGATAAGGTGGGGGTTTCTGGTCTCCTTATGTTTCCTCCTCCTTTGTCTCCTGTCCACCATTACTCATCTCCCTAATTAGAATTGAGGGTGCAACCTAGCTTGGGGCTATCAGAGCAGGCTCTGTTTATAAGACTAGCACTGTCTTTCACTCACAGGACAGCACTTTCCCACCTACTCTGATGCCTCTAAACTAGCGTGGCTCATGACCCTAAGAGTAAGAGTCAAGAACAAGGGCCTTGGATGCTTCTCCTTTTTAAGTTCTAATAACCCTTCCTTATTCCCTGCCACACCCTACATGTGAACATTCTCTTATCTGTAGCCTACATGTAGGTAGGGGGAAGAGATAATGGTGTATCTATTTCTATCCCTATTTTCATTATGATGAACATAAGTTTGAGTAGTACTTTGATTCTTATAGCCCTGTACTGTCAGTGTTTCAGACCATGGTGTTTATTGAATACCTCACAAGTCTCATAACTGAATGGGTGTCATTGGCAGGAATGGGTGTCAATTGGTAAGAAATAGACACATCCTCAGAAACAATATGTATCACTCTTACTTGTCTTTATGAAAATTAAGTCTCAGAGAATTTCAAAGACTTATCTGAAGCTGGGTATTTAGGTCAAGTTCTAGAACCCTTCTTCTGACCTCTGAATATTACTTCCTCAGGTCAAGTGTTGTAAAAACAGCTCTCCCCTATTAGATGAACAAATAACACTATGTCTGCTGAAACAGTGAACATTAAGAAAACCAGAAATTGGCTCTTCTGGTCCCTAACAGGAAAAAGCAAATAATATTCAGGAAGGAAACTACCAAATGTGCCTCAACTTTTGGAGATGTTAAAGCAATATTTTTAGAGGTCTGAAAAGAGAGAATGGAGGCTAACCCAAGAATTCATATCTAGCCAAGTTATTTATGAATAAAGACAGAAGGAAGCTATTCTCAAACATTTGATATGTAGTTGGAGAAAAAAATCAAGCCAATTATGAGAATCAAAATAATGAGCTCTGGCATCTAAAGCCATAGCAAAACAGAAAGTATCAGCAAAATGGGAGAAGTGGGGTGGAGGTGGGGTGCTAAGACCAAAATGCAAATACTATACCTAAGCAAATGCTATACCCAAGTGTAAGAAGAGGCATTAACTGGCAAGGCACAGGGGTGAGGTGCGTGGGGGAGCAGTCTTTCCTCCATAGCACACGTGCATTTTCATTTTGTACATCAGGAAGGCTGAATGGGAAGGCTTTGAACAAGGGACCAGAAAAGGAAATCTGCAAAACACCGTACACCAAAATGCAAGGCTCATCTAGAAAACAATGGGGAAATGTGAAAGCTGGGATGTTCCTCAGCTCACACTGTGGGTTCATTGTAGAGAATGGGTGCATGCCACCTCCTCAGGGTGGACCAGAGATTAAATACCTTTTTCAGGGAGGAATGCCTGGGAATGGAAGCTTATTGGCTAAACTCTCAGCACCTCTAGGTACCTCATTAGCATGGGGAACTCTGTTCTGGGCCTACAGAACCACAGGTCATATTTCCTTATGTAGGAAGTACGGCAGGATTTTGGCAGAGAGCAGGGAGCTGCCTACCATTTCAGGTGTGTAACCTGAGTTTCCAGGGACTCAAATCTGCTTGACCTTAGCAAGTTTCTTGACAAAGTCCATTGTCCCACAAGGATTGCCAAGAGCCTCTGAGCTCCACCAAGTGCATCATTGAGGCTGCCTGCCTTGGCATCATTGCTTTTCCAATGAACACTGGAGCTATTTTAATAAAATGTATTCTTCTGTTACCTTAAGTGTTTGGAAGAAAAAAATTTTTGTAATATGTAAGATGTTTTCAACCATCCTAGAGCATTGTATATGAGCATCTATGAGAGAATTAGGTCAGGCATACTGTGACCGAAAGGTAACATGGATTTTTAAAAATAAAGTCAAATTATTTTAATTAACTCACAAATGAAAACATCACAGAGTTAGTTTAAGAAAGCCATTCAAACACTTGCCGAATTCAGAACTCTGCACAGCCCTGTGAATGTCTGTGTATCTAGAAAAGCCATCTACAGCCAGGGAGCCTCACTTAGGAAGCAGCATTAATTTTTATGAAATGAAGTTTGTTTGTGAGATACCATTTTCCTCTAAGATGGTTGACTGAAAACAGTTCAATAACTATTCTTCCTTAATTTTACTGTTATGATAGTGATTAATTTACAAATTATTAGTAAGCAGGCTAGTTGTCCTGCTCTCTCTCTTGAGAAAGAGAGAGAAAGAGAGAGAGAGAGATCTTCTTTATTCTGTATCCTCCTCTGGCTCTTGAACCTGTAATATAAGAAGACAGATTCAACAGTGGGGTACAGAGCTCAGAAACCATCACTGGAGAACTCCAACAAAGCCACTTCCTTGCTGTCTTGCCATTTTCCCACAGATATTCATGAAAACCGTCTTGTGCATGGCTCTATGGCAGCACTAGGTACTGAGAGTCCATTCCAGCACAGAGAGATGACTTTCTTGTCTCAGGTAGTACTTGTGGGTGACCTGTAGGCTTGCTGCTCTGTTTCCCGTTGTTCAGCCTGTGGGGGTGAAACAGGCAGATCGAGAGGTTGTGTGTGGAAAAGTGAGCTGCACATCAGCGGCTTATCATCAGCTAAGACTCGCCGCAAGTCCCTCTCTTTGGAGTTTCTTGCTCCTGATGCTCTCATTCTGTCCTTTCTGTCTAGGCTGTCACCAGCATTCTCACCTGGAGCCAGTTCTCATTGACTCAAATCGGATGTGACTATAACCTGCCTACATAGGGATGGATTCCAGTGTCCCTCATAGGCTCATGTGTTTGAGTATTTGTTCCCTGGCTGGTGAAGCTCCTGGGAGGCAAAGCCTAGCAGGTGCAAATGGGTGCATATCCTGCCTCATCACCTACTCCCTTGTGGGCAGTCATCATAGAGCAGCTACAGGATAGGCTCTTCTGGGGGCAGGCCTTGAGGTTCATATTGGGTGACTTCCTGTCTCACCCCTGTCTTCTGCTCTCCTAGGATCTGAGCAGTCAGCCTTATGCTTCTGCCATTATTTCCAAGAGCCACTCCTACATTTTGCCGTCCTGGTGTGATGTGTTGTACCTTCAAACCATGAGCCTGTCCTAGTGTGATGTGTTGTACCTTCAAACCATGAGCCCGTCCTAGTGTGATGTGTTGTACCTTCAAACCATGAGCCCAGATAGATCCCCCTTTTCTTAAGTTGTTTCTTGTCAAGTATTTGGGTCACGACAATGAGAAAATCCACTGTGACATTGTCCAAAAGCTTTGCTCCTAGAGAAAAATTCCATCCACAGTGGTTGATCTGGGTTATCTCCAAGTGAGGCTGTAGGCTGCTCCCTTCATTCTTAGTCTTCTCTCCTGTACCAGAGTGACTTACCTGTGAACCAGAGCTGAGAGTCTATTCCACATCACAAGTGGGTCATGAGTGATCTCCCATGGGCGGAAGGTGTTGAAGAGTGACAGGTAATGGATGCACCCTGGTGTAAAAGCTGGGAAGCCATGGGCCTTCTGGCTTCTTGAACCACTTCTAATTTAAGGTGGATTGCTGCTGAGCCCATTCTATTTTGTGAGCTGGGAAGTCTAAGGGAGCTCAGGCCATGATGAGCAGTTCTTGCCACACGGTGGCTTGTTGCCCTGTGGGCTGTCTCCTCCACAAAGCCCTAGGCAAGATTGCAAATATATCTGTCCAAGTTAGTGCAGCTATTTCCGATCCTCTTTCCTGATAGGGATGGAAAAGAATTCATTTGCCAGATCAATAGCTATTCAGCCTGTATGTGAGTCTGTGCTAACCTGCACTACCGTAGATAACATATCTAGCACAGCAGCTGCAGTCAAGGCTCCTGCTTTTCAGATTTTCACCACTATACAATCATTCTCCAGGATCCATCTGCTTCATTATGGAGGCCAGACTTGTGAGTTAAGTGATGTGGTGATGGGGTGACTAATATCACACCCTTTAGGTCTAGAAGTGTCACCAATGCCTGCTGAGACGTAATAATTTTAGTTTCTTATCTTATGCTTAGAGGCTGCTACTTGGCTTTTCTCCATATGCTAGCTCTTGACAATATTAATTATACCAACTACTAGATGTGGTCATACCTATCATATATATGTATGTAGGTATATACAGACTTTAGACCTCTACACAGACTATAGACTCCTGCACAGACTATGGACTCCCACACTGACTATAGACTATATAGACCTATAACCCATATATATATATATATATATATGTGTGTGTGTGTGTGTGTGTGTGTGTGTGTGTGTGTTTGGTATTATATTAGTTACATTTCTCATTTTTGTAAGAAAATTCTTGACAAAGGCAACTTAAGGGTTTACTCTGGCTCCTACATGGACTATAGTCCATTGTGGTACAAAGGACTTGGCAGCAGAAGTCTGAATTGACTGATCACACTGCATCAACAGTCAGGAAGCAAAAGGTCATAGATGCTCATGTTTATTCAGCTTTCTCTTTTTTATCTAGTTCAACACTCCACACTGAGGGTGGGTAGTTCTGTCTCAGTTAACCTCCCCTCCCCACACAGATTATAGACTCCTGCACAGACTATAGGCTCCCACACAGACTATAGACTCTTGAACACACATAGACTATAGACCCACACACATAGACTACAGATGCCTGCACAGACTATTGACTCCTGGACTGACTATAGATTCCCGCACAGACTGTAGACTCTCATACAGAGGTTTGTTTCCATGGTGACTCTAATTCCATCAAGTTGACAAGTTTAACTATCATAGGAACAAAAGAATGAATACCAAGTAGGTCATAGACTTAATGGACCCTGGACTAGTATGGGAACAATTCTGGCACAGTGGAATGAAGCCCCACATGTCTGTCCCGGGTGCTTTGGGTGGGACAGCAGATGCGTGGGAAGTGACTGAATGTCTTCCCACACAGGCTGTGGGAAGCCTTTGTGGGCCCTGCCCGTGGGTGGGGGAGGGGGCCATTCCCGGGGACTCGTGGGTTCTTTAGCCACCTGCATTCGGCCAGCAACTTGGGGAGCCAGGCTAGCTGCTTAGGTTTGGGTGAACAGGTACTGTCTGGGAGCGCTGGGAGGCCCTCAGCAAGAGATGAGACGTGGCAGCTCCTTAATCAAAGGCCGGATCCCTCATGTCTCTTCATGGCGGGTCCAGATGAAGAGACAGTCCATAATTCTAAGACGTTTATTTTCATCATGTGGAGAGTGGCATGGATGGAATTGTACCCCATCCCTCTAGGAGAGGGGTGGCAGATATAGTAACTGGGAAGGGATGTGGCTAAACCTCTAGGAGTCTCATTAACATGGGGATGGCTTGGGGCTGTGTGGCTACACCTCTACCTGAGGGTTGGTGGTACGTGACCGTGACTGGAGTCAAAAGCTTCCCGGGAGCCTTGGCATAACGTTTATGGTCCCTTGTAGATTCCAGTGGGTCTCTTAGGGTTTTCGCCTGTGCTCAATCGGGTGCCAGACTGCCTGTTACAGATCACTGCCCCACAGACTAGGGCTGTATTTACTGCCTGGCAGCTCTTTATCTTCATAGTGGTAGAAGACCATGATGCCACATTAGATCTCCCAATATGAGTGTCAATAAAGACTCTGAGTCTAAGAGTTTTTCAAATGTTTGGGTAATATACTTTCTTTATGATACAGTTACTAAAGTAAATGGATGCCATTTTATGAATGTAATATTGTGATAAAAATGTTTTGTATGTATGCCATATGTATGCATATGTACATATATCACACACATACACGAATATATACATATGCACATATACACACATATACATGCTTGGTTCTTGGCTTAGAGCTTTAAAATGCCCCTGATTTCCCAAGTAAAATATTATCTCTTATTAATAACCATTTCAGCCATGCCTGGATTTACATTAATGAACTAACTCTTGGTGTGCCCCTTGATAGTTTCAGGTAAAAATAAGGTTGTCAGAGACACTAGCTGTATGATCAAAGGTTTGAAATGTTCATCTTAACTGCAGAGAGGGGAGAGGGGTCAGAGTTTGAGTTCAGTCATCAATGGCGAATGATTAATCAGCCTTGTCTATGTGATAGACTCTTCATAGAAACACTAATCCACAGAATACAGAAATCTTGTGTATGTTGTTACACACCTTGAGATATAAAGGAATAAATAGTACACCAAGAGAGGGCATGGAAGTTCTATACCCAGCTGTAGTATACCCAGAGAGGGTATGGAAGTTCTATACCCAGTTGTGCTATACTTGGACCCATGTTGCTCTTTCATTGGCTATTTCTAAGTTATGATTTCTATAATTAACAGGTAATAAGTGAGTTGTCTTCTTTAGTTCTGTGAGCTACCAGAACAAATTGTTTACCCTGAGAACAGGGTCATGGGAACTCTCAATTTATAGGTGGTTGGTAAGAAGAATAGGAGATCATGGACTTGGTAGATAAAATGCACAAGTCTTCTGGCTCTGAAACTTCAATAACTGGGGTCTGAGGATTGTTCTGGATAGTCAGAATTGCATGGACTTATAGGATATCCCACAGCTAGGAGAGAATTGGTTGATGTGTGAGAAAATGCTGCACACATGGAGTCAGAGGAGTCGTGAAAGAGAAGTCATGTGTGCACGTGAATGGCACCCTAGGACTTTCTTCTTAGAGCCAGTAGATCTAGGTCTAAAACCTGGTTCAGGATTGGAAACTGGGAAGAGAAACCCAGCTTTTTCCTGAGATTAGATACTTCTCTCATTCTCAGCTCTACAAAGTGCCACTTCATCTGCATTTGAGCTCATTTCATTTTCATTCTGAGGCAAAACCTTTTTTTTCTTCCCTCCCTTTTTTCTCTTCTGTTTTCCCTCTAGAATAAGGCACACAATTAAATACTCCATGACTTCCAGGACCATGACCTCTGTAGGTGATGTTGCAGGCCTGATTTTGTCATTCACCACAATTGAACCCATCTAGGCTTGACATGTTGTGGCATGTTCCTATCATTCCCACACATTGTGAAGTTAGTGCTGTAATGGCATCTCTACTGCCAGTTCTGGGATGTAGAGGACAGCCACCACTGGGCTTCTGAGTGACAGTGGTCACCACCTCACCAGCTCAGTCCTTACTGCTTTAGCACCATGGACCTCAAATGCTTGTAGTATATCTGCCTTATTTTGGCTCATTTCCTTTAGTCTCGTTCCTTTACATTTCCATTTGTCATGGTTATCCTGGCTCTTTGTAGAGATCGGCATCTTCACCATCTTCCTGTGTTACCCTAGGAGGATATTCACATCGTCCTCCCACAGCCTTGACAGAGCATTAAATCTTATATCCTGGGAAAGTGCTCCCAAATCCGAAGTTCTTCCTTGTCATATAGAATGTTCCACTTCTTTGATCAGACATCCTCAGAATCGGTCCCATGGCATTCGTTCAGGCTCTGTGTTCCACACTGATGATGCCCCACAGTGCCTCTGTGGCAGGCTTCCTCTCCTTCATAGCAGGTTTATCTCATAGATTGCTGTTGTATACAGCTATTTGCTGAAAGACCTAGGGAGGTTGGGTCCCATTAGAGAGAAACACATTTTCTGTTGGAGAATGGACTCTTCCTCACAATTAAACAAAGTAGAGCAGATGGTATTTTAAAGTGGGGTACTTCTGAATGCTTAAAGGATTAGGGAAACCAGGCATTGAATATCTTCACTTGCATCAAGCAAAACTCAAAATGTCCCATCCAATGAATGAATCAAGGTCACATCTTGTATCAACAAAGGATCTGCGAATGGCACAGCAGATCTACTGTGGTTGTGAATTGACCTTTTCGTCTGAGATCTACAGCTCACTCAGTGAAACCTTGCAATTAGTCATCCTATATTCTACTGCAGGAGGGAGACTTTGTTTTTATTCATTTGAACAAATCCTCTTGTTTTCACACTAACCTTTTGGTGAGGATTGACCACTCCTGTTTGCTTATCCTCTTCCTGAGATCAGTTTGGCTCAGTGGTAGCCACTTCAATTCATTTTATACATGAGTATTACCTCTCCCATGTTGAACACATACTTTACCTTCCACTGATGTATCTTTAGAGTCCTAGCAATTACATCTTATACTGGGGGCTACCTATGCTCTAGGTACCCACAGTAGTTGGGTTTTGGTGGAAGCAGATGGTTGAAGATGAAATTCCTAAAGTCTTGTTCCACTTCCTCTTCCTAAGTTTGCCCTGGACCCATTATTTGAGTTCAGGTTGCTTTCCTGGGAAGCAGATTCTGAATGGGAGGTTAATACACTGGATTTTATCTATGACAGTTTCAACTGTGGGAGGGAGCCCCATTGAAACAGAGGGACATACTGAACTGTAATATAATTCTAAATGGAGTCTCAGATGACCCTAAGGGGAGCCCTAAATTAGTAACAAACATTCAGGACTGCTTTGGGTTGGGAAGGCAGAGCTGAGTCTTTACATTCCATATGGATCAGTCTTTGATGCTGGCTGCCCTGAGAAAGGAATTGTTACCTAAGAGAAGGTGACTTTATGGATGTAGACAACAGGGCTGCAAGTGCAGACAGCTAACACTTTTAGTGCCAAAGTGCTCTGCTAGGGACAAGGTGCATTCTGTCTGAAGAGTCTGTGGTGGCACATGAGGGTCCACCTTGGCTGTTACAGAGATGATTGGTGTTTCCTGGGGTTTGGCCTGCACTGAGGACTATTCTAAGCACTAATTATGCCATTTAATTTAATCTTCTCTAGAACCCCATGGGGACAGCTACTATGATTTCCTCAATTTTAAAAGCAAGAAACACCAGGGATGGAAAGTTACACTTTTCTGAGTGAGACTGATAGCAAGCAAACATAGGAACTGGGCATTGAAGGTACACCCTGGAGTCCACACTGAGCCTTCCTCAATTTCTCAGCTGAAGTCACGTGAAGTGCTCTGCAACCTAGCCAGTTGAGAACCAGTCTTCATCTTTCTGGCTGCCTTTTCTGTTCTTTTCCTTGAATAGTCTTACCTTATTGGTGTTTCTATTTGTTCTATTTTGTTATAGTGCTGGAGATTGAATGCAGAGCTTTTCTCGTGCTAGGCAAGGGCTCCATACTTTTATTCCTGGGCTGCTCTCCCCTCATATTTGACAAGCTTTATTACTAACACTGCTATTGAGCCAGAGGAGGTGATCCCTTTGTCTGTGAGGCACCATAGGTACTTAACAATGCTCCCTTTGTCTGTGACGCACCATGAATACTTAGAGGTGTTCCTTTTGCTTGTAGGGCACCATAGATACTCAATAGTGCTCCCTTTTTCTGTGAGGCACTATGGATAGATACTTAAAGATGCTCCCTTTGTGTGTAAGGCACCGTATATTCTTGAGCATGATGCTTGCCTGGCAGATCACCATCCTCATTAAGGCACAAAGCTTGCAGAGCTACAAAGGTTGGGTTTCAGGATCTCCTTCTCCCTTTAGAACCATGGCTGTCATAGCCCTTTGTCAGATGACTGGTTTCAATGTTACTGCCTAACATGACTGACTTCACATCCCTGGTTCCAGCCCACATCTGTGCCCCGAGTCTTGTACTTGCTCAATCTCCTGGCCACTTGTTATTCCCGTTTGTAATTTCTGTAAACTCCTAAAATTGCTCCCTTCCAAAGCAGTCCTTTTCCTTTTTCACAAAAACCTGTCACTTCCTTTGTATTTTCTAACCTGGGCATTGGCACCATCATCTCTTCTCTTCCTATGGGAAAACACGAGTGCAATTACCCAGGAGTTCTGGGCCCTGTGGTGATGGGTAAGATCAAGGTCAGAATCCCAGTCCCGTGTGTTCCTCCAGCTCTTACTGAATGTGACATGAGGGAAACAGACAAAATCCAGCAAACTCATATGTAAAGAACTCCCAGTGAAGTTTGCTGTTATGAAAAAGACTGAGAGGATGAAGATGTGATAGAAAGGGAGGAATTTGTTTGTGTGTATTTTTATTTATTTACATTTCCCTCTGAGACAGGTTGTCACCATATAGCTCAGGCTAGCCTGAAACTTGGCATCTTGCCTTAGCCTCTGCAGTGCTGCTTCACTGGTATCTCTTATTATTTTTAATTTATTTATTAATTACTTTTTAAGGAAAGAAGAATTACTCTTGGCTTATAGCTCTAGGAGATACAGCCCGCCTTGGACCTGCATTAGGAGCAGGAAGCAAAAGGTCAGATTGTATCCACAGTCAGAAAGCAGAGGGCCCTGATTTTCAATAAGGTTGCTAATGGCTAGGTCTCTGATGAAATGGCCTTTTAGCTGAGCCACAGAGAATAAAAGTGAGTGCAGTTGTTTTAAGTTTGATGGGTCATCTGCAATGCTCCACCCTCCTCATGCTTCTGTTTCCCAGACAGCTCAGGAATCCACTCCTTTCTGCAGCTGTTCTGCAGTCTTACACTTAGGCTATTGTACTTTCTCACCCTCATTGCTTTCTGTAACCTCACCACTGCTGTGGCTTAGTGTCACAGCTGTGTCCCAGCCAGCCTGCGTAAACGCATGCAAAACTGTCTCTTTCCCCTTCTGATGATCATACAGGCTTTCCTGTCCTGTATCAAGATAAACTTCAAACATCTTAAAGCAGAGTCCTTGCTGTCCTAGCTTGGATCTTGCCCGTCTTTGTAGATTCCTGACCAAGTCAGTTTAGTCAGTCAACAGACTTTCAAAGGACAGAGTGAGGATAGAAAAAAGAAAGAACAATTAGACAACATTTTAACATGACTCCAGTCAGTGCTGAGGCTGAAGTGGGTTTATTTTTCCCCAGTCAGCCTTTATACCATTCTATGTAAATGCAAAGAATAGGGTCAGTTCTATATCAAAGACAAAGTAGTCAAGGAACAAAGCAATAAACAAAGTCCTGTAGTCACTGTGTCTAGGGGTGTATCAGGATGACCAAGATACAAAGAGTTCAATACCTTCTTTGGCTGTACTCATCTTGAGCCTTGTCCTAGCCCAATGTCACATTCTTGCCAAATTTCTAGAAGAGGATCAAGAGCTCTCCACAGATTCCTCTCTTGATTACTTAGGTGCATGCTGCCTCTCAGCCATGCTGAATTACTTAGTGTCTTTGCTAAGTCATGGCTGTCACACTCCTCACTCTATGCACAAAACAAACGCTGTTGTCTTTCCTGGAATGTGGCCTCACCTCTCTTATTGGACATCATCATGCAGGTACTGGGGTCTTGCGACTCTTTTCCACCCTCAGTGTTTTCCTTGAGAATTTTAGCTGTTCCCCCAACATAGCATAGTGTCTGTCTTTGTCAGATCTATCTTCTATAGGGCTTGGTGCCTCATTGGTGGCATTGTTTGGGCAGTTTAGAAAGTGTGACCTTACTGAAGAAGGGATGTCACTGGGGGTGGGCTTTGGGATGTGAGAGACTGGAGCCATCCTCAGTTTGCTTTCTGTTTCTTGCTTGAGGTTTAAGATGTGAGCTCTCGGCTTGCTGTTGTAGCCAACATGCTGCATGGAGCTATACCATGGGGAGGGCAGCTCTACCCTGCCATCATAGACTCTAGCCCTTTGGAATCATATGCCCATGTTTTTTGTATGAGTTGCCTTGGGCATGGTGTTTTATTATAGCAATTAAAAAGTAGTAGATACAGAAGTTGATATCAAGGAGAGGGCCATTGTGTGACAGAGCCTGCCATGCTGTGTCCAGGGGAAATGTGGAGGACTTGGGGACTGTAGATTGGGAAGGACACAGGATGCTGTAAGCAGAGCATCTTCCTCCAAACACACCCCACTAGCTTTTGGACACTCATTGTATCTCAGACATCAAAAAGCTAAGTTCTACTCATTCGAGTCATGCTCAATAGTATTTGATTGAATGTGTTCTTTCTCTCACCCAGAATGTGGAGTTTATTGGGAATAAATTTGGTTCCCAAGTTCTTCAACTTATTAGCCATAATTTAAAACTCAGAGATAAAATTCAGGTTTCTCCTGGTGGCTTGATATGCTCAGGGGGATATTCTGATTTCATTCAGTATTTATTCATTCTCTCAGATCTCATATATTAACACTTAAGTCATTCCTAGCACAGAAATCAAATGCATGTTGGTCAAATTCCATTTCACGACTTTTCAGCTCTTCTTTGAGTTATTTAAGCTCAGTGTGTGTTAGGATCTACATTACCGTGACAAAGGAGACAGACTGTACCTTACATGATGACCAAGGATGAGAATAACCTGATGTAGGCAGAGCAGCAGATCTGGATCACAGCGAGTCCTCAGTAAGTTGTGGCTTCAAATGGTGTTTAAAAATTATTTATTTTTTGTGTATGTTTTGCCTGTGTGTGTGTGTGTATGTGTGTGTGTGTGCATGTGTGTGCATGTGTACATGTGGTTGTGTGTATGTGTGAAAGAAAGTATTGTGTGCACGTGTACACACCACACACACACACACACACAGAAAGAGAGAGAGAGAGAGAGATGCACTAGCATGCATGCACAATGTGTATGAAATGCCATGGAGGCCAGAAGATAGTGCTGTAACTCCTGAAACTGGAGTTACCAATAGTTGTGAGCTTCCAGTTGGGTGCTAAGAACTGAACCTGGTACTTTGCAAGAACAATAAATATACTTGTGCACTAAGACATCTCTCCAGCCACTTACAAAGTATTTACAGAAAGGCATTCTTGGCTTTAGACCAGCTGTTAGGCATGTATTATATATTTTCTCTATAGAAAGTCCTAGTGTTTTGCATACTCACCTAGTCAGGCAGACTGTGCCATTTCCATGTTACAATGATGATAGCAAAACTAACAATACTTTTACATTTATTGTTCACTTTTTGCCAACTGTGCTAGATATGTTTATATCTTGTTACTAATTTCAGTTTTTTATAAATGTATATTATTGTTGTATATTATTATATGTGGAGAGGCTAAAGGTCAGAGGCTATGCTCTTTTAAAATGATTTTTAATTATTTATTTGTGTGTGTACACAGGTATGTGCATGAGTGTGTACATGTGTGTGTGTGTGCATGCATGTGCATATGTTGCTTGCATATGTGTGTGGTACACACCTGTAATTGCAAATTTGGAGATATGGAGAAAACATTGGCTGCCTATGGTTCTCCACTT
Organism: Rhynchomys soricoides; assembly: GCA_019843965.1. Taxonomy (NCBI): domain Eukaryota; kingdom Metazoa; phylum Chordata; class Mammalia; order Rodentia; family Muridae; genus Rhynchomys; species Rhynchomys soricoides. Next base: position 16,865,508 of record JADRCH010000011.1, read on the forward strand.
TAGTTCTTTAGACAGGGTTCCTCACAGAATCTGGAACCTGCCATTTCAGCTAGACTGGCTATTCAGTGAGCCTTTAGAATCCACCTGTCTCTGTCTCTTGAGCTACGGAATAATAGGTGCACACCATCACACCCAGATTTAAAGTGGATGCTGGGAATGTGAAGTCACATCTTGATGCTTGCTCAGCAAACACTACCTGCAGAGCAATCTCCCTGGAACCTGACGGGACTCTCTAAAAGTGCTCAGCTAACAAGTATCTTACTCAACATTCCACACCTGTAGTTGCTCCTTATAGACAACACAGGAGAACTTACCCCACAGCAAAATGCATATTTTGGTTCTTTGATGTCGGTAGGGTACAGATTTACAAGGCTTCCCCTCATAAAGTACTATTTCCTCCTTCCTTTAATTTTCTTAGATTTGTTGAACTTGTCAATATCAGTTTTTTACAGTTTTTTGATTTATCTGATTATAAGTACTAGTTATTCACTAAAAAAAAAAAATAGCCCAAGGCTGGGAATAAAACACACAACTCTCACCTGCTAGGACATTCTTAATATTTGATTTTTATTCCTCTTTGTTCATGGGGAATATTTTTTATTATCCAGGTCCTGGGTAATTTTTCTAGGAGCTCATCATTCTAGTGATATAAGACGACACAGAAAGTATTCCTACAGTCTCATCTTAATTTGCATGCCTGCTGGTGTGTTTTTATTTTAACATATAGCTCGCCAATACCTCCATAAGAAGTTAAGTGAAATTCTCACTGTGAGGGTGAATACTATAATTCCCTTTAGATATGGTGGCTCCTTCTAACTCTTCTCTTCTCCTAGAATCCATCTGTCTGACTAATCTTCTATCCTATATCTATTCTCTATTTATCTCCTGTCTGTCTGTCCATTTGTCCATCCATCTGTCATCTATCATCTATCTATCTATCTATCTATCTATCTATCTATTGTCTATCATTTGTCTCTCTACCATCATATCATCTAGTTTTATGTCTATCATTTATGTATGTAAATCTACTTATCCATCTGTTTGTCTATCATTTATCTATTATCAATCATCCTATCTGTCTGTCTATCTATCATTTATCTATCTATCTATCTATCTATCTATCATCTGTCTTTTACACCCTACATTGTTGAAATGCTTGTTAAATATAGACCATTGGCTAAAATATATTGGAGTTTTTCTTGAGTTCACATACTGTTGGCCACATTTTAAAATGTCGGTGATAATTTATCTGAATTAGAGTCAGTACATCACCACCACACTCTGCTGATGTCAAGAACACAACTATTTGTGCTCCTTGATCTCATGAGCAGTGCATATCCCATGATGTAAGGGATATGAGTTGGAGCTGAGTATTTGTGAAGTAAGTGTAAATTAGTCAAGAGAAAGAGTATAACATATCAAAAAGGAACACAGAAACATAGCAGGAGAAATCAGAACAGTGTACTGCCTTTTGTAGCAGAATTTTATGCCATTCTCCTGACTGTATTCATCCCAGTTTATTCAGTAAATGTTGATGAAATAACTCAGTGTGGTAGCACATGCCTGTAATCTCAGCACTTAGGGGTTGGTGGTGGCTGAAGTTGAATGATGAGTTCCAGGGCAGTTTGAGTTCCAAAAAGAGACTTTGTCTCAAAAACCTAGAATATGAATGTATATAAATACAATCTAAATGCATATGGCTAAAATAAATAAGAGATTAATGTAAAATTTTAAGAAAATCAACATCTAATATAGGAAATAGGTCAAAGATCTATATATATCCCCAAAAGAAGAAATATTAGACAATAAATAAAATATTCTAATTGACCATCTTGAATGATCAAAAAATGATAAATTAATACAAGACTATGATTACTCATTAAAATATTAAAGATTTTTAATCGCTAATATTTGGAACTAATGAACTCATGCTGTCAGTAGGAGGCAATTTGCAAGTTTGTGTTGCAAAGCTTATTCTTCACTTCCTTCCAAACAAAACATCCTTCCAGAGTCTAGCCCAAGGAAAGAAGGAAATAAATTGACAAAATTGACAAGAAATACATTTATTATGGAACTGCGTAATAAAATGAGAGCATGTCAAATATAGGTTAGAGTAAATACAACGGGAACATCTATGCAGTGAAATGTTGTGCTATTTCTGCAGAATCTGCAGTACAGTAAAATGACAGCATTACACCTGAAGGAAACACAAAATCATAGGTTCAGATTGTTAAGAGCTACACTATAGTCACATAAAATAGTGAAAGTAAATCTGCCTGTTCAAAATCAAATAGAGCTTATTCATGATTATTGCCTGATGTTAAACTATGGTCTTTCTACTTTTTAATGCTATCATTTCATTCAATAGAAAAATAATATTAAAAAATAAATCACTGAAGCAGGGTATTCTGCCCACCTGTCACCACTTAGAAATTGCTTTGTGCCAGTTGAGTGGTGGCAGAAACCACGTTTAATCCCAGCACTTGGGAGGCAGAGAGGCAGAGGTAGGTAGATCTCTGTGAGTTTGAGGTCAGAGCAAGTTACAACAAGACCTGTTACTATAAAAAACCCTGACTCAAAAAGTAACCAAAAAACCCAACTAAGCAAACAGCGAACAAACAAAATTGCGTTGTATTCTGGAAAATTTGTCCTGTCTTCATTAGAAATGAAAGACTTGAGGTTTTGGTCACCAGGAAGCCACATCACTCAATCTGCATAGCTCTTGATTCCCTTGGCTGTCACAGTGGGTCTCAGAACCCAGTCTGCTTATTATTTGAGACGTTAAAGAATTCCACATTTTCTGTCTCTGCCAAGAATAGGGAATGGACTATGTGCTAACCTGGAGCCTGCTAACTCCCAGTTCCAAGTCAAAATAACTGTCTGGAGTTGGTCAGAAACCCGGGAAGGCACAGCCCTGGGAGATCAGGAAGGCACAGCCCTGGGAGATCAGGAAGGCACAGCCCTCGGAGATCAGGAAGGCACAGGCAGCTTCCTTTCCAAGTCGTCTTCCCACCTCTTGTTTCTGTGCCTCTAACACCGAGACTTTGATGACTTATGGATTCCTGAGAAGGTGAGAATTGAATCAAGTCTTACTGCTGTTTGGTTTAGATCAGAGCACTATTATAGAAACACTCAAGAGATAGTAATAATCAAGATAAATTGTGTTCCGAATAGTTGCTATCACAGGACACCTCATAAAATCTTCAATTCTTCAGACTGTCGGTTGACAGTGTAAGAACACTGGACAGTGTGGTGTGGGCAGATAGGAGGGGGCCAGAGATTTGTCTTCATTGGGATTGTATAGCAATAGCGGGTTCTTCATTCACTACTATTCTTTGTTCATTCTGCCATTCCAGATTATAATGATTTAAAAAAAACCCACCATCCTACACTTAGTATAAAACACTATTGTATATAAAGTGTCTCACTTAAGAGAGAAAGTCGATATGATGAACATGGATCCAGGACTTGGATTCAAACACATGCAGACTTAAATCTCACTCAAGCCATGTATCATTTGTGGGCACAATCTGCACATTTAGAAATCATCCTGCGTTGCAAATAACACACAAATTATCAATTGTGTGAAGCTACCCAGCATGTTCACTCTTGTCTTCATTACTCAAAAGGTTTTGTGTTTGTTCAACCTCAGTAATCAAAGAAATGTGAATTATACTAATAGACTGCAGAGAGAGAGCCAAATCAAATATTATTCCTTTTCAAATAGAATGGCTAGGGTAGGTGGTTTAGTTAAGCATTAACTAAGTTTAAAACTCCCAGTGTGATAAAGCTATAAACAATGATTTTCTGACCCTAATGAAGTAGGGAATTTTGTTTAAGGTGTGGTCCAAGAGAGATACACAGATTCCCCAGGAAAGAGGGTGATGAAAGGCATCTTAGAAGGGGGTGATGTATAAGAGAATGAATGTCTGCCAGAGGATGAGTCAGTGGGTTGACAGAAGCGAGGGACTACCAGGGTATGCGTTTGGAATGGTGGGTAAGGTGTATTTGAATATTCTGTCCCCACTTGGAAATGCTATTTAGGAAAATGGTCAAGCCTTGTTGGAGGAAGTCCATCCCTGAGAGCTGTCTTTGAAGATCTATAGCCTTGCCCTCCCACTGCCTTTTCACTCTTCTTCCAGTGTGAAATGCAATCTCACTGCTTCCTGGCACCTAGCGTGCTTTCTGAACCATTATGGACTCTTTTTCTCCAGAGCCATAAGCCAGATTAAACCCTTTCTTCCTTAAGTTGCTTTTGATCTTGGGGTTTTTTCCACAGCATCAGAAAAGTAGCTAACAGAGCTGGCAAGGGCCAGGTGGTGAAGGAACTCTGAGGAGAGTCACCAAGTCAGTATCAATCCCAAGATCACTGTGAACCTATTGAGGTTTTTAAATATTAGGAAACATGATCACATTCTATAGTGAAAATTGAGGAAAACAGTAAACCAGATTTCAAGAGTCTGGAGAAGGTACAATTGCATCAAGTTTTGCTGTTAACAGTTGAGGAGTGGCAACTTAGATAAGGACAGAGGCAGCAGAAGAAGAGAAACATTCATGAAGTACAGAAAGATTTAAGGAGAAAGTAGAGTGTGATTACTGAACGACAGTGTGTGTCTGATGGAATGTCTACAAAGTCTCTCAACGTTTTATATCACAGAAATTCAATATTGAATGGTAAATATCAGGAGTTCCTGGGGTGGGCATGTTAAGTTTGTAGAATATGATCCAATAAGGGATGATTTAAACAGGTAGTTGGTACCTAGTCAGCCTTGAGCACAATTGGATGTGTTCATTGTGATGCAAACATTTGCATTCAGTGTAAGCATCTGCATATAGCACCATTCCATAGATCAGTACTTCCAGTATTAGTCAAAATGTACACAGTTGAATCCATCCTAGGTGCCTAGCCTTGTGATATTGAAAAAAGATCATGATCTGTCCCTGTAAGACATCTAGAGGAATAGCTTTCAATGCTTTATAGCCATTACACCACAGCTAGATCCACACACAGGAAAAAGACCTACCTCACCCCTGGACCATTTCCTACTTATTTTGCTTAGAGCAGGATTGGGATAGCTCCAGGGACCATATTGCTGAATCATCCATTGCTACCAGAAAAGGTAATAAGCTCATCTATCCCTTGAGTCCAGACATGCCACCGTACATTGACCACTTCCATGTCGCAAATGTGGGTGGCTTTGGATGATTGACATATCATGTGGCCAGGTGATAAAACATTAACTAGTTGCAAAGGAATCTATCTCAAGGAAGTAAGTTAGAACAGGGCTTGATGAGTTTTAAGTGAGATAGTCTTCAGTGTCTAGTGGGCCTGTTCTTTAGTGGTCACAGTCACTCATGTGTTCTTTCTACGTGTTAACTCAGAACAGCCTCCCCTGGCCAAAGTAAACTGTGCTTACCTGCCCTAACAAGAGGTGGGAGAGAACATCAATTTACTGCCATCGAATAGCTAAGATTCTTATTTACTAAACCTGAGTTTGTCTGGGCTGGAACAGATCTGGTATTGTTTTTTTTTTTTTAACCCATACTTTCTGGGTTCTCTTACAAATAGAAGTGGCTATGTCATACAGTTCTGGATAGTGAAATAGGAGCAAAAACCTGTTTGGTGGGATTCTGGGCATGTCTTGGGATGGATGCTGACACTTTCTGGTTTTGCCTTTACTGCTTCCCCATGCATCTTTCCTGAAACCCAGAATGGGAATAGTTAGCCTTTGGAGATACACAGCCTTTATCCTGGGGCCACAGCCTGTGGGTGGCTCTACAAGAGCCTCAGCTCTGACCTAGCCAAGCTTCTCTCTTCTTGGCTTCAATTAAATGGAAAGGGAGCCAGACCCTAGCTCTCTATTATTTCCTTTCCTTCCTTTCTCCTCCCTTCCCCTTCTCTTCCCTTCTCCCTTTTGTTTGTCTCTCGATGTGTCTCTCTTCCTTTTGTTATCCTGGTTGATCAATTGGTTGGTTGGTTGGTTGGTTGGTTAAGGCAAGACCTCACTCTGTAGCCCATCTTAGCTTCAAATGAAGTGAAATTCTGCTTCGGCCCCCCACATGCTAGGATCACAGGCCTGAGCTGCCACACCCAGCTGAATCTCCTAATGGAACCAAGCAAACCTGGATTCTGGATTCTGAAGGAACATTCTCTTCACTGGGCTCTCATAGTCTCTCTTGCCCTCCTAATCATTTTCTACATCTTCTACAAGTGACCCTTCAACATGAAAATGCTTACATAATGAATGCTCTTATTCCGAATATTTTTCAGTGATTGGCCTTTGCTTGTAGAAACAATCCGAAAGTCTTCACCTGGTATAATAGCTCCTACCTTCTTTTTCCACCTTGTTCCCCCTCACCAGACCCCTGAACACATCAGGGGGTCTTCTTGGGTACCTTCTCTTAGCAGTAATTGACGTTACTTACTCCCCTCTTTCTTGAACATTCCTACATGTAGCTTTAGTCACTTCATAAATGCCTACTTTGACCCCATACTCAGAATCAGGCCTCCCTTTCCATCTCTTTTGCTACAGTTTTGTAGCATTTCCACCAAGTTATGTTTAGATATAAGCATCTATCATCATCATTTCCTTCTTAGACCATGGACTCTGCGAAGAGTACATATGTAATAGATACAGTCTGAACGTTAAACAAGTGATTATCAGGCTCTGTCATAACACTTATTCCAGTAGCTGGAGTATTTTTATTTTCATACAAAATGTTAGGTTTCATTATGGCATTTTCAAGAAATGTGTGTGTGAGTGTGTGTGTGTGTGTGTGTGTGTGTGATAAAAGGTCATATTACCCTTTTAACCCAAATTGTTCCAGAATAAATTTATCACATGCCAAGTGCTTATTTACTCATTTATTGACCCTTTATTGTCTTATCTTCCTAGCAGACACGTAGCTGGAAAGCAGCCTTTGGGAATGCCCCACTCTTGAAGGCTGTGTGCACAAGAATGTGTGATAACTCTCTCCCTAGAGCAGGACGTGGTGGTGCGTACCTGTAATCCCAGCACATGGGCGGTTGACACATGAGAATTGAGCTTAGTTTGGTGTCTCAGTTACTTTTCTATTGCTGCAAAGAGACCTTGACCAATCTAACTTATTCTAGACTTATAGTTTCAGAGAGTGAGTCCATGACCATATTTGCAGGGTATATGGGAGCAGATAGATAGGCATGGTGTTGGAGCAGTAGCTGAGAGCTTACATTGGATCCAAAAATCAGAAAGCAGAGGGGGAAGAGGGAGCATTAACTCAATGATGTGGGCTTTTGAAACTTCAAAGACAACCCCCAGTGATATACCTCCTCCAGCAAGGCCACAGGTTCCCGAACAGTTCCATCAACAGGGGACCAAGTATTCAAACAGATGATCCTATTGGAGGGCATTCTCATACAAACCACCACACTTGGATTACCGAGTGACAGCCTAGCTCAAAACTAAACCAAGCTACCCACCACCCAAGCCAACCTACCAATAGCAATGGAACAATGCTTCTGTAGCGGGCCTCCACAAAGCTGGGGCACCTCAGCCCAGAAGTCCTAGGGGTAAGAGAAAGTTTTAAGGGACACCAGAAGTGTTGTATCAGAGGATACACAGACATTTCACAGGCTGGTGTGGGACAGAGTGGGATTGTAGAGTAACATACAGAGTGTCCTGGTTGGGTGTTTTGTTTTGTTTCATCTCTGACCTTGTTGAGTGTACATCACACTTCTTCATGGATGCATGCTTGTTTCTCTCTCTCCCACACTGCACTGCACAGAGAAGATGCAGTAATCACATGCTAACGGGATATTTGAAGCCAAGCAGGGATCAGATCCTGGTGCAGAAGGAAAAACCACTTAGCAATGTAAGCAGATCTTTATTTCTGATAGATTTGAGGGGAGGGTTGACTTAATGGGACATTAAAAGAAAGTGTTTTAAAACTCACTTTATACTTAACATGACCCTTTTGATAAGCATCTTAGAAATAATGATCACTAGAAAAAAACCTTGAGGAAGGCAAATATGACCCAACTTTGCACCATATTTCTTACATGGGCTGAACCCCAAATCCTCATGAAGCACTTGCTGAACATGATTTTATTGGCTTTTAATGACTCTATCCCCTCTCCTTTGGGTCCTGGCTCATCCTTCCTCTTTCTCTCTCTGTCGGGAGCCAGGCCCCAACACCCTCCCTGGGAATCTGCCTGGGCCTCCACACTGTCCTTGAGAATCTGAACACCCTTCCTGGGAATCTTCCAGGGCCTCCACACTGTCCTTGGGAATCTGAGACTTTCTGAGACCCAGCTGTGTTTGTACAAGATAAGCTAGAGACATCGGAGTCAGGCCCTTCATGCCCTCCCTGAAGATCTGAGAACTAGCTGTGTTTCTGTAAGATAAGCCGTCCTTCCTACCTCCGGGAGATAGACCGACCATAAAACAATTGACGCCAGATGGTCTGACAATGGGGGGGGGACAGAGTGGCGCCCAGCTCGAGGCACGGATTTCGCCAGATGGACCCCGCCCAAAAGAGATGTCACTGCAGCTCCAGAAACATTGAGGACCCCTGTAAAAGTGTTTTTGTCCTCAGTAAGTGATTTTCATCCATCTCATAAAAATGGGCCAAAGGTTGACTAAAGAAGCAGTCTTTATCAAAGACTTAAAGGGTTCACTCAGAGAGAGAGGAGTTAAAGTTAAAAAGAAAGATTTAATTAAGTTTTTTATTTTTATAGATAAAGCCTGTCCCTGGTTCATAATAAATGGGCCAGAAATTCACCGGGGAAAATGGTGAAAGGTGGGACATGATCTTAATGAGAAACTGAGTCTCGAAGGGCTGGATGCAGTCCCTGACACAGTCTTTACATATTGGGGTTTAATAAGAGATATAGTCGAAGCTGTGTCTTCCATCCAGACAAACAACAGTTACTGTCCGTTGCAGAGTACTGCCTCTGCCCTCTTTTTAGAACAAAATCCCCAGCCTCCCTCCCCGATAAACAATCGGACACCCGAGTCCCCACCAAGTCTCCCTCTGTAGTTATAGATATGTCCAGGTCCACAAATTCAGACATCCCCACTTTGGAGTCTAAGCCTTTGGGGGCAGAGGCACCCCCTCCGAGACCTCCTTATCCGCCCTACCCAAGGAAAAACCTTCCTCCGTTCAGCAGACTTTCTCCAGGACTTTCCAATTTAAAAACAGGTCTTCCCTGCCAAAACCAATTAAAAAATAAAATAAACCACCCTCTTTCTCAGGGTCAGCCCCCTCCTTCCCACCCCCGAGCTGCCTTGACGTTCCAGATTGTGGCCTGGGAACTAAACGATAATCCCTTGGGTCCTGCGAAGACCGCGATTTTAGATGACGAAACTGAGACATGTCGTAACCCTGACAGGCCGCTGCAACCTTTGGCTCTGCCCCACAGACTTCCTCTTTATGCTTCCCGGCAACTGCATACGCCTGTGTTGTCTGTCCCTAGATCGTCTCTCCTTAAGTCCAAAAAGCAACTCTCAGCACAGATAAGCGAACTAAAAGAAGTCCTAAAGTTACAGAAGCAGTTTGCCCAGCTCTCCGCCAAACTCAGCTCTTTGCAATCTGCCCTTTATGAGACCGTTCTTGCCCCGATTTCAGGATTGGCAAACAAACACCTCCTCGGTTCCAAACCCCATAAAAAGGGGGTCGAAGGGTCTCACAGCGTTTCTTTGGCTTTCCCTGTGGTAACCCGTTCCGGGGCGCCTAGGAACCCTTCCCCCACTTTTAACCCCCCCAGGACTCGCTGAGAGACCCTGACGACGAGGGGGAGGGAGCTAGAGAAAGCAAAAATGAAAACAAACCGCCGGCGCCTTCTCGTGAGCACGGCGAGTTCCATGATCCGCCAGTGCCATCAAGCGGGCACAGCGATTTCCATAAGCTACATTTTAAAGATTTAAAAGAACTAAATACTGCCATCAGAATGTATGGGCCAAATGCCCCTTTTACTCTCTGTCTTAGACTCCCTGTCTCAGGGCGGCTATTTGCTCCCAGGAGAATGGATTCGTGTAGTTCAAGCGGTGATCACCCGTGGTCAATTTCTAACTTGGAAGGCGGATTTTATCGACCAATGCCAGGCAGTTGCAGCCACGAATTTACAGTCCCCACAATTGCAGACAAACTCAGTGGCCAGAGAAAATACTCAACGGAGACACAACAAAGGCGTCTGCCTCTTGGTCTCTTGGCCCAGACAGCCAATGCTGCTCTCGGTGCCTGGCGGGCTCTTCCGGCTGCACTTACTCCTCTAACTAAAATAACTCAGGGAACTCAAGAGGATTATAGTGAATTTGTGAGCCGCCTCCTAGAGGCTGTAGAGAGAACCTTGGGCCACGAGGCTTCCAATGATAAGATTATCAGATAGTTGGCCTATGAAAATGCAAACTCAGCCTGCAGGGCTGCTTTATGCGGAAAAACCAGAGATAAGACTCTCCATGAGATGATTCGCCTGTGCCGTGATGTAGACTCCTTCTCCTCTAAAATGTCTCAGGCCGTTCACCTTGCAGTGGGCGCCGTGCTCCAGGCTCAGAACACTCAAAAGGGTTGCTTTAGGTGCGGCCAGAAGGGCCACTTTGCCCGCCAGTGCCCTAGCGCTCCAGGGTCACTCGAGCCTCCGCAGGTGTCCTTGGGCCTCACGGGCAGGTCCTCACGGGCAGGTCCTCACAGCCTTTCACCCTTTGCCCACGCTGCCGGCGATGCAAACACTGGGCAAACACCTGTCGCTCCGCCACTGACATTTCCGGATGCCCACTGCCTTCCCTTCAAAAAAAACGGATTGAGGGACCAGCCCCAGGTCCCGCAAACCATCCCATTTCCTCCAGCCTTGGGGAACAGCTGGACAATAAACTCCCTCTCGCCCTCTACCGAGCCACCCCAGGGAGCGCAGGAGTGGACCTGTGTGCCTCCGCCCACACAATACTAAAACCGGAAGACGGAGTACAGATTCTTCCTACGGGAATTTTTGGGCCTCCACCTAAAAATACTTATTTTCTGATCTTGGGCCGTGCATCCTCTACTTTGAGCGGACTCAGTGTCCACCCCTCCTTGGTAGACAATGACTATACTGGGGAAATTAAGGTTCTGGCCAGAGCCCCTTGGGGTCCAATCTCTATCTCACAGGGCCAACATTTGGCTCAGGCACTACCGTTACCTCTAGACACCTCCCACCCCACACTGGGCACACAAAGCAGCCCTTCCTGACCAGGCTCCTCCGACTTGTATTGGGTTCAGGCTATCACTAGGGAGCGCCCTACATTAAACCTTAAGATCCAGGGAAAGACTTTTGAAGGAATCCTAGATTCAGGAGCTGATTCCACTGTAGTATCACAGGATTCTTGGCCCCGCCATTGGCCCTTACAAGCCTCCATGACCCATTTACAAGGAATTGGACAGTCCAAAAATACCATACAGAGTTCCCAGCTTCTAACTTGGGAAGACAACAAGGGAAATAAGGGCACTGCCTGGCCGTTTGTTGTTCCTGGCCTTCCTGTCAATCTCTGGGGCAGAGATATCCTCTCCCAGAAGAAAATCCTTATGTGCAGCCCCAATGAGGTGATTGCCCAACAGATGCTTGCACAGGGTTACCTCCATGGACAGGGGCTTGGCAAACAAAACCAGGGAAGTCCTACACCCCTAACCACCACTCACAAAAGCAATCGCACAGGCTTAGAGTTCGATAGCCATTTTTCATGAGGACCATTGCTCCTCCGGCACGCCAGGCAGACAAGATCACCTGGAAAGATGACATTCCTGTCTGGATTGACCAATGGTTCCTCCCTTCCAAAAAATTGTCTGCAGCCATAGCGTTAGTGCAGGAACAGTTGGCTGCGAGACATATTGAACCTTCTACCTCACCATGGAACACACCTATTTTTGTCATTCAAAAACGAAATGGTAAATGGCACCTGCTACAGGACCTCAGAGCAGTCAATAAAACCATGGTCCCTAGGGATGCCCTACAGCCTGGCCTACCCTCTCCTGTGGCCATTCCTGATGGGTACTTAAAACTAGTCATTGATTTAAAAGACTGTTTCTTTTCCATCCCCCCTCCACCCTGAAGATTGCAAACATTTTGTGTTCAGTCTTAACCAACTGGGTGGGACCTTTCCCCTGTTTCCAGTGGCGGGTCCTCCCCCAAGGCATGGCCAACAGTCCTACTCTTTGCCAAAAATATGTGGCTCAAACCATTGACCCCTTCAGGTCACTCTTCCCTGACCTTTATGTGGTTCATTACATGGATGACGTTCTTCTGGCAGGGCCCAATGAACAACAGCTCCACCAGGCAGGATTACAACTTATTGCTGCCCTTTAAGATCGAGGGCTCCAAGTTTCTCTTGAAAAAATACAAGTACACCCTCCCCATTTGTCCTTGGGGTTCGAACTATTCCCCCATAAGGTTCTTTCCCAAAAGATTCAACTGAGGTGTGATTCCCTGCTAACACTTAATGATTTTCAGCGACTACTGGGTGATATTAATTGGCTGCGCCCTTATTTAAAGCTAAGTACAGGGGAATTAAAACCTTTATTTGATATATTGTGAGGAGATTCTGATCCATCATCCCCGCGGATATTGACCCCAGAGGCCCAGAGGGCATTAGCCAGGGTAGAACAAGCCATAGTCAATCAATCTGTTGGTTATTATTCTCCAGAATTGCCTCTTCACCTCCTCATCTTTCACACCCCCTTTTCCCCTACTGGTTTGCTTTGGCAGGCTAAACCCTTATTTTGGGTCCATTTGTTAGCCTTCCCAACTCGCAGTCTGCCTACCTACCCACACCTGGTCACCCACCTGCTACGTCTTGGCAGGGAGGCTGCCCTTAAACTCTTTGGCAAAGACCCTGACATTATAGTCGTTCCCTATAATGCCTCCCAAGTCCAGTGACTCATTCAAACTGATGACGATTGGGCTATTAACTGTACCTCTTTTCAAGGCATTATTGATAATCACTATCCTGCTGATAGATTGGTCCTGTTTCTGCATAAAACGCCAGTTGTTTTCCCCAAAAGAACTAAGAGTTCACCAATAACTGGGACCACATTGGTCTTTACCGATGGCTCTTCCTCAGGCATAGCCACCTTCTATATAGACAAAAAGGTCTCCCGATTTATGACCTCAGCACAGCTTGTTGAATTATCAGCCATTATAAAGGGTTTTGAGGTTTTACGAGATCTGCCTTTCAACTTGTATACTGATAGTGCTTATGTAGCCACCTCTGTGCCTCTTCTTGAAACAGTCCCATATATTCGCCCCTCAACAAATGCCTCTCCCTTATTCTCTGAACTACAAAGATTGATTCTTGCCCGTGATGCCCCTTTCTTTGTGGGTCACATTCATGCACCCTCTGGTCTGCCCAGCCCCTTAACAGAGGGAAATGATATGGTGGACCGAGCCACCCAGCTGATTGCCTTAGGGAGTATAGATTATAGGCCTTTTGAGTCTCTTGATGCTGCACGGCTGGCTCACAATTTACATCACCTCAATGTCCATATCCTGCGGCTTAAATTCCCCATCACCCAAGAACAGGCACGCCAGATCGTCCGACAGTGCAAAGGCTGTCTGACCCTCTTGCCTGAACAACATCTGGGGGTAAACCCTCGTGGGCTAGTCCCTGGTGAACTATGGCAAATGGATGTTACACATTACTCTGCCTTTGGAAAACTTAAATATGTTCATGTCTCTATAGACACCTACAGTGGCTTCCTTTATGCGTTCTTACAGACCGGAGAAGCTAGTGAACATGTATGTTATCAGCCATGTTCTTGCCACCCCAATACCTAAAATTCTTAAGACGGATAATGGCCCAGGATATACCAGCTCCAGCTTTAAACAATTCTGTGCTCAAATGGGCATCAAACATAGCATGGGCATCCCTTATAATCCCCAAGGACAAGGAATTGTTGAATGAGCCCACCAGACACTCAAAAACATGCTTTTCAAATTACAGTCTGGGGTAGAAGCACTCTACCCCAGAGCAGGCAATTTTAAGACTCTCCTCAATCATGCTTTATTTGTTCTAAACTTTCTTACATACGACTCTGCAGGTAGATCTGCTGCAGACCGCCTCTGGCACCAGTCCACAGCCGATAACTATGCACAGGCACTGTGGAAGGACCCTCTATCCAACAAATGGCAGGGCCCAAACCCAATCCTTATTTGGGGAAAAAGGCACGGGTGTGTCTATGATACAGAGGCACAAAATGCCAGATGGCTCCCAGATCGCCTTATAAAACCCTATAATCCACCCAGGGACCCCCCTGAGAAGACTTCTTATTGTGCTTAATTTCAGGCAAGAAAAAGGACAAAGAACGTCCCTCCTTCCAAAGATGTTTCCTCCCTGGATTCTCCTTGAGGCCTTGCTATGCTTCAACACCGTGAACAGCTCTTCCTTGCCACATCAGCTTTTTAACTTTACATGGGTAATTCTTAATGAGGCAGGAGACATAGCTAATTCAACCTCTCGGCTCTCTGCCAATATCCCTTGGGACCCCTTACAGGTTGATCTATGTGTACTAGCCCTGGGAGCCGCCCCTGCTTGGGGACTCCCTGATACTTTTTCACCACAACCTATGCCCCCACAAGATAAGGGAGGGCTCCCACGATACACTCAAGGATGCCTATATCAAGGACACAGGTCTGTCCTTTGTGGGACTCTCGTATATGTCTGTCCATGGGACCACCACCCTCATGACACTGCCAGGCGATGTGGTTATACCCCAGAGTATTACTGTGCCTCCTGGGGCTGCGAGACCACTGGAGACACTTATTGGAATCCTTCCTCTTCCTGGGATTATATCCAAGTTAAAAGACAGGCCACTTCTGCCCCTGGTACCCTTGACTCAGTATGTAAAGGACAGTGGTGCAATCCCCTTTCCATTACCTTCACTAACACCGGAAAAAAGGCCTCCTGGGGCAATTCCAGAGGCTATGAATGGGGACTGAGGCTTTGCATACAGGGATATGACATGGGTCTCACATTTAAAATTAAACTCGTTAAAACACTTCCACAGGGCCCTACAATAGCTATTGGACCTAACGTAGCCTTACATCCTGGACAGACGAGCCCAAATATCAAAACAGGAGCTCCTTCAGTCATTAAAAGACCAACCTTAAAACCCTCCGCTAGTACCCTTTTCCAACCGACCCTCCCTGTGGGACCTCCTTTGTCATCCAACATTATTCTTAACCTAGTCAATGCTTCCATTAAGACCCTGAGACACAACAATCAGACAGATTATTTGGAGTGTTGGGTCTGCTGCTCTCCTCGGCCTCCCTTCTATGAGGGAGTGGCTATTATTGGTAAACCTCTTTTTACTAATGACCCCAGTCAGTTAAGGTGGGGCAATACTGAGCACCTTGGATTGACCCTTTCCCAGGTCTCCAGATTGGGCCTCTGTTTATTAGCCCCTAATATGCTCCCCTCTCATCAGTTGATCGAAATTTGCAATCAAACAATTACTGTCAACTTTACCTTTCAGTACATTCAAGCACCCGATAGCTTTTATTTCATTTGTTCCACTGGGCTCACTCCTTATGTAGTTTCGGCTTCTTTATTGACACACAGAGATTACTGTGTTTTGGTCCTTCTTATTCCAAAAATTACCTTTCACCATGCAGAAGACCTACTTACTTTTTAGGAGCGGGGTGCAACCCGTGCCAAAAGAGAGCCCATTACAGCCATTACACTGGCCGTCCTTTTGGGCCTAACTGCCACAGGGGCTAGAACAGGTATAGCCTCCTTGATTTCTTCTACTCAACAGTATAATCAACTTTCCATAGCCATTGATAATGATATCTGTGAATTACAACAAGACTTAAAATATCTTAAAGAATCTGTAGCATCCCTATCAGAGGTAGTATTACAAAACAGAAGAGGGCTGGACCTCGTCTTTTTACAGGAGGGTGGTCTATGTGCTGCCCTTAAAGAGGAATGCTGCTTTTATGCAGACAAGACAGGGTTAGTTGATGACAGCATAGAAAAGATAAAAAAGAGCTTGACAGATAGAAAAAGAAAGAGAGAACATGCCGAGGCTTGGTATCAAAACTGGTTTTCCACTTCTCCCTGGCTTTCTACATTGCTCCCTAGCCTCCTGGGACCCCTTGTGGGCCTCCTGCTGCTTTTGACATTTGGCCCTTGGGCTTTTAATAAACTAACTAACTTTGTTAAGTCACAGATTGATTCTGCCCTCCAGAAGCTGGCTGCTGTTCATTACCATCAGCTCAGTACCCAAAAATCCACCAAGGACCCTCCTTCTGATGCTTCATCTGACGGCCTACAGTTTTCAGCCCTAGCGGCAGAAGCAGAGATTCCCTGGTATTGCAGGCTGTGGAGGCTTACCTAAACAGCCTTCTGGCTCCTGACAGCCCTCAGTCAACAGGAGTAGCTTTTGGGCCATAAGCTGTGAAAAGGCCAATGATGGGAATGTATTGCAGTGCCATGATTCTCAACGCACGCCCTTAAAGGCTGCAGGGTAGCTCAATGACAGGAGTTATTATGGATCCATTATCCGGGTGCACATCGAGACTATAAAAGGTTGATGCTGGAAATGGGGGCCATCCATATAGCCTAAGACAGGGCCCCTGCCCTAATAAAAGGGCATGAGACATGGGTGCACACTGCATAGCCTAAGACAGGCCTTCCACCGACCCTTCTTAGCTGCTCCTCATTTATTGTAAAAGAAAGGGGGATATGTCGGGAGCCAGGCCCAACACCCTCCCTGGGAATCTTCCAGGGCCTCCACACCGTCCTTGGGAATCTGAGACTTTCTGAGACCCAGCTGTGTTTGTACAAGATAAGCTAGAGACATCAGAGTCAGGCCCTTCATGCCTTCCCTGAAGATCTGAGAACTAGCTGTGTTTCTGTAAGATAGGCCGTCCTTCCTACCTCCGGGAGATAGACCGACCATAAAACAATTGACGCCAGATGGTCTGACAATCGGGGGGCCATGAGCCTCCTTTCCCCTTCCCTCTACATTCCTTTTTCTTTAAAAGCAAACGTGTGTCAAGAATAAAGCTGAGACCTAGATGGAACTTTGCTTGGCCTCCCTCCTCTCTCTCGCCCGTTTTTCTTCTCAGGCTTAGTCCTCCTCGCTCCTCATTAATAACAAAGTCCTGCTAGACGGGACATCTCTCCTTTTTGTTGGCACACTGCTTAAAAAGAAAAACCTCCCAATTCCAATTTAGCCAATTCTCAAACAACTGCATAGCACACTTTCACCACGTTCCTGAACATTCTCACATTGTCTAAGCAGCTCATTTTGTTGACAGCTCTTTGGCTTCTGAAATTAAGCTGTTTTTCTCCCCCCAGAATCTAAAATCTTAATCGCACTTTTTATCTTTTCATGCCCAGCCTCATCCACATTCAACAGTTGATCTACTCGATGAAGGGAATTGCCTTTCAAATGCTAACCCCCTCCCCTTTCTCCTCAAAATCCACTAGAACAATGAATGCCACCGTCAGTGAGAATCACCAACTTATTGGACTTCCTGATCAGTACTCTCTGGCTTCCGTTTCTTTCAATGGAATGTCTGTTAGATAATTCAAGCTTCCTGGTGAAGCATGCCATCTCCCCTCCTGTCAGACCCACTTCTCGGTGCTTTCTCTCCACTACCATTCCACTCTTAGGGAGCCAAGGTGTGATTCTCAAAGCAAGTCATTACGCTTCTCGCTGCTTCAGGGGATACCTGGAGACCCAGCTAAGAATCGAGTCTGCTTGGTTCTGTGTTTACAATAACTTTAAAAATAAAAGATTTATTTATTTCCAGGTCTCTCATTGGCCTGGAACTCACCAAGTAGGCAAGGCTGAGTGGCCAGCAAGCCCCAGGATCCTCTTGTCTCTGACTCTCCAGCACTAGGGTTACAAGAGCATCACCATCACTTGGACTTTTTTACACGGATTCTGGGGACCAGGCTCAAGTCTTCATACTTAAAAGGCAAACACTCTCCTGACAGCAATTTCCCAGCCCTGTTTCCTCAGGCTTGTCCTTTAAAGAAGCTGATTCATCTTGCTGAGAGATGTTCTCTCACTGGCACAGAGACCAACCACCTGGCAGATCTTAACCTCTTGTACTTATTTTTAAGCTCTGCAGACCCTTGCCTTTCTTGACTTTCTAACCTATGTTTTGAGTTATCCTCTTTCACCATAAAGCCAAGTCTTTATCACCTGTTAGGCATGCTCACAAAGTACATCTCAGTTCACTGGGTGTAGCAGGAGATGGGACACACGGGCCCAGAAGCATGACACACTCTAAGACCATCTCAGGGTTCTACTGCTGTGATAAAACACCACAACCAAAACCACTTAGGGAAGAGCAGTTTTATTTCAGCTTATATGAAGGACCAGCCTGGGGTCACTGCCCACAGTGAGCTGAGGCTTCCCACATCAACAAATCAAGAAAGTGTTCACAGGCCAGACTGCTGGGGGAATTTTGTCAATTGAGGTTCCCTTCTCACAAATGACTTTAGCCTGCGTCACGTTGACAAACGCATACCAGGGCACCTCCTTTTGCAAAGGAGCATCTCTTTCAGCTGCTCATCACCTCTAACCTGGGACACTGCTGCACCTTCACCCTCACATGCTCCCTGGGGGGCAAATTTAATATGGAAGGAGATCAGACTATCTTCCCCTGATTTATATCTCTCAGCAGCAATGTAGGTATATAACGGTCTTTTTCTTGAAAACAAAATATTTGTTTTTGACTTTCATTAGATGTAAACTATCTTTAAAAGGCTACAAAAGATAGGTATAAAAGCTTTTATTTCTTTCTCAAAAAGATTTTATTTTTATTCTCATGTGTGTGTGTGTGTGTGTGTGTGTGTTTGTGTGTGTGTGTCCATGTGTGTGAGCGTACCCACGGAGGCCAGAAGAAGACAGCAGATTCCCTGAAGCTTGAGTTCCAGGCAGCCATGATCCACTTCAGTCCTCTGCAACAGCAGCCAGCATTCTATATCGCTGAGCCCCCAACCTTTGTTATAGATAGTATTCAGAGCTAAAATAAAAATAAATGTAAGCTTATATTACTTAATAATGAGTATTGATTTTGAGAAACGTACCATTAGGTCATCTCATCACTGTGTGAACATCACAGAACACAAACTATGACAGTTATATGTACTGCACTGCCATCTCTAAGGCCACTGTGGTGTACAGGCACATGTTGACTGAAGTGTTATGTGCAACGTGACTATATGTAATTAACCACAAACCAAGCAACAAAACGGTAAAGTGCTAATTAGCAAACAGAAAGACATACTTTGAATATTTCCATGTTCTTTCATGCATTCCTGTATCTTAATTCAAACTAGTCAACAAAGGAATGCTGTTTATTTAAGAATGCTGTTCATAATATCTGGTAACAGCATATTTGTTACTTATTTTAGAATAGATAGATCACCTATGTATCTTGACTTTGCCTGTGGAGTAACCATTGTCTGCCAGTTTTGAAGGAGCACCCCTGGTCCCCAGGAGGCTTTCTTCTTCAGTTGGAGATAAGGCTGTCATCAAGGTTTGTTTGCACGCTTATTCAATCCTGTTATTCCTGGACTTGGAGCAGGAAAGTGACATCTCACGTTACTTTTGTTTCTTAATTTTTTGAAAATATATTCATAGTCACAACATGGAACCAGAGGAAAAACATGAACCAACCCATTTCAGCCATTCTCAGATGGTTTGACCATAAACCAGGTTTTCTATCCTGGTTTCCATTATGTCTGTAATTTGAAAGAAATTCTGTTCAAACTCCAGCAAATCCATTCTTCTTTTTGCACCATCCTGTGACAGTGTTTGGCCTTTATCCCGCATAAACAGTCACTTAATGAATGAATTGAGAAATCTGTCGTTTTCTCATAAGCCAGAAACATTTAAAGGGCTATGTTATCTGAATTCCACGCCAGGGTCTCAATTTATTGTCTACCTTAAGAAACAAAAGTTACATTGTGGGAAAATGCGTTTCGCTTCAGCTATCCACTAGAAAGAAGAACGTGTGTTGCTCTAGTGGCTAAAATAATTTCATGTGGAGTTTGCGTGAATTCCATGAGGGCAGTTGCCATTTGGCCGTTTGGTAGTGCTGTGCTGACCTCACACCATTAAATATACTTACTAACCAATTTAAAAGCAGAACCTGTCGCTCCAGGTCAGGGTCGGAAATTGTGACTGCAGCGTTTTGACTGGTCTACACAGTCACTTCTTTTGAAAGCAGTTTTGAATACTCTCTAAAATGAGGCGTATAATTTCTAGAGTCCTGTGGATTTTACCACTCTGGACTGTTTTACAGTTAGTGAGCATAATCATTTATTTACAAAATGGAGCCTATTGAATATTCAGCTTCCCCACTGCGTCCAAGTGGCCATAATGTAACCATGAACAACAAATGTGGTGGTAATGGAATGATCCAGAGCATATGTCTGCTCCCTTTATGGTTCTTGGCTGTTTGGTTTTGTTTTCTTCTGTTTGGGGTCTCATCAAATGGGGAAAGAAATTCAAGCTTTTCTGAAGGAGCTTTTATGTCCCAAGTTTGATCCCTTACTTTCTCTGCCTGAAAAGTCTGTTGTCTTAGTTGATTTTCTGTCGCTACAATGAAATACTCCAATAAAAGTAACTTCAGGAAGGAAGGGTTCGTTTTGGTTCACAGTTCTGGGGTGCACTCATAGAAAAAGAAGTAGAAACAGTTGGCCACCTTGTGTCTGTAATCAGGAAGCAGAGGGCTAGGAACCCTCAGGCTTATCTTGCTCTCATGTTTCATTCTGGTCAGAACCCAAGCCTATAAATGGTGCTGCCCTGACAAGTGTCTCGTGTCCTAGGTAATTCTAGACCCATAAGGTTGTCAGGATTAGCCCCTGCATCCACACACCCCAGCTCCAGCATTGCAGGGTGCAGTATCTCAATTCCTCGAAGACAGTTCATTTTACTTAAACGCTATTGAATTTTCAGAAGACCCACCTTCTTCACCTGTTAGATACTTTGTCTTCCAAGAAATTCGTCTTCTTTAAATACAGCCACTAATAAGGTCTCCGCACCTATACTGCAGTCTCTTCCCTCTGCCTAGGCTGACAAACTTCCATTCAAATCTCCTTTAATGTGGATGGAGTGTACTTACTCTGAGCGAAGGTTTATAAAACTCTGCATGGCAGAGTTGGTTTGCCTCCTGTTCCATGCTATCCAGAGCTGTGCCATATTTTATTGTAGCATCAACCCTTGAATGCAGAGCCAACCACAGGCACCCTGTTTCCTTTCCTTTTTCTCTGCCTGAGATTGAGGAGCTGTATCTTCATCTTTCTTCTGAGGACTACAGATGTCACAGACTTTCATAGGATAAATACAGAAGGTAAAGTAAAATGAAGACCAAAAAGATGAAGTTCATGGACTAAAGTCACTGTGCTGAAGAGCCCAGAACCTGTCACACACATGAGGAAGGCACACAGTTTGCAGCTATAAGCTGGGGGAGAGTTACGGGCAAGTAGGTGGATTAGAGTAGTTAAAGCCATTCTCTGCAGATGGCTGTTTCTTGTTCCCAGAAAGCACTGCAAGGAGAAATGGTGGAAAGGCATAGATTGAATATCTAAACAGGAATAGGAGAAATGGGAGGACCTAGGTACCCTATAAAACACCCAGGCCAGAGTCTGCTAAGGAATTTCTAGCCTTGGGTTTCTCCCAGGCCAATTGTAGAAAGGTATTACTCTTCTTTTTAAAAAGCTTAGTGCTTTCTTTCTTCATCATTCAACTCATTCCTTGTGCCAGGGAGCAAACGCAACAACCTCCTAAACAACTGCTGGACCCTGTCACATAAGCCTTGACAACCATTCTTGCTTTCTGAGGTGAGCCCTCATGGTCTCATCAAATATTGATCTCATCCTGTTTTCTCTCTCTTCTCCATCTCCAGTCTGATGTAAATATAGGCAAGGTAGTGTTATAGCAATCCTCTGTGTCCTACTGTTCCTATACTCTGGGATTTTGCTTGTTTGTGTGCATTCTGAATAATATTTTCTGAGAGTCTTAGTCAGGGTTTCTATTCCTGCACAAACATCATGACCAAGAAGCAAGTTGGGGAGGAAAGGGTTTATTGAGCTTACACTTCCATGCTGTTGTTGCTCATGAAAGGAAGTCAGGACTGGGATTCAAGCAGGCCATGAAGCAGGAGCTGATGCGGAGGTCATGGAGGGATGTTCCTTACTGGCTTGCTTGCTTCTCCTGGCTTGCTCAGCTGGCTTTTTTACAGAACCCAAGACTACCAGCCTACAGATGGTACCACTCACAAAGGGCCCTCCCCCCTTGATCGCTAATTGAGAAAATGCCTTACAGCTGGATCTCATGGAGGCATTTTCTCAACTGAAACTCCTTACTCTGTGATAACTCCAGCTTGTGTCAAGTTGACCCAAAGCCAGCCAATACACTGAACTATCTTCAAGTTCAATAACTTCTCTTTAGCTGAGTCGGACATGTTTTAAACACAGCAGAAGTCTCATTAGTTGTATTTGGCTCTTTTTAAATCAGCTCTGTAACTTTCAGACCTGCCATGTAATTTATTTCTGGTAGATATTTAATACTGAGCCTTTTATTTTTTGAAACCCAGTGTGGTCATTTGAATGAGAGCTGATAGTCTTATATGTCTGAATGCTTGGTCTCCAGCCGCTGCAACTGTTTGGAAAGGACTAGGAAGTGTGACCTCTTTGGAGACTTTGAGGTTTCAGAAGGCTGCCACCATTCCTCACATTCTCTCTCTGCTTCCCATTTGTGTATTGGGATGTGAGCTTTCAGCTGCTGTTCTCCAGTCATTGCTGCCTGCTGGCAGGTTCTCCAACATAATGGGGATGGACTTCCATCCCTCTGAAAGTATAGTCCCCAATAAGCCCCTTCTTCTATAGGTTGCCAAGATCACTGTGTTTTATCAGATAAATATGAATTAACTGACACACACAGTAAGCACGAGGCATTGCTTCATTATCTGTGCTTGACAGTTTAAGCTGAACAGTCTTTGGAGGCAGAGGATGCTAACTCCATCTTGCCCCTATTCCTTAGAGCTCACCATTTTAATATATGCATGGTCTGGTATACAATTGCATCATCTGAGAATTCTCCCCAGTGACCTTAACCCACAGGCCAGAAGTACTGGATAACTGGCTCCTTGGGGTGGGTTAAATGGCTCCTGAGGGGGGTAACTGGCACACTGGGATATGTAACTGTCACTTTATCATAGTTAACTGTCAGCCCAGGGTGGGTAACTGGCACTCAGGGTAGGTACCTGGCACCCCAGAGTAGGTAACTGTTCCTCCAGGGTAACGTTGTTCCACTGAAGCTCCGCTCACCCCAGATTCCAGGTTCCTAAGTAGGGATCCAGGTCCAGTCTCTCGCACAGGTGACTGACAGGCAGCAGTGTTTGCTAGCTGACTCCTTTCTGAGTGTCACTACTGTCCTTCCCTGCAGTGGGCACCTTCCAAATCCTCCATGCTGAGCATGATTTTATTATCTGTCCTTTTCCCTTCTGCTTGTCTTGCTCTTAAGACCATGTTTCCTTCCTTCCTGCTTTCTGAACTAGATAGCTTGCTTAAAATATCTACATTGTGTACTATAGAGAGAGTAATGGCTCTACTCAAAACTGGTTGCTGTTGGCCACTGTTTGAGGCTTGAGACCACACGGATATATAACAATAATCAGAGCCATGCTGCCACACTGTGTGCAAAGAACTGTGGGCATACACAGGCTGAGAATCTTATTAATGACACAACCTTCCTCAGAAACTAAGGCATATGGGAACACACACAGAGGAATGCAAAGCACCACTATCCAAGTACCAAAAGACTTATTGGAAGAATTGAGTATTTACATAGTGGATCTCCCCAACAATTTTAAAATATGTAATCTGTTTGGGGGTTGGATGATGTATGCGCAAGTTCATGTGTGTAAATGCAGGAGTTCTCATCCCATGGTGTGTGTATGGATCTCGGAGGACAGCTGCTTGCCTAGGTCATCCCGAGAGCTGGCCCACAAACCTCATGTCTCACTGTAGGAATGCGGGGATTATAGACTGTGCTGTCCTTTGGTGGGTTCTGGGAATCTGAACTCAGGTCCCCATTCTTGTGTGGTTGTGTGACCCCTGGGGCCATCTCCCCAGCCTGGATTCATTTACTGGTGATGATAAAGTGTATGTAAGCTCCTCACTATACTTTCAGAATAGACTAACTGGAACTGGACTCACGTGGGAGTGACTACATAACCATTTAACAAGCCTGCGGGTACAGGTGTCTTCTCCTGATCCGGGTCCTTCTGCTGTGAGGCCATTCTGTTTTCTTGGACTTGGGCTTCCCCATCTGCTAGGAGGAAGCTCAGCTCTTAGTTGAAAATTCAGCCTACGGAGAAACTGGGGCTATGCAAATCTGAGAGATCTGCTTCTCACCAAATTATTCATTCACTTTATAAATTTAAAACCTGGGATACATTTCAGAGAAAGAGAGAGAGGGAAAGATGAGAGAGAGAAGGAGCGAGGGAGAGGGAGAGAAGATAAGATAGGCTCACGTTCTTCCTTGGGGTGCTAATTCACTCTGCACAGACCCAGCCTTGAACATCTAATATTTCTACATGCCTCTAAAGAGTATGAAGAATAGAGAGACTCTTGACTTACTAGTCAGGTAATGGGGAGTGTGTGTGTGTGGGGGGGTGCGGGGCTGTAATGGGAAAGAGTGAGACCACATCCACTCTGAGCAAAAATAATGCATATCCAAAGTGGACCTGGCATTTGACACTGAGCAGGATGAATTTTCTGCATAGTGTTTGATGTAAGAGAGAGAGCAACAGTGCTGTGTCAGCACATGGAGTGCAAGTGCAGTAGAAATGGGGCCTCAGAGTAAAAGGCAAGAGGGGCTGAAAAGAGCCCCAGCCATTGCAGAAAGGGAGAGAGAAACAGAGAGAGAGAGAGAGAGAGAGAGAGAGAGAGAGAGAGAGAGAGAGAGAGAGAAGTCATAGTTGTCCAAGTGAATAAAACTGCCCATGGAAGAGAGGGAGAGGCTGGGGATGGGGAAAACAGAGACAAGTGTGCATCCACAGAGAGAAAAGATAGAGGATGACAGACAGACAGACAGACAGACAGACATGCATACACATACAAACACACATGCACACAAACATATGCATACATACAAACACACATATGCACACACACATGCACATCCACACAAACATACATACATACACACACACACACACACACACACACACACCCAACTTCTGGAAAGATGTAGTTAGCCTTTGTCCTGTTCTTAAAACCTTGAACGTAAGACTTGGAACCCACTGAGACCTGACAAACCATGGTAGCCACTGAGAACTCTGTTCCTGCCTTCCTTTGTGAACTTGTTTGCTCAGACACTGAGCCCCTTCCTGAACCCTGAGAATTTCCATCCTTAAAAGTTTTCTGACCAGACTGACTGTGAAGTAGTCAAACAATTGCCTGTCTGAAGAGAACAAGACACTGTCACCAGCAGTGAAGTGTGGGATTCAAGTGTTGGCTGTGTGGTATGTATGGCGTGTTGTGAAGGGCCCACCTTATGGGAAACTTCCAGGTCACCAATAATTCTGCCACAAGGTTTCCAAGAAGTACCAAAAGAGAATTCATTCAGGGACAGGTCATAGCAGTCCTTCATGGAGACAAACAGTCACATGGTTGGGGGCCAGCTCTCAGCCACACAGAGCTCATCAGAGCAGAAGAGACAGGGAAGGGTGAGAGAGTCCTTCTCTGTAGCAAGTGCTTTGCCCTGGGTGCTTTAATATGTTTTCTCAATTTTTACCAGAGCTAAGATGGCTGCTTTCCAACAGCCATCTTCAGGTGAGAAAATTTAGGACCGGAGGTGAAACTGACTTGTAAATCAGTAGCAAAAGTAACACCACAAAGTGTTAGCTATTAAAGGCCCACTGTGCCACACCCTGGGTAAAGTACTTCATAGCTATTGTCCAATTTAATCTGCGTAATAACCTTTCAGAGCAGAATAAAGTCTCTAACTGCAAGCTAAAGAAAGGTCATTCAATCAGCAAGCTTCAGCTTGGGACTGTCTGCAGACTCCAAGGTAGCTACCACCATGAACCTCATTCTGCAGTCCTTACCTGAACCTTTTGACTCTGGCCCTGCATTTGTCATGGTCACTGATTTCAGGACCTCCAGGCCACATCTCTACAAAGTCACCCAGTCTCCCTCTACATCTCTACTTTAGGTCCTGTTCTCTGGCTTTGACCGGTTCCACTCAAAACCCACAAAGAAAATGATGTCTTTGGCAGTAGTCACTGTTTTGACCTCACCAAACCTTCAAAAGGACTCCAAAAAAAACCAGAATTCTAATTTTCCACTATAAATTAAACTAAAAATAAAATTAAGAATCTCTATCTTATGTAATGGGAAGCCAAGGCAGAGAAGGCTCAGCTAACTAGTTCAAGGCACACTGGAAAGAGATAGATTTGGAACTAAATAAGAAATCCACCTTACTCTGAGGCCTGTGTCCTTGGTTCCCCACAGGACCCCTGAACGTGCTCTGGGGGATAATCCTAGGCTCCCAGTGGGGTGGGGGATTAGAATTCTGCACCAACTGCTCTCTAATCATTGATTGTCACGGGGCCTCCACTTTATGTTGTACCAAACTCCAATTTTTTCCAGTGTGAAAGGTCTTTGCCAACTAGGAAAGGAACTTTCATTGTAGAGAGAGCTCCAAGAATAAAAAGAAAACTGCAAAGAGAAGCGGTGGGGGAGAGAGCTAATGCTGTGAGTTTCCTTCTCCGAAGGGAGAGAGAGACATTTTCGGAAGGATTCATTGTGTGAAGTTGAAAATAGGAAGCGGGGGTCAGAAGGGCTGTGTGGCAGGCTTGGAAGGAAGTGGCCTCCCGAAGAATAGCCTTGATTGCAAGCCAGTGTTAATTAGCCATGAGGGGCTGTAATGGCTGAAGACTGGCTCTCCCATCACTTCCCACGGGAAGGTCTTTTATAATATGAAAAACTTATTTAATTCTCCATTCACACTGTCCTTTTGAATTCTCAGAGTAATCAAATTGTTTTCCGGAAAAACATCAGAAGCAAGAGAATATAAAATATCGAGAGCAAGAATATTTTAAATGGCCCCCCATGGAAGCAGCTAGAAAACCAATGTGTGATTTCTAGGCATACTGCACAGTTTTGCTATTTACTATGAGCCAGGGATCATTTTCCACTTGGATGATGCTGAAGATGGCCTGGATCCTGCACACCGTGAGTCCTGACTCCATGCTTGGTGTATCTGATGAGAAACAACATCCAAAAAAGCAAAACAAGAACATGAAAGCAAGGAATGTTGGTGATGGTACCAAACACTCGGACAGGCGAGATGCAGGGTGCAGAGAGCCGGAGAGGGTTATCACCCCTCAGTTTATTGTCACCCCACTCTAAACTTCAGCTCCTTCACAGCCGATGCCATCCGTTCAGATCTGTCTCTGTGGATGGAATGAAAACCTCCACGAGGCTGGCATTGTGTCAGCCGATTCAGGGAAGGCTCTGACGGGAAATTTCAAATCCTAGCCTAACTTTGCAGTTCAAGAACCTGAGAGAGCAGCATAGCGACCATGGCTCTTAGGTAGCAGGCTGATGGATCCCTCTGTAAAGACCTGGCGTGAGTACTCTTCACAGCTGCAGCTGCACACCCCACCCCCACCCCCACATGGAGGGGTGCCTCTGTGGAATAGTTGGAAAAGAAAGGAATGGGCACCTGTGTGAAAAAAAGCTTTGAGTCTCTTTATTCTTTTAGACAGAAGCATTATCTTAGGTGAGTCTGAACTTGTCCAACTGTCTTCATTTTGTCCCAGATGCTGGAATGGCACTGAGTCCAGCACACATGCCCGGGTTCTTTGGTCTATGCAATCACGCCCTCAGTGGCTCTGATTATGTATAGAACTTCTGTTTCATGATTCTGTACGAAGGGCAGTTCCCATCTGTCTCGAATATAGATTCTGGGTCACAGTGAATGTTTCAGCTTCATCTCCAAATGGAGTCAAGTCTGGGAATTCTGTAGAACAGAGCACTCTCCTGTTCAGAACTTCCTTTGAAGCTACCCCATTGTTCTGTGAGAATGTTAATGTCTCCATGCTTTGTCTCAAAGTTTCATTCTAAATCGTCCATCAAGAAGGTGCATCTCATGAAGGAATAGATTCACTGGTACTGAGGGCTGAGATAAGACTGTGTTTACTCACAAAACTGGCACTCTCTTAAGGATTTGAGGTGATCCTGACTACTTCAGCTTCAGTGTGTCTCTCAAGAGTCCATGTGTCAGAGGCGTGGCCCCAGTGAGATGGTGTTGAAAGGTACTAGAACCGTTAAGAGGCACAGTGCAGGGCAAGGTGGTTCAGTCACCGGCGTCTCCTCATCGAAGGACCAACAGTTCTTGTAGGATCTCGGTTCTAACTAGAGAAGTAGCAGACAGACGTGTTCCCTTCTGCAGCTTCTCGTCATACCATGTGACTCCTCCTACTTACGCTCTCCTTGTCTTGATGGCATCTGCCCTGAGCCTCCTACCAGAGGCAGATCGAACTGCGTTATGTCTTAGTGTTGGATGTTTACACTACCCAAGTGGCAGGAAAGGCTTTCTCTGTCTTGGACTCCCTTTGAAAACTGTGTATACTTTGTAAACCCTCAAGGCAGGAATGTGGCCAGGCCCTGGCCTGTGGAGCTCCAGCAGCCAGGCCCCTCCCCGGATTATGCTAATTTTATGTGAAAAGTTTAAACACCATCAATCCCTGAAGAGGAAACCTCACCAATCCCTGAACTTTCCACAGAAGCCCACCAGTCCATGAACAGGAAAATCCACCAATCCCCAAGCTCCCCCAAGCTTAGGACTTGAAATCAATCCTCACCCTTGGAAATCACCCTAGAAAGCGCCTCCCTGGAAAGAACCCGTATGTAAGTACTGGGTTTTGTCCAATTCCTTGCTGTCTGCTCCCTCCCAGGATCATAGGTAGCCGCCTCTGGAGTCATCCCTCCACACCCTGAACCCCCCGATAAATCTCTTTTATGAGATTTGCTGCCTGGTGTGACCCTCTCATCAGAAGAAGACAAGAAGCAATGAAGGGGAAGGGAAGAAGGGAAGAGAAGGAGCCGGGCTGAGGCTCCTGAGCTTAGCTGTGGATCCTCTCCCCTGGGAGTTACACTGCCTTTGCTGGCTGAGGAGGCTTCTCAGAGCTCTGTGATTCCTGGGCTTCTGAGTCCCAGGACACCTTCCCATCCAAGCATTAAGACCACCACTTAGACTAGTAATCTCTAAAGCTATAAACTAAATAAATGTCTTTCTTTATACCTTACCCAGACTCGGACATTTTGTTACAACATTGGAAGATGGGCATAGACACATTTAAAGGCTGTACTGTCTCTTCCAATATGGATGCTTAAAGTCTTAAATGACCTTAATAAGCCTTGCTGGGTCATTTTGTATTCAATGGATATTTTTTCTTTGGAAACCTTTATTGAGATGCCCCGAAGAAACAAGGTGATATTACATGTACTTCCTATACATGTGTCTTTGGATTCTAAGCCATGTAAACATTCTTGGTTACTAGAAATATTGATGCCCCTTCTATTGGGCATATCCTAGGGCTCTTATGTCTCACTCTGTTGCATAGATATTGTCATACATAACCTTTAAGAGTAAGACTTAATGGTAGTGATATGAAAAAAATCAGGATTAGCATGTCAAACCATGGTCTAAGTGTAGCCTCCAGTCACTCACGTGAAGGAATGGGGTTTGCTTCAACATTTCAGTTATGATCAATTTAGCGTTTGGCTTCCTTCAGCTATTTAAGTGAATGGAGTCAAACTCGAAATCTTCGCTTTACTAATTAACAAAACCTAAATATTTGGGTTTGATTTCATTATAAACTCAGTTGTGCAGCTTGAATACTGGTCACTGTCACTTTAGAGGAAGGATCTTTTGCTCTTATTGTCACAAAGTGTGCCAGGCTTGCCTGTCTCTCCCTCCCTCCATAGGATCGCTGGGATTGCAGGTGTGTGCTACCACATCCATCTTTACATGGATTGTGAGGATTCTAACTCTAGTCTCCATCTCACATAGCAAGTCCTATCTTCCCAGCCCCAGTGGAACTTCAGTTAGAAAAGGGAAACACAATCTTTTAAAGCACACGTAACGGGATATTTCTGACAAGGCTACAGCTGAGTTTTAAAGGAA
Source organism: Rhynchomys soricoides (assembly GCA_019843965.1). Lineage (NCBI taxonomy): Eukaryota > Metazoa > Chordata > Mammalia > Rodentia > Muridae > Rhynchomys > Rhynchomys soricoides. The sequence goes on from JADRCH010000011.1 coordinate 16,895,682, forward strand.
AGCAGAGATTTGGGAAGTCACCTCCTTCCTTTTCTTCCTCTCCCTTGTGGCTCCTTCTGTCTTCTATCCGCTGATACTGAATGGCATGTCAGTTCTCAGACTTGTCCAGCTCTGAGGAGTCAGAGAGAATGATGACAGTGGATTCCAACCTTGATTTCAGCTGGACAGATTGGAACATCCTTACTAGCCCAGTACATACTAAGAACGTCAATTCACCAGGGTAGCAAATCTGATAAATAGAAATTAAAGCTCATCGCCCGACTAGAAGTTTGTGTTTTCTGAGATCCCTCCTGTGCCTCTCTCTACATCAGAAGCTTCCTTGCAAGCTAGGACTCAAGCATGTTAGATCTTGATTATGAAAGATCGGTAGAGACTTAACAAGCCTTTTAACTTTGCCGTTTATGGCTGGCTTTGAATTCCCTTTAGGTTTAATCCTTAGAAATAATATTGCTCTGAAAAGATTTTGCAAAATGCTCCTGACTCCTGTTATGATGCTGTGCGAAGATAATACCGTGCAGCGGGCACTTCCCCTTTCCCCCTTTCCTTGAAATGAATGAAGTGTCCTTTAGACCACTGGCGGCATCCTTGCAACATCAGAGTCAGAATTGTTGCAGTAGAGCCACAAAGAGAAAGAAAGGTCAGCTGAGAATCTCCACCTTCCAAAACAAGCTAAAGTGCACAGCAGAAATAGAATTTGGAAAGCAAACATTTTGAAGTGGAAGAGAAGAGGTTTGGGATACATCTCACTGATGGAGTACATTCACAGCTTAAGAATGGCCCTGAGTTCAAGTCACTGCAGAGAGGTGGGTGGAATTAGAAGTCACAGGGACATATGAGGACATAAAGATCATAACAAGATGGGTGATGCTGGGAAAGGGAAAACAGCAAGACCAAGAAGTCTCTGCTCCCAAGAGATGGAAATGGGGCTCACTGAGCCCTGAAGAGGGTTGAAAGGAGCTTGGCTTAGAGAAGGAGTTGAGTCCTCACAGGATAGCTTAGGGCCGTGGAAGGAGATAACAAAAAAGGCCTCTCAGAGCCGTGACATGGGAGGCCTCCTTGAAGCAGATCAATCATGCAGAGTGCCATTTTGAAATTACTGCCTGCCATCTTGGCTAAAAATCACATTAGCCCTTTTTGCTGTTCTTCATGCTTTTTGGGGTCCCTTTTACCGATAGAATACAGCCACCTATCAGTCAGCGGTTGTTCGTCAGAAATGAGCTGTTGCAAATAGCCATTCCTCTCTCTTCAAGCCCCTTGCCAGTTCTGAGTTCCTTTTATGTGGTGCCGGAGGAGGCTGTGGAACCTCAAGTCTCATGCACACTGGGCAAGAGCTCTGCTGCTGAGTTCACCCAGTGCTCACAAGTCTTCTGAAAGAGGTGATGATGCCTTTGATGCTGGTATGTTCATGAGCAGTGTGGAAGGGTGAGCCTCTGGGTTGCACAGTCGGGAGTGCTTCAATGGTCACAAGGATGTTCCCAAGCTGCAATTCCAGTTTTGACCAATTTTGACAGTATGTCCGACTTAACATAATCCCTCCATGGAGCACGTGTTTACAGCCAACTCTAAACCAGGCACCAGGCTATTTACTGTGGAAGAAAGTTAGAGAGGACATGGCTATAGTTGGGTCCTAGCTGGGTTTAATGAAATTCCTTCAAAATGGTGCTGTCTGTTTAATGGAGAACTGTTGTCAGCACGGGCACCTGGTAGACATGGAGACATGCCAATAAATGAGTTTGTATTTCCCTCTTTCTTAGCTGTGAATCATATCAACTCATTTAATAGTAATTCAGTTCTTCTTGAGATTAAAGGAGGTTTTCATGGGCTCTGTGCCACACCAACCTCTCTTCTGTCTGCTTAACCTTGGCATTCAAACTTCCTGGTATAAAACCCTTTTCTATGCCCTTGACTGTCCCACCTCTCTGTCTCCAGGACCAGCGTGTGTTTGCTCCCAAAGCAGACTTCTCCCTGGCTTGGCAGTTCCCTGCGCTCTTGGGGACAGCTGCTTGGAGGTGGCTGAGTGGGAAGCTGGAGTCTATCCAGCTCCATTTGGCAGAGACTAATAATTTAGAATGTTTTGTTTCTTTCATTTGTTTTTCATTCTGCATTGAAGAAAAAGAAAAAAAGAAAGGAAGCTGCAAATGTGTCTGACACGTGGGACATAGAGGTAAGTGTGTGGGCAAAGCTGGAAGGGTGGGACCAGGAACACGTCCTCCTTACCACCTGTTAGCCGAGAAATTCATCTCCTTTCTCTTCTGGGCTTTGTTCCTGCCATCTGCTTAGCTATATTAGTCAGGTTCCTGTGGCTACACATATAGGAACTAACTTGACCTCACACAAGGACAAGGCATGATTGAAGATACAGGGACCTTTTCCAAAACCCACCATGGATATGAACACAGGTAGACCTCAGGAGGGACCTAGATCACACACTTGGAAAGGGTCGTCTTTCTTTTGGCTAGCTCTTACTTATTGCCTCATGAATTATACTTATTCTCTGACTGTCTCTACTATCTATCTATCTATCTATCTATCTGTCTATCTGTCTATCTGTCTATCTGTCTATCTGTCTGGCATTGCTATCTTTCTCTATTTTTATCTTTTTCTATGTCTATCTATCTCTCCTATGTCTAGATTTCTTATCCAAGAAGAGCAAATGTGCTTACCCACAGCACCTAAATTCAGATCTTAGAAACCACTTAGCTGACGAGCTGGACTCTTCACCGTCCTGGTTCCTTGTCTGCACCTGAATGCCAAGCCTTGCCAAATGTTTGTCCCTGGTCTTCAGCCTCAATGACAACTGTACGTTTGCTGAGAAGAGTCACTTCTATGGACTGAGAGGCAATTTCTGAACAGAGGAAGTAACTGTGGGTTGGGCAGGCAGAATCGTTCCCCTCACCCCAGCAATGAACCATACCACACTCGTTTTCCTCGTTTTCAGTTTACTGTTTATACACATTTGATATAAAGAATATGCAATCACTGTAATTGTTCAAGGCTATCCACTGCCCTGGGCTGAATACCTTTGATGAAAGACACTATAGTTATATTACTCATAAATCTCTATGTGTCCATATTTGGTCTCTAAATTCTTCAAGTAGTTGTTTTGTCAATAAAATATTGAGGGTGGTGGACATCTGAGTACTCTGCTTACTTGACTCCACTATGGTCTGAGTGTGAAATGTCCCCTAGCGGCACCTGTTCTAAACCCCAGTTCTTGCGTGAGGGTGCTACTTTGAAGACTATGGGGCTCTTAAGAACTGGGGTTTAGGAGGAATTAGGTCACTAAGAGCAAGCCATTGAAGGTTATACTTTTCCTCAGAGTCAGCCTACCCCCTCTGCCGCCTGTATACATGTGACTCTGCCTCAGGCTATCCCTGTAGACGGAGTCACTCCACCACACTATTTTTTGCTATGATAGGCATAATCCCTCTGGAACCAGAACCCCAAAGAAGCCATTTTTCTTGCATTGCCCCTCCCCCATTAAGGATTTTTGATACAGTGATGAGAAAAGTAATTGACATAGTATCTAACCATAAGAAGCATATAGGAGCAGTTTCTCTTATGTTATATGTCCCGGTTCCCCCATTTTCTTCCCACAAATCGGGAAAGGAGAGGGTGATAACCAGAGGTCTGAGGACTTGAACCAAACTGAAAGTCCATCAATAATTTGATCACAGACTGTTTGCTCATCTGGCTCTCAGTTTCCACCGTTCCTTATCCTTGAAGCCTCAGAGAGAACTAATCCTGATGACACCTTAGGCAACAGTACTACAAAATAGTCAGTTTCTGTTCTGGAAGCCACCCAGTTGTGAGCCTTGGTTACAGCACCCTCTGAAACCAGCAGAACTCATGATATATATGTGTGTCCCCCAAACTATCATTTTAATATATGTTTTAAGATAATGGGTGCATTATGACATGCTTCATGAAGTCTTTTGTGACATGACCTTTTCTCTTAGCATTGCATCTTATAAATAGCCTCTGTCACATGACCTCTTCCATGATGCTGTGCCTCACCAAGACCTAGACTCAGTGGGCTGGCACTGTGGACTGAGGGACTTGGTACTTAGAGGGAGATTAACCCTCTGCCCTTACTCTGGTTACATCAGGGATGTGGTTACAGTGACTCCAGGTCTGGTTACTGACTATATTATAAGGATCTAATTTCCAACAAAGGATGCTACTACAAATGACACAGCTGTGCACATTCTTACCAATACTTTCTGTGTCACACGTAGGTGCACTCTGTTATTGCATATGTAAATGTTGATCCCCACCAACAGTGTTAACACACTACCATGCTGTGTGACCTCAGAAGTGAACAGTACCATCTGACCTTCAAAGAACTCCAAATCAGCGTAGCGAGGCTGTGTGGTGGTTTGAAAGCCTCTGGCATTTGAATGCATGTTCTCCAGCAGGTGGTGCTGTTTGGCTTGTTCTCCAATAGGTGGCGCTGTTTGGGGAGGTTTTGTAGGTCTTGGAGGAAGTGTGTCATTGGAGGTAGGCCCAGAGGTCATTCCATTGTGCTTTCTGACGGCTTCCTGTTTGTGTTGAGATGTGAGCTCTCAGCCTTTCCTGCCACCATGTCTGTTACTTGCTGCTACCATTCCCTGCCGTGATGGACTCTGATCCCTCTGGAGCTATAAGCTCACATAGGATCTTCCTTTCACAAGTTGCCTTGGTTATGATGTTTTATCACAGCAATAGAGAAGTAACAAATACAAACAGATATTTACAATCATAAAGGGTTTGCCTCCATGAACAAGTAAATACCAGATGCCGTGGGAATTCGTGAGATTTTCGAGCTGCCAAGGGAAGAGCAGGAGGGAATCAATGGGAGAGGAAGTAGCATCTACTTGGACTGAAGATATAAATGGCCACTGGGTGAGGAGAGCCGAGAAGGGGAGGGAGCAGGTGAGTCAAAAGTGCTGATAAATGGCTGGTCAAGCCAATCTGGGATCAGAAGCTCTGCATCGGTCAGACTTGGAGCCACTGTAACAACATCCCTGATGTAACCAGAGTAAGGGAAGAGGGTTAATCTCCACCTAAGTACCAGGTCCCTCAGTCCACAGTGCCAGCCCACTGAGTCTAGGTCTTGGTGAGTCACAGCATCATGGAAGCAGGTTGTGGGACAGAGGCTGCTCATCTCAGGGAAGAGGAATCAGAGCAAGATTGAGGGAGAAGGCTGGGGGACATGTAGTCCAAAGGATAGGCATCCAGGTAGTTACCTGCCTCCTCCAGCTAGGTATCACATCCTGAGTTTTCTAGAACTTCCCCAAACCACCTCCTGGAATGCAACCTTTCAGCAAATGTCATCGCTTTGAGGACACTTCACAGATGATCTACTCCATGCACTCTCCTGCTCTGGAGGGACAGCAATGAGGACATCGCCCTGAGCTCAGAGGGCACTTCTGTCTTGAGAGGATGGTGTGTGAAAAGGCAGGTGGACAGTGATGCTGTCAGCTTCCAAGCCTCTGTACCTGCCAGTCACACAAGCAAAGAACATCCTACATTAACCAGAGATAGATGTGCTTCTAAGCAGAGCTTCTAAGGTTAGAGCATATGCTTTGGAGGTCAGATGAAGAAGACAATTTTATCTTACTATGGATTTAGACCCGAACTCAAGAATTCGGGCATGTGGGGTCACTGACTTCCAAATGTGTTTTGTTTGGATGCTATGGTCATTTTCATATTTTGTGACTTCAGTATGGGGAATCATTAGGTGAATCCAATACCCAGAATTCTCTACTGTCTTGTACCCTCAACTCAACCCCGTCTTTCTGGTTTCTGAAGCCATTCATTTTTGTTTGAGATCCCTGCCTGAAGTTATACTATAGTATGTTACAGATTATGGAGTTCGGTAACTCATCCTTGGGATAAATTGCCTAAGATGCCCTTACGGAGGTCTCTTCTCAGACTCTCTCTGGTAGATGTAAGGTGTCCTTTGATTGTGTGACTAGCAAGTGCAGAGGCCTAGAATCTGGCCTATGCCAGCTGTGTATCACTGCCCACCTGCCTTTTCAAGTAGCTGCCTCTCAAGACAGTGGGACTCTGTTTGTGTGGTATAGATGTAGGTGGGGAGGGTCTGGGAGAGGATATGGGTGTTTCCTTGACCAGGTAGAGACTGCAGATGACCTTCAAAACAAGCCAGTGAGGAGGAGTTTGCTGCAGGAAGGCTGGGGACACTGGTGAACTGTGGAGAGACACTGTGTGAGATGCCCTCCTTTGGAGGCTCCACAGATTTCAATTTAGTGAGCCTTCTGTTCTGTTTTAGCATTTCTTTCTGACACTGCCCTTCCTTTCCATTTGGTTTCACTGTGTGTCACAGAGGCTACTGTACTGAGTTCAGAGAGACTGTGAGGTTGGACATCAGTGAAGAGGATCTGGTCCATCCTGTGGCATCTGAGGCTCATCCTCTGGGCAGCAACACATGTACCTGTGTCAGGTTGTCTCCTACTGAGCAGCTGGTCTTCCGTCCTCATTGGAAGGCCAAAGAAGCTGAGCCCGGTCAGAAAAGGATGCCAGCCACAGAAGAGGCAGCCATAGGGCAAATGTCCTGACCAGCAAGCAGTAGGGATGGGCTCGCAAGGCAGCACTGGTTTTCTCTTGGAGTTCTTTATTCCTGGGCTGCTTGGGAGGTGTCTCCCATTCTGGGGGAGCCTCCCCTCCCCTGTCAATCTTTCCAGGACGTACACTCCCAGATCATGTCTCTTACTTGATCCAGGTGCAATAAAGTCAGATCTGTAGTAGAACTGTAACAAGCATGTATTACAATCAACTTGGGAGCTTGAAAACCCAGTGCCACATACAACTGCACAGACCCATTACACATCAGTCTGTGTGGAGGGAGGGCCCAGGCACTAGTATGTTTGTGAGATATTCCAGGGGATAGCAGTGCTCAGCTGAAACTGAGACCCTTGGGTGAGAGAATACTGTCTTCAGAAACGAATCAGATGAGTTGGCAACAAGTTTTACTGGTGTGGAGTCCCAATCACAAGCAGAGTGTCTGGATAAAAATTCCCTGTTTCAGGGTTTTAGATTGTTGTAAAAGCAATTTATGAGAAGAAACAACCAAAATAAATAAATAAAGCCCCCTTTGGGGTAGAAAGAGTGTGGTGCTTAGAAATAAAATGTTTGATTTTATTTTCTGTTTGCATATGAAAACTTTGCCACAGCACTGCTCTATTTCCATTGTTGTTTTCTCTCGCTCGGCACCTCCGCCTGGTTCAGAGACCCCAGAGAAGTTGTGCACTTTGTCTCAGAAATTCATTCTTCCTTGAGCTTGTAATGCGTTTCCACCTGGGGAGGGCCGTTAGAAGGGGTTTCTCAGCAAGCCCTCAGGGAGCCAGTCATAGTGGTACAGGTGTGGGGAACTCCCCACCCAGCCCTCTAGCCCTCCCTTACCAGCCTCTGTCTGCGTTCCCTTTTGTTCCTGGTCTCCTTTGGTGTGGTTTCCAGGCAGAATGTACGCTGTGTGTTGAGCTGAGTGTAGAACAAACTATTCAGTTTTCTATGGAAGGCTCCTTGGGTTCAGTCCCCCAGGAAGACCAAATCACATTTTCAGTAGCTTTCCTGAAGTTCTGTGGGGGTGGGGAGACAGACAGACAGACAGACAGACCCGCCTTCTCTTGTTGTATGATTTATTGTTGTTTGCTAAATATAGCAGAGCCCCCAGCTGTATTTCTGTGTGTGTCTGTGTATGTACATGTATGTGGGTGCGTGTGCATGTGTGAGTGTGCACGCTTGCGTGCACGTGCAAATGTGTGCAATTAAGTCCTTTGTTGTGGGAATGCAGAAGAAAATGAAGCGTCTTTCTTTATTAGTGTGTGTGTGTGTGTGTGTGTGTGTGTGTATTAATTATACATAGAGGTAGGGTCAACCTTGGGTGGTCTAATTGTCCACCTTGTTCTTTGAGACCCTGTTCATTGTCCTGGAACTTGGCCATTTGGCTAGGCTGGCTGGTCAGTCAACTAGGATTTTTAAAGTATGATTCTGGGGACTGAACTCAGGTCCTCATGCCTGTAGGGCAAGCCCTTTAGGACCAATTACTATCTCTCTAACCACAGTAGACCTTCTTTTAAGGCTAAAAGTAGACTTTTAAGTAGACTTCTTTTAAGGTGCTCAGACTGGACTTGCAGCCTTTTTGCCTGATTTTTGTGATCCAGCACACTGGCGTCTGCTCAGTTAATCTTCCACCCTGGTAAGTAGCTGGTTCATGTGGGTACCTGCTTCTTGCAGAGGCCAGGACAGTGTTGACTTCTTGACCCTACTCTGTGTACCTAGGAGGGCTGGTTGAAGGTTGAGTAGATGTTTGAAAAACTGAACAAACAAACAACAAACAGACTTAGTCTCCCATCTGATAATTTACTTAACAGTCGTCTCTCACCAAAATTCTTCTCACCTGAGACGAGATCCCGTTCTATTTTAGTGGCCCGCCCTGGGCTGGCTGCTCAGCTGCTGCTTACTTCCCCCCTTTCCACAGCAGGACTGAAGACAGCTCCACAGGGGTGGTCCGATTAAGGATATTTTCTGATCAGAACCAGTTCTGAATGGAGATGGTGGCTCTGTGGTGTCTGCTGTGAGTCCACGGGTTAAACCGATAATAAGCCTGTCCGGACAAATAGGCCTGCAATTGTTTTCGCCAGGCCAAAGGAGGCGGGCCAAGAGCCAAGTACAGATGCTGCAGAGAAGCAAGCTGCCGGAGCCCACAGCGCGGGATTAATGAAATCACCCGTGCTCAGCTTGCACCAGGAGCTAAAGCGGCTTTGGGAAAGGCATATGGCAAAAAAATAAATAAATAACTAAATAAAAATAAGCCAGAGTTAATCGCAAAGTCAGGCATTCGGGAAAGCAGCGTCTGTGGGAAAGGCCACCATAGTGGCTTCGCTCCTGCTCCATCACACAGGAGGATGTGCCCAGGTGGATTAGCAGGGCGACAAACCACAGAGCTGCCAGGCCCACGGGAGGCCCCAGGCCTGTGACCAATGATGCACAGGCCCGTGGCAGCCAGCTGTGGCTCTGATTAACTGCAGCAGCATGGGCAGCTCTGGAGCCTGGCTCCATCTCTGTTTCCTTCCACGCACGAATCAGTCACAGGCAGGCTGTTTCCTCCCAATTCGACCTGCACTACCAGGGATCAAGCAGAGCCTGCACTAGAGTGCACAACCTTAGTCAAACAGCCTTGGCCAGGTGCCAGCATCCTGCTTTGCGCTCCTGTGTTAATGATGTCTCCTTTGCTCAGGTTCCGAGTCGATCAGGGTTGCCATCCCTGAGCTCTCCCAGAGACCAGGAGAGAAGCAGGGGTGATGGACAGCCAGAGAGGCACATTGGCCTGCCTGGAATGTATTCTCTCAGTTGATAAAATACAAATGACCATGATTTAAACGTCTTCGGCTGTTCTCAGTTGGACTGCTTGACAGCTGCTTGTATTTTCAGAGAGGTATTCCAGGCATACCAGTGGATGAAAAGGGGTTGCTTATGAAAATAAATTCCCAAGTGACCTACAATGGGGAAACACTGGGTTTAATATAGTTTCCTTTGTAAATCCCATACAGGTTCAATGCTTGGAAGATTCTGGCATGCCTTTGGATGTGGTTAGAGTGGGTAGGATATACAAATCTCCCTAGGTTGTCTTTTGGCTCCAGTGCTCTTTTCTGGAAGATTAGTTGATAGGGATTGAATTACATCTTCCAATATTCAGATATTGGAGCCCTAATTTCCAGTGTTCTGGCTACGAAAACTAGCGTGTCCAACTAGTTAAGATGAGGTCAGACTCAGCAGGCTGAGTGTCTAGAGTGGTACAGCTGTGTCTACAGAAAATGGGATACTGGCACAGAGACACACAGAGAGAATACCGTAAAGACTGGAGTCATTCCGTCCATAGCCGGGAGACCAGCAGATTCTTGGAGGGAGTTCTGGAGCAGGGCAGAGGGAGCGGAGGCCCTCACCCCCACCCTTCCTCCACCTCAGGCTTCTGGTCTCAGGAACTTGACACGGTAACAGAATTTTTCAGAGCTCTTTCAGGAACTTGACACTGTAACAGAATTCCTCCAAGCTCTTTTAAGGAACTTAGGCTGCTCAGCAGTAACAGCAGTGTAAGAACATAGCCACAAAAGGTTAGGAGTTTACAGTCAAAGCTCAATTAAGATTCTGTGGGTGTTTCTGGGACAGTCAGCTCTGGTTACATCCATGGGATTTTACATTTAGAAGAAAAAATCAGGCCAAAGTGATGGTTTGGGTTTATTGTGAACCTGACAGAATCTAGAATCACCTCTGGGTGTGCCTGTAGGGGCTTACTTGATTAACCCCAATTGAAGGTGGAAGATCTGCCCACTGTGGGTGGCACCATCCCCTAGGTAGGGTCCTGGACTGTGTAAATGGAGAAAGGGAACTGAGTAATAGCACTCAGTCATCATTTTCTGCTTTCTGGGTATGGATGCCATGTGACCAGCTGGTTTTAGCTCCCTCTCCTTGACTGGCCTGCCATGGTGGACTGTGCTCTGAACTAGAAGCCAGAATGAACCTTTTCTCCCTGGAGTTGCTTTGGTCCGAGTATTTATTTTATTGAAGCAAAGGGGAAGAAAATTAAGCCAGCCAGCAACTATTTTGTAAAGCAAATGAATACATGGTCTTCTCCCACTCTCCCTATCAAATTCGAAAACTTGTTTCATTCTGATGTTGAAGGGAATCCTGCCTTCCCTGAGTGACTGCCATAGCCTTTAATTCCATGAGCTGGCAAAAGTGTCCCACGAATGACCCTTGTCTGCATGGTCTGTGTATTCCTGTCTCACCGGCTTGAGCTAACACAGAATAGCCTGCTGCTCCTGGTTGCACATGTGCAGGTGAGGCAGCCCTTTACTGAGTGGTTTCTGGGGTATAATAGTAATTACTCAAATGTGAAGACTCTCTGGGTTAATACATATTAAAAATTAGTTTGGGAACTTGTGCTTTTATTAGGGAAAGATATGCAAGCAGCAGCAGCTGGCAAGTTGAACAGGAATCAACAACTACCTTGTGCCATGACATGCTTTGTACTTTTAAGTTTCCTGAGTAAGAACAGGAAAGGCAGAGTTAAGTACCCCAAAAGTCACCAACTCCTGTAACTTACACCAATGACATCATTTAGAATGTTTCTCAAACCGCACGTTTTCAGGCATGCAAACTGTCTCATGTGGATCTCTTTATTACCATATGTGAATTGTATACAACAATGAGTTTCATTATTACATTTTCAGACAGAGATCTAGGGTATGCTGACCATATCCATCCCTCATTCCTGTCTCCCCAGACACTCCCCTTCCTTTCCCAGACACTCTCCTAGTTCCATGTCTTCTTTTTTTAAAATCTAGATTTCCTACATAAGAGAAACAGGCAATGTTGTTCTTCTAAGTCTGGCTTATTTTGGTTAGCATGGTGATCTCCTGTTCTGCCTTTTATTTTTTTTAATGTCATAATTCTCTTCTTCTTTATATAGAGTAATTCTTAAATCTTAATAGAGCTATTCTCTATTATATATACACACCATGATTTCTCTATTTATTCATGCATTGATTGGCAACTTGTCTGAGCCCACATATTGGCTATTGGGAATAGTACTGCCGTAAACACGGATGTACGAGGTCCTCTGTGAGATGCTGACATGGGTTCTTTAAGTGTGAATACAGCTAGAGCGTAAGGCAGCTCCACTTTTAATTTCTTAAAGATATTTTTATTTAGTATTTAAATTATGTGTCTCTGTGTGGGTATGTACCTGAGTGTAGAGGTCCATGGAGGTCAAAGGCATCAGACTCTTTGGAGATGGAGCAACAGGCAGTTTTGAGCAGCCTGCCATACGTGCTGGGAGTTGAGCTCAGGTCCTTTGAAGAGTGTAACTTGAGTGCTTTCCAAGCTCAGATTGTAAATTTAGAACCTCCATACTGATTTCTGTAGTGGCTCCAGATCCATCAGGTAGCTGGAATGGCTCACTTTTCTCTTCAGTTATGTGCATACTGTGGTGTAGTTCTATCTTTCTCTGAGCAGTGAGAACAAATCAGTCACTTCAGCCGACATTTCGGAATACTGCAAGAGGCAGGAAGTTAATGTATCAAATACCATTAAAGGCTTAAACAAGTGAACTAAAACCAAATCGCATTAAGCTTAGCCTCAGACCCTGGGCTGGGATTCGGTAATAAGCTTGGTGTGTGTGTGTGTGTGTGTGTGTGTGTGTGTGCGCTATATTACGTACCTGTCTCTGTATGTTTGTATATGTGTGTCTGTGTGTATATATATGCATGTATATTTATTTGTGCATATGTATCTATATATATTTGTATATGTATGTGTGTATATATGTTTATGTGCATTTATGTGTATATGTGTCTGTATGTATATTATGCTCTATGTGTATATATGTGTGTATATATGTATGTATAAGTATATGTGTATGTTAGTGTATATGTTGGTATATGTGTCTTTTATATATGTCTGTGTGTGTTTGTGTATGAGTAGATGTATGTATGTTTTTATTCATGAGTATGCATATGTGTATGCATATGTGTGTATATATATACATCTATGACAGTACCTATGTGTATGGATATGTGTTTCTGTATATGGGTGTATGTGACTATATATGTATGTTAATATGTGAGTGTGTGTATGTATATGTGTGTATGTATATGTGAGTGTATGTATGTGTGTATGTGATTTGGATTCAACAGCAAGAATATAGAACACACATATATGTCAGAAGTGAAGAGTGTCCATGGTAGAAATAGCCATCTGTGTGTAGAAATGGCTAGAGAGGTGGGACCTTGGCAAGAGATGCTGCCTGGATCAGTGAGTTGAGAACATGCTCTCAGAGCACATGTAGCAGCAGGGCTTAGCTCCAACTTCCCTGTGCTGGAGAAAAAGTCTTAGTCCTTTCCCATGCTGGTAACAAAGGCCCACGATGGGAACTTATAAGCACTTGGTTCTGGGACTTGGGAAGTCCAATGTGGAGGCACTGTCTAACTTGGGGTCTGATGAGTGCCATTCATCATAAGTGAGTGAGCCTTATCTTTGGTTCCTTATGTGGTGGGAGAGACAAATGGGCTCCTTGGACCTCTTACAAGGAGGGTAATCTCATTCTCCAGGGCCCTGCCTTCCAATCAGATCTCAAAGCCCATCTCTTAAATGGATCAACCTGAGAACTGAATTTCAAAATGGGAAATTTGAGAGGCATAAGCATCAGTTACAGCCACCACAGGCTTAGCTCTCTGGAGCTCATTTTCATTACAATGGAAATGATAAGACCTGTCTTACAGGGCTTTTGTGTTTAATGTTCCTACCGTGTTCTTCTCACCAGACCCTTTGCTGAGTAATTTATAAATATTTGTGATGACTCTATGAGGGCGGATGGAATTGCTGCTTCCATTCTTCAGGGAGGAATCTGTGTCCTGGAGAGGTGAAGTAGCTTGGTAGAGAGTTTATCAAGCTGGTAATTATTAGAGGCGTTCAAACCCAGGCTGCGGGGCCTGAGAAGGTGTCCTCATCCTCTGCGGGGCTGCTAACTGAAACTGCAGTGTTTATCAGCCAACCACACTTGGGAAAAGGGTCCTTGCCAGATGACCAGATTGAAAAAAATAAATTTGAACAATTGTCAGTGGATTGATGGGCCACAAACAGGCACTGTTGAGGAGTCAGAGACTGTGCACTGTGGGTTTCTTGCTAGCTTCTTGTTTCTTCCACTAGATGTTGACTCAGCTTTGCAGATGGCATTTGCTCCTGTCTCCTTTTCTTTTTAACTTGTGCTGTGTTCTCTCTGGCTTGCCCAGTCCCTCCTCCACCACCTCCTAATACCCCACCTCCACCTTCCCAAAACCACTCTCTCATTCCTTCTGTCTACGTCAATGTCTCTGGTGCGGGCTGATCTTCTATCAATTGCTCCCTTGACTCCAGACTACTTCCTGTCTCTCTTATCCTAATCTTAACAAGTGTCCTGGCTCAAACCTGCCATCTTCCTCACTCGGCTTTGTCTCCTTTCCTGTGGGCTGCACACCATGAAGAATTCCAATGAGCTCCTGTCCTGTCTCTGGTACTACCCACTCCCCAATCTTTGTATGGTATTTGACTTTCTCCCCCACTGCACTGAATGGCTTTCCAGTCATCAATGCTCTCTTTAATTGTTGAAGACAACAGGGTCTCTGCAAGCATCACTTTGACCTGTGAGCAGGACTCTGGTATGACTCGAGGCCAGCTCTTGCCTGATGTCCCCTGCCCTCTGCCTATTGACCATGTCTCTGTTGCAGATACCCTTGCTCCTCCCAGCCTTGGCGCATGTTCCTGCAGTTAGCTAAGAACATTATTCTGGAAATTTTGACTCCTTTTCCTGGACAGTTATCCTCCTCATCTTTATCTGTTTTGTTGTTGTTGTTGTTGTTGTTGCTATGTAGTTTGTTGGTGTTTTGTTTGCATGTATGTCTCTGTACCTCCTCTGCCTGGGACCTACAGAGGCAGGCCAGAAGAAGGTGTCAGATCCCCCTAGAACCGGAATAACAGATCATTGTGAGCCAGTATGTGGTGCTGGGAATTGAATCTGGATCCTCTGAAGAGCAGCCAGTGTTCTTTACCACTGGGTCACTTCTCCAGACCCCAAATCCCTCCTCTAAAAAATAGCATCTCAAAACACTGCTCTCTAAGATGGTACCCAACTCTTCCCTGGTTCCCCCTTACTTGCTTTTGATATGTGCCTCGCCACCCACTCCGGATCTGTCACACAACTCCACGAGGGCCCGGAGGGCCGGTCTTTCTCTTTGTTCCAGGTTTTACTTGTATAGCTGTCATTGAACCTGGCACATGGTAGCGGCCGTAAAAATAATGACTTAATGACGGGCATCCTCTTTCCACACCTTTTTGGTCCCCCACTGCCCTTCCAGCTGTGCCTTCCTTTGCATGAACTGGCCAGTGTCGATACCTGGGACACACACGTTTCACTCTTAATTCATTTTTTCTCTTTGGTTTATATGTGTCAATTTTTGGAATGACCTATGCAGATCTTGTCTGCCTGACCTGAGATCTGAGGACCTGAAAGAATGGGACAGACTGCAGTCTGATGCTGTGGACAACCTTACTCGGTGTCAGTGTAATTTTATACACAAATGTAACAAAGAAAGCAATGATCAAGGAAGGTTTTTTTTTTAAAAAAAAAAATCAGAAAAATATGTAAATAAATGGCAGTAAGCACATACTAAATGTTAGCAGAGCAACCCTTTCCCAGAACTTTCTCAGGACAGAGCAAGTGGAACACAATTGCCAGGTATGTACGACAGAGTGTATCTGGGAAAGCGTGAAAAGAAGGCAGACCGGATCCAAACTCAGGGTACGGTGACCAGACTGGGCTCTAAGGCTGTGTTCTGGTACCAGCAAGAATAAACGTGTCTTAGGAGTTGAACGTAAATGTATGGTACAGGAAGCAGAAAATCTCATTCAAGAATAGTCCAGGGAATAAAATGTGCTTGAGATAAAAGGCCTCTGTTTCTGTTTCTGTTTCTTTTGACCCTCTCCCACAGTTCCCCAAGGCATTCATTTGACCACCTTCTGACATATCCCCCATTTTTATTTTTTAAATGTTAGGGTGTTCACTCTTGTTTGGACCCATCAACATCCTAAGTGAAGCATGAAAGACCTATGATATGTGCAACACTAGATACCAGAGCAGTGTTCATGGTGCTCGGTCATCGGGAACGAGGATCTGGCCTTGTGGGGCATCAGCAACCTCTTCTACTGTTCCCTGTCCTGAAATTCTGGCCAATTTTTGAAAAAGATGTCCAAAATTTTTCACCCTAGTACATAGTGGTCTAGCTCTTTGTTCTCTATGGAACAGGACAATGGCCGCATATAGATCTGAGCATCCTAAAAATGCCAGGAAGATCAAGTAATAGGTTCCCATTGGGTCAAAATTTTTTAAAAGTATCCCAGGGAGTGAATATTTAAAGTAAATAAAGGTACCTCGGGGAGTAGCTCCCCCTTTCTATTTTTTAAAAATCTGTTCCATAAAGGGCAGAATGTGTATGTTCTACAAACCTTTGACCTTGTGGGTTATAAGGGTTTCTAGTGACATGTTGAATTTGTCATCCCTAGCAGATTTTTTTTTTTGCTAGTGAAAGGTGAACCTTTATCAGTTTTTAAACTGTGTTGGGATATTCTTAACAGCAATGCCTGCAATAGGTGGGAAGGAGAGTTTTGGAGGAGGGTAACTTTTTATCTAACTTTGAATGTTGAATGGTTACTACTTTATCATGTAAGACTTGACCATCAGTACTTAAATTGTCACATGAACATCTTTGTTTGGGGAACAATATGATTATCAGTTGGGGCATCCAAAATCTAGAGTCAGTGATGTAAAACAGGAATGTTGTTCTCTTCCCAGTTAAGAAAGTGAAGCACAGGAGGATCGGGCACATACGCCCAGTATGTCTCAGCAGTAACAGATGCATTCAACAGAGACAACAGAGGAGCAGCCATTCTGCAGTCACACCTTCCCCTGGAGAGCTCAGCAATTCTTCCTGTAGTCATGAACTTCTTCATCTGAGTCGTCATTGGTAGGGAGGCTCCGTCCTTTGGTTCAATGACCCTGTCATGCCATGCTCTTTCTTCTCCTCAGGCATAGACGCTGCCGATGGTTTAGAACCTCTTCATCCATCCACCACAGGTCGAGTTGGTACTGCAGATGTTCATACCAACTTTATAGCTCCCTAAGGAAAAAACACAAACACAGACTCAGCTCCAGTGAATTCCTGGAGCTGGGACAGTTCAATTGGCAGACATCACATCTCTCCAAAGCATTGCAATCCTGAATTTTTTTTTTCTGAATGTCCCAAAAATGTTTGGCAGAAGAAAAACCATCCTTGACCAAATTTTTAAAATTTTAAATATATAAAATAGAAGATAAAATATTGTAAAGAGTAGTTATATTAACTTACACCCCCTTTTATTTTTAAATAACATTTAAGTTATCCATTAGCTCTTTCCACAAAAGAGTGGCCCAGAGAGTTATATAGAATGCCTGCAATGGAGGTTATATCAAAACTGCTGACAAAATTCTTGAAAAGGCTGGGCAATGTATGTAATATTGTTAGATGTTTTTAAAATATTCTGTGGGGGTATAAAATAGCAGAAGCCAGTGCTGCTAAGACATCCAAAGTAGTTAACAAAATTTTAATTTTTTAATGAGGAATCCAAATTTAAAGGGTTATTCCAATTTTTGTTTTTATAAACAGATTTATTATTATTATTATTATTATTATTATTATTATTATTATTATTATT
>JADRCH010000011.1:16929556-16952376 GCA_019843965.1 Rhynchomys soricoides
ACCGTATGACTAAGCCTTACTTGTGTACACCGTATGACTAAGCCTTATTTGTGTACACCGTATGACTAAGCCTTGTTTGTGTACACCGTATGACTAAGCCTTATTTGTGTACACCGTATGACTAAGCCTTATTTGTGTACACCGTACGACTAAGCCTTATAAACTTTGTACATCGTGTCCTTGAGGCCTGGGAGCCCTTTATTAATCCTCTTCTCTCGTCTAAATCCTACCTAGTTCTTCAGGAGGCCTTTCCAGCCTCCAGACTGTACCAGAGGCCATTCTCAGCATCTCCTGAAGATCCTAACCATGTAGGAACCTGATTTTCTCAGTCATGTACGTTGCAGAACAGAATTACGTCCAACTTCGGCTGTTATTGTTTGTTTGTTTGTCTTGTTACATATGGAGCGATTCTGTTCTAATTTTCATATCCTTTCCCCCTCCTCATAGAGGCAGGTGTCACGTTGCTAAAGACGTGGCTTAGTGATTACGGAGGTATAATTCAAAAACTGCCCTTTTGTAGTTAGTATAATTAGAATGGAGAAAACCACAAAAATCCAACCAAAAATTGATAGGATAACTAAATTCTATAAAGATTTACAATATAAAACAAGGCTGTATATTAGCAGTTAGCTATCTGAAAGGGAAATTGCGGTAACATCCCCATTTATAATGGCATCAAAAAGAAGAAACTACATAAAGGAATTAAAGGCTTAGAGAGTGAACACTGTAAAACATAAGATGAAAGGAATCGCGTAAGAAACAAATGGAGAAAAATCATCTTGCAGTAATAAATTGTAGGACATCTTAAAAACCTTTATGCTACCTGCTGAGACCTAATGGTCATGTGTCTGCCCCTGGTTCATATGCTGCAACCCGAGCCCCCCGTGTTGATGGAACTGGGGGTTAGGAGTTTGGGAAGATGTTTAGCCATTGCAGTGGAGCTACCGTTGATAGATGGTTAGTGCTTTTATAAAATGCCCCATGGGGATCCCTTATCCTTCCTACCAAGTTGAGTTACGGTGCAAAGATGGCTGCCATGAGGACTCGCAGACTTGGAATTCTACCTCCAGAGCTGCAAGAAAGAACTTCCTGCTATTGAGGCTGAGGAGATAGCAAGTCAAAACACTTGCCATGCAAGGGAGAAAGACTGGTCTTTGGATCCTTAGCATCCTTGTAAACTCGGCAGGTGTGCTGTCCCACATGTTATTCTAACCTTAGGGAGACAGACCAGGCTGGCTGTCAGACTAGTTGGCTGGAAGTTCTTGGTTCAGTAGGGAGAACCTGCCTCAAGATATGAAGAGTGATTGAAGAAGACACATAGCACCAGCCTCTGATCTCCACATGCATATGCACAATATATGCCCCATACATGCAAACATGCACACACATACATGAAATATGTTGTTTGTGGTATTGTGTTACAGCCACTGTAATAGACAGGGATAATGTACCCCAAATGTATTATTTTAGTTCAATTTTTAATCTAAGTTCTATTTTATAGAGCTTTAAAGAGAAGAGGTAATTATCAGATTTATTTTGAGTTACAAGAAGCCATAAACAAGCAAGCAAAGCCTTAAAGAGAACATTGTTACTAATCTCAAAATAATTTTAAAGCTACAGTAATCCAAAAAGTGTGGTACTTGCATAAATGTATCCATGGTGATGGATGGGACAAAACAGAGCCCAGAGATAATTCCATGGAGTGTGATCAAGAGAGGAGAATGGCAGAGAGTCTAAGGGTTCACAAGGAGCAGGAAGAGCTTGTTAACAAACTGCTCCATGTAAGTGGGAATATTCATCCTTATTTTACACCACACATAAAAGCCAATGGAAATGGACTGAAGACCATAGGACCATAGGGGAACTTCATGACCCCAGTCTTGTCAATGATCTCAAGGATGTGACAACAAGAACAGAGGAAGCAAAACAAGAGGGACCACATCAAACTGAGGAGCATTTACCCAGCAAAGGGAGTGAGAGGGGTCACATGTGTGCAACCTATGAGACTGGATGCATCTGATGGGATAATATTCAGAATGTAGAAGGAGCTCCTGTAACTCACAGGTAAAAATAACTATCAAATTAAAACCTATACCAATTTTTAAAATCCCAATTAAAATGAGCTGAAGATTTAGATACAAAGACCAAAAATGGCCAGTAAGCTTATGAAAACACAAGTGACCAGGAAAATACAGATCAAGGCACAGTGAGTCATATCCTCAAGGTGGTTATAGAGGAAAAGACAAGTGGCCATTTGTACTAGTTGTGGAGGTGAAAAGTGGAACCTTGTGGTTGTGTAAACAACATTCATAGGTGGTAACAGAGGGAGAGAATGTAATGTGTAGATGGCAGTATATACATGTAGTCCCAACACTGGGGTAGGAGCGCCATGAATTTGAGTATAGCCTGGGCTACATAATGATACCTTGTTGCAAACAAAAGAAACCAACAAAACCTAAAAAGGATAATGTAACCTATGTTTTACACATACACACACACACACCATGAATTTGAGTATAGCCTGGGCTATACTCAAATTATAATGATACCTTGTTGCAAACAAAAGAAACCAATAAAACTTAAAAAGGATAATGTAATCTATGATACACACACACACACACACTTTCTCTGTCTTTCTCTGTCTCTGTCTCTCTCCTCTGAATGTGTGTGTGTGTGTGTGTGTGTGTGTGTGTGTGTGTGTAATACACTATTCTGTCTTAAAAAGAAGAAATAAAATTCTGAAATATATAACAGTATGTGTTTACTTTGAAGGTGTTGTGTAATGGGAAATAAGCCAGGCAGAGAACAACAAATTTAGCATGATGTCATGTAGGATATTAACAATAATCAAATTCACATATCCAGAGTGAAATGGGATCATAGGGACTTGCTAACCAGTGGACATAAAGTTTATATCAAACAGACAAATGCCCTTCAGAAATCCTTTCTAGAGGACTGTTCTGGAGTCAATGGCACTAGGGTCAACACTGCAAACAAGTTCAGGAGATAGACTCAGGCTGGGGAATCTTACCACTAAGAAATGCTGAATTAACAGACATTGGGGCTTCACTGCCCAAAGAAAGAGAAGCTTACAATAAAAGCAGCATAGTCTCGCCTTATAATGAATGAATGAGTGAATGCATGAATGAAAGAATGAACTGACGAGTAAGTGTTTCAGAAACAACCCATGATGGGAGTGTAGAGAACACAGTCCCAATTTCATTGGATCATCAGAAAATAGTGATGTGTGAAGCCACTTGGTTTAAATCGATCATGAAGAACCTGAGGCCCAAGCAAGAACCACAGGCATGAATTAAAATCTGGCTGCCATACCCTCCAGTGGCCAACACATATGAGAATGAAGGTCTTTGTGAAGCGCTTTACAAAATGGAGATGGTCTGATAGAGATGATCTCATTGTTCAGTGAGGAATATCAAAGGCTGGAGCAAGGACCTGTGTATCTATGTAGGGCCAACACCTACATGTATATGCATGTAGTCACAGTACGTACTTCTCTGATTCATTTCTCATTTCTGACCTGCCTTACAAATGGGGCCATGAGAATATTAGGCTGCTGTGAATATCTCAGCTCATCTGCAACACATCACCTCACTCCCCAAGACTTAATGCCTGAGCATTGAGAAGTAGGTCCAGCATGCAAAAAAGGGAATTTAAATAGGTGATCCCTCCAATGCCAGAGAAATCCCAAGTTGGAACCAAGGTGGGGGGGGGGGGGGGGTAGACATAATCTTGCCTAAGAGGCATCCAGGAGAAAGATGTGAATTTAGGGGACATGCCTTCAGCCTGGGTGATTTAAGGCCTTAGTATTAAGGGCCAGTGAAGCGTGGAAAAGACAGGAGACAGCCTCAATGGCTGGCTTATCCTGTGTTTGTAGTATATAAATTTAAAGAACTTAACATCTTTTTCTGTAGCTAGATAGAAATGTTCTCTATGTTCTGTTTTCCTGTTTTCTTCAGGTTCTAAACCAGGTGAATATTGCCAAACACATCCTAGAAGTATCTAGATAGTCTTGGGATGGGAAATTCGACACTGATTAGAATCTCAATACAACTGCAACCTTTCAATAGTACCAGGCAAGCTCCTCTGATGGTCAGTTAAGGTTTGCATCAACCCAGGAGTCATGTTTTATATCTCTGTAAATCTGGGTTGTAAAAAAAAAAGATCAAGTGACCATATGTGTGTGGATTCATTTCTGAGTCTTCGATTCTATTCCATTGATCTACCTGCCTGTCACTGTACCAATACCATGCAGTTTTTATCACTACTGCTCTGTAGTACAGCTTGAGGTCAGGGAGGCTGATTCCCCCAGAAGACCTTTTATTGTTGAGGATAGTTTTTGCTATTCTGTGTTTTTTGTTATTCCATATGAATTTGAGAATTGCTCTTTCTAGGTCTACAAAGAATTGAGTTGGGATTTTGATGGGGATAGCATTGAATCTGTAGATTGCTTTCGGCAGGATGGCCATTTTAACTATATTAATCCTGCCGATCCATGAGCATGGGAGATCTTTCCATCTTTTGAGGTCTTCTTCGATTTCTCTCTTCAGAGACTTGAAGTTCTTGTCATACAGATCTTTCACTTGTTTGGTTAGAGTCACACCAAGATATTTTATATTGTTTGGGACTATTGTGAAGGGTGTCATTTCCCTAATTTCTTTCTCAGACTGTTTATCCTTCAAGTATAGGAAGGCTACTGATTTGTTTGAGTTAATTTTGTATCTAGCCACTTTGCTGAAGTTGTTTATCAGCTGTAGCAGATCTCTGGTGGAGTTTTTTGGGTCACTTAAGTATACCATCATATCGTCTGAATCCCCCAGTATAGGAGAATGTCAAGGAGGGAAGATGAGAGTGGGTGGGGGGTGGGGTGGGGGGTGGGTTGGAGAATACCCCCATAGTGGCAGGGAGAGGGCGGAGGGAATGGGGAGGTTCCAAAGGGGAGATCTGGAAAGGGGGAAACATTTGAAATGTAAATAAAATATGAAAATAAAAGATAAAAAAATAAATAAATAAATAAACCCTAATACCAGAGTAAGGATTCTGAGCTCTGACCCCAGAATGAAAAAAAAGTCCTCCTATGAATAATAAAGAGAAATACATTAGTGCATGTATAGTATCCTTTATAAACAGAGTTTCTTTATAATTGTAATTATCTATCATATATCATCTCTGTCTAGTATGTGTATATGTATGCATATGCATACATACAAAGACATGTGCTTACAATGGTGTATGTGCAGAGTTCACAGGACAACTTTTGGGAGTTGATTATCATGTTTGTCCCAGGAATTGAAGGCAATAAATGTGTGGTAAGACTTGGTAGTAAGTACATTTACCTACTGAGTTATCTCTTTGTAGGCTTACAAATAATATTTTAAATTTTAAAGTAAATGGCAAGTAGAGATTCATAGCAAAATGTCAGTGATCATTGAGATACTATCCTCAAACACAGAAATACAGGATGAGAATAGAGGCAAAATTCAGTAACTGCACTACTTATCAAAATATGCTGCAGAGTATGGTTTAATTTCTCACTTACCAATTGGCAAGAATTTTAGTAAATAATAAAAAGCTGTATTTACAAAGAAAAAAAAAAACAACAAAAAAAGGCAAGAAGGCTTCTAGCCAGTCTCTGACAGTGTCCTTGACTACTTAGGGCTGTGTGTAGATTTGAATGGTTATTTGACTGACTTGGAGTTGGGTATGTGAAATAAATCTTGTCACATTGGTCAACAGGGCAATGATCATGTATAAATTGGTTCCAATAAGACACCTGAACTCAGGGCTCCCCTGTAACCATCTCATGTGTCAACTCTGCTCATCCACACATGGCTGGAGAGCTGGCCTGTCTGACACAGAGTTAACTGTAGCTGTACATAGCTAAAATCACTTATAACTTGTAGTTTGAAGCATCAGTATACAAATTTGGATGATCACAAAGTTTGTTTGAAGATGATATATCCAGGGTTCCAAAGCTTTGCTCTCTCACAAGGCCAAATGTCCACTTTGAGAGTTGGGTTGTACAGCTCATTCTTCTGGAAACAAGTCACTGTGTCTGTTTTAGAGCCATGTTAAATTCCAGGTCACGTTTGCAAGCTTCTTTCAGAAGTTTTGTTTGCAACAAATACATCCACTGGTCTACTTGGTTGTGTTCTGAAGATAGCCTGACCCAGCCATCCTGGCCTAGTTCTGGGAAGAGTCATTTATTTTGCTGTGTGGAGATGGTGAGAGAAGATTCATAGTGACAACACCTTTGCTCTTAGGGGTTCTCTAGAGGAACAAACCTGGAAGCATGGATTCTATTGTACCAAGGGAGTTTATTAGAGTAGCTTGCACAGTGTTGGGTGGGTAGTTCTGTGGTCTTCTGCATGTTGGCAAGGCTGAGAACTAGAAACTGCACATTCTACAAGGCTAGACGCTTTTTTTACATTTCAAATGTTTCCCCCTTTCCAGGTCTCCCCTTTGGAACCTCCCCATTTCCTCCCCACTTCTCCTGCCACTATGGGGGTATTCTCCCACCCACCCACCCACACTCGTCTTCCCTCCTTGGCATTCTCCTATACTGGGGGATCTAACACTCTCAGGCCCAAGGGCCTCTCCTCTCCCTGATGTCTAACAAGACCCTCCTCTGCTGCATATGTGGCCAGCACCATGGGTCCCTCCATGTGTATTCTTTAGTTGGTGATCCAGTCTCCAGGAGTATCGGGGGGGTTTGGCCAGTTGCCACTGTTGCTCCCTTCCTGGGGATGCAAACTCCCTCAGCTCCTTCAGTCCCTTCTCCAAGTCCTCCATCTGGGACCTCACACTCAGCCCTACTGTTCTGCGAAGTGACTCTTGGGTATTCCAAACTTTTGGGCTAATATCCACTTATCAGTGAGTACATACCAAGTTCATTCTTTTGTGACTGAGTTATCTCACTCAGGATGATATTTTCAAGTTCCATCCATTTGCCTGCGAATTTCATGAAGTCATTGTTTTTAATAGCTGAGTAGTATTCCATTGTGTAAATGTACCACATTTTCTGTATCCATTCCTCTGTGGAGGGACATCTGGGTTGTTTCCAGCTTCTGGCTATTATAAATATGGCTGCTATGAACATAGTGGAACATGAGTCTTTATTACATATTGGAGCATCTTCTGGCTTTAGATATCCCAGTATGGTGCTAATGACCTAAGATTCTTGGAGAGTTACCACTCTCAGCCCATGTTAAAAGGTTGAAGGAGCTGGGCATCGGCAGCACAGTAGGTGCCTGCACCAAAAAGGCACAAAGACAGGCAGGCAAAAGCAGCATGCTTTGATTCCTGGGCACTATGAGAGGTGTGATCCTCTCTAGGGGAGGGTCTTCCTCAGTTAATTCTTCCAGGAAATGCCAAGATATGCCAACCCAGAGGCAGAATATGTCTCCAAGTTGATCCTAGATCCAATTACGTATTACAGTTGCCAGCTACCCTAATCATACCAGCTAGGAAGTTAGAATGGGGCGTGTCTGGAAGAACAATTCTTCAGTGAGTGAAGTAGTGAGTCTTCTCAAATCAGGGTTATTGATCCAAACTCTCAACAGTGACAGAAAGACAGTCAAGCTGTTAGTTGGTAGACAGGGGGTTCTAGATGGAGAGGGTAGCATTCACAGAGACCTCGAGGCATGCGGAATAAGGTAGGGGTGGGGATGACGTCAGTGGAAGAGCAAGCCTTCTCTGCGTGCGGATCGCTGTGGAAGGAGTGACAGGTGATGTGATCTACTGTACACCATAGGCATTGAAAACATGGCTCTGGAGAGGAAAGGAGGGAGAAACACGTTCCAAATCAATGTGTGATCCTGAGCAAAAGATAATTCAGCTTTGGCTGGAGATGGAAACAAGCGGTTGGGCGGGGCCGTGCAGCGTTAGTCAGGCTTACAGTACCTGGTAGGCGATGGCACTCAGTGAAAGCAGGCCACAGGCAGTTTCTTCACTCTTGTCTCTAGCAACAGTGTGGAGGACTGAAGTCCACAACAGGACTCTTCAGCTCTAGTTCTCCACCCATGAGGGCACTGGCTTGGGGAGGAAATTTCTAAGAACGGGGGAAAGATGGCTTCCAGCCAGCCTCCTCTTTCAAAGAGGGGTGCCTCTGTACTGGATAAGCGTGGCTGACAGGCACCAGCAGCTGAGAACATGCAGCTTGGGTTTGAGGCAAATTAAAAATAGATTTGTTCCAAAGACTCTGAGCACCTCTGGCATACACTGGTAGTGCTAGGCACCGTGATGCCAGGCCATGCATCGACTCTCAGGATCCTGGAGGTGTCCGGAGGAAGAGAGCTTGATTAAGCAGGGCACTTTGTACTGTCAATCACTGCAGTGTTTGTTTCCAGGCACAGATGGGGCTAGGTGCTCCATCCCCGTTAGTCATGGGCTCTCTCTTCCATGCTTTCTTTCTCAATGGCTTCAGCTGTGCTGGCTTCAGTTCCCAAAAATTCTCTTTCTGGTGGTAGTCCACAGGCCCATGCTTGCCTCTCAGGACTCTGGGAACCAAGTAGAAAGAACTGCCCTTTTTTCAAGTATTCTCAGGAATTGCAGTGATGCTTGAATCCTAGAGCCAGTCACAGTAGCCAGTGAGACATGTTACCATCTGACCTGCCCTCCATGTGTGCTGGGGAGAACACATGGATTTTTTTCAGCCCTTCTGGTCAATGGGCTGAACACAAAGTAAACTGGTTTCCTAAAGGAAAATGGTAGGTTGTGGTTTAAAAAGGCAAGAATCCTCTTGTTAATTGAATAACAATGTCCATAAGTCAGGAAGCTAAGCCTGTGTATGTTGCATGTGGTATCTAATTTAATCTTCACAAAGAATGGTGAGGACATTATTAGTGCTTCTACTTGACTCGAGCTCTGGAAATTTGTCTGAATTATTGCATTAGTTTCTCTCATGGCTGTGACAAAGTACCTGGAAGAAGGGAGGAGGGCTTGGTGTGGCTCACAGTATGAGGGGACAGGTGTCATGGTGGGAAAGGCATGGTGGGTAGCTGGTCACATTGCATCTACACTCTGGAAACAGAAGAAGATGAATGCTGGAGCTCAGCAGGCTTTTTTCCTTTGCTTCCATCAGGAATTCCAGCCTAGGGAATGGTGCCACCCACATGTAGGGTAGATCTTCCTACGTAAACTAACCTACCCTAGAAACCCTGGACAGACAAGCCAGGCTTTCCAAGATCATTCTAAATCTCATCAAGCAGACAGTCCAGCTTACCAGTCAGAGGCCTGGCAGTCTTCTGTGGCTTGTGAAGGATAGAGTGAGGTATTGTATGAGGGCCAAGTGCACTGCGGGAACCAGGGAACGGGAGAAAAGTTTCAGGGAGGGGCCCAGGCAGAGCCAGAGGTGGGGCCAAGAGCTGGGCAGGACCACAGCAGCTGGATAAAGGGGAAACACAATGCACCAGTGGTGAGTGCAGTTAGTGTCAGAGAACAGCGCAGGAGCAGGCATTCTCAACACAAGCTCAAACTCAGAAAACTTTGAATACAGGAGCCAGTGAGGTTTGCCAAGTCGAATGCAGCTGTCACCATCACTTACCTTCCTCCCACCCAACCCCTCCCCCATACAAGTCAGAGCTGAGGATGTTGCTGAGAATTTAGGTCACATGTCTTCTTGATGCTTCACTGACATGTCTGTGGAAGCAAACAAACATTTCCCATCTGCTTTTCCATTTCATTCTGTGGATCAGGATTACTGTTTCCAGACGCCCTCTCTTCCCTGGCTCTGGTAGAGCTGTGTGTAATTATGTTGCACTTGAGTAGAAAACAGTCAAACTTCCAGCTTCTGCCTTCGGAGCATCCAGCCTGCTATCTCCTTCCAGCTTCTGCCTTCGGAGCATCCAGCCTGCCATCTACCATACACCTTTGAGCAAAGCTGGTGTGTTGGTTACTTGTTAAGTTGGTACGACCAAAAACCTGAGAAAACCAATTTCAGGAAGAAAAGGTTTTCTTTGGCTCACAGTTAAGGGTATAGTCCATCCTGGCGGTGAGGCCATGGCTCCAGGAACTTGTGGCAGCTGATCACATTCCATTCACAGGGAAGACGCACAAAGTGAAGAAGGCTGGTACTCAGCTGGCTTTTCTATTTCCATGTAACCTAAGACCAGGGCCCATGGAATAGTGCCACTCATGTTTAGCATGGGTCTTCCCACCTGAATGGACCTATTTAGATATTTAGATATTTGCTTACAAATATGTCCAGACTTTTGTTTCCATGGTGATTGTAAATCCAATCAAGTTGGTAGTCAGGATAAGCCAGCAGGGCTGTGAAATAAGGAAGTTACAGGAAACTGTCTGTCCTTGTGGTCCTTGGGCTGACAGGAACAGGGAGCCTTTGCTCCTGGGCAGATGAAAACCCTTCAGAGCAAGAGTCCTCAGAGCTCTGGGTGTTGGGAACTGCTAGGATGATAGACTTCTAGCTGCGAAGCCTGGAGACAGACAGGCCCTCTTCCTGGAGACAGGCTCCTCCCTTAGAGACAAGAACTTCAAGTCTGGGTAGTTTTCTCTCTTTATTTGCCCTCAATTGATCATAACAGCAGCAATCAAATCCACTTCACCTTAATAAAAATGAACCGGAGAGACTCATTCTGTATATCCCAACACCACTTGTGCAAGTGCTGATTATTGATCTGAAAACAGCCGATGCTTCAGCCTGGTAATGTTAGCTCATTTCCCCCACTTCAGGTTTCAGTCACGGCCACATTGCCTACTCTAGAATTGCCCTAGCAGAACAAGATGATAGTGGACAGGCCAGAAAAATCTCTCCTGGGTCAACAATTCATCATGATGGAAATTGCAGAAGCTAAAGTATGTTCTGTGAGCAGTTAACAGCCCAGGCGTTTCTCCCTAGTCGTCACATGCTGTGGGCTCACCGTCTGTTGTTAAATTCAATTTCTTCAGTATGGCTGGTAATTATTATATTGAGGAATTGATTTTGCATGACCACATGACATAGGCTGATTCAGATGTCATTACTGTGAAAGGGGCTTGGCTGTGGTTGCAGCTGATGGGCACAGACCCTTAAAGAACTGCCAAGGAAGAGGATGTTAAAGGTTCCTTGCTCTTTCCAGGGAAGCCATTTTGCAGCTCCTTATCAGGAAGTGAACACCACAGGTATCTTGGAAGCACGAGGGCCATGGCTACTTTCACTGTTGCTCAATTTCCACATCCTTCAAATCATGTTTATTGGCAGGGGAAGGTCACTGTGCAAAGGGCATAGACCTCAGAGCTGCCTTAAGGTAGAGATTTCAAGCTGTGTAGCCTTTTATTTTACCGTGGACAATAAGCCTCGTCATCTTCTCTTCTCTTCCCTTCCTCTCCCCTCCCTTCCTCTCCCCTCCCTTCCTCTCCCCTCCCTTCCTCTCCCCTTCCCTTCCATTCCATTCCATTATTTTCATGTTTTCTTGAATGCCTGAGCATTTTGGAGCTCTCTGCTAGGCGATGCATGTTCTTGTGATTTGTGTATACCTTGTCCCTGTTTGTGTTTGAAAGTGCCACAATGTGTTTTCTGGGGCTGGGATTTCATTGTCAGCAAGAGTTCTGCTCAGAGCCATGGTGCCATGGCGTGTTACTGCATCATCATCTAGACCAGACTAATGGAGCCCCTCAGTGCCCGTACCCTTCAATAGGTTACAGAGCTACCCTGAAGGTAGGTGGCAAGTGAACTTCTGAGTGGACCCAATAAACTATGCCCTGGGTGAGAGAAGAGAAAAGAACACCCTTAGCATGTACAAGCCTGTGGAGTAAGCTCTATGTCCATCAACATGCATGCATGCATGTGGACACACACACACACACCTGTGGAATAAGATCTGGACTTATCTCGCAATGCCTATTAATTGAATTGAAATAAAAATGATATTATAAAAGACTTACAACTATCTAGAGGTGCTCACTAGTTTTCTAATTTAGTATTTCTGTCCATGCATATTTACTATGTACAGCCATGTAGACTAGTTCACCTTATACAGTAGAGATATCCTACTTTGTGCCTGACACGTTTCTAATTAAAAGATATTGGGGCTGTGTATTGTTCATATTAAGGACTTGAACTTTGACAGTTTAATTTGTAAATAAGCAAGGTAGATTTTATTAAGACACTCACTCTGGTAGAAGTGTGAAGGGAGCAGAAAATAGGCAGCTGGGGCATAGTGGTACAGCCGGAATCACAGGACCTAGGGGCTGAGTCTGGAGCAGAAAGAGTTCCAAGCCAGTCTTTGCTGCACAATGAGACAATGTCTCAAAACAAAAACAAAAACAAAAAAACAAGCTGGTGGCTGAGTCTATAACAGAAAGAGTTCCCCACCAATCTTCACGACACAATGAGACAATGTTTCAAACAATCAAGCAAGGAAGAAAAAAAAAATCAAGAGAGGCGACATACCCAATGGAAGCGCAGCAGGTTGATGTGATGATCACGCTTTTGATTGGATGAGCAGACAGGAGTGGCAAAGCATGCCAGGCAAGGGAAGAGCCTGGGGGAACATTCTATACAGAGTAGAATGACTGCTAATGTGAACGTTCAAGGAGAACCAGAGCAAGGGATGTGGCTCCGTGGGCAAACTGCTTGGTGGGCACACCGAAATCCCTGGGTTCAGTTCCTAAAGCCTCCAAAACAGAATGTGGTACCCTAAGCTACACTCCTAGTGTGGTTACAAGCAGGAGGACCAGAAGTTCAAGGTCATCTTGGAGAACACAGGGAATTTGAGGCCAGACTACATAGCTTCCTATCTTAAGTAAAATAAATCAAAGAGGGAACCAGATGAGCAGGTTGGGAGAACAAGAAGGTGTCAGTACAGGGGATAGGGAGGGGAAGGGAGGGAAGGAGGAGAATGCAGAGGGAGCAGAAGAAGCAGCTGTTTCCTACAAAGTCCTTAACGTGTATGGACAAAGCCACTGGAAAGTTTTAGGCTGGAGGAGCAGGGAGGGAACTGTATTTTGAAACCCAAAACTCACACCTTTAATTCCAGTATACGGGAGACAGAGGCAGGCAGATCTCTGAGTACAAGGCTAGTCCGGTCTACAGAGTGAATTCCGTAGCTGGGGTCACACAGAGAAACCCTGTGGTATGAACAATTTAAACTTATCCCCAACTAGCTTACACATGAATGAGACTCCGAGTTTGGTTTTTTTATTTGGCTTTGATAATTACTGAGGTTGCTCCTAATACTTCTCACTGCTGGCCTCGCTACCTCTCCAGATACTTGCTGTTTCTCCTGGCCATGTGCTCATGGTTCCTCTCCTCCTCCTTCTGCTTCTTCCTCTTTCCTCCTGGTCTCTCCTCCTCCAAACAAGTCACTCCTAACCCACCTACCTCTAATCCCTCCAATAACTGGCTGTAGTCAATTTTATTTAACCAATAGTTTTAAATCAAGGATCAAGGTTTGCACAACAAAAGCTTGTAAACGTGAGAAGTCACTTGTAGGCCTAGACCTTCTAGTATAGAATTTAGCATTACAATTCATAGCAATAGACCAAACCGCAACAAAACCCAGTCTTGAAAACAAACAAACAAACAAACAAACAAACCAAAGCTCTGGCTGTCCTGTGACCACAGATCCTGGGGCGAGGGGTTTGACTAGTGGTGCCACTCAAGAGTTCATCTTTTAAGTGTCCCTGAGAAAGATAGCTCTGACGTGAACGTGGGATTCAGGCCTTTGCCCCTGGAAGGTTCAGTCAGCTAGTCTAGGATCTGTTCTTACTCTGTAGGTAACTGACACAGAGGGCGGATCAAGTGAAAGACAGGTTCCTAGGAAGAGCTTGGACATTTGAATCAGGTATGAAAAGACTCACTCCTTTGGATATTAGCAAGAAGGTCAACTTGGGAAAGAGAAGAGCGATTGAAACAACAAAAATGTAACCAGAAAGTAAAGAGATGGGAAGAGCATGCAAAGATTACAGAAGAAAGTAGAAAAGCAGTTACCAAGAGGTTCGTGGTGTATGAGCTTGCCAGGAAGGATTTCTGTGGACCACTACCCATGACCAAAATGAGAAAAAATCCACATAATTTACCCAACATATTGTCATTAGTAAGTTAGGAAGTTGTAACAAGATGCCATCTCAAAATCTTGGTGGTCGCACGGGAAGCGCTTGGTCTAGGTTCTTTTTCAGACGCTTACCTTTCAACTGAGTCCAATGATGGTAGAGAACCAGACTTCCCTGCTGTCTCACAGCTTATTTTCATATCTTTCCTGCTAATTATTCCCTTTATCTGTCCTCCTGTATTGGTGAGGGGGCTTTTCAGAATATCAGACAAATGTTTTCTCATTAGGAATACACCAAAATATGGTTTTACCTGAATTATTTAGGTAGAAATTCTACTATATCTATGGAAGAATAGAGATAATTCAGAGAGAGAGGGAGCGTAGGTGAAAGAAAGAGAGACAGAGAAAGAAAAAACACACAGAGAGAAAGAGAGAGAGAGAGAGAGAGAGAGAGAGAGAGAGAGAGAGAGAGACCCCGTTTGAATTCTGGATCTGAGACCACTGCCCTGCCATCAGCCCCCCTGTTTTGTCATCTGAAGATGTGAGGTGAGGTCACCTCAGCTGAGCAGTTGTGAGCGATAGACGTGGCCTCTGTCAACAGTGCTATACACACACATACACCAAGTATTTTGTGCATGACATGAACAAGGAAGTGAAATTAACTCTTCAACCAAAGGACTAAGAATGTGAGGGCGAAGAGGACGCATGTGCTCAATGGACAGTCTGTACTTAAATGACGATCATTAAAGAATAATAAGATGCCTTGGGCCCAACAAACATTTTCTTCTCTCTGCCGCTCTTTGTGGTTAGTCTGCACGACCAGCCCTTCATTCTTTCACTGAAGCCTGCTTCTTTATGGATACATCTTTATGTGCCGAGACTCATATGCTCCGTGGCTTTTCTAGCTCTTGTCACCTGCCCTGGTGTCCACAAAACCCCATGGACATCCTCAATGGCATCGGCAGTTCAAGCTAAGACTACGGACTAACTGCCAGGCTGGTTAAGGGCAGTGTAGTATGTAAATCATTATATTTCTTAGGATGCTTCTGTTTCACATTTGTCCTTTGAGGACAGAATAGGTAATGGATGGCTTCTCCAGGTGACAGAATCACCAGCTATGCTGTGGTATCTTGCTCCTGTCCCTGACAGTGCGAGGGGAGGAAGGTACACTCCAGTCACAGGTTAAAACGTAGATCACCAGGGAAGTGCAAAGCTGTTTCTGACTCCTCTAGACATGAGAATGTGTAGAAGTGAAGACCGACAGCCTAACCCCCATGGTGGTTTGAATGAGAAGCCCCATAGGCTCTGGTGTCTGAACACTTGGTCTCCAGCTGATGGCACTCCTTTGGAAGGTTGCAGAACCATTGAGAAACTTGCTGATGTGTTCCACTGTGTGTGACCTTTGAGGTTTTATGGCCTGACTCTCTGAGACAGGCTGACTCCATGTCAGGTTTCAAATTGGCAGTTCAGGAGACTAGGCCTAAATCTCTGTTACCAAGAACTGGGCAAGACCAGGCAAGTCCAGGCCTTAGATGTTGCCGCCACCTGGCCTGAGGTAAGGACAATGGGTCAGCAGCAGTTTCCAGACTTCCTCAGCAACAGTATCCAGCCCCCCAAGCCCCAGCTATGGTTCTAAAATGTCCCTAGAGATAGAGTCAATGACAGAGGTCACCTACCCCTTCCTGGAATTCCCCTAATATGCTTTAAATCTAGCCTGCAATCTCACTTGGGTGTCTCCATCTTGGAATGGGAGACCCCAACATACTGGACTTCTGTAGAATAAAACACTCTTTGCCTTTACATACTGTTTGAGTCTGAGGTATCATTCTTTGTTGAATACTGGACCCTTTCACTGCACAGCCAATGCACTGTGGCAGGTGGGCCTCATGCTCTTGCTCTTGACCTGTGTCTTCCCTGCTATGGTGAGCTCTGCCCTCTCTGAAACCATGAGCCAAAAAGAAAGTTTTCTCCCTCAAGTTGCTTTGTCAGAGTATCTTATCACTCAGGCACAAGTGAGACTAAGACACTCAACACATTGCTGCAGACCTTTGCTTGATTTCCAGACAGAAAAATGTTCTGAGAGAGTTGATTGAGAAATTGCCCGGGTCTTTCTATTTTTCTTTCTTCCTATCTGATTATTGCTTTTATGATGGAGTGGACTTGAGATCCTTTATCTGTCACTTTCGATGTTATCAACACTTGTCAGTTTTTAGTCACTCTAAGAGTGACCAGAACAGAATGCTTCATGGCGCCTTACTCAGAGATGCGGCCCCTCTGGTTCAGCCCTTTCCCATCATCTCATACTCTTGCATTTTAAAATTATTAAAAATATTATTTTCCTATAAAATTAGACTTAAAAGTATTTCTAGATTCTTAAAATCAGCTCTCTCCTCCTCCTCCTCCTCTTCCTCCTCCTCCTCCTCCTTCTTCCTCTTCTTCTTTTCTCTCTCTATCAGAACTCTTTGAGTTTATAGTATTAGGAACTGAATTTTGCTGTATTCCTGCAAGTATTATTGGGCTTTATTCCTGGATGTAGTAAAATAACTTGGATTAAGCCTTTTTAAGGTTTAATTTTATATTTTGGGAACACACAGAACTGTCTTAGATTGGGGTGGCCATTTTATGGAGATGCTACCCCTGTGGATGCCACCCCATGCCCCATTCCATGTTTTCTCTTGGTTTTCCTTCCTTTTGGTTTTCTGCTAGGTCCCCTGAGAGCTCTGGGATGTCTTCTGTCATCCAGGGCCTGCAGATTAGGAATGCATCCTCTCCTGCAGGTGTGCTCCCTCTGCAGTCTTAGGTCTGGGGAACCCTCTTCAGACCTGGTGAAGCGCTATCTTTGTGCTGTCCTATCTTTGTTGCTCAGGTCGTCACATCCTTGCTACTTGGAATCTCTGAGCTACAAAATATCTCTTCTCCATCCAGCAAACCTGAGGATGGAGTTTGCTTTTCTGTGTCTGGACGGAGGCCTAAAAAATCACCCTAAAAGATGAGAGACATTCTAAGACACACCTCGTTCATCTGCTTTGTTTGTTGTTTTAGTTTTTTTGGCAGCACTAACTTAAACTGTCCATTGTGCTGTGGCAGAGAAACCAGCATTCTCATGCTCGCCTAGCTTTCTGGTTATTTAGTTACTCTAATCACTGATTCTCCTTCCTGGCCAGAAGCAGAACCCCCCCATGGGACCTCAGTAGCGTAGACGTGGGACCGCAGGCTTTTTTTGGTTTTTGATCAGCCGTTTCTTATACCTTCCTTCTGTTTGGCTACATTTTAACTTCTCTCAAGTGTTTTCTGGTAGATGTGGTCCTGAGAAAGCGCTTTTGAAATCTCTGCATGTCAAAAATTATCCCGAGTGTCTTTTGTTTTTTGGTTTAGTAAAATCGATAGATAGATGGATGGATGGATGGATGGTTAGATAGATAAATAGATAATCTACATTTATCATTCTAATTCTTCCCTGAACCTTGTATTTCATTTAATATTTTTAATGTCCATGTGCTGACAGCCTGTTTTACATCCCTTAAGCATTTAGAGTTTTTGTTTATCTCAAAACTCAGGAACACATCTATTTCACAAACCAAATCCAATTGTTTTAATGAGAGGGGAACAGAGACATTTATTTAAAATCTAGTACTAAGAAGGAAGTCCATGAAAAACAGCCACCCGCTCCCCAGCTCATTGTCTCATGCCCTGGGCTTGCCTTCATGTCCCCATTTCCATTTGCGTCCTCTGTATATCTTGAACTCCTCAGACTGCTTTTGTCTCTTGTTGTGAGACACAAAGCCCTGGGCTGAAAGCCTGGGTTACGAGTTAGTAATCATCTCTGCTCTCCACAGACTCTGGTTCCATTTTAGTTTCCCCATAAATTACCTAGTTGTCTGACAGTCGTAGATGTTCATAATTCAGTATACAAATGTTCTGAAATTGAATATCAATTTATAGTTAGGTCACAAAGTTACAAAGTGAGGTGCCATAGACCCCCTGGAAAATGCCGTTGTCTGTACAAACTCATTCAGGGTTTCAGTGGCACCGTGAGGGAAGCCTTTGCTGATGATGGGTCAAAGGGAGCACTTGATGATCATTTCCACTGTGTAAATTGTTCCCAAATTATATAATGTCATGCAAACTGCAGACATCTTCTGGAAGGCCAGTTGATTACAACCGAAGGAGTATTATGATGTCCCTCTCTCTCCCTCTCTCCCCTTAGCTTCCTCTCCATCTCTCTCTCTCCCTCTCTGTATCTCCCACTCCACTGTGTGTGTGTGTGTGTGTGTGTGTGTAAATATGTGTGTTTCTGGATGTGGATGTGGATGTGTGTGAATGTGTGTGTGTATGTGAATGTGCATGTGTATGTATATGTGTGTTTGTATGAATATGTGTGTATGTGAGTGTGGATGTGTGTGTGGATGTGAATATGTGTGTATATATGTGTGGATGTGAATGTGTATGTGTTATGTGACACGTTTCTAGGAAGCTGTGAACCAATGTTTACTCATTCTAGTTATGGAAATGATGAAAACCCAAAGTACAGACACCAGCAAAGTCTGAATCGATGAACCAGTGATTTTTACTGGAGTTACTTACAGGAATGTGTGTTAGAAGTGACCTGCAGGAATAGAAATGACTCTAATACAACTGCCTCACCAAAGGTCACTCCAGCATAGGAGATAGGTTTTTAAAGCTATCTGTGTTTCTTCCAGAAAGCTCAGCTTGTCTGAAAGTGCCTCTCAGGAGTCCTCACTGGTTGTGTATGGTTGGGGAGGGGGGCTGCATGCAGGGACTTCCTGCAGCCACTGAGTTGCTGACTTTCTGAGCTCAGTGAGTCTCCCCACAGAACGGGCTATCTCATCATTTCCAACATTTTGTTTTCCTCAGGACATTTCACCACCCCTTTAACATCCTGTATTTTAAAGAGCTTCTTCCAAACTGGAAGGTTTTCATTTTAGAGGAAATTTCTGTGCAACAGTGGTTTACTTTAGTATAACTGCTGTCATACAGCACAGAGAATGACCATCTCTCTTCTAAACACTCAGAAGAAAATGGGAAAGAAGGTAAGTTTTATCTGGAGAGATACTTTAGTCAGAGTATGGGTTTCTGAAGTGTGAGTTTCTACTTCCTTCTCCACTGGTTTACGTCATGCATGTCAGACCTGACACGTGGACCATAAGCCTCCTTTGGAATTTTAACAGCCGTGTAATGAATCATTCATAACACATTTTAATCAGCAAGATTTACTGGTGTCCTTTCTGTGGCTGCCCCATAAGCCACTTCCAGTTTTGAAAGTCTTTATTAGGGATGCTGCTTTACCACTGTTCTAAAGGCACTGCAGCAGTCAGCTAGGACAGAGGAGCAAACGGAAAAGGAGGTTGGCAGCATAGAGTAGAGCCTGAGAGAATGCATGGTTAAGAATTAGTATTGGAAAGACGACAAAGTGACTGCGGGCCTGTGGTGTGTCCATGCTGCTTCAGCATCCTCAGACCATTGTGTCTCTGCTCCCCTGGAAGAATTTGCTTGAGTTACTTGGTGTAGAATGAGACAGTCAGTGCTCACAGAATACTGGTGGGCAGGACCCAGTGGAGTCCAGGGCCCCAGGGTTGCTCTAAACACACATTTTCCTGACCTCTGCTGAAGGGATACATCAAAGTGACGATGTCAGAAAGCTGTTAGACTCTGCAGGCCCTGCCCTCACATTAAAGGGGGAGGGGGAGCTGAAGGGACACAATGAAGATTTTGTGGAGAGAAAGCAAATAACTAATAAAAGAGAGAAACATGCCTGAACCCAATGATGGAGTCCAGTAAATGGGGACGATTTTAACATCTAAGAAGACCCTGCAATGTGCTTGGGCAAGGATTCCGTGCATCCTGCATCCCTCATTACAAACACCTCTTTCCAGCCAGAATGCCATCCTCCCACAGAAAAGCAGTGCCTATAGAAGGTGTGCTCCGTCAAGCTGAGCAGGTTCAGGGACAGTTCAGTTTTGTGAACGAAAGTCTAAGGAAGGGTCATAAGTTGCTATCTTAGGAGAGCAGAGATGATTAGTACCCACACATGCCACCTGGCTACATCTATTTATAGGTTTTTATTTATGTGTATGTGTTCATGTGGAAGCAGATGCACATGCATGTGCAGGTGTGTGTGTGTGTGTGTGTGTGTGTGTGTGTGTGTGTGTGTGTACAATAGCATCAGCTGTTAGTGCTGCCCTTGTTTAATTTGTTGACTGACTGATGGATTAATCAATTACAACAAGGTCTCTTGAAAGTTTTGTAGGTTGGTTGGTGTCCTTATCCCTCCACTGAGAGGGGGGAGTCCTGCCTGGCTACAGGAGGTGGCCTCTTCAGGATCCATGTCCCCCACTGCTAGGAGTCTCAGTTAGAGTCGCCCCCATAGATACCCTGGAGCCTCTTCCGTCCCAGGTCTCTAGAGTGTTCCAGAGATGCAGGCTCCCTGCTGCCACTAATTTCTGTTCTTTCTTTCTCTGGCTCTCCCTACACCTGATCCCCCCATTTCCCACCCCATCCCCTCTCCCATCCAGGACCCTCCCTCCATCCTTCTCCAATGACTACTTTAGTTCCCCTTCTGACTGAGATCCAAGCACCCTCCCTTGGGTTTCTTTGGGTCTGTAGATTGTAGCTTGGGTATCCTGTACTTTATGTTTAATATCCACTTATACATTCCAACCCACTCACAAAACCTTCAACCCAACATTTGTCCCACCTACATGAACTGCAGGGACAAAGATGGAGCAGAGGCTGAGGGAATGGCCAACCAATAACCTGCCCAATTTGAAATCCATACCATGGGCAAGAATCAATCCCTGATACTATTAACAATACTCTGCTGTGCTTTCAGACAGGAGCCTACCATAACTGTCCTCTGAGAGGCTCCACCCAGCAGCTGACCAAAACAGACGCAGAAACCCACAGCCAAACAGTGAACTCAAGGAGTCTTGCGGAAGAGCTAGGGGAAGAAGTGAAGGACTTGCGTTGGATAGAGACCAACAGAGCCAACTCTGCTGAGCTCAGGAGCTTGGGAAGTCTTCTGGAAGAGTGGAGGATAGAACTGAGTGAGCTCGAGGGGTCAAGGACACCACAAGAAGACTTACAGACTCAACTAACCTGGGCCCGTGGGAGCTCACAGAGACTGGGCCACCAACCAGAGAGCACGCATGGATTGGACCTAGGACATTTGTAGCAGATGTGTAACCTGTCTTCATGCAGGTCCCCCAACAACTGGTATGGAGCTTACCCTGTCTCTGTTGCCACAGTTAGTTCCCCTAACTGGGCTGTCTTGTTCAGTCTCAGTGGGAGAGGACGTGCCTAGTCCTATAGTGACTTGATGTGCTAGGGTGGGGTGATGCACAAGGGGAACCTCCCACTTCTCAGAGGAGCAGTGGGGTAAGGATGTGGGATGCTGGGGTATCTTTGGGGTACATGCCCAGAAGTGCTATAGCTAGGTCCTGGGGTAGAACTATTCCCAACTTTCTGAGAAGTCGCCAAACCAATTTCCAGAGTGGTTGTACAAGTTTGTACTCCCACTAGTGATGGAGGAGTGTCCCACTTATTCACTTGTAAAGTGAATGAATAGATAGATAGATAGATAGATAGATAGATAGATAGATGAAAGATAGGGAAAAAAGGGGGAAATGTTTTTTAAAAAACTGCAAGTTCTCATACTGACCTGGGACTCACCCGGTAGTGTAGAATGGCTGTCCAGATCAGGGATCTGCCTGTCTCTGCCTCCCCAGGACTGGAACAGTGGAAGCTCAGCACCTTTCCTGGCTTATATCACATGGTTTGAAGATCAGACTCTGCCCCTAACTTCACCAAATAAGCCATCTCCCTTATTTGATTCAGTTATGATCAAATATGAGGTTATGATTCAGTTGCTCCTTCTGTACATTGCTATAACAGCCGTAAACATCTATAACCCTCCTGAAAACAACATGCAAACTCAAGGCAAGAGCAGTGGAGATGGCCATAGACTTTAACTCAGGAATGTCACCCTGAGGAATGTATCAAAGACAGTAATTTCACAAAAGCAGGAAATCTGTATGCAGGGAAGTGTTCATTAGGGCAGCTTTATAATATCAACAACAAAAGTCACAGAGAAACAATGTATGTACAACAGTTGTGAAACTGTTTAGTAAATTACAGAACATTTAGTCGATGGAATATTATTCAGCCATTAAAATTATAATTATGAAAATCACAAAAGATAAAGAAAAATGTTTATGCTACGATGTTAAAAGCAAACAGTGGAATTAAAATATTATGTGCATTACGATTGCATCTGTTAAAAATGTGCTCGTGAGTGGAAAGAAAATGTGCAAAACTTTAAATGACTGTGTTGGCTTGGAAGGATTTTGGTATGTTTCTCATTTTTCAAATTGTGCTTAGTAAGTGATGGCTATATTCCTAATAAAATACACTGGAAACAGAGCTGGCCATAAGGAGATAGAAATATTACACAATGGGGCATGATGACATAGGTGGAAGGCTCTCTGTGTTATTTAGTTGTATAATCACACAAGGAACTCAGGTATCTGATGTCTGCTCTGGGAAGAAGACCATTGTTGACTTGAAACTATTTGTGCCTTTAATTATCCCTGTGTAGTACTTCCTTAACAGAGGACTTCTGAAATATGGAGTATTTAAGACCTGGGTTGTGTTATATTCTCTCTTTCTTCTTTTAAAAACAGCTTCACACAATTGTGTGTGTGTGTGTGTGTGTGTGAGTGTGTGTGTGAGTGTGTGTGTGAGTGTGTGTGAGTGTGTGTGAGTGTGTGAGTGTGTGTGAGTGTGTGAGTGTGTGTG
>JADRCH010000011.1:16958907-16978211 GCA_019843965.1 Rhynchomys soricoides
ATGGTGGTGGTGGTGGTGATGGTGGTGGTGGTGGTGATGGTGGTGGTGGTGGTAATGGTGGTGGTGGTGGTGATGGTGGTGGTGGTGATGATGGTGGTGATGGTGGTGGTGGTGGTGGTGGTGGTGGTGGTGGTGGTGGTGGTGATGATGTTAGGTGATGGTGATCGGTATATTTGAAACCATGAATCATGTTCGGGAAAAGCTTCTATTGTACTTACCAAAAAAGAAAAGAGGGGATCTACTTTAAAATAGAGGCGATTCCCCAAAGAACACAGAGCTAAAATGAGTTGGACAAAATTACGCTGCTAATCCACTGACTGTAAAAGTTATTTTCATCTTCAGAGGGAAATAAAAGCTAATGCAATAAATGGTGGGGAAGTAAAATAACCTTGAAAGTCCCTGTTAACTGACAAGCACATGACTAGAAAAGTCTTTAAAAATTACTTGGGAGCTAGATCAAAGCTTTTGGGTAATGTTTGAGTTCTGAAGGACACTGGAGGTCTTCACGGCTTGGAGCATGGGTCAGTGGTAGGTCTTTGGCCTGGCATGCCCATGCCCTGGTGCTGTGAAAAAAATAAAAAGAAAGAAAGAGGTCTGGAGGCATTTTGGTTTGTAAAGTGTTCACCTTGCAATCACAAGGACCTGGGCTTACATCTACTACCGAGATAAAGCAAGCAAACAAACCTGGGCGTTGTGATGCGTGCTTGTAATCCCAGTGCTGGCGAACCAGAGAACCCCATGGCTTCCTGCACAACGAACTTAGCCTACCTGGCGAGTTAGAGGATCTCTCAAAAATGTGGATAGCAAGGATATCCAAAGTTGTCTTCTAGGCTCCACACATATGAGCACACATGTTCATGTGCAATCTCCCTGCCACATACATGAAAGTCAAGGGGAGGGAGGAGGAAGAGACGATGGGGAGAGAAAGTGGCAGAAAAGGAAAGAAGGGGGAAGAGGAAGCAGAAAAAGGAAAAAGAGAAGAGAGCACTTGGCAGGCACAGGTGTCTGCAGCCTGACGACCTTGCAATCCTTGACTCAATATGGTATATAGAGAAAACACTTCTCGAATGTTTCCATTTGACCTCCATGCACATACATACCTTGGTAGGTATACAACTGCCACTCCAAACACACACGTACACACATGAAAGAAAAGAAAAAGAAAGAACTAAATGTATTTAAGGAAGAACTTTAGTCCTTATCATGAGACCCTGAAGCAAGCAAGAAAGCAAGCAAATACAATCCAAGCTCAGCTCTAAACAGGAAGTTAAATTCTACACCATCTCCCTCCTCACCTCCATTTCACACCCTCCTAAAGTAATACAGTCCATCATAGGAGGCAGCTGCGGTGACCTAGACTGCAGGAAGAAACACACCTAGAGAAGAAAAGCCATGATAGGAAGGCTCTCAGTTATGA
Source organism: Rhynchomys soricoides (assembly GCA_019843965.1). Lineage (NCBI taxonomy): Eukaryota > Metazoa > Chordata > Mammalia > Rodentia > Muridae > Rhynchomys > Rhynchomys soricoides. Next base: position 16,960,325 of record JADRCH010000011.1, read on the forward strand.
TCATGAGCACCACAGGACATCGCCCAGTCAGTACTGGCTGAGAGTTCTCATTTGATGAGAAAGCCACACAAAGACCGATCAGGGATACTGAAGAAAGCATTAGATCTCAAGTGTTAGTTTTCCTGGTGAAATCTTCACTCTGTCATGGTTTTATAATGGAATCATGGCGCTGACCTGAGAGAGCATGCTCAGACACATGGGAGATCCAGCCAGGGTCATTTCTTTAGTCTGTCAGTGAAAGCAACTGATTTGTGAGAACCACTGTACTTTGAGGTGGTCTACAAAAGGGCAGGGCAAGGTGGGGGAACAGTTGGATTTCTGAACAAATAAAATGAATGAAGATCTGTCTCATAGGGTTCTCACGAACACTGAGAAATATTTCCAACAACAGCCATGGCCACTGGGGTGCTGTAATGACATGCCCCATTATAAAATGTAACAGTAAAGGAACGTAGGAGTGGAAACTTAACAATTGAACATTTAATGGCCACAATTACGGCAAAAGAATAATGAACCTATTAGACAGGAGAACGGGCAATTACTCCACAGCTTATTGGAATACAGCTGTGAAAAAGTAATACAGCCACATACTTAAGAATGGTTATTAAAGGGGATAATGCATTCTGTTTACACCGACAGAAGCAATTTTTCTCCTGAAATGAAATGGTCCTTTTTGGCTATCAGACGTATGAACTCAGATATGATGAATCCCACTCTTTAAAGGTAATGCATTTTCAGATCTGCCTTTCTAGCTATAAATGATGTCTCCATAAGACCATAAGGGTAAGATCATTTTAGTGGAAGAAATGGAAGAAGATGTCAAAAACAGACTTAAAAACACTAAATAAATCACCTAAAGAAAGGGAGGCTAAATTTTAACTGATTCAAATGCCTGTAATAAATAAAGCCTCTACAAGTACCACGACAAGAGCTGTCAAGAGGTTCTGAACAATGGGATGCTCTGTGGCATTACCATTTTGGTGTTCTGGAATGATGGGTGTGTCCCATTAAATTTTCAGTTGGAAATACTGTAGACACAGTATATGTGGGTAATTCACCTGTTGATACATCCGTACACATGTAGCTATCGGAATCCAGGGAGTCAACCAGATGGGGCAGTGGTGGTGGTGGGGTGTCTAGCAATGACCATCCAGCGACTTGGTCAAGCAGAGTCCTGGAGTCCCACTGAGAAGTGAGAAAGAATGCCGTCAACATCTCTTGACAGAACGGAAGCTGGACTTAGTGAGGACCTTGACACCTGCCAGACCAGTTTCAAAGAATGTATATTCTTCATGTGGTGCCAATTTCTGGCCATTTTCAAGGTAAACTGGCCAAACATGAAGCACAAGTCTAAGCTATTCAGAATGCTTGAAAATCACGGGTTGTCAGCCCATGCAGGACCAACTCAAACCATCTACAGAAGAGGGAGATTTCCTTCATTTTGAGTCTTTACACAAGGAAAGCCCATGGTTTACAGTAATGCCACATTTGGGGACAGTCTTCTCTGTGGGAAAACTCCAGCTTGGTCCCCTTTCCTTCCACCGTCCAGTCATCCTATGAGGTATAATTAAGGTATGGTGAGTGACTCTGAGCCTCAATTTACCTGAAAAGTTCTGGTGAATGAACGTTTCTGCTGTTCCAGTCTGCTTTTTGTAGCGTGTTAGCCACCTTCTAGAGCAGTGATTCTCAACCGTCCTAATGCTGTGACTCTTTAATTCAGTTCCCCATGTTCTGGTGATCCCCGACTATACAGCTACTATGTTACTACTTCATAACTGTAGTTTTGCTTCTGTTATGAATAGTAACACAAATATCTGATATGCAGGCTATCTGATTTAAGATCCCTAAAGAGGTTGCAACTCACAGGTTGACAACACTGCTCAAGAGCTTTAAGTTAGTTGTCCTCAGAAGACCTTGGATGTCTTGCAAATGTGGGAAGGACTCTTGAATATTACCTTCTGGTTTTAGTTCAGGCTATTTTCATATCTAACTCGTATAACAAGAGCAAAGTGAATTATCTTCCAACTTGGAGGGGAGATGTTTGGGGACAGGGAATGTATACAAGGCTATAAAACAAGAAGATCCTTTTACAGTTTGGAGGTCACAGACCTGTTCCGGAGAACTATGGATTCTCTAAATTGTCATCCTCAAAATGCACATACAGAGTACTCTAGTGAACTGTCAGAGCTCTGTATCTAGCCATAAGTCTGCATGTCTAGTCTGAGACTCATAGAAGTGGCCAGTATTAGATTTTATGGCCCTTTATCTGAATATAGTTTATGTAACTGTCAATTTTCGAACATTTGATTTAATAAAGTCAGCTGGAATGGAGAAATTAAATTCATTTTGGTAAAAATGACTATAAATAATTACCCTCGCCTTCCTACCAAGTCAGTTACCAATTGGTTTGACTTTCATCTTCTCTCTTGTCTCAAGCTCTTGCTGACAGAGGAAACAATAATAAACAAGACAAAGAGTGGCTTGGACAGGAACAACTCCTGACAGTCTTGAGAGAGAGAGAAGAGATGGAAGCTTGGGAAATGTTTGTCTACTGTTTTCTACTGACTCAGTCTAGTCTGACTTCTAAACCAACCTTTTCTCCATCGAGTTCAAGATGACAGCAAGTGAGGAGAACTCCAGCCTCTGGAGGGAGCAATGCAAGTAGATAGTGAAGGTAGTCCTGGATGGGGTTTCTGTGTGTCCAGGGCTGCTTCTGTCCTGCTGGTTTCTGCAGTGCTGCACATATTCCTTGGTCCTTTCTATAGGTTCCTATTTGAATGCTGTTCTGCTCTTTATGGGGATACTGTGTCTCTATGTCTTCTCCATTATGATCCAGTTTGCTTTTAGACCTCAATCTCTTGATACAGCCTTTCATGTGTCCTCCAATGAGTCTCTTTGCTTAGCATTTTCCCCACCAATTTCCTACCCAGTTTAAAATTCAGAGAAAAGACTGGGAGAGGCCCTGGCCTGGAGCCTCTTGCTGTTTCCTCACCCTGCTTTCCTGGGCACCATGGTGAAAGGAAGGGAGCAAGAATAACCCCTTGGGTAGTGTAGGAGATGGTAGACCCTGGAGGTTGCCTGCTCAGTGTGAGCACAGAGGCACTGGAATGTGAACTTCTGGCTTCTTTTATCTGATCATACAGATGGTTCAGCAAGAAGTGAGGAAGGCAGGTCAGAAAGAGGGCACCATCCTACGACTGTGTGCCCTATGACTGTAGGTGTGTGTGCTGTTTCAGACAGAACCTATTGTGAAGTGAAACACGGAGACTTTTTTGAAAATACCTCAATTACTTCAGGAGGGATGTAATTATATTGCTTTGTGTGTATGTTAAATTTTCCAGTGGTTCGGGGACAATATTTAATATATGTATCTTGATTTGTCACTTTATGTTCCTATACCCAGAGGCTCAAAATAAAGGAAAGTGAAAAATGGAAAAAAAAAGTCTAGGTTTCTTTCTGTTTCAGGGAAGCTCTGAGGATAGAGAGAGGGACAGAGGAAAGGTAAAAATGATAGGGGACAGACTGATGCTTCTTTGTGTGTGGGTGAAGAGACATGGTCTGTGCTTCTTCTTGATCTTTTGGCTCTTTGTTCGCCCCTCCCCCAAATAAAATGGCCCTCATTTCCTATTGCCCACCTCTACCCTGGTTAGCTTATATGAATTAAAGTATGCAGAAGCTCTTCCACACATCTCCACAGGCTTACCCACTGTCCAACCCAAAGTCGGACCCACAGTCAGAGTTCTTTGAAGCAGGGACTTCACATAGTACCTTGCAAGGATTTCTTTTATTGACAAAGTCAGTGAGTTTTGAAAGCATAGAGCACTTTAACACCCCTCTCCAGATATCTACAGCTATTCACCAGACAGCTCTGCCCACAGCTTCCCCGGAGACCATTTGGATAATGGATTGGCGCGGTTCCCCTTGACTCATCTGTCCCAAATGTTTCGTAGAAACGCTTGACTAGTCTAGAATCTTAAGCTCCTAATCCCAGGTCTGCTTTGCACCAGCTGAGTTGGTATTTTATTTTTATTTTTACTCTTAGAAAATATAAGGATTCAATTAGACAGTCTAAAAGATGTTTTGTGTATCTAAAGGTTAGGATTCTGCGCCTCTGCTTACTATCTATGACAGTGCTTGCACCTTGAGATGCTGTGTTAGTCAGGCTGTGTGACAGAACAAAACCCATTGGATGGACACATCCTATGGGGACTCACTTATTTCAGGGGGACTGGGTAGCTCAGCAACATCTGTTTGCATGCTGGAAATGTTGAGACCCGCTGGCTGCTCCATGGGACTAGATGCCTCAGCAGTCCAAATCTAGAAGATTTCTGGAGAGTACCTCAATCTTCAGTCCATGTTGGAACCCAAACAAGTCTGTGACATCAGCCTGGAATGAAGGACAGCTTCAGAGACAGACACAGTGGGAAGGAAGCAAAGCCCCCTGCTTTTCCCCTCAGAACTCTTCCTCTGGGCCAGCGTGAAGGTGCCACCCACTCCGGGGTAGGGTCCTTTCATTTCAGCTAATCCTTCCTGGAAACATCCCAATAGATGTGTGTCTCCTGAGTCCAGATCCAATCACTTTGATAACCAGGGCTGGTTGTCACAGATACACAAGCCCAACCCTGGATATTCTGGTGTGTGAGTATCCTGTGTCAACAATTCTGAGGCAAACTCGAGTCGAAGGCGTACAAATGTGGGCTCCCAGTTTTTCTGAATACATCAGAGGCTTCTTTTCACTTGGTGTGTCAGTTCAGAGGAAGTGGGTCTGTGGGAGAATTGAAGAACACATGTAAATCTGTAAGTATTAAGGAACATATGCACGTTTCTCAACAGAACACAGCTTTTCCCCAGGTTATCATGATGAGATTTTTGAAAGTCTGAACCTGGCCCTGGCTGACCGCTGGAGATTTGGATTCCGTGCTTAGCCACACTTGGTACTGACCAGCTGCGTATCTTCGGTAGAAGGTGACTCCATGGGGAAGCAGCACAAACTATATTCCTCAAGAAGCAGATGTTGTTGACCAGAAGACATAAAAATCTGGCGAAGGAGGCACTCGGAACAGTGATTAATAGAAATTATATTGCAGCTACATATCTCTGTGAATGTTTGCTGCCCATGGCTAATATCCAAGGCAAATATTTTGGATGTTGAATTGGCTCATGAATGCAGATATCAATAGGGGGATTGAAGCATGATTTTAGCAAACACACATATTTAAAAGATAAAGCTAGCGTTCTCTGAATGAGTGCTGAAGATTTGTTGGTTGCCAACAGAAACTTTTTTTAAAAATGGTAAAGAAAAATTGTCCAGAAGGAATCTGAACTTTAGGAAACTATGTCTTATGGAAGAGGAAAACAAAAGAACAATATTTATTAATATTCAACATCATCCTTTTAACCCTGTCTTTGCCAGCATTCACTGTTCACATAGGAGAGAATCGCTTTGCATCCAATATACCATTTTCTCAGTTTTGTTTTTCTTTCTCTTTAGCAAGATGGGAGAATTTCTTTTATAAATGCGACATAAAAATTCCTGCACTGGGGACTAGCTATTGTCTTTCAAACCTAAAGAATTAATCAGGCCCCTTGTTTTTCTCGCTCTCCCTATAGACTAATAGTGTGCTTATCACGACTGGTAAATCAATAATATTTAATGATGATCACATTAGCAACATTAATAACAGATTTTAATTCTTTTTGCAGCTAAATCAATTCCCTTGTGCAAGACAGAAATTATTTGTAATTGCACATTGACTCACAAAATTTTCCAATTATTTCAGCACAGACTTTTCGTCCTTCCACAGAGACACAGTAAATAAATAAGGCCTCTGAACGTGATGACCCAGACTACCCCATCTCAGCTCCTACAGGCAGAATTCTTTGATCTTAGCCATGAGCAGTGAGCTTAGGAGGCTGAGGATTTGAACCTTCCCTTGCCAAGTTCAATAGAAAGGCATCTTCAGCAGCATTCAGGTAGTGTTTCGACCTCACTTCTTACTGTTTCCTTTCTAGTGTTTGGATAATTCCAGTCTGTGTTTCTAGCTTTTCTTCGAGTCTGTACAGAGCACTGTCTCTGTGCTTATCAAGATCCAGATACAGTAAACAAAAGGCACACTGCCTATTTGAGAAGCAGTCCTCCAAAGTGTGGCTCGGTGGCTGGCCTTGTTTTCATCTTGCAACTCAGGACTCCCAGAATCCTTTGCTTCTCGGCTCTTGGCTGGAAGAGAGAGAGTGTGTACCAGGGTAGCTGCTCTGTTTACCTCTGCTCAGACCTGCTCATAAGGGTCATCTTAAGAGACAGCTCTACTGTGGGAGCACAGGAATTAGTCACATGCTAGATTTTAGAGGGCAGGAAAACCCCCAGCGGAACCCACAGACCTTGGGAGTACTGACATTCTCAACTATAGCTTAAGAAACACTGGAGAGGCATGTTTTTATGATGGGGCAAGGAAATCTCAAGCACACCAAAATAAAACAAAGAAACCAGACTTCCTACTAAAGACAACGTAGGACTTTGGCATTAACGTGTTCTAGATTCAATATCAACACTTCTGACGTTACTAAAATATCACCACTACAATAGCACATCCTCAGAATTCTTCTAAACAACAACTTTGGCTTCCCCAAACTCTTTGTTGAACTAGAGTCAGGTTGGCAGCATCCAACAGTCTCCCATCCTTCACTGGTTAGCTGACAGGGCTTCTGGAAACAATATTTTCCTACAGGGGGGCTTTTCTCCGGCATATAAACATCACCAGGCAGCAGCAGGCAGTGTGGCTGAACTCTTCCTTCTGTGGCTCCGCCCAGTCAGCTGGTGTGTGAGGAATAGTCCTGGGTCTGTTGTCTCTGGGGAAATAAAGGTTACCCAACTGTATAATTGTAACCTTTCTATTCCTGTTTGGCTGGGTGTAACTTCTGATCCTTCTGTCTTTCAGGTTTACTCCTTTCCCACACTATCATTCAGTGCAGGGGTCCAGGTAAGGCACCTCTTCTTCAGTTTATATGACAGTGGGTATCTCCAGACCCTGTGCTTTCAACTCGGGGACCAAGTTACATAGTAGGATCAACGCCATGCAGATCGTGGAAAGGAACTGTGTCTGAGGACATCTTACCAGGATGTCTGTGGGTCTCTAGTGTGTGCCTCACAAGTGACATGCCAGATCCAGTGCAGGGAATGAGAAATGTTCTGTAGTGGTCATTCTAGCAGGAAAATAACAACAAGTAAAACCCAAATCAGACAAGCCAGGTGGTGTGTGGTCACAACAGCCACACCAACTAAATAGATGTAGTGTTTAAACGTCAGATAGGCATGCCCTGAACGCATAACACATCAAGGGAACATACAACCTTTGTTCATTCTATAAAGACATGTTTTATTTATCAGCTGTTGCCTGTTTTCTGAGAGCTGCAACATACAGACTAGGTAGTAGAGACAGCAAAGAAGTAGAATTTTGTTCATTTGAATATTGCAATCCCATGTGTGACCTCTGCTGTGATTTGAGTTGGTTTTGGTCTTCCAAAACCTTATCTTTTGGGGCTTGGCCCTGTGGGTAGCAGTACAAGATGGTGATAGAATTTTGAAGACTCAAGGCTTAGTGACAGACACTTCCTCAGTTGGGGACATGTCTTCAGAAGGTGTTCAGGTATTTCCTGTGGCTGCTTCTCCTTAGATGTAAAGATAAAATAAAAGTCTAAAGTCTCAGCCAGGCGCCTGCACCTCTCCCCACCCCAGCCCTTCACTCTTTCTCTGTCCAGGTCCTCCCTTCCTTCCCTGGGCATGAGCCATCCCCATCCACCATGGCTCGGCACAGGTAAGGCAGCCTTTACCAGAATGAGCTAAGCCACTATCATGGCCTTGAAGTTCTGAGACCCAGCCAAATAAACCTGTTATTTATAAAGCCAGTGCCTCAAGCATTTCATTATAACAATGAAAAACTGATTAATAGATTTAATTTAATGTGTTTGTTAGCAATGTTGGATTGTTAACCTGAAAATTTTTAGTAAGGCAGAAAATCCTAAAATATTATACATTGAAGATTTTGGTTAACATAAAATTTTTTAATATAAATCAGACATTCACTCATCCATGGATGCATTGGCTGAAATATAGCTTGTCTTTCCAACATAAACTCCATCAACTACGTTCTTTTAACAAACTTTTCAGTTACTTTTCCCTTAAAATAAAGCAGCAAATTTCAAACTCTGTCTTTTAAGATTGTCTCTTCCCACATCCACTTTGACATCTAATTTGACAGTCATTTCTTTAAAGTATGCAATTCAATGGCTTTAATGCATCCATGCAATTGTGCGGCTCTTTCGACAACCCAATTTTAGAAATTTCATTACTCCCTGAAGAAGCCCTGCGTGCATTAGCAGCCACCTTCCCCTGGCTCCTGCCCTGGCTCCGCCCCTGCCTCCTACTCTGGCCCCGCCCCTGCCTCCTGCGCTGGATCCCAGCAGCTACAGTCCACTTTGCTCCTACCGGTTCACCTCTTGTGCCATCTTTTGACCCCAAATCTCTAACGCTGAATGTCTATGTAGTTGCTACAGTTCATTGTTGTCAAGAGCCTCTACGTAATATAATTAGAGTTTTTATGTTCTGTTTGGTTATGTTGTCTTTTTCGTTCTCTGGTTCTTTCTCTTTCAGAATCTATTTTTAGACTAACAAATAAGCATATTTACCATTTATAACATGAAGTATATATGTACAATGGAAGGGCCGTGGTGAGTTAGGTCATGGATATCTTACCATGTGGGAAGACTGTACTTCATGTTTCTAAGCACTGTTGCTGTCACCACGCCCTGCACTAGATCCCTGGGCTTATTCCAAGTCACTGGCATCTCTCCGGTTTCTCACTCCACCATTCTGCCCTACTTCGAAGAACTAAACCTTTTAGACTAGATATGGTGGTGTGAGTCGTTAACCCTAGTGCTCAGGAGGCAGAGGCAGGTGGATCAAGGCTAGCCTGATCTACAAAGAGAGTTCCTTCCTGGAAACTCCCTTTCAGCCCTGTCTGGAAAAAAAAAATTAAACATTTTAAATTCTACGCATGTGTAAGGTTGTGTGATATTTGGATCTCTTAGCATTGTTTATTTTGCCTAAAATGTTAAGGCTCATCTATTTTGTTATATAAAACAATTTCTTAGACTAAATAACATTATATTTACACAGTGTTATTTATTTATATATAAATTATTTTATTGTAATAAATAATTTATAATACTTATTTATAAATAATTTATATATGACAAAAATAAAAACATGGGATTGAAATAAACATTAAAAATGAGGAGGCTGGAGAGATGTCTCAGCTGTTTAGGATACATTGTATGTATGTTATATATTATGTATAATATACAACAAATATGTAATGTTATATATATAATGTTATAATATATATTATAGATATATATATATATTTCTAACTTCATGTTCTCCGCCCTCAATTCTTGGCCTTGTTTTCAGGCTGGTCCTGTGCTAGGCTGTGCACCATCTTCTTTGTCCATCACTTGATGTGTATGTAGCTTGATTGCACACATCAGTTATGAGTCGTGTTATATACAGTAGACATTGTAGATAAGAAATTTCTTATTCCAATGAAGATTTTTCTTAGACACTGATATTTCATTTTAATGATGACATACATAAAATCAATTTGTCTATTTATGAGTAAGCAGTGTGTATCTACCACTAAACTTTAAAAACAACGTATTGCTTGTATACAAGAGACCTCAGTAAGACTCACGTGTTACCAATATTACCTCCTCTCTTTAGGTAACTTGGGAAATTAGAAAAAACCCTTTAATTTTACTTTATGTATGTGTCTATGAGTGTCTGTCTGCATGTGTGCACACACATATGAAATTAGAAAAAACCCTTTAATTTTACTTTATGTATGTGTCTATGAGTGTCTGTCTGCATGTGTGCACACACATATGTCCAGGTATGAGCAAAGGCCAGAAGAGGGCATTGGATGCCTTGGAGGTGGAGTGGCAGGTGGTTATGAACTGTCAGTTGTAAATGCTGGAACTGAGGTCCATTCATCACAAGTACCATAACCAGTTGAGCCATCTCTCCTGCACACTCGGTTTGAAGTTTATATCAGTCCTTTCTTTTTATTCTTGTATTGTTTTGCTAGAGGTTTATTTCTAAAAACAATGTTTTTCTTTTCTTTTCTTTACATTTTTGTGCAAATCCATTGATAAAATCTTTTCCCAAAGTAGATTTTTTAGTGTTCACATTTTAGTGTGTGATACCTAACACAATGTCAATGCCATGTGAACATAGTAACAACGAAATAAAGACAAGAAAAATGTGCCTGTTCGGTTCAGATGTGACACCCCTCATGCCACCCCTCCCTGCCCCTGCCCCCCTGCAGACTGCACCTTAATGCTCTTGTCCTTCATAGGTGATTGCTGGTGATCATTTGTTTAGGGGATTTGGATCATTCTATACCCTAAACATGTCACAATCTGTCCGGTCCGCTCCTGGTGAGAGGACTGGGCAGTTTCTAGGTGAGAAACTGTGCCACTGTGAGAACCCTTGCTTATTCCTTAAATCTAAACGAGTCATTTTGGCTGTTATCTAAAAGTGGTAGTGAACTATGACGTCATAGGTAATGGGCCGGTCCAAATTTACTTTACAATAATAGTTTTCCTAAGAGGTCTACCAACTTATAATCCTGTCAGTGGTATATGAGAATTCTCTTTGTTCTTACAGTTATCAACATGAATTTTCCTGTTAGTTTTTGATGGGGGTAATAGTACCTCTCTGTTAAACCAGGTGGTATTAAGTACCTTTTAGCCAGCTTCTAGATTTTATTCACCCTCTTAACTGTATCTCTCAATGAACAGTCATCTTTAAAGATTCCATACTGTCAGATGACTTCTTTGTTAAATAAAATTTATGTCTTGTTTAAGAAAACTTGACTTGTGCGAAGGTCATAAAGGAGTTTCCCCATATTCTACATTAACAGTATAACATTCTCCTTTCATGGATGAATATTTACATTATCTGGGATTGACTTGTAAGCCTTGCATGAGTTATGTATGTCCCACTTCACTATTTATTTAAGGAGTGCCCGGTTGCCATGGTGCCTTTATTATCCATCCATCATGGGGGCACTCATCCACAATGTTGGTTCTCTGGTACGGCAGATGTCTGGCATGCCAAGCACCCTGAAGGCACTGCTTGACAAAGTTCAGGTGCTTGGACAACCTGGACTGACCCTCCACTGCCCTTGGTGGACATTTGCTACACACCTTTTGTTATACTTACGTTTCTCACTGTCAAAGGCCTCTCTCTGAGTGCTAGAGCCGGGATAGCAGAAAGCTAGCATAAACAAGAATGGAATCAATGAAAGTTCCTTGGGGGGAAAAAGAAAACAGTTATGCAGGAAATGGAGTCTTCCCCAAGAAATTGTTACTTAAATAAACATTTAGATAGAGGATTTGACAAAATTATTAAAGAAAAAAAACTTAGGGAAATTCTAGAAGCTGACAAACTGTAATTGAATTGGTAGGTCTTTAATGTTCAACTTTAGAAACAAGGAACTTTTATGAATAGGAAGAGATTTTGATCATATAGTTTATGACAAGCCTTGGTGCCTTCTTGAAGGCAAAAGTAAGCAGTTGTAAGAAGCCTGATGTCCTTCTGTTCTTTACAGAATTGTAATAAAGATAGGAATCTTATTGAAACACAGGTTCACGACAGAGACACGGAGGAAGGCATGCTGGCTCAGTGAACTGCCTGCCTTCCTGAACAGACTTGTCAGACTAGAAGTTGACTGATAGATGGCCCTTGCTTAAGCAAAGGCTGCACAATATTTTGAGAATCAAAGAAAAAGGATGGTGGCCTTATGCCAAATATAGAAGAAATATAGAAGAAGGAAAGGAAGAAATAAATAAGGGTCAGATTGAACTTTTGTAGAAATCCAAGTTTGTTATATTAGGTAGTAGGAAATAACTTTTGATCTATTAATCTAATGCCAAGCTGAAACAGAATTAAATTAAAATAGTATCCGGTCTAGCATTTCTGTAACTGTAGGGCTTTACAACACCAATCTTAAGGAAGAAGATAGTGAGTTTAAAGAAAATCGATCTTATCATAATATTAATTTTTACTTCTCATAAAATTGTTGTTTGCTCGCTTTGTTCTTCTTTCAATATTCTTACGTAATCAAGGAAGACTGTAGAAGAAAATGTATTTTGAAAAGCTGTGCAATCAATGAATAAAATTTCCAAGGAAATACTTTTATGTATAAATAAAGACGGAAAGAAACACAGGTTGTCAGAGTAGGAGAAGCCACACCGAGATGTTCTTCCTGTCTGTCCCATCTCTCACGGAGTGAATGACATCCGGTGTCTGATCCTTCCTTCACTTCACTGCTCCTGCATCTGCCTTTCTCCAGGCCCTGCCCTCAGTCAAAGCTGGTCCCCAGCAGGTTTCTATATGAAATATATTTGCTAATAGAGTCTTTTCTTGCTCTCCTGGGTGATCTTCTCCTGAGTCAACCAGAGATTATCCCCTACCATTTTATAATTATTTTTTGATATCTGGTACAAAACTTTCTCAAATGTCAGTACATGGAAAACAGGCAGCTGGATGACACTGAGCTCCACCCATGAACATGGTGTCGCTTTCCATTTATTTCTTATATTCGAGGTCTGTTTTATGATCCTTGAAAGTCTTTTCTGTATATTTTCTTAATTCATTACTGGTTAGCATGTATATATTCATTGGATTTTTCATATAACTCATATGTTAAATATATGTAAATTTATTGTTTCTTTTGCTGATATGTAGAAATGCTAAATACATTTATTCTAATAGCTTCATAGAATATTTTAGTAAACTATAGAGAGAATAACAAAATTGTTATAAAATTACATTTCAGTTGCTTTGCTGAAAATCACCGACTTCTTTTTCAGTGTCATCCAGATAATTATAACACACTTTTTTCTATCTGTAAACACAGAGAATTGCATTTATTACCCTTTCCAATTTTGTCTTAGCTTGCTTTCTATTGTCATGATAAAGACTACAGCCAAGAGTGAACTGAGAGAGAATCCATTTGTTTGGTCTAACCCTCAGATTAGGAAAGCCAGGGCAGGAACATAAGCAGGACCCTGGAGGCAGGAGCTGAAGCAGAGTCCATGGAGGGTGGTGCTCCTGGCTTGCTCCTCATGGCATGCTCAGCCTGCTTTCGTATCCAGGACTACCAGCCCAGGGATGGCAATCACTAACCAAGAAAATGTCTCACACATTGACCTACAGGCTGGTGTGATGCAGACATTTTCTTAACTGGGGCTCCACTTCCTGGATGGCTCTAGCTTTTATCAAGTTGACAAGAACAAAGTAACCAGTATAAATGTGAAGTCAAACCTTGATTCTTTTTAAAACATAAGTATAACTTGTTTATGAAAACCATACATAATCACCACCTGGAATTGGCTGTCCCAGAGGCAAATCAATGGGGCATTTTCTCAGTTAATGATTGATGTGGGAGGGCCACGCCCACTTGGGTAGTGCCACCCCTCAGCAGGTGGTCCTGGACTGTCTGAGAAAGGTAGCTGAAGAAGCTAGGGGAATAGTTAGTATAATTTAGTATTTTTACACCTGCATCCATAAGACACATTGAACTGGTTTTCCTTCTGTGCCATCATTGTCAATTTTGGGATCTGAATTATACCAGGCTTACTGTGTAGAACAAGAAGTGCTTCTTTTATCTACTGTAAAAGTAACATATAAAATTGAATAATTCATCGTTTTTGGCATTTGACAGCAATGCCGTAAAGCCAGTCAGAATCTCTGGCTGTTTATTAATGGTGATGTGGCCATTCCGTTTTCTTACCTGGGAGTCAGGTTTGAAAGTTCCAGTTGTCTGAAGGCTTCCTGTCCCAGGCTTCAGATTATAGTTTCTGACATAAAGTTGACCATAAGCTGGAGACACTCAATCTTTCCTCCAGGGTAGATACACATTTTGCATTGTTTAGATTTTATTTATTACTTATTTATAAATTATGTGCATATGTCTGCATGAATGCATGACACTTGTGTGTGTGTGTGTGTGTGTGTGTGTGTGTGTGTGTATGCATGTGTGTTTCTAGACAATGTCATAGCTCAGTGAGATGGAGTTACAGGAGTTGTGAGCCACGTGCTGTGGGTGCCAGGAACATAGCTTGGGTCCTCCCCAAGGACAGCATATGCTTTTAATGGCCATTTTCCACCCAACCTCCATGAAATGACATAATTAAAACTTTACTTTGCAATTATGTTTCATGTTCCTCCTTCTTGAATGAGTGCTTAGGTTGGAAGAATAACTCCCTCTTCTACACCAGCCTCCAGCCTCTCTGTCTGTTCATTGGTTTTGTTTCCTAATGTAAGCAGCCAGGGCTGGAGCTCCTGTGAATGATGTCTTTAAGGTAAGTTAAAGCATCATGTGTATCTTAAGTTCTGATCAGTGCTGCTGCAATTATTATTTAGGTATAAATGTTTCTTAATTTCCAAGGAAGATTTGTTGGGGAAGAAAATGTTTGGAAGTGATTGTGTAAATCACAATCACTGTTTTAAAAAAAAAGAATAGAGTTTAAGATTTAAAGAATCACAAAAAGAAATCAGTCATTCAAGAAAATTGAGCTGGTGGGCTTAATTCAGAAGTGGGAGAGAAGATAAACACCATTGAGAACGTTCAAAATACCCTTAAAGATGCTTGTTTCTTGTTTACCTGGAGTTACATTATATATAATTTCTTTTTAATTATTTAATTGATTTACATCAACCACTGCCCCCTCCTAATCCCCCCTCAGAGACCCTCCCCCATCACCTTCACCTTCTCTACTGAGAGGGTGCTGTCTCTGGATAGGCCCCACTCTGGTGAATCAAGTCTCTGCCAGGGTAGACATACCCTCTTTCACTGATGCCAGACCAGGCAGGCCTCTTGGGGAATGGATACCATAGTCAGGCTACAGCTTTAGGGAGAGCCTTCGCTCCAGTTGTTTGGGGGGTCACATGGAGAAGGAGCTGCAAGTCCACTACACATGTGCCAGGGGAATGCATTCTTTGGTTGGTGGCTCCCAGAGGCCCAGGTTAGTTGACCTTGCTGGTCCTCCTGCAGAGTTCCCATCTCCTTCAGGGACTTCTTTCCTTCCCTCAACTCCTCCATAACAGTCTTTGACTCTGTCCAATGGTTGGCTATGGCTATCTACGTCTGTTTCAGTCAGCTGCTAGGTAGAGCCGCTCAGAGGACACTCATACTATGCCCTGCCTGCAAGCATAATAGAAGATCATACATAATGTTAGGGATTGGTGTTTGCCCATGGGATGGGTTTCAAGTTGAGCTGGTTATTTGTTGGCCATTCCTTCAATCTCTGCTTCGTCTTTGTCCTTGCCTTTCTTTTAGACAGGACAATTCTTGTGTAGAAAGTTTTGTGCGTGGGTTGGTGTCCTTATCCCTCCACTGGGGGTCCTACCTAGCTATAAGAGGTGACCTCTTCTGGTTCCATATCCCCACTGTCAGGCATTGTGGCTAAGGTCACCAGGCTCAGGGGGACCTCTTGGGAGCCTCCTCCATCCCAGGTTTCTGGGACTTCCTAAAGATTTCCCATCAACCCCCATCCACAGTAGCTGCAGATTTCCATTCATTCTCCTGGCCCTCTAGTGATCTCTCCTGTCTCCCCCATACCTGACTCTACTGCCCCATTCTCCTCCTTCTCCCCTCTCTCACCCACTTCCCTCCCTCCCTCTGCCTCCTATGAGTGTTTTGTTCCCTCTTCTTTGAGTCTGTGAGGTATATAATGGGGATTCTCTATTTTATGGCTAATATCAACGTCTCGCTGAGTACATACTGTGCATGTATTTGGGTCTGGGTTACCTCACTCAGGATGGCATTTTCTAGTTCCATCCATTTGCCTGCAAAATCCATGATGTCCTTGTTTTTAATTGCTCTATAGCATTCCATTGAATCACAATAGTTTTTTTAAAAAAATAATTTCTGGGGCCTAATAATTAAGAGCTGGTGTTGGTTAATTTTTGATAAACTTGACAAAGGCTTGAGTCATCTGAGAGAGGGAACGTCAACTGAGGAATTGCCTTGATCAGCCAGGCCATTGGCAGGCTTATGGGTCATTTCCTTAATTAATGATTGATGCAGGAGGGCCCAGTCCACTGAGCAGCAGGTGGCCCTGGGTTGTCTGAGAAAGGTAGCTGTGGAAGCCAGAGGGAGAAAGCAAGGTAGCAGATCCCCCCTATCTACATCAGCTCCATCCTCTAGCTTTGAATTTCCTCAATGGTGGGCTAGGAACATGAAGTGCATTCCAAATAAATCATCTTCCCGTAAATTAATTTTGGTTGGCATTTTATCAAGGCAGCAGAAACCAAATAAGGGCAAAGTACTTGCTATTCTTGTAGAGAACTTTGCTTTGATTCTCGGCACCCAAATGGGGCAGCTCACAGCTCACAGCTGTCTGTAGCTCCAAATCTGATGCCCTCCATGTACATCTGCATACGTCTGGTACACAGATATACATGAAGGGACTCACAAAATGGTAGACCTTTCATTTAAAAAAAATTGATCCATGACTAATATATACTGTGAGGCCTTGAGAGACAAAAGGTGGCTGATAAGCTAGGCCAGGAAACAGTCCAGACAGTCGAAAAGGCCAAAGATAACCGTTATGAAATGAGACAGCAAGGCCAGGTGCAGATGCATCTCAGGCCTCACACAATAGGCAGAATTCTCTGTTGCCAAGGACAGGCCAGAGCTACAGGTGGGTGGTAACAAGCTGACATCATCACCATGGGCCTCCAATCATGTTTAACCACCAATGCAGGCCCGCCCTTCTATGCTGTTGCCAAGCTCTGCCCCCCTAAAAAAGTGTATAAAAAGTGTGTACCTTACTAACCTGGGGTCGCCATTGCCCTGCTGGTAGGGTGGCTCCAGTGCATTGGATTCAATAGACCTCGTGCTTATTGCATTGTTCTCAGTCTCTGTGTCTTTGTGGGGTGGGCCACCTAGGCATTTGGACTTCCGAGTCCAACAATACATTATGAGCAGAAGACCAGTTATGATCACTATTGGTCCTTTGAAGTCTCCCAAGGCTCTCTTTATATGTCATGAATTGTTAGAAATATTCTAAGTATAGGAGAAATAACATCTATGCTATAATATAGGATTATAATACCTTGTCATTCCTAAGTATTTCATTGTGCAGCTTCAAGAATATTCCTTCAGTTCTCACTGACTAATCTATCAATTATTGATAACCTCACATTCACATTTAAGTCTGCCATTATGGAAGCCAAGGCCAGCTCATCCTCACAACAGACTTCCATGAACTCCTTAGTAAGTGAATGAACATGAGATCAGAAGTGCAATCGTAGTCCTGTGTAGGAGCCTTTACCTTTGGATAGTCTCTCAGGTGAAGAGACTGGGGAGATAGCCTAGAGCAAACATGAAGTGTGAGGCTTGAATCTTGGGACGATGCAGAATGTAGAAGCTGGAGATATGATGAGGAAGAACAGAGGCAAAGGTCTTCAGCTCATGGGAGGAGATGCCTTGTATCAACGGTGCCAAGAAGTAGCCATCACCAGCTTCTAGAATCCAGGGTGCTGGAGCCTTGTATTTGCTGTCAACAGGCTGAGAAGAAGAGGCCTGGTGGATTCATGTGGTGTTTCTTTTCTCTTCTCACTTAGATCCACCCTTACTTTCCCAGTTGTGTGCTGTCTTCACTGTAAAGCCTGTGAGGTAGCATCTTCCAGAAGACTAGTGAGGGAGTAGGCACTAACAGTTCTGCTCTACAATAAAATGGAACCTGTGTTCACACCACCACCACCCCTCCCATCCTCTGGTGAGCATCTCCCCTCACCTCCTGTCCTCTGGTGAGCATC
>JADRCH010000011.1:16978221-16997595 GCA_019843965.1 Rhynchomys soricoides
GGGACGCCTCCTTACATCTCCTTCCTGCTTTCCCAACATTTCTCTCAGCTGGAAGTGACAAACTTGGTTTTCT
The DNA here is from genome assembly GCA_019843965.1 of Rhynchomys soricoides. Classification (NCBI taxonomy): domain Eukaryota; kingdom Metazoa; phylum Chordata; class Mammalia; order Rodentia; family Muridae; genus Rhynchomys; species Rhynchomys soricoides. The sequence continues at coordinate 16,978,295 of JADRCH010000011.1, forward strand.
TTTTAATTTCTCATTCGGTGGTATTTTACTCCCTTTCTAGCCTCAAGGGCAAAATGCTTTCATTATTCTCAGGACTGTGGATGCAGCACAGTGAAAAAACACTTAGCTAGCACATGTGAGGATCAGGGTCTGAATCTTAGCACCACAGACAAGAAGTTCTTTGTTTCCATATTAATAGAGAAGCATAGGAACTAAAGGAGCTTAGGGAGAGCTTGCCATTGACAATGAACAGTTTTATAATCTTTAGCTACAGAGAGTTAGTTTCTTATCTTTTCCTGCTACATATGCATACCTGGCCCTTTGGCTGTGCTTTGGAGAAAACATGGATGCAGAAGGGTCAGCAGAGAGGCTTAAACACAAGAGCTAAATGATGCCTCACAGTATGGGATGCTTCGGAAACATAGAATGCTTTGGTCCTCACCATTGCTGATTTGCCCAGGGTGGAAGGACCAGCTCAGCTGCAGTAGTCCAAGGCTGCTGGGGAGGTGATACTTTCTGGCCTACAAGGGCAATGCCACTGCTTTGTAACCTGAACTTGCACTGTGACCCTTCTTTGTCTATGTTTCAAGTCTCTGTGTAGCAAGGTCACAGGGAGAGGAACAGAACACAGGAGCCTGCATCTTCCTTCTCAACTCGAGCTTCTCTACCACATTCTGGGCCCACGGACTATGCCTAAAAGCCTGTAACAAAGAGTCAAGCAGAACTCTTTCCTACCTCCAGCTCTCCAAGGGTAGTCTAGACCTCAAGATGAACCTCCTGCTAAGCCATAAGGCTGGCCCGTGAGTGGGTGCAGGGTCGCTGTGCAGGTGAATGACAGAGTCCAGATGCCGTTGAATGACATGCTGGATATAACAGGATCAGCATAGGAAGAGTGGAAGGTGAACTATGGATGAAACCACATCAAACTACCGTATTCTAACATAGAGACTTTCAAGAACTCGGGTTCAAAACCTCTTCTTTATCAGGGTAGGAAGTTAGAATGCTTTTCGATTAACATTTTATTAGATTGATTCACAGACCTTAAATATTTAACCATGTAGTTTGCCACAGTCTGGGTCTCATAGACAATATATGTGTAGCTATAGGCATTGTGCAGACTCCCTAGTAAGACTGGTGTGTAGATAAAATAGCATCACAAATCAATGCAAATGAATGTAGAGTCCAAGTCACTAAGAATCACTAATACTTTAGCCGTGGTTTTAGCCAGGCATATGCTCCAGCTGCCATGGCCACACAGCGAAGTTCTGCTAACCAGGCTGGTGACCCCTACTTCCTTTTACTCCACAGTCCCTGCTGTGTCTCAGGACTATCACAAAGCCAGATTTCTGGTCATTTGTGGTGCACCCATGTCCCGCCTCTCCAATCTTCAGAGAGCACAGGCCCCGTCACTGAATGACTTAGAGACTAATCAACCTGGGCCTGATTCTCATAGCATATAAGTCTGCTGAGATGGCTTTAACCGTGGGTGGTGTGCTGAATGTGAGTAGGAGCCCTCTTCCTTCTTTGTATTCTGTCTCACAGACTGATTTAAAATTCTAAAAAAGGTATTGGAGCGATCTTTCCATAAATCTTTCAGAGACACTAGCCTAGATGTGAGATCATAGTTAGTTCTGATTGGAATTTGCTAACCTGATTAGAGAAAAGAAGAAGATGAAGAAAACCACTAAAAATGGGAACAGAAACCAACACCAGAATGAGACTGAGGAGCACGGAGGAGTGAGGCTGAGGAGCACGGAGGAGTGAGGCTGATAAGCACTGGAGTGAAGCTGGGGAGCAATGGAGTGAGGCTGGGGAGCAATGGAGTGAGGCTAAGGACCACAGAGGAGTGAGGCTGAGGAGCACGGGGGAGTGAGGCTGATAAGCACTGGAGTGAAGCTGGGGAGCACTGGAGTGAGGCTGAAGAGCACAGAGGAGTGAGGCTGAGGAGCACAGGGGAGTGAGGCTGAAGAGCACTGGAGTGAAGCTGAGGAGCAATGGAGTGAGGCTGAGGAGCACGGAGGAGTGAGGCTGAGGAGCACAAAGGAGTGAGGCTGAAGAGCACTGGAGTGAAGCTGGGGAGCACTGAAGTGAGGTTGAGGAGCAAGGAGGAGTGAGGCTGAGGAGCCTGGAGCCCATAGGTACAGTGAAGGGATGGTGGGAAAAACAGGGATGGGAAATCATCTCCAGATCTTGCAATGGGAATTCTGCTCCCATTTTTTCTTCCCTGCCTCTGTCCTTATTGTCAGAATTCAAGGTGACCTTAGAGGCAATCTCTGCCACTCTCCAATACAACTGTCACACTGCCTGACAGTTGCATGTTTATATCTACTTTCTGCAGTTTTCAAACACATTCCTCCCTCACCTTGGATCGAATGCAAGTCATCTGACTGATTTGCCCTCTAGGACCACCAAGCAAATGCCCTCACCACACACATACACACACAGGCATTGCTCGCTGGAGTAACATTTCTGGATATTGTCACTGGAACAGTAAACTAAGCTCACTAGAACCTTAATGGGTTCGTTCATGTGCATACATGTACTTATGTGTACACATGTGTGTGGAAACCAGAGGTCAACATCAAGTGTCTTTGTCCATCTCTCCACCTGATTCAGAAACAGTGTCTCTCAGTGGACCTGGAGCCCACTGATTGGCCTAGGTGACCAGCCCACAAGCTCAAGGATCCTCAGTTTCTGGAGCCCGAGCACTGGGATTACAGATATGTGCCCCCATGCTCAGCTTTTTAAGGTGGACCAGCATTTGAATTCAGGTGTTGATGTTTACATGGCAAAGACTATTTATTGACTGAGCTGTGTCCCAGTTCCTTGGCTCACAGAGCCCCTTTTCTGATCTGTTGTCTTATGCTCATAGATAACATAGCTGACATACTGAGAAGTCAATATCTCACCTGAAACTACACTGCGATCAGCAATGCCTCAGTACAAGCTCTCAACCAAGTCAAGTGAAAATGAGTGAGCTGGCCACAGACGTGAGGAAGCCACACCCCTTTCAAATTGGTGATGAGGAACAGTGCTGGGGTGGGTGGGAGGTGAGCCAGGAGCAGATGTCAAGAAAGTAGAGCTGTTGACAAGTATATGTAAATAAATCTGCTTGCAAGTTTAAATCTGAGAGAATCGGGTGATACTTCTTCCTGAGAGCTTGGGCAGCTTACCTTTCTGAGCATCAATTTCTTGATAGTTCACTACATTTTTGGATACTAAGAAACCAGAACTTAGTGATGTAATAGAGATAGTGTCCAAAGTGACCTCAGCAGATTGTACAAATTGTTTCTATCTTTAAAGAAAATTTCATAAGGAAACCAGTGAAATTCTACTCTTCTGAAAAAGACATTTGTATCATCAAATATGCAAATATGGCAGTAACAGCCACACCCAGAGTAGAACCAACAGAACTTCTCATAAAAACAAAAATGTACCAGTTTTTAATTGTCACCACCCAAGCTTCATAAAGGAAAGGGCACATAATGAGTTTTTTTTAAAATGACATTAGTTTGCATAAATTACTATCAAGGGTTAACTGGGTAAAAAGTTAAAGGTTCTTGAGAGACATGGCCAACTGGTGAAACTGGCCAGAATGCTGTGAGATATTTTCAGGACTAGTTAACAAGAGTTAGCAAGGAGAATAGCACACTGATATGCAGCCATTGGAGAAACACCTGCATCGAGGGCAGGTCAGTCTGATCCTTCAAAGTACACAGTTTGGAGATAAACTACCTGCAATGAAATCTGCCCTTTACAAGGTATGAATTTTTGTGCTTTGGTTTCCCCATCTGTAAAACAGAGATACAAGTTGTGCCTGCTTCAATAGTTGTGAGGACTCAGTCATCATAAGGGTAAAACAGAGTGGTGCTCTGGAGATCTTGGACATTATTTATAGACTTTAGACATTATATTCATGGCAGATCACTTGTAGTCCCTGTTCTAGAAGACATGCAAGCTTTGGTTGGATTTTGTTGGATGATACATACAGGCTATTCCTCCTCTGAGAGCCAGTCTTCCTTAGGGTTTCTACTGCTGTGAAGAGACGCCCTGACCACAAAAACTCCCATAAAGGAAAATATTTAATCAAGGCTTGCTTACAGTTCAGAGGTTTAGTTCATTATCATCATAAGCAGACATGGTTCTGGAGAAGGAACTGAGAATTCTACATCCAGATTGGCAGGTGGGAGGAAAAGAGAGAGACACACTTCCTCCAAGTCCACGCCACCTAGTAGTGCCACTCCCTATGAGTCTATGGAAGCCAGTAATAAATAACATACTTCAACAAGGATTTGAACAGTTACTCTCTGAGGAAATAACTCCCTCAGTTCATCATTTGGGCATCTAGGCCCCGCAGGGCCATGGCTGAAAAGGTAGAAAGGACGCAAATCAAAAATATGTGATGACTTTACCGTGTGATGTGTACAAAATGAAAGAGACCACTGGGCAGTTCCCTATGCTGAGCGCTGAGCCTCCTCAGGAGGACAGCCTCCCAGGGTGTTTTGCAGCAGGTAAGAGGGTAATTCTTGGTTGCAAAGGCTCCCTTGCTGTCCCCCAGGTCACACACTTCTTAATCTCGAGCATATTCCTCTCTGAGTCTTCTAGAATGCCTATTCCTGCAGCTTCAGCATTCAAGAGATTCAACATGTCCACAGGACGACAGTAAATTCCACTGCCAAGAAGTCCAGTTTTGACCATGGTGAACCCTTTTTTTATGCCCATTTCGAAATGAGGCTGCTGGCCACCTGGGGACACTTGTTAAAATGCACTTGAGTTCTAAAAGCTGGATCAGAAATGAGAAGCTCAAATGGGTTATGGCATTCACACTTACCTGGTTGTCTTTCGGCTGGGCTTTTTCTCACTGCTATTGTAGGGTCATAATGTATAGTCCAAGCTTCATGCCCCACCCCCAACATCATTAACAAAGATGAAGATCTCAAGATCAGTTAGCTCCCCTTTTCTGGCACTATATTTATTGTCTAGCTAAACCAATATTATAACTCACAGCTGTGTTCATAAAGGTACACCTCTTGAAAAATTAATTCCCCAACAGAAGTCAATCATGACATTTGTCTGGACCTCTGAGATGGAGCCCTCCTTGACCTAGATTTCATTAAATGGATGTATAGACACATTAATGCACTTGGCTGATCATGCCATGCACCATCCTCCCAAGCCTTTGAATGGTGATCAGGCAGGTTTCTACCATTTCCTGTGGGGCTACCTAACCCAGCCAAATCACTATGTGATTGCAAAAATAACATCTCCTCTAGCCAAAACCAGTCACTATAGCAACATCCAGAGGAGGTTTTATGTTTCATTCAGTCACCTCAGGTAATAAGTCAGCTGATTTGCCTTCTAGCTTTTCCCTGAGCAAGGATGAAAAGGCCTACACCGGACATCCCAGTTTGACTGCAGAGAAAATAACCTGTTCAGAAAATGTCATTGTTCCTTCTCAGGGTCAAAGAGGCTAAATTGGAAAGGAAATCCAGACAAGCAGCGGCCCCAGCACAGTACTCTGTAATAAGCAGGACAAGGAGGGTGGCCGCACAGAGTGACAGTTTAGATGGGTTGGAGAAAAAGTGGAATGGTTCTCTCTCTCTCTCTCTCTCTCTCTCTCTCTCTTTCTCCAGTTAAGAGAAGTTGGGGGACTGGGTCATCTCTGGCAATGTGAACTGCAGCTGGGACAGACCATCCCTCGGGGAAAAGGCTATTGACTTTTTCTTGGAGTGTTCACTACAGCTTCTCCATTAGGTAATGATTTCCTCTTTCAATGTCACCTGAGAGACAAAGTTCTAGAGAAAGCAGCACAGAGTAGGCTCTGCCAGGAGTATTCTCTTAGCTGCCAGGACCAGTTCTGCCCATTGCCTCTGGGTTACTTGCAGATAAAACAACAGATACCTGAGCTGCTCAGGAAGGGCAGCTGGTGTGGTCCCAACTCCTGAAACGGACACAGAGTCTGATGTCTGTGCCCGGTGCCCAAGCGAAGGACCCTTTATGAGTATGTCAATGAAAGCAAACACCACACCTGGACATAGATAGCTGAGTGCCAAATGAGATGTCTCATTTTCGAAGCTCTTAATTTGCTAGTTTATAAAGTGATCTTGTGGCAAGAAACAAGAGCTAATTAAGCATTTCATTATCTGACTAATATGACACAGTGACAGGAGAAACATCTGTTCCGCTCTAAAGCTGAGAAGTCCACAGCCAGGAGAACATCTGCAGACAGCTTAAAACTCAAAGTAAAGGAACCCTCAAATAGCATGCTATGGAAATGCCACCAGGGAATAAACTCCACGTAAAGTTTGCTCTCCAAACCTACACAAAGAAATTACGGTTCTTAGAAAAAGCGGCTCCCCTGAACACAGGAAGCCTGTTGTAGGTGACAGTGGCCTCGTGAAAACCAAGGAACTGGACTGGAATCCACTCTTATGCTCAAGGTTTCCTTAAGTTCTTACTAACAAAGCAATTCAATTGCTGAGAGGAGATATGTGTGAGCTACCGGGGCATGTTCTAATTCTAGTGTGTTCTAACTCACCCAGGCTGTATCTTTGCTTGCTGGAGGAAGGTTGGATGTTGGCAGTGCCTTTGCATTTCCATGACCAGGCTGTGAGAGTCAGGGTTCTTTCTAGCTAGTAGGATTTTATAGAGAGCTCCACTTAAGCCTTTCTCCACGAACACTAATGGAGACCACTACTAAGATGACTCCTGTATTCTGCTTCCCAGAGACAGACCCCTCAAAAGCACATAAGAAGATACAAATATCTGACATAGCTATTTTCTTATAAAATTAAGATGGTTGGTTAGTCTATAATACTAAGAATAAGTATAAGCAAGAAGAAGAACTGAAATTATTTATTATTCCATGTCAGTAGAGGTGAGTTAACTGGCACACTTCCTGGTGAATTACAAGCCCTTATGAAGGACCTGTTAACCTTTAGCGTGCTCAAGGCCTTCTCTCTGAGCTCCAGCCCCGCAAAACTATGCTTATCTCAATTATTTTTCGGTAGTATAGAAATACAACTGATTTCTGCATATGTTAGGGACGTGAGTATATATCCATGTACACAGTCATGTTGGCTGCTCAGGAAAGTGTTTATTTCCTTAAAAAAGAGAAGTTCTCTTTGGACTTTTTCATTCATATTTTACCTGGAGATGTATTGTTTAAATAGAGCTGGAGTCACACTGCAGAGAGTTGCAGAGCTACTCTCTGCAACTGGGTTGTAGGAAACATTAGCACTAGATGATGAATAGCTTCCCAAGTCACCCACAGTGCTTCATCGGGGCTTTAGCTGGAGACCTGCGTCCCACTTTGGCCACCTGTGAGAGGAAATTCAGCAGCTTTTAGTAACATATTCTGTTCTTTCGTCCAGTCAATAACAATTCTTAACAATCAACATGTGCTAGATTCGATCTAGATATTTCCACCCTATAAAGGCACAACATTCTTACCTTTATGGAGCTTCATCAGTCATAGAAGAGACAGACAAAATTAAGTTTAATAAAATATTTGAAGATGGCAACACCATAGCAAAGAAGTACACAACAGCGATCGCTGAATAAATTCCCGAAGAGTGGGGCAGAGCCACATGGGTATTTTGGAGAAAGTCTGTCTTGACAGTGGAATTGCTCCTTGCTAGCATTAGAGAATCAAGTCACGCTCCAGGAAGAGACAGGCAGCCCAACTGCACACAGCATGGAGGCAAGGCAGGAGGAGGTCAGAAAGAGGGAAGATCGAGCGGGACTTAAGACTGGCTGAAGAGGTTTGGCATATTGTCTGAGGGAAACTGTGGTGTTCTGAGCAGAGAAGGGGCGTGGCATGAAACGTAGGAGCAGAGACACACCGTATAGACAGCGACTGAAGTGAGGCAGGTGATGGCCATGCTGGCTCAAATCAAATTAAGACAGCAGAAGTAAAAGGGGTCATATTCTAGGTGATTTTGAATGCAGTCTCGAGGACAGGATGTGTGCTGGTGGAAAGGATGTGGTGTGTTAGCCTTGAATACAAAGGTACTTCAAGGTGTTTAGACTGAAAGGGGAAAGCTGCTTAGGTAAATGTGAAGACAAGCAGTGATTTCAGGAAGCCAGTGTCTGGATTCAGTTCACATCATAGAGCATGGGAGATCTCTGGCAAACATTCAAGTGGAGCTTTTGATGGTGACCACCAGGGTGTGTGTGTGTGTGTGTGTGTGTGTGTGTGTGTATGAGTGTGTGTGTGTGTGTGTGTGTGTGTGTGTGTAAGGGTTAACTTGGATTCAAGAGCCTGAATGAAAGTGTAGACCAGAGACAGACAGACAGACAGACTTTTTGGAGTGGTAGATATGCAGATAGGATAAGGGTGAGATCAGGGCAATCTAAGTACAAATAGATAAGGAGAATCAAAAATTCTGATTCATTCCTGCACCACCACATCCATGGGAGATGATGAGGGAAGCACACCAAGGAGAGACATCAGTGAGTTTGGGGGAGCCCCAAAGGCACAAGGTTCAGGAGAAGGCACAGCTAAAGCAGATCATTGGCTAGTGTTGTAATCACTACTGCTTGGGAGCTTTATGCAGGGACAAAAATCATGCTCTCATAAGAAAAGAGTTGTCACCTGTAGTAATTCAGCAAGAGCCTGCTGGCCAGAGGCACTCCCCTAGGCTCCCCTTGCCAGGAGTCCTTGTGTAAGTTCAAGATGCATAATTGTACATGGTAGCCATTAGTCATTGACTGGGGCAAAGACCAAAGAACAATAATTGAATTCATCAATGCGGGTGTCAGCAATGACTCGACTGAAGGGTTTGGTACATGGTGGTAACAAGAACCCAGACACTGAGAGTCCAAAAAGAACCAAGAGCAAAATTGAAGGCGGAATATCAACAACTATTTGGAGAACATTTTCTTCCAAGAAAAGAAAGAAGGCCATAGCTGGTGGGTGGCAGTCTCCAAGGGCATGGAAGGATGGCCAGTTACTTTCACGAGGACGAGAACGAGCCATCCATTATCTCATGCCTAGACCACAGTGACCCTGTTTCTTGCTTCCCTACCTTCACCCCTGCATCCTCTAGTATTTCTTCCAAAGTTTGCTGAACACGACTTTCCCAAAATGCAAATCCCAAAAATGTATGATCTCATGACTTAACACTTAAACTCCATCCACGGTCCTCACTTGGAGCCGTAAGATCCTAGTGAGTGCCCATCTGACTTCCCATCACGTGTTCTCTCCTACTGCGTGCAGCTGCAGCCTCTTCAGTGGCCATTCCTCCCCCTACACCAAGTGTTCTCCCAATCCTGGGCTCTGCCTTTGACCGGCTCTATTCTGAAACTCCCAAACCCTCTCCTCTGCAATCAGCCTTCCTTGTGTGTTCTGCATTGCTTACTCGTCGTGCCACTTGGGCTTCTGTCCTGTCAGGCCTGTCACAATCTCCCTGTCGCTCTCTGTGTCTGTTCTGTCCCTGCCTCTTTCTTCATCAGACCACTGCCTGACTGAATGCGCTTCCTTTGATCTGTCTTCCCCACAACAATCTAGTTCCCGGAGACACCTGTCTTATCTCACTCAGCACATTGACCCCCGGCCTGTACAATCATGTCTGACACATAGAAGTGCTCAATGCATGTATTCCAAATCAATGGATGTATGAATAATTGAGAGTACTACCATTAACACAGCAGATCCTTAAATGCTTTCTGGTATAATGCAATCGCGGTCACGGTTTGGTTTAGTGTGACCTCTGGGGATAAGGTAGAGAGGCACACTCACAGCCTCCTTGACCTGTGATCTGAAGATGTGCTTTCAGAAGGATGAGGGCACATCCTTTAGATCAGTCTAACCTTTTCGATTTTTAATTCGATGAACAAATAGTAGTAGAAAACAAAAGCAGAGACATTTCCTGCGGCAGTGTAATGGACATCAGCAGATGTCCAAGACTCCGGGGCAAGGGTGTCCCACTACTTGCTAGTCTCCGTGGCTTTTTGTAAGTTGTTACATGTCTCTGGCCTGTAGCTCCCTTGCTTTCAATGTATAAATTCTTTTATTTATTTATTTCAGTCATCACATTGTATAAGGACCAAGTGAGATATTTCAGATCATGCTGAACAAATGCAGATACATATTTTTGGATCAAAAAAGGTGAGGCTAACCCATGGGGAAGGGAGAGAGAGAGAGAGAGAGAGAGAGAGAGAGAGAGAGAGCGAGCGAGAGAGCACACATAGTACTGCTACAGCCTATGTGGCATCTGGCACTTTAAAATATATCCCCTGAGAAGAAACATGAGTCTGTTGTCGAGGCTGCTGTAAAGAATCATTTCAAAAGTGATATTTTCCAACTCTAATAAGTCTGTGATCAAACAATCAGTTCCTGGGACAAAGGCCACCACTTTCCACTGAGTGACCTGGAAGCCTGTACCATCTATTTAATGTCAAGTGTGTGCAGGCATAAGCAGTTTCTCCCTGCCAAGAATAGGAAATAAAATCATAGAGTGGGGGAGACTGACATGCCTGTCTAGGTGACCACCGAGACACCCGCCTACGGAGAATCTCCTGGACGGACCACGGAACAGCTGGCAGACTGTCTCTGGGGTGACGGGAGATGGCGATTTAAATGCAGCATTTGTCTCTGTTCCAAGAAGAGAGGAGGATATGCCACACTGACAGCCGGGGTGAGGAACCGTTCAGGGCCACCCATTATTTTCTGTCCTCTTGGGCACCAGATTTTTTCCTCATTATACCTCAAGCCCCTCTCTCCGCTATCACCTTCCTCTGCTTACTGTTCTGCCCCATTGCCTCAGACTGCCTCAATTACAAGGGCACACTGGGGTCACCCCGAGCTTATGGCTATTTGTATGGAGAATCCCCAGATAATTAGCAATGACCGCTCAAAGTGTATGGAGTATATCTCTGGCCCGGCTCGCCTAAACATTTAGAGCATGAGTCTTTGGTCGCTTATCCCTCCAGTTAGACTGCCTGTCTGTTCAGTCAGCTTGGGCATGTGACATCATATGGTACAGAAGGGCTGGGTCCAGCTGTCAGAGGTTAAGGACTGAGCAACTTCCCTAGGAGGGAGTTAGGGACACAGGCATTTCAAATAGCTCTTAACTCAGGAGAAGGTGTGTGTGTGTATGTGTGTGTGTGTGTGTGTGTGTGTGTGTGTGTGTGTGTGCAGGTTGTCTCTCTAGTCTTTCCAAGAATCATTGATTTTTTAGAAAGTAAATGGTATTTTTTTATTGGTTATTTTATTTATTTACATTTCAAATGTTATCCCCCTTCCCAGTTTCTCCTTCACAAACCCTCCTCTCCCCTCCCCTTCTCCCTCCCCCTTCTTCTATGAGGGTGCTCCACCACCCACAACCCACTCCCGACTCAGCACCCTAGCATCCCCCTACACTGGAGCATCAAGCCTCCACAGGACCAAGGGGCTTCCCTCCCATTGATGCCAGATAAGGCAATCCTCTGCCACATGTGCAGCTGGAGCCATGAGTCTGTCCTCTTTGGTTGGTGGTTTAGTCCCTGGGAGCTTTGGGGGGTCTGGTTGGTTGATATTGTTCTTCCTATGGGGTTGCAAACCCTTCAGCTCCTGCAGAAAGTAGATGGTATCAGGGACAGATCCAGTGGTCACTAAACTTCTGAGAAACAGGCCTATTTTTGCACCTTGACTACCAAGCTAACATATCAGTATGATGGTTAATATTGTCAACATGACAAGATCTAGAGTTACCTTGAGGATAAATCTCTAGGCATGTCTGCAAGGGATGTATAGATATTTCTAGATTAACCCACCCCAGATGAGAGCATGCCATGGCTGGGGTCTCAGACTGCATCAAAAGGAGAAAGAAGCTGGGTACCAGTGTTCATCTCTCTCTGCTTCCTGACTAGATGAAGCCTGGCAGCTACCTATTGTCCACCATGCCTTCCTCACTGGGGCAAGATGGGCTTCTCTTCTGTAGGTTGCTTTTGTTAGGTATTTCATTACAACAACAGCAGTAACAATAACAAAACTAATGAGTTCAATGCTGATGTTTGTATATGCGCATGTGCATTTGTGTGCATGGTGTCTGTGTGTGTGTGTGTGTGTGTGTGTGTTCACGTGTGCAAGCCATGTGATGGGATGGTCAGGTTACAGGATGATTGGTGATGCTTGTTTTAAAATTATTTTTAAGTATAAACAAATGCTTCTGTAAGGGTATGCATTTTATAACACTTTTTCTCTTTTCAGGGTATATTAAAGCAAGTTATAGGTAATGATGCTGTCTTAGGTATGCTCAGGTGGTCTTCTTGGGTAAATGGACTTAGGGGCTAGGTGAGAGCTAAAATCTCCCAAACACCAGATGGAAGCACCCCTGTTGAGCTCATAGCTTGAGAGAGATGCATTTTCTACCATGCCCCATATCAATAGGTCATGTGGAAAAAACAGAATCTAGGCTGGGGCCAGTTTCCTAGTTTAAACAGCAATCTATCAGCCTGACATCACCTGTAGGGCATAAGGTCATTGAGCAGAATACCAATCTAGAGAACCTGACAAATCTGGAGAAAATTACCTTCAGCTGCGTGAAAAACATGATGCATTTCCAGAATATTTTCACTTTTAGAATGCAGTGTCTAGCAACGCACTTAACCTTCAGAGTCTCACCTCCCAGACACGTGGCATGGCCCCAGCGTTGGCATGTATAATGGCGGAGCCACTTTGTTAGAGAGAGATCCATCTGAGTGCTGTTATGCTCTCCTGATATTAAGATTAAAAAAGAAAAATATAGGGGTGGATAAGCAAAAGAAGCCTTGCATTTTGATCTGTGAGAGATTGAAAGACATTTTTCCAAGGCAAAGACTTAGTTCTTTTTGTTTAAATAATTTGTTCTCCGCCTACACTTTCAAAGGCTATTTCAGTTGCCAGTAAGTTTGGGAACGTTTTCAGGGCTTGCTTGTTTCTCAATGAGACCGACTTCTACAATCACAGTCTAGACAGGTGTTGTCCAGATGCACAGCCCATGTGTTTGATAAAAGCAAAATAGTAGTGTACTAACTCCTAAACACTGGTACACAGGGACTCCAGGGGACGGGTGACTTCTTTTACAAGTGCCTTCTATCTATAAAATCTGTGTGTGTGCATGTGTGTATGTGTGTGTTTGTTCATGTGTGTACAAATGTGTTTGTGTGTGTGTGTGTGTGTGTGTGTGTGTGCATGCACACATGTGCGTTCATATAGAAGCCTGAGGAAACTTCAGGTGTTATCTGAAATGCTGTCCATGTCCTTTTGGGACAAGGTCTTACCTTGAACTCATCAGTAGTCTCCAGGACCCTCTGTCTCGTGTCTCCAGCACCAGAATTGAAAGTATGTGCTCTCACTCCGAATCTTCATAGGATTCTGGGGCCTGGACTCAAGTGACATAGTACCTGAGCCATACCTATATCCCACACATCTAATATATATGTGTGTGTGTGTATGTTTATATATATCACACAAATACTTATATATTTGTATAATATAAATATATACTTATATATTATATATACATATATAAATATATTAAAGCATATTACATAATATGTATATTTATATATTTGTATATTATATATTATATGTAATGAATATATTTTATACATACATTTATATATAATACATATGAAACAATAATTTTCACTTTAACCATTAAAGTATATCATGTCATCAAAGTATAAATGTCTTTCAACACCCTAGAAAGAATAACTGTGGCTTGTGACCATTAAATGCCATGCCACCATCTCATTTCTCCATAGTCCCTGGTGGCCTGTAGTTACTTTCTGTCCTGGGAATTCACCTGTTCTGGATGTTTCATACAAGCAGAATTATATTTGATCTATCCTTTAAGCATAGTTTATAGGCAGATAATAAATACTTCATTGTGTCCTTAGACCACATTTTGTTTCTCCAATGTGAGTTATTTTTACTTTCTGGCCCTTGTGAATATGATGTAACTGCTTAGTTTCTTAAAAGCCTATATTAGACATTACCTAATGAATATGAGATTCTTTACAGGTCAGTTTGCATGCTGAGGGAAGGCAGTGTTTTAGATCCACCATATCTGCTTAGTTCAGTGGGCACCAACTATACTCTTGCTCTGAAGTTAAACCATGTAGGTCCTCCAAGATGAGCTGGAATGTCTGAGATGCCACAGCCCACAGCTCCAGAGAACCTGAATGATAAGAGGACTGAGCATGAGGTCTAAAAGTAAAACAGGAGGAGCCTGAGATAAAAGGAGGAACCTAAGAGAGTAGGAGGAGCCTGTGAGAGAAGGAGGAGCCTAAGAGAGAAAGAGGAGCCTGAGAGACAAGGAGGAGCCTAAGAGAGAAGGAGGAGCCTAAGAGAGAAGAAGAAGCCTGAAAGAGAAGGGACTGCTGGATCAGCCAGTCACAGACCATCTGGGAAGAAAACCCAAAAACACCAAGCAAGGGGATATTTAAAGTAGAGGCTAGGTTGCTTTAAAAACCATCAAAAAGATAGAACAGGTGTAGGGGGACTCAGAGTGACCCTCAGAGCATTCTTCACTGACTCACGGGAAATATCTTAGGAAACTTCCCTGGAACAAAGCTGGGCTTCACGGGACCCACTTGCCATCCCAGCACTTGGAAGTGGTGGAGACACAGGGGGACCAAGAGTTCTGGGTCATACTTAGCTGCACAGAAAGTTTATTGCCAGCTTCTTCTACATGAGTCGTTGTCTTACATGTAGATATAGTCTACACGGACACACATTCACATGAACACAAAAACAAACAAAAGATTTTAAGAACATTCATTTGGAGCCTAGAATCATTGTACCCCTTAACTTACTGACTTTTACTAAAGGAGTCTATTTAAAAAGATTTACAAGTGATGTTATAGCCACTTCAGAGAGAAGCATAGTTCTGTGTGCTAAAGCAGGTTTTGGTATTTCTGTTCATTACCCGAAGTTTTCTGTGCATCGCCCGGTGCCTACTGCAGCTAACACCTGCAGGTTGGGGCACAATACAGGACAAAGGCAGCCCCATGTAGGGATTCCTGGGTGTGCAGGAGGCAGGGAACCAACATGACATGGAGTAGGGGGTCGATCTGAGCAGGCTGTACAGCCTGAATACCAGCCAGACACGGAATGAGAGCAAGTGCAAAACTCCAAACAAATCACCCCATCGTCTGCTCTGACGGCCATCTATAAACTAGCCATCTCACTGTCAGATTTCTGGAGAGGAAGTTGTGCTTGTCTGTCATTACCACATTTTCAGTGGGTGTGACTAAGAAATCCCCTGCCTCCCCCCACAGATACACAGATAGCCCCCCCCACCCCCTGCAGGGAGCCAGAAACAGAATACTGAGGGAAACAGTGTTTCCTTCCCTCTCAGAGTTTATAATCAAGTGGGGGCGGGGGAGGGGAGGGGGTGTCATGTAAAGGGGGAGGGAAGGGGAGGGGGTGTCCTATGACTGGTGTCATATAACGACCTTTGTTATTACCTATCATTATCAACCTGACTAAGGACACAGGGCAGAGCCAACTGTGAGAGAGTGACATGTTAGCGGTACGTTCAGTATGTGTGTGCCTCTCAGATTCATGAGTTGAAACACCATTACCATGTGATGGCATCTGGAGATAAGGCGTTTGGTTAGTGGCTAGGTCACAGAGAAACCATAGTGGATTGGATGCTGGTCCTTGTGAAGGGTCACAGGAAGCTCACTCACCTCTTCAAACTTGACCTTGGGCTATGTAACCCCCAGAAGGCTGGAAACGAGTTTCTGTCGCTCATAAGCTGCTGGGTCTGTTTTCCTCATTTGTGTGAGGATGATGACAGTGACGGCTGGGATGAAATGTGGCAGGGACGTGGAGTAGGGGTTAAGGTAGATGGTATATGCCGGCCTTCAGCAGAGTGCTGGCCAGCTTTGTTTTATTTCTGTTGGCCATCCTGCCGCTCGATAGTTATGTCTATCAGATAGGTTTCATTCTGATCCTTTATTTTGAAAAAACATACATGTGCTTGGGGGGGGGTGTGACCATGCCAGTGTTCAGACAGCGTTCAGAGGACAACTTGCAGTAGTTGGCTTTTATCTTTTATCGTGTGGGTCCAAAGGATTGAACTCATGTTCGAACCCTTGGTAGAAGGCACTCTCAGCCTCCACACCCTTTCTCCCATCTCTAACTCTGATTCTCCTCCCTTTCTGTTGGAAAAAGCGTTGGGCATTCACGCAAACAGGATCCCTAGACTTTCTCAGTCCCAGAGCCCTACCTACACGGATGTGAAGATTCTGTGCCCGTGATATAAGGGGAAGGTTGCCTGTGTGTGAGAAGGCCTTCGCGTATTAAAAGGCTTTGCTTCAGCTACTCCTTCCTTAAGGTTCTTTTTTTTTTTTGAGAATGAATGATTTATTATAGGTGTAAGGACAGAAGATAATATATTGACTGTGTTTTATTTACAAAACTTCAATGTTAACTTGGACACAAAAATTATAGTTCTAGACTCTCAATGAACTTGTGGAGCTAGTAACCGATAATGAATATCTGTCTAGTTAACTAGGCTTTTTTTTTTTTTGGATATTTTCTTTATATACATTTCAAATGTTTTCCCCTTTGGAAACCCACTGTTCCATTCTCCCTCCCCTGCCTCTATGATGGGGCTCCTCCCCCCACCCACTCCCGTCTTCCCTCCGTAACATTCCTGTACACTGGGGTATCGAACACCCTCAGGCCCAATGGCCTCTCCTTCCGCTGATGGCCAACAAGGCCCTCCTCTACCACATATGTGGCCAGCACCATGGGTCCCTCCATGTGTATTCTTGGTTGGTGATCCAGTCTCCGGGAGTTCGGGGGGGGGGGGGAGTCTGGCCAGTTGACATTGTTGCTCCCTCCATGGGGCTGCAAGGTAGTTTAAAGGGGCAAGCCAGAGACCTTCCCTCTCTGCCACTAATTGTGCAGTGCCCCCTGCTTGCGGCGAGGGTTATAGCATCTCTCCTGAGACTACCAGGACTAGATATGATTCCTGCCAATGGCACAGGGAGTTTATGTGAGAGGACCTCCTGAGAGAGCACGCAGAGGGAAGCAAACACTGATTATTTAATTTGCGTTGCTTTCCCGTGAATCTAAAGAATTTCCCTTCTGAAAGGAACATGGGGCAAAATGGCGAAGACACAGCGGCTAGAGCAGAGCGAAGTAAACACCCTGGCTTTTAAAATAAGGAGAAAAAGCTCACAGAAGCAGAGTCATAAAACACAATATTATTTAAATAATACTATATTTCACCTGCCTTATCATTCTGATTACACTCAACTAATCTACAAAATTGAAAGGTAATGAGCAGTATTTCCTTAAAGCATATTAAATAATAGTGTCAAAATGCAAATTTATTCATTAAGTATAGATGAGTATGTTAAATATTCATGAGTTGCTGCTCACAGTATGTAATTAATGCCATGGTCTTTGAGTCCAGAGCATTGGGGTGTTGAGGGTTGTACCTTCACAGCTGCAAACAGATACCAACCCTCAAATACTCCCAAGGACAAAGGTTAGGCACCTGTCGGATCCCAACGGGCTTCACTTTGCCAGTATTTTATATCCAATGTTCTTGGAAACATGACTATGGGGTGGCTTTAGTTTCATTTTACAGACTTCTACTGTCTGATATTCTAGGTTTGAAGAAACTCTTGCTTGGTGGAATATCCTACACCCAGAATTCTGTTTTGTTGGTTTTGACCTCAGGCAAGTGGAAGCATGTTATAAAAGTCTTTCTTCTAAGCAGAAGATGCCATGTCTTTATCTGTTTTGACCCCTTGCTCCCTCCCCCCTAAGCATAGACCTTTCATTTGGGGGAAGAGCCCTTGGGTTTAGAATCTTTTGAAAACCTAGTCCATTTTCTCTCCATGGCCCATCTTATCTGAGGCCACATGGAGTCTGTCAATCATCCCCTTTCTTAAATGACTGGTATGTTATTCTTGTAGGCTCTGGAAAGTCAAAGGCTTCAGTCACAGTGTTTTTTATTTACTTCCTAAGTTATTCACACAACCTTTATTTTTGATTCAGTTGCTGTAGATCCCCCCAAAACCTGCAAGGGCAAAGTAGCAAATAAAACATTTATGCTTCTACTAAAAATCAAAGATGGTCTGATTCTAATATTTTCTAAATGTATCAATAGACATTTTAGTGTTCTGAAGTTTCAAACACAGACAGAAGATTCTTCTGATGCTTAGCTTATCAAGAATTAGATATGGGGCCGGAGAGATGGTTCAGTGGGTGAGAGCCTTACATTCAAGTGTGATGACCTGAGTTTGATCCCCAAAACCACACAGTGGAGGAAGTGAACAGACTTCCTCAAGTTGGCCTCTGAACTCCACTGTAGTTGCAGAACTTTGGTCACCCAGACTCAGCCATAGTTGGACACAGGACACTGAGGAGAGGCAACCAGCTATGTGGCAGACATGGAATAGTATTTAAAAAGTTAAATAAGTTACAAGCTAACGGGAACGAGCCTAGCTTCCAGTCTAGGCATTATCAATAAATAATAAGCCTCTGAGTTGTTACACTCCAGAGCTGGGGTGTGGGTGGAAAGGCCCACAGTTACACTCCACATGTGAGCTGTGGCAGGCATATACCTGCACACAAGAGCATGTGCACATACATATACAATGAATGAATGCATGGATACATATATACATATATACGTACATACATACATATGTCATGGTACTTGGATTTTGCAGTAATTCCCGCAAGAGTGGCCAGTGTTTTTTCCTCTGTACCGCTGATGAGAGCTGATTTATCTCGGACAATGAGATGTTGACTAAAGTGAAGGCGGTTCAGCTCAACGCACAGGTGCTGAAAGGCAGCTAGTGCACACACTCCTTCTCCCAAGCATCTGTCACTCATCATGAGCAGCACAGTCTGCTGCTTCAGGTGAGCTGTATATGACGAGTGAGAGAACCCAGGAGCAAACCTGATCCCTGTGCTCAGGTGGAGAAGTGCAGATCAACTGCACCTCAGAAGAGCCCAACCTATCTGTAGACCTGTGGGGCTAAAGTTACGAGTTACATAGGGCACTCGGGGGGGGGGGGGGGGGGGGGGGGAGAGTTGTATATGTGTGTATATATGTGTCATGTGTATGTGTGTGTATGTGTGTTGCATGTATATGTGGTGTGTATATGTGGTATGTATGTGTGTGTGTATGTATCATGTGTATGTGTGTGTATGTGTGGTGTGTATATGTGGTATGTATGTGTGTGTGTATGTATCATGTGTATGTGTGTGTATGTGTGGTGTGTATGTGTCATGTGTATGAGTGTATGTGTGTGTTGTCATGTGTATGTGTGTATGTTGTGTATGTCTGTGTATGTGGTGTGTGTGTAGTGTGTATCTG
>JADRCH010000011.1:16997605-17047833 GCA_019843965.1 Rhynchomys soricoides
TGTGTGCAGGTGTGTGTGTGCATGCGTGCATGTGTGTATGTGCATGTGTGCAGGTGTGTGTGTGTGTGTGTGAAGGTGTGTGTGTGCATGCGTGCAGGTGTGTGTGTAGCCCCTTCTAGTATGCAGCTCTGGGTCATTCAGCCTGCTGACACTGATGAGCGCCAATAGCAACCATCCTTCATCTAAGACTCCTAGACCTAAATCTCTGCACTCATTACACACTGGCTTCCTATTCCTACTTTTTCTTCAGGAGCTGTTGATTGCCATCTGACTTTCTTAAATGTATTTGATTTCTCCAGGAGCCCCATGTAAGGGAATTACAGTATTTGTCCTTCTAGTGGCTAGCTTATTTCAATAAGACTATAATGTCTTCCGGGTTCCACTGTGCTAGAGCATGCATCGGAATCCCTTCTTTCTAAGGCTGGGTATCATTCCATGCTGAGCTTTGTGTGGTATGGCCCATCTTGGTTTTCCACCAATCTCTTCATAGATGCTTGGATTCCTTTCACCTCTAGGCTGTCTCGAATACTGCGTTTTGATGGGTCGACAAATCTCTGTTTGCATCTCTGCTTTCGCCTTTATTAAAGTATATACCCAGAAATGTAATTCCTGGCACAGATAGTAATATTATGCTTAAAATTTAAAGAAATTATCATACTGTTTCCCAGTGTGGCTCGCCCATTTTTACATTCTCATTGGTAATGCATGAAGGCTCCATTTTCTTTGCAATTCAAAACCTGGCATTTTCTTGGTTTTCTTTCTTTTACCTTCCTCTCTTTCTTTCTTTCTTTCTTTCTTTCTTTCTTTCTTTCTTTCTTTCTTTCTTTCCTTATAAAAACAGTGGTCATTGGGGCTGAAGAAATAATGGCTCAGCAATTAAGAGCATACACTGCTATTTCAGAGGACCTAAGTTCAGATTCTCAGCACCCACTAGTGATAGCTTACAAAGGCCCATAACTCTATTTTCAGAGGAATGTAACACCTCTGTACTTTGTAGACACCTGCATTTACATGCACATACATAGAGATCACCAAACACACAGACACATACACACACACACACACAACACACACACACACACACACACACACACACACTTAAAAATAAGTCTTTATTTTTTAAATGGCAGTCCTCTTAGCGTGTGTGAAATGATACCTGGCTAAGGCCATATGTGTCTGACTCGTGTCACTGAGGGTGCCTTCATGTGTGCACTGGCCAGCTACACATCTCCTCCTGTGAAACATTTGTTCGAGTACTTTTATTTTTAAATCAGTAGTTATTGATCGTAATAATATGAATTACTGTTGGAAAAAATCTACATAAATGTCCTAATGGCAAATTTGTGGATATTTCAATATTTTTCCTCCCTTATATTTTTGTGTAGCTTGAATATTTTTATGACTTTGTATCATTCTTATAAAATTAGAAAGTCAATGTTTCCAGGTGTTGCGGTGTAGGCCTTTAATACCTGCACTGATGAGGCAGGAGTGGTGGAAATCTGTGAATTCATGGTCATCTTGGTCTAGACAGTGACTTGGTCTCAAAAATAAATAAATATATAAGTGAATAAAAATCATAGAAAGAAAGAAGGAAAGTAAGTATTAATTGCCTGTTTAACATTATTACATGGAATCAGAAGTTATATTTTGAAGAGCTCGCCCAGAAAGACTTCTTTGTTTTAATTACATTTACTTAGTTACTTACTTGTGTATGTTGAGGCCAGAGGTTGGTGTTAGATGCCTTCCTATGTTCCTTTCCACATTGTGTTTTTGAGACAAGGTCTCTCACTGAACCTGAAGCTTGGTGGTTCAGATACACTGACTTGGCAGAAAGGCCCAGGGATCCTGTCTACCTGACCAGCCCTAGGGTAAAAGGCACCGTGTCTCGCCTTTAACTTGAGTTCTGGGGATCATAAGTCAGGTCTGCAAGCTTGCACAGCAAGCAGCTCTTTATTGAGCCATCTCCTAGGCTGGAATCTGCTTTATTCTTGTTATTTACTAATTAAAAACTCTACTTTTGTCATCTGCATTTGTAATATTATTTGGTTTTTTAAATGCTAATTAAAATTTAGAAACAAGGCTGTGAAACATATTATAAAAACATGGAAAATCATCTTTTCTGTTAGTTGGACTTTTCAGTGGCTCTTCTGCTCAAATGTGACCATGGCCAGCTGAGGAACACACAGATTTCCACAGCTATGGAAGACTCTTTTGATTTTCCGTCCTTGTGTGTCTCCTCTGCTCAGTAGGTTGGGCTGAACACCATCAACATCAAGGAGGAAAAATCAAGAATATTTCTGCTCCCCTGTGACTGTCTGCTGTGAGAGAGGGCAAGAAAACATGTTTATAATTAGGGTCCCCAGAAAGCAGGGCCGTCGACAGGCAAGGAGAATTTCAGGGTACCCTTTATCATAGTCAGTAAAAATATTGATGAGACAAGAATACAATGTATCAAGCATTGAAATAAGATAGAGTCACTGTGAAGGGCATTGCTTTGAGGGTTCTGTTTGTCTTGAAAATAATGGTGGCTACATTGTTTCTCCCAGGCTTGCAGTGCGATGGGACTCAGGCAGATGTGTTCACTTGATCCCCTGTGGGAAAGTTGTGCAGGAGTTGTTTGGTGTCCCACAGGGAGGCTGACCTTTGGACATTGTGACATGACCTTGTCATCTGCCAAGATCATCCTAGTACTTGTTCAATGGACCCACAAAAAAAAAAAAAAAAGCACAAAACAAAACAACAACGACTATAACAAAAGAACTCGCACTGTGTTTTAAACAAATCTCTAGCCTTATACTGGGCTACATTTACAGTGGGGCACATGTTTGTTGAAGAAGGAAGCAAGAGGAGGTTATTATTACTATGTAATATAAAGGTATTTTAAATATTTTTAAAAGAGATCTAGATTATTTGCTCATTTTAACTAGCACCTATTTTGGTAGCTTACCTTCTGATTTTATGTTACAAATTGAAATAGATATTGCCAAGTGTCACCAAAAACGAATATTTTAAGTCTAAGTGGTCAATTTGGTTTTACTTCTTGAATCTAATTGACCATTTAACTTTTTGGTTTCTTCCTACCATATATAAATAATTCACACATGGGCGTGTGGAAGGCAATAATTACGGTATTGGCAGTTAAGCTTATTGAGTTCAGTAAGGGCTGAGTTCTTGTATTGATCTCCCCACTTCATCACATCGACAGCTACAGCGATGATGAGATAGAACATCTGAAGACGGGCTTGAGGGATGGAGATTCATCACTCAGAGTCACTCGTTTGAGGAGTAGCGAATCTGAAAGCCTTAGATTTCTTAGCTGAGGTAATGGATGCTTCCTGGATTCCCTTTGATTGTTAGCACTAAAGGAGAAAGCGGGTTAAAAGGTCAGAGTGGCAACTGAGTCCAGAGTCAGCACCCAACATGTGACTGATAAGTACCACCCTCAACACGTGACTGATGAGCACCACCCTCATTACTTTCCTCAGTGCTGACTATGCTTCCAGCTTCTGTTCCTGAAGCAGAACTAGGCCACAGTCATGCCATAAATCACAATGGCTGTAGCTTTTGGAAACACTGGAGGCTTCTTCCCACTCATCTAGTCAGCATGCTGTGTGTCTTCTGCCTGCTAGTCTTCCTCCTTCTCCCCCTGTGCTTTCTTATGCCTTTCCTTCCTCCTTCTTCTGCTTTTGACTTTTTAGGGTGTTTTTGTTTTAATTCCATAGCAAATTTGAAGGTTCAAAGATTTCCCATAGGCCTCTTGTCTAGCTACGTACACAAAACCTCTCTTATTATCAACAACCCCTACCAAATTGAGTCATTGTGACATCATTATTACCCAGCATCCATAGCTGGGATGGAAGATCTCTCAGTGTTGCATGTAGGAGGACAGGTGCACCCCACCGAAGCATCTAGTCCACCGAGTCATGTACCTGGCCTGACTGTCTTCCACGGGTTCTGCTCTCTCCAAAGTGTTATCAGTTCCAGAAGGATGTGTGTCCTTCAGATTAGTCTCTTCCAACTATTAATATGTATTTACGTTTCTTAAGTTCAGAGAGTTTCTTGATACTTTTCTTTTTAATCATCTTGAGGGGTTTTGTTGTTGTTGTTATTGTTGTTTTGTTTTTTGTTTTGTTTTTTGGGATGGGTCTGGGTATGTAGTCCTGGCTGGCTTAGTACATCCTGTGAAGCCCAAACTGCCACCAAATTTAACAATTTTCCTGTCTCAGCCTCCCTAGTGCTAGGATTGCACTTAGATGTGTTTGTCATTTGAGGTAAATATTTGAACTGCATCTTTTAGTATTCTCCTTCTCTCCTGAATTTAAGAATTCAAGAACCCACTCAACAAGACAAAGAGCATGCCTAGTGCTGGAAACCCAGGCAAGTACCCTGGCCAGTGAGATCCTGGGTCTTGGAGCAGAGCCTACAACTGCTACTTTACTAAAACACCATAATACTCAAGTGCATTTTTAAACATTTATCTTTAACACAAATAAGTACTTCTCCCCCCTCTTCAAAGAAACTTCTCTTTGCAATAGACATTACAGAAAACCTACAGAGACCTATTACAGAAACCCACAACAAACCAAAATATAGGGAACAAGCGGTACCCAGCCCCATCTGCTACATCAACAACACAAAGCTTGGGGAACACTGTGGGAGAGGGCAGAGAGATTGCAAGAGTCAGAACAGGGTGTCTACTGTGAGATGGCATCTTCTAGAAACATCAGGGAAACTACACCCATTAAGTCTCACCAACATGGCTGCCTAAAAGGATCTGAACAAGGACGCTCAACCTAGACAGGCAAGACAGGCAAAGACAACCTAGATAGGCAATGAAGGAATGCTGAGAGTGTGAGAAATCATCCTTTCTTGGAAAGAGCACACCGATTGGCTGTTCAATGCCATGTGCTCAGCCCTGAAATCATATATAATATCATATATAAATATGTACACACACACACATGAATATACGTACATATGTGTGTAACAGCATATGGGGCAGGGTGTATGTATATATTTAGGAGAGGGAGAAACAGAGAGAGAGAGAGAGAGAGAGAGAGAGAGAGAGAGAGAGAGAGAGAAGAGCAGCAATTAAAGAAAAAGAAGCTATGAGACAGCAAGGAGGGAGTGCATGGGAGGAGTTAGAGCGAGGAACAGGAAGGCAGGAAATAATGTAATTATTTTTAAATTTCAAAACACTATTAATTTGAAAAAAAGGAACTCAACGGCATGCACACTCATCTCCTGTGTCTCGTCTAGATGTTCCCACTGGCTGCCTTGTAGGGCACTAGTCTACTTTCCAAATAGTTTGCCATGAGACCCATCTAGTCTATAGCTTTACCTTCTGAACTTTTCTGCTGCAGAACTGCCATTTGAATTATAGTTACCTGCTGGGCCATTCTTAGTCCTAAAATTCTCTTGACTACATAAGTGCATGCTCAGTTTACAATGACTCTGGTGTTTATTCTTCCCATTGTTTGCTGAAATGCTTATTGGTACATCCAAGTGGTTTTCTTGATAGCCGCCCAGTTGATTATTTTATGTTGCCTGCGGAAATGTATAGAAATTAATTTACCTCTAAATATAATTATTTTCTTTCATGGAGGTTATACAGTTTCCTCAGCCACCTTAAATCGGTGTTGAGATGACTAGAACTTGCTTGCTAAAGTTTGGCTCGTTCCTTGTGTGCTTTCCATCGAAGGACGAGTCCTCTCAGGAGGCCCTCCTATACGATGACCTGAACTTGAGAACTCTCAAGCTCTGAGACTGCTGGGCATTTTCTTTAGCTTCCCAGTCTGTGAATCAGGAAACACTTTCAAGGAATAAGTTGAGCTAAATGTTACACTTCCCTCTTTGCATTTTTCTTCTCTGAGAATCTTGGCTCCTAACACCCTGTTCCTCAACAGCTCCTTGGTAGCTCCCAAAGACTTTTCTGCTCATAATTTAGCATCCTTAGTGGTTGTTTTTAGCAATGAACTGTAGACTTATACAAGTCACTATACTATTCATTAGCAGAGTCAAAATCTCCGTGCTTTTCAAATCATAAATTCTCAAGTATTTTAACAATTTGTATGTGCATTGTGTGTGTGTGTGTGTGTGTGTGTGTATGTGAGAGAGAGAGATAGAGAGAGAGAGAGAGAGAGAGAGAGAGAGAGAGAGAGAGAGAGAAGAGAGTGGTGGGATAAGTATGGACAGCCTTTGGGCATCAGTCCTCACCTTCCAACTTGTTTTAGACAGAGTCTCTTTTTGTTGCTGTTTGCTGCTGCACACATGCATATGCCTGGCTAGCTGGCCCATGAGTTCACTGCACACATGAACATGCCATGCTAGCTGCACACAAACACATGCCAGGCTAGCTGCCCCACAGCTTCCTGTCTCTACCTCTTACCTCAGCAGAGGAATGCTAATATGTATGATAGAATAATAGACATGCACTGTCATGCCTGGCTTTACATGAGCTCTTGGGATTCAAAGTCAGCTCCTCATGCTTATGAAGTAAGCACTTTCTCCAGGGAACCACCATTGCCCCAACCCACAAATTATAATTTTTGATGGAGAAAGTTTACAAGTAGATGCTAAATTTCTAGGAGCCAGGTATACTTTTTACTTGCAACACCTTGTCCTAGATACTGCATATATATTCATAGTTCCTGACAGTATTAATGATTTTTTATTGGGAGTCTCCCAATGAAAAAAATGAACACTAAACTCATTTTATTCAGGAGTTAAAATTTCACATAAAAGTCCTATTGAAGAGTCATTGTGATAAATGAATATAGACTCAGAAAAGTGAGCCAGCTAAACTCCATAAAAGTTTTAAAATGATGTCAGTGGAGTCAGACATGGAAATACTAAGAACCTTTAACTGCCTGGGATTAATTCATCCTGCATGAGATGGGTGTTCTCTTGTGGCACTTTAATCCAATGTTCTGCTGCTGTCAGACAGCAGAAACCTGGAGGTCTCAAGTGCTGCTCTGATTTGGATCCAAAGCCATAATGGGGTTTTGATCCATTTCAAGAGTGAGGACTTGTCTGCAGAGGCAGTAGCAGCCAGGGAAAGCAGAGGTGGTAATGGCCATGGGATGCAGATACACTGACCTTGGGCCCCACGAGGGATGAACCACACTAGGACTATTGCTAAAGGTGTTTGTTCACTTTGAGCTTGATTTCTTGGTAGGATATTTATTTCTTTTTCATTCTTCATGAAGTATTAAGTTTCCAGGATTACAACTTTTATAATTGTTAGTCATTAAAAAAATATTTTTAATGTTTTTCACAGGAAAACTGTAAAGAAAGACCCTTACTTTAAGGGTAAGAATGGCAGCTGAGAACACACTGGTGCTGTTAGTTCTTCACAGTTGACTGAGCTGAGGGCTACAGTGTTTGGACAAGGGAGAAAATTCCCATTAGATGAACTTCTTCTCGTCTTGCATGAGCTTGGAGCCCACACAGTGTTATCAACCTCGGGGCTGTGACGGCTTGGAGAGTTTGAAATAAAAAGGTGTTGAGTTTGAGTTCTTATCCCTGGCACTAGAACATCCCAGATAACAACTGGCTCAGAGATACTATGGTCCTTATTGCCAGGCAATTTCTGTTGTCTATATTTTTATGGTCCAAGCTGGATTCACATATGGAGAACACAGCAGAAGAGACAAAGATGGATGGCAGCTGTCTGGTTTTAATTCTTAATTTATCTTACATACAGTTTTGAGTTTCCATATAGAAAGATAGATGATTTTGTATAATTGTTACCATAAATAAGATATAGAAGAATCTGTCACCCCCTAGATTTTTTCCTTTGCTGTCACAATACAGCCAGCTCAACCTTGGACACTCACCTGTCCCTTTTCCTTAAAGTTTTGTCTTCTCAAGAATGCAAATTGGATCAAATGGATTCATGAGCGTGTTCCATGGAAGTCGTAACTTCTTTCCCGTAATGGGAGGCAGCTGACACTGCATGCCGAGGACGTGGTAGTCCATGTCTTTGTATTGATGTGTATTCCTTCTTGCCAAGATGAGCCATTACTCATCCTCTCACCTGCTAAAGGACATTCTAGTTGTTTCCTGTTTGCCCTGATTATGAATAATGTTGATCTAAGTGTTCATGTACATGGTCTTGCTCTGAACATAAATTATTTCCTTCTGCATAGGCATGATATTGTCATGTTGTAGGATGTAATAATTATACTTTAAATTATAAGGCACATCAGAACCATTTTCATCCCAGCCGTGTGGCCCTTTCCTTGTTTTCTAGCTCGTGTGGCAGATCAGCGTAGTGCCTAGTCTCTCCAGAAGTTAAAATTGTGGCATTTTGTTGGTTTTATTGTGATTCTTTTGAAGTTTTGCTTATTGGACAGATTTCCTTGACCATCCTAATGGGTATGTGTGTGGTAGGCTTGGGTTTGGAGTTTTGTTTATGCTTCCCTTACATCTAATGACATTGGGCATCTCTTAAGTGTTTGTTTAATGCCTTGCACCAATTGGGCTAGGCTATGGCACTCAGTCACTTGGAAAAACATATCAGGATGGTTCTCTCAGGGTGTCCGTTAGTTGTATTTACCACTGAGATCAATAGACTCTGGAAAGCCAACACCCATCCATCACGCCAGTGGGCCTCATCTACTTAATTGAAGGCCTTGGGGAGAAGCACAGGCATTTCACAGAGAGGAGGAGGCCTGCAGCCTGCTGCCTTGGCACCAGCTCTTCTTTACATCACTCCCTGCTGGCTTAGGAACTGCTGCTTTCCACAGCTGCATGAGCCAGTTCTTTGAATTAAGCGTCTTTTTCAAGAGAAAGATTCTGTTGGTTGTATTCATCTGGAGACCCTTGCTAACATGCTACCCAGATCTTTTGTCCATATTTTATTTGTGTGGGGTGTGTGTGTGTGTGTGTGTGTGTGTGATTATTGCATTTTCAAAAGTCTTTTTGAAGACTGAATAAAAATTGCTTTGTTAGATATGTTATATTCCCATATGGTCTCCAAGATCTGGCTCAGGATAAAATTCTCTTAGGAGTGTCTTTCTCATAAAAAAGTTTCCATTTTTATGAGGGTTGCTTTTTTTATTTTTTTCTTTCATGAATCACATGCTGAGTGATCATGCATATTTATTTCAAGCCAATGGCATGACCTATCTCCCGAGTTTTGTGTGTTTTTTGCTTAGGATTCACTGGGCAGCGAGGTTACAGTGAGGTTTGCACATCACATGAGGCATGGATCCTTTCTGTGCTTTGCCTTTGTAAACTCATTAAGACTATTCTGTCATCGCTTACTGGAAAGACTCTCCTTGCTTTATCAGATTGCCTTTGCATCTCAGTTTGGTTTGTTTGTGTGGGCTTGTACCTAAGTTTGTTCTTCTGCTCTATCACTTCACTAATGCCACACCTTTGACTGACACAGGTTTAGAATACACAGGGAATTGAATAGCAAAGGCTCTCCTGTTCCACCCATCTGAAGAGATACATTACCATATACTCAGTGAAAAACACAGAGGAGAATAGGAAGCAGCTAGTTCCCCAAATCTCAGGGTCTTCTGGAGAAACATGTGGGTAATCCGTCTGTTACATCATTATCTTGTGTGCGATGTGTAAGAGATTTGCATTTGTGAGTACAGTTCTTATACCAGGGTCTCTGGGATGTTGGGTGCACTATGGGGCATTTCATAGGCTCCAAAATTGTGTTACTATCTAACAAACCTCACCCATGCAGTGTATTTATTGTTTATTGTCTCATAATTTTGTAAACTATTATATGTCTTTCCTCTTAGTTGGAGTTTTATCTTAATTAGTAAATCTAGTTTTCTCGTTCATAGTAGAAGTTTATATTAGGTATAAAATTTCCAAGTTATTAATATAATTATATATTTATTAACATATGTAATACGATAGATCATAGCTTTCAGAGCACCGTCTTCATGATGTCAGTAGGCTTCCCTTCATTTAGTTTCTTTTGATAGAAAAATAACAAAATGTCAAAAATCTGACTCAAGTTTTAGATCATTTCCAAAAGGGGACATTTACTGGTTTTTATAATTGAGAAGACATATTGCAGTTGGCACCAGGGAAGAATTTGAAGCCTGGTGGGATTCAATGTTTTCAGCAGCTGGCTGTGTCTCTTCACTCATATGCAGCGTGAACATTGCTGTCCTGGTAGGAAAGATGCCATTGGGAGGCAGGAAGTCAACACTCACATCAGTTCCTGGAAAGGGTTGTTTCTGCTGGGACTGAATGTCCATCTAGAGGCAGCTACCATTAATATGGTATAAAGTTTGGTCCATACAGGCCCTTCCTTATGAACATCATTTGTCAGCAGATGAAGAGAAAATGAACGTAACTATTGATGAGAGTACAGTGTGGATAATGGCTGAGGTAATTCTGTGGTCCCTTCTCTTGGTGGTTTCTATCCATTATTTTCCTGTTGCTGTGGTAAAACACCATGACCAAATGCAAATGCCAGAGAGGCGTGGCAACAAGCAGGCAAGAATGGGAAGCTGAGTCAGATCTTAACCACAAGCACAGAGCAGAGAGCAAACTGAAAGAAGAGTGAGTCTGTAACACCCAAAGCCCGCCCCCTAGTGGAATACTTCCTTCAGCAAGGCCACACCTCCAGAATCTTCCCAAACAGCATCACCACCTAGGGAACCAAGAGTTTAAACCTTTTAGGTTTATTTATTTATTTTATGCAAATGTATATTTTGCTCATATATATGTCTATGTACCACATGCATACCATGTGCCTGCAGAGGTCAGAAGAGGGTGTCAGATCCCTGTTGGAAGTTACAAATGCTTATGATCTGCCATGTGGGCCTGGGTCATGACCCCAGGTGTTCTGCAGGAACAAGTACTCTCATGCTCTGAGCCATCCCTCCAGCTCCATAGGAACAAAGCATTTTAAAAAATCATCTGTATACATGTACCATCCACCTGCCCTTTTCTCTTATAATGATGCAATTCAGAGATGTTTCTCTGAATCATTACCAACAGTGAAATCTATACGTCTTTTCATCAGGAGTTCCGGGTTGTCACTTTGTGTTCTCAAGCTGTGAATATTTTCCATCCTTTGGATGGAAGGAAATTCTGTTTCATTGTGGCCACAGGTGGTGTGGGCATACATGGGAAATGTACCTGTTTTCTCTTTTCTTCATTCCCGTACATTGTTTCAGCTGTGATATAGTTAATTCTGCACTGAGTTTGAGTATTAATTGAAATGTTATGCTTTCTTTTAACAAAATTTTTAAATTTTTAATTTTTGCCTATCTCTTAGTAAATATTTAAGTGGATCACTGAATTGTTCGTGCTGGAGAAACAGTAGTTATTATCAAATATAGATATTTTGTCTTTTTTCACGATCTTGCCATTTCCAGTCTAAACACAATCTTATATGCATGTGTATATGTGTGTTTCAAAGTCTGCATTTTAAACTAATTTCATTTTTTCCTTTCTGGTTTGTAACTTTCACCTTTCTGGCTACAGCATTGCTAACGCATTAATTTTTAAACTCTGAATGAATTCCTCTTTTTTTCTTTATCTTTCTGTCATTTCATAGCCTATCTGGTTTCACTGTATTTGTGTTATTCAATTCACAATATGGTCTTTTTTTCTGTTTGAAAATAAAATAACAGACAGTGCATGCTTAGCATTGGTTTGATTGCTTTAAGTTCTTCTGAATACCCACTCCCAAACACCTTTCTTCATGGCCACTCATGGCATGCCTCTGTCTATCACCACACTCATGGCATGCCTCTGTCTATCACCACACTCACGGCATGCCTCTGTCTATCACCCCACACTCTCCTTTAACCATGCAATATTTTCCCTTAGTGAACAGGGCAATTTCACCTCTCTCTCTCTCTCCTCTCTCTCTCTCCCTCCCTCTCCCTCTCCCTCCCTCTCCCTCTCTATCTCTCCCCTCCTCTCTCATCCCTGTAAATCCAACTCCAAAGGATACGTCTAATTAGATGCAATCTACCAAGATGTATGCTATATTCATTACCATTTTTGTATTTTGATAAATACAGTTCATAATCATTCTTGGTATAAGGAAATATGGAAATTTTGCAGACCAGTAAGAGTAAAGCATAAAGAACGGATCTGTTAGTCTCTCTTGGTTTTGTTATTTACAACTTGTGTACTTTTCCTCACATTC
The DNA here is from genome assembly GCA_019843965.1 of Rhynchomys soricoides. Taxonomy (NCBI): domain Eukaryota; kingdom Metazoa; phylum Chordata; class Mammalia; order Rodentia; family Muridae; genus Rhynchomys; species Rhynchomys soricoides. Next base: position 17,009,748 of record JADRCH010000011.1, read on the forward strand.
AAGTATTATTTAATTATTCTTTGCCTCTTGTGATAAAAAATAGAGTGATATGCATCTTATAAAGGGTCCCAGAATGATCGCGTCTTCTGCTCATAAAAAATAAAACTTGCCTCAGCATTGCAAGGATGTCATGTCTGGGACTAGACTGTGAGACTCACTTGCTAGCTGACTCTCCTCTGATGACTTTCATGAAGCCAGCTTCCATATTGACAGCAAGCCTATGGAGACTCAGCCTCCAGCTGAGACCCATCAAAGACTGAATATAGCCAATGGCATGTGACTGGAGGTTGCATGGTTGACCTTTCTAGGACATTTCAGCCCTGGTTAGCGCCTTGCTTGCAGCTTTGTAGGAGGTGCTAAGGCAAAGGAGCGTTTATGTCATTGCTGTGTAGCTGGCGCATAACCACTGCAGCTATGCGTGGTAATTTGCTGTGGAGCAATAACATGTAGGGACAGCCACCTGACTTTTGTGCATTTATTTCTCTACATTTTTCTACCATCATACTTTTTGTATCTTAATCCACACTGTGTAGACGACTCTAAGTTTATATCTGTATACCCATATCCTGAGTTTCATAGATAAAACCCCACTCTATTGTCCTATTGGTTCCTCAAGGTGACCATGTGCAAAACTTAAAACTCTGCCTGCTTCGTCTCCTCTCTTTCCTGGTTTGGGCAGTCATATCAACATTTAATGGTTTAAGCTCAACACTTGGAACTATCCTGGCTTGATCTGCCCTCCCCGTGATACTCTAAAGCAAAAGGTCAAACGTAGCATTTCTACCTAATCCTGAATACATGAGCACATGTTAGCTTAATGGTAGTTAAACTCCGCATTACAGCTGGTAGGTCTTGCACGATCGGATCGGATCGCACTGCTTTCCTTCTGTTCTAGATCATCAGCCTGCACCTCTTGCTCCTATGCTTTCTTCCAGTCAGCTGCGGTCAGCTTCTTCCGGAGTCTGGAGTGTGGTGCATTTTCCACTCTTCATGACTCCTCATGTCATGGAACATGACATGAACACTCTTCATGTTCGTGGAGCACTCTTCGTGTTCCACTGGGTTCTGCCCTTGTCTCCTCCATATTCCTTCTACCCCATTTGTCCCCACTGATCATTCCCGTTGCGGTTCGAATCCCCGTTCCTCAGGAAACCTTCTTAGACCATCTTGGTATGCTTGCCAGCCCAACTTCTTCTCCATGTCAAGACACCTCACACTGGGCAACATCTTCCAGTCACTTTTGTGCTTTCGCTTGCTCCTTCCCTTCCTGCCTGCCTTTCTCTGTGACAAATGTTTGGGAACACAATCTAAGAGGAAAGAATCTATTTTGATTCATGGTTTCAGCCCATAGTTAGCTTGTTCCATTGCCTGTGGGCCTGTAATACGGCAGAACGCCAGTGTAGAAGGGTCTAATAGGACACAGCTACTTACCGGGTAGCAGCCAGGAGAACGAGCCCGGAAGGACTTTCCACACTAGAGCAAGAGGTCATGACCTCCCTGGGTTGGCCTTTTAGCCGATGCACAACAAAGAAGAATCACTAGGAAATAATGGACGATTGCAGCAGAAATTGAAAAGAGATGCACGGGAATATTGATTTTGGGTTTTTCAACTAGGTCTATCTTCTTCCTTTACCCTTCTTCCCTGCCAAAGTAATTTGTGAATTTTATCAGGACCCAGTGACTCACTCACAGGAAGACAGAGGCAGCTCATTTACTACAGAATTCATTTTCTCAGATGAAGGAGGCGACTCTTCTGTTAGATTTTTCTCTAGACAACAGGTGTCCTGGTTGACTTTCTATTGCCGTGATAAACACCGTGACCAAAAACAATTTGGGGAAGAAAGGATTTATCTGTCTTACACATCTAGAAGATGGTCCATCATTGAGGGAAGCCAGGGCATGAACTCATGTCAAAAACATAAAGGCAGAAATTGAAACAGAATTCACTGCAGGATACTACTTCCTAGCTTGTCTCCCTGGCTTGCTCAGTCTCACTTTCTTATGCACTCAGGACCTCATGCCCAGGGATGCCCAGATGGGCTCTCCCACACCAACCCTTAATTAAGAAAATGCTCACATAGATTTCCCTACAGGCCAATCTGATGGAGAAACCATCTCAATTGATGTCCCTTTTCTCAAATGACTTCCTACTGTGTCATTGACAAAAAACTAACCAGCACAACAGGTGAAAGTTGGGACAGAGATTCTCTCTGGTTTTTGCTTTTTTAGCTCTCCTAAAGACAGCGATTAGGTGCATTCAGCTGTCATTTACATTAGAAAAGCTTCACCTGAGCTCTGTAGACAAGTATACATGAGACCTTCACATGAAAAGCATCATCAGAATAATGCATCGTGCTAACTCCTAGAGCTAAGAGTAAATGCACATCAAGAATAATAAGATCAATTGATCTTCAGACAAAAGGATGCATATTTACACCTACCTGAGTCCACCTCGAGTGTCTAAATTCACATGTTTGAAATTTCTTTGAAAAGTGCTGTTTGTTCAGAGACTACATTTAAATGTAGTATCAGAGGCTTGGGTGAACCCAGCCATCCAACCACCTCGCCTCTTTTCCTGTAGCCAATTCCTGAGACATAGGAGAGTAATCCTGAGATTTTCCTGCATTATGGATATTTTAATTTCATTTTTCATAAACACCTTCCACATCTTCAAATAAGCGCTGTTCTTGCGCAGCATGCTGCTGCTGAAAAGCCTCCTTTTGTGTGGATGGAAGCAGCTCTGTACTTTAGAGAGGGTCTCCCGGATCAGCCGCATCATCACAGCAATGCAAGCAGATGCTTAGGATGCTCTCTGGGTTCCAGGAAGTCCTGAGTCGCTCTGTAGCTTCAGTGGAGCATTACCCCTCAATGTGCAAGGGAGACATTCTAATCAGAGCCGGTCCGTATGCCCTTTGGGCTTCTGTGTTGTGTACAACATTTTATGTTCAAATTACTCTTTTGTTCACCTTATTCTTGTGCTTATTTGGCGTTTTAATGAATTGTTAACTCTTTGGTAAAAATCCATAAAGAGACGTGACAACATTCTGACTTATGTAGTCTCTAAAACTCCTATGCAGGGCCAAGATTTAAATGTGCCTATGAGATATTTGTTGAGATGATATTTTCTTGCTCAGATATTACGAATGACTGGGACTAATTCCCTAGTAATATACTAATCCTCTCCTCAAGCTTCCGCTCTGGTTGCGTTGCCAGGAATACTATTAAGCTCATGGCCTATCCACTTCTCAACACCGAGAAGACAGGTTTGACAGCACACGATGATTAAAATGTTTTATGTTCAATTAGCCTTCTTGGATTGCGTCTAGTGAAGGCACCGGCAAGCAATATAAGTTTGTTTCATGGTGAAGATTGTTTTACAGAAACCTTAAGAGAGCAACTTGAAAAGGGCATTGCTGCCTTGAAACTTCGAATATCCAAAGCATCATTTAGGGATGACAGAGTCCAGAAAAAAGGATTATATACATACATACATATACATATACATATACATATACATATACATATACATATATATATATATATATATATATCACAGACTAGAAAACTGAAAAGGGTGATACAACTCCAAATGAAGAATTCATTTACTCTGATTTACTCTGGCAGAAATAGGGAAAGAGGGGGCAACATGAATGACTACTAAATTTACAGCAGTCTCATAAACTTCCAATATTAGGGGTGCTGGGGAACCAGGGGCAATTTTCCTGCACCGTTACATTTCAAAGACTTATCACGATAGTAAGTATATAAAATATGGATTATGACATGTGATGAGCTTCCTTCACCAAGAGGCCGAGAATGTATGCTGTGTTGAGTATCGTGAGACTAAGGTCAGTGGCGGGCAGAGGCAGAGCTGGGGGATGTGGTTAGTGCCCGGCTGTTGTTTGTATGAGGGTGTGCACTGACTGTCAGGCAAGTGTCAGAAACGCAGGACTGCGCTCTGTACACAAGTGGAGTGAGCTGGGTCACCAGCAGACTCTGCCGTTGCTGACCAGATTCTACAAGTACCCAACCCTCTCAGGCTTGCGCTTCACAGAGCTTTCAAATCTTGCCCTTCCTCATGGGAGATGACATCCTATTTCACAGGACCAGAGAGGCTTCTAGAAGACAACTCAGTGGCTTAACTCTAAGTATCTCGTCCTAGGAATCACTGAAGAATGAGTGGTCTGACCAGCCATCGTTTTACCCAATGTCACCTAAAAGCCCATACTGACTTCAGACTCTTCCAAATGCTCCCAAGGGAAGTCTGAAACGTCACTCATTGGCTCTGGTTCTACCAAGTCCAGTCACAGAGCTGAATTCCAATGGTGAGCCATCATGAATGTCTCTTACACTTTTATTGTTTCCGACACTTGATGCAATGTAATATCTTCTTCCCTCATGATCACAGCCATCGTGAACCTATACCATTGCTTTTGAGTAAATTTTCATTTTTATGTGGCTTTAAATTATAGTGACTTCCACTGCAATAGAAAAATGAAGAGAAAAAAAATCCAGGAAGGGCAGATTCATGAAAGAAGAAATGTAAATTACATATATATAGATATATGCAATTTCCATAGTAATAAATTAGATGCCAATTAAAAGGCAATTTCTTTGCATATATGACTTTGGCAAGGATGAAGAAATGCTGCTCTCTGAAAGGTTCAAGAAAGCAAGCAATGTAGTATGTTGTACAGTAAAAGAAAACTGTTCAAAAACTCACGAACAGCACTGTTTACCTCATTGAGAAAACTGAGAAGGAGAAAACTGTTAAAGAGATGATCGAGGAATGTTGCTGAAGATGTTTTAGGGGAATTCAATGACATCAGGAGAAACACGATTTCTTACTAACAAGACAATCAGGTTATATATAGATCACTACCACCCCACCCTCACACACACACACACACACACACACACACACACACACAACCACGCGCTCATACACACACATACACATACAGTAGACATCATATTTTCTGTCTTTTACATTGTGTCTAACAATGAAAATATATTACCTAAATAATGAACAAAGGTATGCCCAACAGTATACCTTTCCATGGTCCGAGCTCCCATCCCTCACGGTTTTCCTTACTGTTTGCTCTGAAACTCTTCTTCTGTGGATGGGTGTTGGACCTCTCCAGGGGCGTCTCCTATTAGAATATTCAAAAGTCTCCAGATGCATTGGCTGAGCACTCACACTATCAGGTTCTTGTGTCGTTTGAGCCTAAGTATGTCGGCTCTGTCTCTGTTCCTGTGCAGAATCACTCAGTCTCTGTACTCAAATCGCACTTTTGAATGTTTTTAGGTTTTTGTCTTCCATATTCAGCAGCCATTCACAGCTCTGTGATTACAGGCTGATTTGTAAGACATTAAGTTCTTTCTCAACATTAACACCCTTTACTCCATCAGAGAGTGTGACATTTCCCCCTTTCCTCAGGAGGGAGTGAGCCATCACAATCAGCTTCTGCAAAAGATGTTTAGGCCAAAGTGCAGCAATTTGAAGTAAAGCTGCCACTCAAGAGGAAAAACCACTCTATGCAAATTTCACGAAAGATGTCATGGTTCTGGGGCAGAGGTGAGCACTGCGTGGTAAGTTTTAGAAGACTGTCCATGTCGTCAAGTGCTTTCCTGGACATGGGAAATGGCATGACTGAGAATGGTTCTCAGTTACGGGCAGACAAATATACAGCACCGAGTGGAAGCCGCTGCTTCTGTACATCCAAGAATCACAGCCCTGGGCACAGAGATAGCGATGGATGTTCCCACCCTGGTTAAAGTAAACACTTTACTCCTGGGAACCATTAGAGCATCCCTTATTATGGATATAGATCCTAGAAGGGGCTCCTGTCTCACGTCCTCCCTGTATACCAAGTGGCACGAGGCATTGGGGGTTCCCATCCAAAAAATTCCACTCTCCTCTGAAAACAACAACACCAAAAATGAAACAAAAAAACCAAAACAACCCCCCCCCCCAACATCTGCAGACTTCTTTCTCTGATTATTTTGCTTTTAGAGTTGCAGCTAACCTCTGCTGGGAGAACTAAGGTTATTTATAGGCTACCATTCAAGCACTTTCCCCCACGACTACAGTCTGCCCTGTTAGGTGAGGAAGAACACTGCGATGCAAGAGTCTGTTTTGTTAAGAGAAATGCATGTCCAGACACATTCAAGAAAATAACAGTAAAAAAAAAATGTATTGGGAAAAGAAAGAATTTAGGGAGAAAGAATAAAATATATTCTCTTTTTAGAAAAGCAAACTCAGAGAGGAGAGATTTTCAAGTTTAAGATTTGAGAAGCAAATGGTACTTTTTTTTTTTTTTTTTGGTTAAAAAATTACACTTGCAGTACTTACTGCACAGACCCAACGAGCAAATGGGATGTTTCTTCTTGTGGTATCTTACAGAGCAATAGGCACGGTGAAGGTTTAATCAAAAGCGAGGTGCGAGCATCTTGTTTTCACCATGATCACTGAGACACTGAGAGTGATACCTCTTCTACTGTTAGCACACCTGAGTGACTTCAACATTTCTAGCTCAGCAATTGCTCTCTTGGCTTCATCTGGCAAAAGCTGTGTCTTCTCTTCTTGGCTTAAGTGAGACTAGATCAAGACTTCCCCTCTAGTTTATTTTGTTTCTAGGCAGAGAATTTTTTTCTCAGAAATTTCAAATATGTTACAAAGATTCATGCTAGCAGCAAGCAGACTGCCTTGTCTAATTTACTATCAGGCCCTGGCTGTCCCAGCCAATGGGATGGAGTAAGGCCTGACACGTTTGGCTTACCCATAGAGTCTCCTGACACAGACCTCTCTTGCTCTTTCTGCACTAATGGGCCAAATAGGAAGGACTCTAAGGATTTAGAGGAAGACAAACCCACAGGACAGAAGGTTGAGTCCCATGCAGGCAAAATGGTTGTAAATCACCATGTGTGTGGAATTCATCATTTCGACAGGAACACTGGGGTTCTGGGTACATCTTTTAGACCATCCTGACTGAATAAGCAGTCCAGTTTACCCTTGGGTTCACATTGCTTGTGTTCAAACCTTATTTCACTGCTATTGTCTGAACTGGGGCAAACCACCTTCCTTCTGTGTGCTTCAGCTGTTTATGTGGAATGACAGTAATATTATGTATATACCACCGAATATTAGGGGGATCAACTCAAATCCTCAGCCCTTTAACACAGCTGCTATGCATAAATGATTGTTATTAATTTCCAAAGTAGACTCTTACTTTGAGACACCATCTAAATGTGGGTTTCTCATGGAGTTGATCAGGAATGTAAGCCGACTTGTAAAATGAAAAATGATCTAAACCTGACACTGGACAGCAAGAGTGTTGACTTTGAAGAAAGGAAAGAAGAGGCAACAGGAGAGCCGGAGTGAGGAGGGCACAAGAAAAGTCTGCAATTGAAGCAGCCTGGGTGCTAACCCGAAGGTGTTATTACACCTGCAGAGCAAGAGAGGAAGTCTGCATGGCAGTCAATCCTGAGTGCCAGCTGGACTGGTGTAAAGAGCACTAATGGCGTTACTGAGGTTCGCCTCTGCATGCTGCAAGGGTGTTCCCAGAGAAGCGTTCTTAGGAGCTTAGGAGGAAAGGCCCAGCCTGAATGTGGGCAACGCCATTCCACAGGCTGAGGCCTCAGGAGAAAAGCCAGCTGAGCCTGCCTTCCTCTTCTCTGCTTCCCATTTGCTGCCACAGGCAAAGCTGCTCTGGATACCTTCACTCCAGGATAGACCACATTCCTGTGAGCCCAAATGCCCTTCCCCCTGAGGCTGAATTCTGTCAGACATTCAAACCCAGATGATAGGAGAAATAACAAATGTAGTTCAAGTGAACTAACAAAAGTTCCACAGGCTGTCAAAGCCTTCTCTTATTATGTGGGCAGTCGTGTCCTGGATACCTTTCTGCCTTAAATATACCATGCATTGAATACCTTGATGCTTGTTTCTTTCAGCCACAAACCCACCCTGGCTTGTTAACCCCCCCTCTTTTTTCCTGTTATAAAAACAAACTAAAATCTGCTAATCTCCCTTTGCCAAATGGTGAGCTTCCTTTTAAGATGTCTATAAATAAAGGACTATGATCCCAGAGAACAAAGCCCCTGACCAACACACCACTGCGCATCTCAGTCCCGTCTGTAGATAAATGAAGATTCTAGGTTCCAAAGTGAATAAGCACCTGCGGTGAAAATTGTGTGACCCTCACAAACACAAGGGCAGCAAAGGTTGTGTGACCCCCACAAACACAAGGGAAGGAGCAAAGGTTGTGTGACCCCCACAAACACAAGGGAAGCAGCAAAGGTTGTGTGACCCCCACAAACACAAGGGAAGCAGCAAAGGTTGTGCCACCCCCACAAACACAAGGGAAGCAGCAAAGGTTGTGGGACCCCCACAAACACAAGGGAAGCAGCAAAGGTTGTGTGACCCCCACAAGCACAAGGGACGCATACACATACCACATGTAAGGGTATTTATCCAGTGCCAGTGACAGATGTGAAGCACAAGAAAATGGACACTTTTCAGTAGCCTGGGGAACAAGGATCTATCAATACCCAGGTTTCAAACCTTTTAAAGTTTCTCAGAAGAAACTGTTCAGGATGTCAGCAAATACCAGGATGTGGCGCTTGCCGATCACACCACGTGCTCTTCACCTTCATGGAGATGAGCTTCTTTGTTCTTGCAATCTCTAAAGCAAGAGCAAGAAGATACCTATTTGTAGAGAAAGAGGCACTTTGCTACCTCAGAAACAATTTTGTGCCCACTAGAAAAAGAAAAGGGAAACAATGTAAGGGACTTAAAATCTGCGAAATGAGGTTTTCTGTACTGTTACAATGCCCAAGGACAGCTCTGTTTCAATGCCTTTGCAATTTAAATGCAATTTTATTCTGGTGGTGTCTCTGTGGTCAGCAAAAGCAAGCAACAAAACAACACACTATTTCTGAGCCACGGGGAACCATTTGAAGAGCCTGGTGTATACAGTTTCAAAATTCTCCACTTGTGACAGAACCATGTAAGTGGACTCTCAAACTGGGCATATTGATTGGATCTTGTGGCACTTTGGGTAGGATATGAGGCCTCAAACAGGAACCAACCTGCACAGCTGGACTGTTTTTCGTCTTAGCCTTCCGGGGTTAGTGAGCAGCCTCTATCACCAAGCAGCTCCCCAGATGCCAAGGGCAGATCATCTTCAATGACAAACAGTAAGAAACATGCCTTCATGTTCTCTAGATGAACTGCCACATCTCATGACAATAGAACACTGCTGGTCTTAGCAACACATATGGAGAATGGAGTAGAAAGAGCAGGACTCGGGTTCTGTTCAAGTTGTACGAGATAACTGTACAGTTCAGGGCAGGGATAATTCTGGTCATGAGTAGACCCCATGCTGGTGCCGCCTTTGTGTCGTGAAAGATTTAGTAAACCACATGGGCATCTCCCCTGGCTATTATCTTGCATTTTAAAGACACAGTGGAAAGTGTATTTGAGCAGGAGAGAGGTGACAAGACTTAGGTGTCAGGACTGTCACTGGTCTGGTTTACGTTCAAGGCTGAGCTGTTTCACTTCCCCAAGTGTGACTCTTTGGCTGCAGGCCACGGTGATTGGACTGGCTGCTTTTCCAGGACCTTGCATCTCTATATACCAGGCATGTAGGATGCTGACCACTGGCTCCCAACGTCATGGGAACTCTACAAAAACAATCAACCAATGAGCTTCAGCCAGTTAGAAATGCGGTTGAAGATGAGTCCTCCTCCTTGTACTGGGATTGTGATTCACATGTCCTAATGCATGCCACCTGCCCCTGGACAACGTGGCTGAGTCTTTCATTTCTCACGGCATATTAAGTGATACACATATATAATCTGTGTACATCTTCTTGCTTCTTGAAAGTAAAGTGATCTTACAGTTAGCATCCAATTAACCTTACTACGTGAAGCAGAAATGTTGCCTTTTTCCCCAAGAAGCTCATGAGTAAGCCTTTCTGAGGGTCATATCCTTTCTTTAAGGCCAACAAGTTTCCAGTCCACACTCTCGCTCCCCAGTCAGCGGGTTCATACCAAAACCTCCGAGGAAAAAAAATCTCCCTAGATAATGAGCCTTTCCCCACACAGCCACAGCTCTATGGCTGGGTAACAGAAACCATGCAGATCTGAGTGTCGCCTTCTGGCTTATTTTAACGGAGGGAGGGAATGGAGCCCAGCGCAGCGTTCCTTGCTGTGGCTTTTGCTGAGCTACAGGTGGTCGAGTCTGCTGATACTGATTGCTACACTTGTGTGTCTGATTGGTGACAACTGTACATCTGATTGTATCCTCAGTTCTAGATTTAGTATCTTCTCTGGCTTTATTCCTCTGGCCAGCCATGCAGTGTGATTTGATGCACACTCAGCAATCAGTGCATTTACTTTGAATGTGTTTTTTTTTTTCTTTTTCTTTTCAGGATTCAAAATGAAACTCAACAAATTTCAGCTGAAGTCTAAAACAAGGTTTTCTATGAGTCACACATCAGCAAAGAATATGGAATCATATGCATGCTTTCTCATGCAGTTATAAGTACATATGTATGCATTACCTCCTTGTATATTGCATGCACAAATGGACTTCATGTTCATATAGACAAACATACCTTCAAATTAATTCTTACTTTTTTTGATAGTTCGTCACCAAGACAAAATCATCTTTCTATTACATCAGTATGACCTATTCAAGGGTTAACTTCAAAGAGATTTTAAAACCCTTTAAATTTTGCATTGTTTTCTAACGGTTTCTAAAAGAATTAGAAATAATATTCTATGACTTTATTTAAAAATATTTCTTAGGATTGAGTACTCCGGAGTCTCTCACTCTCTGTATATTTCCCAGTTGTGGGTCTCTGTGTAAATTTCTATTAACTGCAAAAACTTTCTCTAATGAGGGCTGAATGAGAGTGATCAATTGGTATAGTAATATAGCATCAGGAGTCATTATCAGTAAGTTTTTAAAGATTTAATTTTATTATTTTTATTTATGTATATGCATTTGTGTGTGTCCGTGTGTGTCTGTCCGTGTGTGTCTGTCCGTGTGTGTGTGTGTGTGTGTGTGTGTGTGTGTGTGTGTGTGTGTGATGTATGTGGGTGCCTACAAAGGCCAGAAGAGGTTACCAGATCATCTGAAACTGGAGTTAGAGGCAGCTGGGAACCTAATGTGACTTCTGCAAATTCCTGAGAACCAAACTTGGGTCTTGGAAGAATAGCAAGTGCTCCGACCTGCTGATTCCTCTCTCCTGGCCACTCTATAACTTTGAATTGCATGCATTTATGCTGATTGCAAAAGTCTATGGTTAATTTCCATGGTCTATTTGCCTTAGATTATATCAAAACATTTTTGTTTTCATAAATATTAATTAATTTATAGATAGTTATTTAGCAGTGCCGAGTGAGGTCATTTAACTTTAATGTTTGGATGTAGATAAAATCTTTCAGTGCACTAGTACAGGAGCTTTGCATGATTAATGCTCTCTTTCACCCACCCACTTGTCTCACCCTCTCATCGAGTCCAAGATGGAAACTTTCTCCTTTACACCGGAGAAATTACACTTTGCATTTCTATCAGAACTAAGGCAGGAAGAAAAGGACAGGAAATAGAAGCAGAGAAAAGTATCACCTCAGAGGAAAGCAACTCCTGAGAGTTGGCCAAAGCCCTGACTTCAAAGGCACTCAACTGGGTTTTCCCGAAGTGCTTTTGGTTTCGTGCTTTGCAAAAAAGAGACAAGCAAGGAGAAAGAAAGAGGAGGGAGGGGAAGTGGAGAGGAGGGGAGAAAAGAAGAGGAGAAGAAGAGCTGGGAAAAGGAGGGAGGGAGAGAGAAAGTGTGGAGATGGGGGGACATAGTCCATGCTGCCATGCCAGACCAGACGACTGCAGGCTTGAACCTGGATGCCTCCATCCACACACAGTGTGAGGAAGGTCCACAGGAGCGAAAGCTATAGCTCCCTAGAGGGAGACAGTTGAGTATGATTTTTGAGTCTCTCATGAGTAAGCACCAAAAGAGAGTTAGCCTGCTACTGACTAGACAGTGACATAAATCAGGTTACGGCACGCAGATAACCAAGGGTTCATTTCATGTAAAAGCAGGACTGTATCACAACTGAGAGAAAACAACGTTCACGTCGAAATTTTAACATTGCTATTATTTATTTTCCTTTAAGTGGACATTTTGATCCCATCGTTTCTAAAAATCTAACATTCATAGAACTAAAAAAAAAAAAAATTCGCATAAGCAAACAATAGAATATCCACTCCTCTCCAGTGGTGAAGATGGGGCTGGGTAACACTTATGGGTGTGGGTGTGGGATATCAAAGTGACATTGGAGGGTAGGAAAGATGCACATGTTAGTGACTTCACATGGCCCTTAGTCCTAGGAAAGCCCTGTCAAGCTTCTACAGGTTGAAATGTGTTGTTATTTCCATCTCTAAAACATTAAAAGCAGCCTAGTTTTAGCTTTTGAATCGTTGTGCCAAGATATTTATGGATGCTTGGTGCTGTCTTAGAAAATAGACATAGACCTCTCATGTTTAAGGATCATTAAGTCTACAGAGAGGGAAGCTGCCTCAGGCCTAGACTAGGAATCTGTATTTCTCTGCTTCCATTCTTGTCCATTGTCCCCGAGCCCTGGAACAGAGCCACTGACAGAAACAAAATTATCAAAAGTATCTAAGCTTATAGGGTACTGGTCTACGATGCAGCCATTCTTGTGGTCATTTTGTATAATCTCGGTATGCTATGCTATAGCTGGCAGAGAACTCAACCATTTGTTAATTTATACAAATGCTATTCTATACGAATATTCTGAAGTAGAGCAACCTGGAACACATCAACAGACCTAACAATGCAGATCAGCTGCTGGGGATGGCAGAGTGTGCAGGCAATAGTCCAGTGAAGTGTCCATGGGTGTCACATGGTACATAGCATATATGAAGCATCTGGGAAGCAGAGCAAAGCACTTTGGGAATTAAGCTCATCACCGTTTTACTGTTCTAGCAGAACATCTGATAACCTAAGGGACAACCAACCCCATGAAGGCAAAAGCTCGGGTTGAGTTTGATGATATAAAGAACGTTCCATGTCTACCATTTGGCACTTGGCATTGATAATGTATATGGAGTGATACACCTTCGGCTTATAAAATAGAAATTTGAATTTAAAAATATAATATATTATGAATATGATAGGATACAAATCGATGCAAAAATATGTCTTGCTTTCCCTGTTTTGTGATTTCAAAAAGCATCTCATTTGTTGGTACAGAGTGTTGAAACAGAGTGAAGAACCCTTTGGTTATGTTCAAGAAATGCTTTCACAGTATGTGTTATTACAGTGTTGAAGTATATCTAGCATGTTGAAATTTAGCACTCAACCAAAAATAACTAAACATTAATGTAGGTAATTGTAATAATATGTTTAGTTACATTGTTTTGAGTAGTGAGAGCACAGCTGTCTGAGTGAAAATTTGTCAATATTTGCTACTTGACACATTTTGAATTAAGTCTCTGAGATAGTCCAGTAATCCTGATACACAGGAATTACAGAATGCCTTCATTGCTACATTTAGGTGGGTGGCCTGAGGCTTTCGTTGAGAGACATATGGAAGGAAGATGGCATATCAGAAAGAGATATTTCCCCTCTATCAGGCTGACTGGTAATTGTGGCAAGACATCTATACCCTGATAGAATAACTTGGGACAGTGTTTGATAGTCCACCATTTTCCAAGATGGGGAGCAGCCAGTGCACTTAGTAACCTTGCCTGAGCAGGCTGAATCGCCACTTCTGGAAGCCAAGAGTTCGGAGCAGCTATCTGGAAAGGTAATCTTCGTGGTTTCTTTAGTCACAGCTATCAGGTCGCTGGCCTTCATTTCAATTGTAGGTAAGTTTTAAAGTGCAATTCATAGGGCTGAACCACCAGAAAGATCAGAATGAACATGACCCCCTCCCACAGAATGCCAAGTTCAAATCACTAACAGAGTCAGTATCCACACCAGAGAATGTCCAGGACCATGGTCACCATGAGCATCCCTGCCCACACTGTTACCACCATCAGCCTCTCTTCATCACAGCTGCAGTGTCATGGTCAGGAAGCACAGCATCAGGAGAGCGTCCAGTTTGGGTGTGTAAATACTATCCTGTGCTTCTTGGCCCACTTGGCAAACACTTTCTTCTCGGTGATGAACCTGTGTCCCCCATAGGGGGCATGTTCGTGGAGAAGATATTCATTACACTCATCCTTCCCTTGTTCATAGTAATGATAGGGGACTTTTCTATACCCTTCTGTCCTGGAAAAGAAACAAAATGGGAGGAAGACTGAGCCAAGGATGAGATTGGCATTTACAAGAATCCATTACATGCCCCGTAAATGCATTTCCTTACAAACCGTCATCAATGAGCTCAGTTAAAAGCTATTGCACATGAAAGCTTTCAGGAAGACAAAACAGTTCTTAGTGGCCTAATAGATCAAAGACAATTTACATATCATGCCGATTACATTCAAACACATGGCTCACTTTCAAAGGAGGAGATGGCATAAGACAGGACAAACCTTACACAGCCCAGTGCTCTTTAAGAGGTAAGGAAGCTGAATTTTCTCAGTGTAGCTTGGGGGTCGTCCGTGTTCTCTTAGACTGAGTGGTTACAGCACAAATGTTTATTCATGAAGACCATGACCCAGAGTTACATTTTAAGAGTATGATCAAATGCTTTCTGAATCATATTGGGTAGAGGAACTATATTCCACCACCTTCATGAAGCATGAGAGTTTGTCAATCTGATTAGAAGCTACCCTGCCAGACACCATATACTGTGCATAAACACATCTGTCACACATTAGTGAAATAAAAATTTCAGGAACTCTTGTTGAGCCAAAATGTTTCTCTGAGGTATCTAAGCATTTTCTTTTGTCAGCAAATAGAGCCATTGGCTGACAGCTGTCCATCAAGTCCTCAGAGGGATAGATGTGGCAGCCTTGAGTTTCCAAATTAAATCACCGTTAAACTTGCTCTAGATTTCCAAGTCCCAAGTCCAGGATATGTGACTGATGAAGGAAGAGTGTTCCTCCTGACATGTGACATCAGACTTCAGTAAATACTGTTTTCTTTCTATCACTCTTAAAAGTCGGAACATGACACACTGACAGGAACGTGTCGTGCTGGCAAAGAACACCCGGAAATAATTGTCATTTGATCTATTTCTCAGATTTATGGCATTAAAATGAATTGTGATATTTTGACAAGAAGTCAGAATTGGAGCTGCATAAAAATAATTTCCAGCGATCTTACTTGCAGTAGGTTTCATTTATCATCCCGTAGACGTGGATACTGTAACAGGCATCCATGGCCAGGATAAAGGTAAACCACCCGGTGCTGAGATAGGAACCAGACTGGACTCTGAAGGAACAGAAACAGATAAAACAAAATACAGAATGACAAGAAGGTGCAGTTAGAAACAAGCCGTACTTGATCAAAAACACAGTTCCCATTATTAAGGGGAGCACTGAGAAACTTGACAGTCTGTCAAGGAAACACACTTAGTGTGAATTATCTCTGAATAATTTATAGGCCCACTCCTCTCACTACCTTGAGCCTCAAAGCTCTGCTGGCAGGAAGAGAAGCCATATGGTAAATACCTCAAGTCAAATAATCCTTCTCCCTTCAGGTGAAGAATAATTTATTTGGTTTTCTGTAAAACCCAAATTAGGGGTGTGGATCAGCAGATGGGTTTTTCTGAAAGTTTCTCAGAGCTCTGATGAGCACGGAATGGTAATGGTGTCTTGCTTACCTGGACACGGCACTTTCTCAAAGTTTCCTTAGCATCTATTGCATATTTTAATATTGTGTGTGTGGGCATGTGGCTGAATGTGGGTGTATGTGTGGCTGTGTGTGTGCACAGATGTGTGTATGGGTGTGTGTTTAGTGATGTGTGGACATGTGCGTACGAGTGTGCGTGGGTATGTGAGTGTGTCATTGTGTGGTTGTGTAGATGTATGCGCATGTGGACGTGTGAGTATGTGATTGTGTGAACATGTAAAAGTGTGAGTCTGTAGATGTGTGTGTGTGGCCAGGTGCCTGTGCACAAGAGGAAGACAGAAGGACAGAGTGCAGGAGTCAGTTCTTTCCTTCCACCATGTGGGTCTTGGGAATCAAACTCAGAGAGTTAGGCTTAGTTCAAGCACATTTTTCTGCTGAGCCATCTTGCCGCCCCCTCCCCCAATTGATGAATTTTTTTTGAAGTGCTGAGGAGTGAACCCAGGACACTGTATATACCAAGCAAGCCCTCTTCCTCTGAACTCCAGCCCACTCTTGGATTCTACATGTAAAGTAAATACAGTGTAGGTTAACCTGATTCATGAGAGGATCTGAATGTTTTCCTAATCAACCTTGCAGGCATCAGAACACAAGCTGCTTCTTAAGACCTGGCTCCAGCCTCTTGGACACATTTTACTGGTCACCTATAATGTGCCCATCACTCTTATAGATGCTATAAATACAAAGTTATGGCCATTGTCTCTGCCTTTATGCTGACTGGAAGATTAGATTTACATCCAGCTGCTCTATAAAGTTCCTCAGGGATTGCCTCTGTGATAATGGTAATAGGAGTCTGGGGTGGTGGTGGTGGTGGTGGTGGTGGTGTGTGTGTGTGTGTGTGTGTGAGAGAGAGAGAGAGAGAGAGAGAGAGAGAGAGAGAGAGAGAGAGAGCGTGTGTGCTCTAGCTTGCGCAGGTTGGGGGATGTGGTTAAAGAGAACAGGACCCTGTGGGCCATAGCAGGGAGAACACTTCAGTTAGATCACACACCCAGGTATATCCTAAACATGGAAATGTGTTTTGCAGAGCTTGGATTGTTTGGGATGGGCTGTGGAATGCAGTAATGGGGCCTGGGGATGATTTAATCAGAGATAGTGCTAACTGCAGGGGTCTGCCAAAAGCAAATGGTTGAGCATGGATCTCTGCATCTATCCTTAGTTAAGCTGACCTAATTCATTCAAAAGCCTCAGTAGTCTTTCTCCTCACATCTCTCCCCAAGTCATCTGGCAGCTGTGCAGAGACATTTCCCTCTAGACTCAGGACTGGCAGGACTTTAGCCAACTAACTCTTCTACCAGTGAATGCTCACATACCCAGCACCACCCTGGGTGAGGACCCCAGCCAGAGGTCAGCATCTGTTGATATCCAAAACCCCAGTACTGAGGATGTATGTCCTTAACAGGATGCCGTCCTTGGGTCTGAACTGCTTCGATTTAAGAATCCATTTGTTTCTCTGCATCTGCTGGTGCATGTTTCCCAAATGGAGAATGCAGTTCGTACTCAGTGTCTGTGAGAGACTGGAACCAGGACCCCCCACACCTACCCAAATCTTCAGGTGCACTTGACTAGTACCTACACACACTCTCCCCAAGGCTTCAGGTCACCTCTAAGTTAATTCTGACTAATGCAATCACCGTATAAAGAGCTGGGGTAATTTATTATTTAGGAAACAATGACAAGAAATCAGTCTGTTAATGGCTTATCCTGATGCAGTTCCCCACATGGTGGAAAACAGTATTTGGATCTACAGCCTGTAGCACCCGGAGAGCCAGGACTGGTGGACACAGAACCATGTGTTCCAGAGACTGAACCACAGTGAGTTGTCTATACCGTTCTATGGGATGGAGCTAGCAGTGGTGTAGAAGTGCATGAGTGGGAAGGAGTCACACAGAGAACAAGCCTTCGTTACTACACGGCTTAGCCGCAGGCATTCTGTGCCTAGCATGGGGTCTCGGGAGCATCAGGAGTGGAACAGGGAGTACCAAAACCCACGGTCTCCAAGATAGTCTATGTGGACGTTCTGCCGTGTGCTGCCTTTGCACGGCCACTGCTCTGACTGAATTAGATGCTTGCTTTTCTTCTGGATTCTTCCAAAGCTTTCCCGGCTTTACACCCTCTCCATAGTTCTTCAGGAGTAACTCAACCAGGCACAGTAGAGATCACTACAGTCACCGAATTTGTTAGAATGAGCTGTATGTGATTGAATGCTTCTATCTGTTCGAATTCAACACAGCATTTGTTTATAATCCGGGGGGAAACATCCCATACTGGCTGTGTGCCAGAAGCTGCTACGATCTGATAGAGGAAGCATTCACACTAACACAATTGGTCGCCAGATAATACGACACACCAAACACCTGTGTGAGAACAGTGGCCGGCAGGTTGACATAAAGATACCTGGTCTCACAATCCATCTTGGCTACTGACTGAAGTGGGACGTTGCAGACAGCTCTGTTACCCTCTGGGTCAGTGTCCTTGTTTCTAGGTGAGATGACCGAACTACATCCTATCTAAAGCTACTTCCAGTTTTAAAATCAAGTGACTCTGGGTTACCAGTCACTAAGCTGTAACCAGTGAGCTCTGCACCATAATGCACATGTGCTGATGCTTTAGTTAGCAAGGACATGAGTCACATGACCAGTAAGACTCACTGGCATGATGGACATGATACCAATGTCTGGGGTACATGTGAAAAGAGGCAGGTAGCAGGAAGAGGTTTACCTTGTGGTTGGACTAGACACCATGACGAAAGTTTTCAGGAGTGGTGCTCTCTGTCCCTGTCTTAACAAAACCTGCTCACAGAAGATGTGAGAGAGACTGTTTGTCATGGGACCAGGGTATTGAGAGTAAACTTTAATTTCCATGAATTATGAGAATAAATATAATTTGAAACATACTGTCATTCTTTTGATGAGTTCCTTCCACTGAAGCTTAGGATAAATGGGAGACACAGATATTACCTTAGGATAAAGGGGAGACCTTTGGGAAATATCAGGAACTTGACTCTTCAAGTAAGCTGCCCTGCCTTTTCTAGTCCAGGGCAGTCATGTCTTACTTTGATAATCAACATTCAAAACTGAGTCCTCCAAGGGGAAGCAACCATTATGATGCTTCTATAGTCTGTTCTTCTTTTTTTGCACCCCAGAAAAAGAGGGTCAGGAGTTTCAAAGTTGGTCTCCTGGCCAAAGATATCCCTACTTTACCAAATACCAAATGATAAGGAAGGACTTAAGAGAGATACATATGCCATTCAGTTCCTTTTAGACCTGACCTGATTTGTTCCCAGATAGACAGTTCACACGAGTTAGCCCCAAAGCTTTCCTCAACATTATGTGCTGTGCTTGATTTACATGGGAGAAGGAGTTCCACTGCCCCAGTGCCCTGTCCTACAAACAGGGCTTAATTAGATAGCGACATTATTTCCCTTATCATCTCTGCTGTTTCGAGACTTGAAATGTCATGAAGTTTCCTTCCTACAGTACATGCTAGGGTTTTCACAAGGGCTTCTCCTCGAATACTCGGAGTTCATGTTTCTCTAAGATGTCCAACCTAGAAAAATGCAGGCGCTAGCTGAACCCAGGGACTCTTCCAAAACAACAGCCCAGAGATCTGAGGTCTTAGAGCAATGCTTCTCAACTTTCCTAAATGCTCCAACGCATGCCTCTCGTTGTGGTTACTCCTCCCCCTCCAACATAAAAGTATTCTGTTGCTACATGCTACTGTTATAAATCATAATGTAAATATATTGTGCGCAGGATATGTGACCCCCAAAGGGCTTGTGGCAGGTTAAGGAGCTCTGCCTTGGAGGAACTCACTAGCCTTTGGGGGCTGGCTCAGGTAATTCATATAGGAGTGCCACTTGCAGGCGCCCTGTCTGTTGCACGCTAACTAAGAACTGAGTGCATATCAGACCTGAATAGACCTTTTATGGTTCAGTATCGACAACAACAACAAAAAGACAATAACTGGTGTCCATGGACTTATTCCTACATCTCCACTCAGAGATCTGGCATAGGTGTCAACGGCCGTAGAACTTCTTAAGTTTCTTCTGGGACACAGGATATTACAGTTTGTCACTTGTGTGCACAGCACTATGGACCAGGCTGGCTTTCAGCCATAGCCGTGTATACAGCTCCTCATATTTGGGGATCGATAACAACAATTATCACCATCTACAAATAAACCATCAAGTTTCCCACAGGGATGATAAAGGAATTTAAGCTGATTCAATCTGATTGGGAAGCTTAAATCCATGCTGCAGAATAATGAGCCATGCAGGAGGAAAGACAGGCGGGGTAGTTACCAGGAAGCTATCAATCACATGTTTCCACTGGCCAGACTCTGCATCCCTCTGCTCCTTGGTAATCAAGATACTTACAGTCTGCAAGCCACTAAATGGACTTGCTCATCTCTTAGAAAAATGATTCTGTCAGTGCACTGATCTAGTACATGCTTGAAGGCATAACACTTAAAACATCTCTCCCCTAGTTTATTACTGATGAATATATAGGCTACTTTTTCCTTTCATGTTCCCCCTATTACTTATTACCTAAAGGCCATGGCATAAATAGATGGGCTTGTTATCTGTTACAATATTATTTACTTATTTTTCACTGATTTCAATATTTTGGGCCATAGCATCTTTCCTTGTCTGTGTCTCTGGTTTGTCTTTTCATTTCTGGAGACACATGTGATGCTCTTATGTTCAGTGGAGAGACTGAGAATTCCAACAAGATGACTCTCCAAAAGAAAACTGGGTAATGTTGAATGTATTGTTTCTCACTCAGTTTCCTGGACTTCCAACACCATTGCTTCAATGGTTTAGGTTTTGAGTAGGAGAAGCTTACGTTTTGATGGACTAGTCTTGGTGCATTGTGGATGACAGAGTTCTTTGTGTGGCAGGGCTGGGCAGCCCTGTGTAGTTTCACTTCCCATTGTCACAGGCTCTCTTAAGAAAACAGCAGACACACACACACACACACAAAGCCACCTTCTGGTTTAGGATAAACTCTGATCCTAGAAGGCTGGGTTCTCCTTGGTTACAGTTTCCACTCTGCCTGATTCCTGTCCCTCTGCCACCTTTCAGATCCCAGCCTACCATTCTATTTTGTCATCCTTTCTTTACAAGGCCATCTGAAGCCACTCATGCTTGACCAATGCTGAATTACTGTCTAAGCTTTGAACATAACCCTAGGAATCATATGCTGTCAGGCTAGAGCTGCAGAGAGAGAACATCTTGCTCTTCAATGGGGAATGGGTATGGAGGAGTGGAACAAGAGTCGGAGGTGTATGTGGGGATGGAAGACAGAACTGGACTGGCACTGCTTCAGGTCATGAGCAGCTCCTGAGGGACCTTTGACTCACTCTATGGACTCCATTCTACTTCATCTTATTTCTTCCATGAACCAATGAAAGCCGAGCTGGGGCACTGAAAGCTAATATTTCAAAGGCATAAAGCATCTCTCCCGTTGTTTATTAAGCCTAAATGAGCACAAGGCCCTTCAATGGAGGTTTATTGAAGAGCATGTTATTGCCTGTCTGTTATACTCAAGAGCAAGGGGAGAATCCTTTTTCTAAATACTGATTAATCAGTATTTCATGTCTTGTTTTAACATGATTGAATCTCAGTTCCCGCATCAATAAACTATACTGACAGAATAAATAACAGGAGTTTTCCAGATACTTTCTTAGGAAGAAGAAATAGCTGACAGAATACAGATTCTTCAAAGTATTATTCAAAGTATTCTTCAAAATAGTCTTTCCTCCATTCCTTTCAAAAGAACATGGGAAATGAAATCAACAACAGACAAAGAACCTTGGCAAGAAAGCTGATTTCCATCAGCAGTACCCTGGGATCCAATCTTCTACCATGAAACCATCCTTCTCTGGTTATGAAGATGTCGGCTATCTGTAACTTGTACAGTCTTGTACATGGTTCCAGTCTGGACTCATGGAAACGGCAAGGAGTTTGCTGTTAACACTGGACACTTGTGCCTTCCATCCATAGGATAGCATCTGTGGGATAGCATCCGTGGAATAGGCCCAGCATATTCTTAGGTGGTGAGCCTTTACTACAAATCAGGCAGCAGAGCTCTTAGCTTAGGCTTGAATCATTTGCCAAAGGATGTAAACCTTTCAACTGGATAAAACCATCATCTCTGGTTGGTAATTCTTAAGTGAATATACCAGGTAAAAAAATCCAAGGATGGGGAATGATGATGAATGGACCACGGGTAAATAAAGAAGGCAGTAGTCAATCAGAGGGGACTATGCTCACCCGGATCTGATAACCCATGTTGTCCATAGTCATCAGTAGACATGTGAACTGCACAGAATCAGGGGTCCACTGAGTAGCAGTGACTGCAGGAACACTGTACACATGAAGCATAAGAAGGAATGCCGTGTTGTTTTCTAAATGTACATTTAGAAGTAAAAAATGGTACAGCTCAAAGAGATGATTTATAGCTGCTATGGAAACAGAAGATACCACTCATAAAATTACCCTGCTCATTCATCTCAGAAATTAAAAGTTTATTTTGTTCTTACTCAGTCGTTTGTTCTTTCAGTTAGAAATGCTGATTTCCGGGATTCCTTCTGTAACAGGCCCTAAGACCTTAGTGCAACTGATGCCATGTTACAGCCATCTTTCTGACCTTAGATCCCAGCACACAGATCCTAATACCCACCAAAATGGGAACAAAGACCTAACCCACCAAACCAGCTTCAGGATCCAGGAAAGTCCTTAAATGGTCTAACCTTGTGTCCTAGTAAGGGTATCTATGGCTGTAACAAAACACTATGACCAAAAAGCAAGTTGAGAGAAAAGACGATCTTTGGCCTGCACTTCCAAATTGCTGTTCATTACTGAAGGAAATCAGGACAGGAACTCAAACAAGGCAGGAGTAGGAGCCGATGGAGAGGCCTTGGAGAGGTGATGCTTCCTGGCTTGCTCAGCCTAATTTCTTACACAACCCAGGACCACCCATAGTTGGTACCGCCCACAATGGGTGGGGCCCTCCCCACTGATTATCATGGGAGGCATTTCATTTCAACTGAGGCGCCTTTCTCTGATGACACTAGCTTGTATCAAGCTGACCCCAAACTGGCCAGTATACTTTGCTTTTGGGTTTCTGTAGTTGCACTTCTTGCTAACTGAATTAACTAACCAAAGTATGTCAACCAAAATGTGTGGGGTTTTTTCTTTTGTTTGTTTGTTTTGTGCAGAAAAGGCAAGGAATGCTTTAAGATTGGGCAGGTCTCCCATGCAGTTGCCAGCCATCAGTGGGCTTTATGTTAGGCTTTAAGAGTGTCCATGTGTTCTCTAGTGAGTTTATCTTGCAATATTATGGAGGCCCCCAGCAGGATTCCCATAAACTGAGCTGTGGGTACAGTGGGAGCCTTAGATCCCCTGGACCAATAGTGCAGGGAACAGACGGTTCCTAGGAAGTGTGGACTCTGAGATGTTCCAGGGCCCTCAGCTCCTGTTGACCCAGAGGCTCCTGATGCCTCTGTCCAAAACAGGAATCTACCAAAAGTCTCCTGGGTCACCCTCCGGTCACATAAGAAAGGCTGGATGTGGCCCTATTCCATCATCAGATCCCCTGGTTTGTGTTTTGCATGTTGGCCATCCTTCATTTCTTTGTTGTTGCCATTCTGTGTCTTCATGCTTTTGTTGTTTGTTGTCTGATTGGTTGGTTGTGATTTGTTTTTTATTGTTGTTGTTTTGTTTTGTTCTTTAATTCTGTTGGTTAGAAGAAAGGGAGCTTCCATAGGAAGGAAGTGAGAAGTCCCAAGACACCATGGAAGTGTATGATAAAACAGTCAGAGATGGATGAGTATGATCTCTGACTCTGTTCTGGGAAACTGGACCTTTTGGGAAGTAGACTGGTCCTCTTTTGGAGTCAGGTGGCCCAGTGACAAGTCTTTGGATCAGAAGTGGGTTTGGGCTTTCTAGAACACTGTAACTGGATTCCCTGAGCTTTGATGAACAATTTCCCTACACTGGCCAATAACTTTCTCTGGTGCAAGACCACCACCTTGGCTTAAAACCTCTTCTTGTTTTGAGCAGGTGGCCCAGAAAAACCCAAACCTTGACCAAACCAGATGTCAGAAGAAGCTGACTTTTCCTTTTGTATGTGCCAGTGAGACCCCTTGGCTCACCCAATGAGGGGGAAATAGTTTGCCTGGCTGTGCTGAGGGGTGGGGAGGTGGTAGGGGAAGACTTAGCTTCTCATATCTCAGCCCCCTTTCTCTTCCACATACATAGAGTGGCTCTGGCTAAGGAATCCCTGAAAGGAATTTCCCTGGGTCCGAGTTAACCTCTGTGTTGCCCTTAAGGGAGGTACCTCCAGTGGACCCACAATGCAGGGGTTCTTGCCCTTCCTCTTTCATAGTTTATGTCTTCTACTCAACTGGTGATCTGTATAATTGGAAAACTCAGAACCCACCATGCTGTGAAAAATCTCAGGCTTTCATTAGCCTACTCCAGTCAGTCTTTAACACCCACCACCCACCTGGGATGACTTCCAACAGCTCTGGCTCCCCTCCTTGTCACAGCTGAGTAATGGGGCAGAACCTAGTTTGAGAATCGGAAAGTCACCCTTGGAGGAGGATATGGCAGGGGATCTCTGCCAGACAAAACATCTCAGAAAAAGGCTTCTAGAAAACGTTCCAGTCTGTCTAAGGTGAGCAAGATAATGTAAGAGCCACATGAATTGCCTGCTGGGTTCATGGAATCTCTCAGCAAGTTAGATTGGTTTGAGGCTCTGAATAAGTCCCACTTATTGGAGATTGCTCCAATGGTTTATAATACCATGGCTCTGTAGAAGAAAGCAGAATAAGAGATTGACCCAAGTAATAATGACAGTACGCATGTAGACCACCAATATGAGAAATCCCATAGGGAAGTCAGAAATCCAGGAAAATATGAGGCTAGAGATGGACCAATGCACTTACTTACAAGCAAGGATACTGGAAAAACAAATGTCCAAATCACAAGAGAGGAGGAGGACATACATCCCTCACTTGGGTGAACATACAGAGCCAGAACACTACTCCACCCAGCCTCCAGGTGCTCAGGGTAACATTAAAGGTAGAAAAATCTGCTGGATGCCTGGTTAACACAGGATCAGCCCATTCAGTCCTGGCAGTGCCACTTGGACCAGTAATGTCTCAATAAATGGGCTTCCGCATTTGTGGGTAAGCTTTGAAAATTCAGTTGATATTGTCCATTACAGCTCCCATTCTCTGATTAGGTGCAAGATATGTTTAAAAGATTATTTCTAAATAAGGATACAAGTGTTCCAGATTTTTCAAAATCAAGTGATTGATTCTTGTCCACTTGAGGTGAAGGAAATCCATATGTTTCACTACCTAGTCACAGAACAGTGTTCTTTGGAAAACTCACGAGTTGGCATAATTTCAACATAAATTTGTTTTCTTTCTTGGACTCTCCATAGTAAACTGGATCCACTTTTTGCTGTTTAGACATACCTTTGCATGCAGCCTGTCTTTTAGTTCTTTCCTAGTATGCATGTCCCCTTCTGAAATGACCTGTCTCTCATTTATTCAGTTCCAATTCTGCCTTCTCTTGAGAAACACGTGTGGAATGTCTGGTATGTGTGGGGAGCTGCACTGTCTCTGGAATAGCAAGTTCCTCTGACCTCAACTCGGTTCACATCAGGGAGACAGATGTGAAGACTGCTTTCAAAGTGAAGCTATCAGACAGGACATCCCCTCCAGGTGCTGTGGGGATGCACAACCATGGGAGATCCTAGGTGGAGCAACGTGGATGGTGATTTCTCCTCCAACAGGAAGTAAGGGCTGAGCTACAACCTAAGAGTTAACTGTGAATCCCAGAAAGAGAAAGAGAGAGTGTTTCAGGCTCAAGGGGACCCGTGTGGCTGTGTGCAGGAGTAAAAAGGATGGGAATACATATTAGAGCTCTGTCACCTATCTGAAGTGGACCCAAACGGGCCAGCAGGGTACATTTCCACGACAGACTTCTGGTTAGGAACTAGATGCGCAGGAAGCAATCATTTAGTTTTTCCCTTACAGTCTCCTTTGAAATATTACTGATATCGTAATGCTTTCTATTGCTATTTTTTCCCCTAGAGGAATGAAATTTATGGATCTTGAGAAAATATCCTGAAGAAAATTGGCAGAATTATGTTTTTTCTTCCTCATTAAATTCCTCATTAATTCAGAATTGAGAACAAATGTAAACAACATATGACTAAGAATAAAAATAATTAAAACTGGGGATGACGGATGTACCTTGAGTGTTCAACTGTGTTATAAACTAAGTTATAAATCATGAGCAGCTTCCTCTGATTTCTCTGCATCTCCGGCCAGGCTCCCTTGGTACATACCTGCAGGCTCCTGACCTGGGCTGTTTATCAGAGAAATGGTTCATACATAAACACTTAATTTGCTAAAGGCTTTTTGTCCGTATAGAAATAAAAACAGGCATTATTGCTACTTTAAGGACAGCCACCCTCTGAAACACCCTCTGGGCCTGGAGATATGGATCTTTATCACCTTTAGTTGTCTTTTCCAAGTAGAGAGGATTCTGGGACAAGGGATGGCACAATGTGAGTTCAGAATCAATAAGTAAGATAGGCCAGAGGGGAAGAGTGCTTGCCATGCAAGCCTAATGAACTGAGTTTGATATCCAGAAACTCCATCAGGCTAGAAAAGAGAACTGACTCCACATCATCATCCCATGACTGCTGCAACACACCATGATGCCCCTTATACGCTAACACTTATTTTAATACACACACACACACACACACACACACACACACACACATACACGTATATATAAATTAATATTTAATTTAATTTCAAGGTCTTGTTTGGATGTAAAATGTCCCCTACCTACTCATGTGTTGGAACTCTTGTTTCCCAGCTGGTTGGAGCTGTTTTGTATAGTCGTAGAGACTTTGGGAGCTAGGGCCTAGCTGTAGGGTGTGGATCTCTGGGACATTAGTCTTGTGGTTCTTACCCTGGCTTCACTTCCTCTCCCATCTCTGCTTTCTGGTATGTGGAGACATGAGCAAGAAGAAGTCTCAAGCTCCTGCTGTGGCCACCACCGTGTCATATCCCCTTAGACTGTGTGCTAGAACAGACCAGTAAGTCCAACCTTCAATTGCTTCTTGCCAGGTATGTGGTCCTGGCAATGAGAAAAGCAGTCAACGCGGTGTCTTCCTCACTAACGCAGCCCACAGCAGTTGGTGTTGGAGTTGTAAGGGTGCACTCGTATTTGTGGCTTCATTCCAAATGCTTTAAAACTACAGCCCTGGTTGGGTTCACACAGCTGCCTTGTGGGTTCGCACATCAGCCGCAAAAGAAAGGCAAGTCCCCACCTAAATAAAGGTGAGGCTCACAGGTGCACTCTTCTCCCTGGCTTCCTCCCAGCCATTTGATTTTATTGCTTTTTAATAAATCCCCATCTTTGGTCTGTGTCAACTGAAGGAAGTCCATGAAAAACTGGGGCCAGCCTGCTTGACCGCTAAGATCTTTCCCAATACTAAGGGGTGCATCAAACACTCCGGGGCTGACAAGGGCTTCTCTCCCAACAAATCCACAGCTTATTGGCAGATGCTCTTTGATCCGATACCACTTTCATGCTTGGACTTAAAAACATTGCTTTTCTCCAACTTACCCTTCAACTTATCTTAAAATCATGCCCTTCCTAAACAGACAGAAGCTTCGGTGTTCTGAATGCTAATCGCCTTCCTCTATTCCAGGTGTCCGCTTCTGCTCCCTGCTAACCTGATAAGGTACTTAATAGAGGGCTTGGCTTTCTCATCTAGCTCTCCTTGTGAACAGTCCTCATCAATATATATTTCTCTACATGACTTTTTAAAGGTGAAAGGGAAGTCTGTAGCCATGTCAGAGTCTATCTGAAGAGATCAAAGTACATCTCTGGCCGCTTCCCTTTCTTGAAGAGAAATTAAATGATTCACCTTCTCCTAGCTTGTTGTCAGAACCAGAACTCAAGTTAGCCAAGCTTCTCCCTCAGTTAGGAGAGGAGGGATTAGACTCGAATCTGCACTTGACATAATGCTTCTGGAGTTCAAGATGAAAAACTACACTTTAAAATAAGTGAAATTTTAAACAAAAGTTCCATGGACCGATGTAGAGTATCTTACCCCAGAAACAGGGCTTGGGGATAGAAGCCTCATTCCTGATGCTTCAGTACTGATGAGCTCATCCTTAAGCTGGCCTCTGCTAGACTCAAGGTGATCAAAAACATGGAAAGGAAACTTAAAAAGACAAAGCAGATTTGCCCTTTCTATATTTAAAACAGATAAAATTATAGCCACTTCCTTTGAGCTAGAGCCTAAGGCATTGTAGTTTTCTTGAGTTAGTTAACATTGTTCAATAGTATCTCAAAAGAAGTTATTTCAAAGCAATATTTCTTAATAGTAAAAGCTAACCTACACCCCTATTTCCTTTGTCTTTTAAAATTGTTTAGGGGCTCACTAAAGGAAGGAAATTCACTCCGAAATTGTCAGAGGAACAAGTGACCCCTGGGAATTTGGGCATTAAGAAATTCTGTTTCTGACCTAAAGAAGAAGCTCTATGCCTCTCATGCTTGACACTAATTGTCACAAACAACTTCCTTCCAAACCATGGAGTATCATTAGCATCAGAAAGCATGAGCTATGGTCCAGGTTCCAGGACGGGGACCCCAGAGCCTACCTGAATTTAGTCAAAGTTAATGGACTTGTGTTCATTAAACTACCTGAGTTACTGTGCACAAGGCTACGTAACCATAATGCCAGCATTTCAGAGGCAGAGACAGGAGGATGAGGGGTTTAAAGCCAGCCTCTACTACACAGTGAATTCAGGCCTGCCTGGACTGCATGGAACTCTGTCTCAAAACACACAAGCAAGCAAACAACAGGAAGAAAGAGAACCAAGCCATTTGCCCACTGTATTAGACCACAAGAGCTTAGGGGATTCAGTTCTTCAGTAAGTCCCACCTCACTAGCCTGACCTCCCAATGCTCCCCAGAGACTGAACCACCAACCAAAGAATACACATGGAGGGACCCATGGTGCTGGCCACACATGCTGCAGAGGAGGGTCTTGTTAGCCATCAGGGGGAGGAGAGGCCCTTGGGCCTGAGGGTGTTAGATCCCTCAGTATAGGAGAATGCCAAGGAGGAAAGACAAGAGTGGGTGGGTGCATGGGTGGGGGAGCACCCTCATAGAGGCAGGGGGAGGGGGGAGGGAATAGGGAGGTTCCAAAGGGGAGATCTGGAAAGGGGGAAACATTTGAAATGTAAATAAAGTATCAAAAAAAAAAAAAGTCCCACCTCCTTTTCTGTTCTTGAGATGCCTGTTGGGCCAGAGTTTAGAGGAGAGAATTCTTCCTTGGAGGTCTATGGAGTGCTCTGGTTGAAGTGGGTTCCATGTTTGATGGCTGTCTCTCACTGAGTAGGGTAGGGATGGGGATGATAACCTGGCCTAGCTTGCTAACAAGCTCAGCCACTGTGAATCAGGGAAAGCCCTGCATGTTTGGTGCCTAAAGTAAGTCTACACTGGGAAAAATCTTCCTGTCCACGCAACATCTAGAATCCCCAAGAGCTTCTAACCTCTGCCACATCACAGAGTAAGAACATTCTCACATGTCAAGGAGGGATGCCTCCCTCTTAATGGCTGGGCAGAGGAAGAAGCAGTGATCCCCTCCCTTCTAGCAGAAGACGCAGTGTTCCTGTGTCTCTGGAATCCCTCTTGGGGTCCTTTCCTTGCTCAAGAGTAGGTAAAAGCCATAAGGGGAGCAGAACACAAAGCTACAGCAGTGGATCCTTGGGAAGTACTAACAAAACCGAGCTGAGCTTAGAAAACACCCTTTACCTGAGCAGAGCAGCTGGAGGCGCAGTCATGTGGTATCTCTTCAAGGATTTGCTATGCTGGATGAGCTACAGAATGCCAGGGAAAGAAACCTTCATGCCCAGCCTCCAGGACTCAACAGAAGAGCACCAGAGACCCTCCACCTTGCACAGTCTAATGCGTCAGCTGCTGCTAACACTGGAAGCCTGTTTCTGCACTTAGAATTCTGCCTAATGGGTTATTGGGAAGTGACAGGTATAGGAGCTGCTGAAGCCAGAGGCTTGAGGAGTCTTCCTGGCGTTCCTCTCTCCTCTGCTGCTGTTTAAAGAGCCCATGACCATCATGCCCCGAGAATGAGTGAAAACCACACGTTTAGAGGTGAGACGCAAGGCACAAAACTGCATGTTGAAGGTTGTTTCTTCCACTCACTATGGGCCAGAGAGAGGAACACCAGTTGATGAGGATTTGGATTACTCCCTCCACATTATTGTACCAATGACCCCCCTGTTCTCACCCTGAAAATTCCTTTCCTAATGAGAGACCAAAGTTAGAGGGTGCCAGCCCATAGTCCCAGCTCTGAGATGTAGTCCTTGCTTCCCAGTGGACTTGATTCTTCCCACCCTTTTATGCCTCAGGTCCCTATCCTGTACCCTGGTCGATACCTTCCCGTCATATTTTTTATCTCCCTAGGGGCCTGCTACTATGGCCACCTCATTTAGTCCCAATTGTGACTTCCCACCACTGCTACTGATGTCAGAGTTCAGCATTAGGTCACATTTTACTGTCCTGGGGGACAGAGACTGAGTGTTGGGTTTATCACTGTTCTTTATCCATCCCCTCATAGATTACATCCCAACTGCAGTTTCCACTTCCTCCTCTCCACCCCCACCTCCCCTCAGAGAAGAGAAGGCCTTCCAGGAATATCAACTAAACACAGTGTAACACACAACACTAAGACCAGGCACATACCATCACATCAAGGCTGGATGAGACAACCTACTAGGAAGAAAAGGGTCCCAAAGGCAGACAAAAGAGTCAGAGATAGTCCCTGCTCCCTCTGTTTGGAATCCCACAAGAACATTGAGCTATACAACCATAACATATATGTGCAGAGAACCTAATGCAGACCCACTGGGCTCCCTGTTCTCTGCAAGCCCCTATGAGTCCTCATCATTTGATTTTGTGGGTCTTGTTCTTGTGGCATCCTTGACACCTCTACCTCCTCTGCAGGACTCGCTAAGCTCGCCTTAATATTTGACTGTGGGATTCTGCATCTGTTCCCATCAGTTGCTGGATGAAGTCTGCCTGTCAATAATTACGCTAGGCTCCTGTCCCAGCACATCCTGCAGTCAGGACAAACTGTATGTCAGAGGTTTTGGGCTGGGTTGGTGTCCCGGTCCCTCCACTTGAGGTCTTTCCTGGTTACAGAGGATGGCCAGTACAGGCTCTGTGCCCCCCATTACTTGGTGTCATCCCTAAGTATCACCCTCACAGATTCCATGCAGTTTCCATTACACTGGGTTTCCACTCAACCCCCAAAATGCTCCTCAATTCCTGTCTTCTCTCCCAGTATTCTCTCTTCCCACCATCCCCACCTGCCACCACTCCACCTATGAAATCTATGAAAATGGTCTTTAAAAAATGAAATTAACTAAGGATGTTGGACATTTCTTTAGGTGCTTCTCTGCCATTCAAGTTTCCTCAGTTGAGAATTCTCTGATTAGCTCTGCTCCCCATTTTTTGATAAGGTTATTTGGATCTCTGGAGTCTAACTTCTTTGTATACATTGGATATTAGCCCTCTATCGGACATAGGATTGGTAAAGATCTTTTCCCAATCTGTAGGTTGCCATTTTGCCCTATTTACAGTGTCCTTTGCCTTACAGAAGCTTTGTAATTTTATGAGGTCCCATCTGTCGATTCTTGATCTTAGAGCACAAGCCATTGGTGTTCTGTTCAAGAACATTTCCCCTGTGCCCAAGTGTTCGAGACTCTTCCCCACTTTCTCTTCTATTAGATTCAGTGTATCTGGTTTTATGTGGAGGTCCTTGATCCACTTGGACTTGAGCTTTGTACAGGGAGATAGGAATGGATCAATTCACAATCTTCTACATGTAGACCACCAGTTGAACCAGCACCATTTGTTGAAGATGCTGTCTTTTAATGTTCAACATCCTTAGTCATCAGGGAAATGCAAATCAAAACAACCCTGAGATTCCACCTCACACCAGTCAGAATGGCTAAGATCAAAAACTCAGGTGACAGCAGATGTTGGCGAGGATGTGGAGAAAGAGGAACACTCCTCCATTGCTGGTGGGAATGCAAGTTGATACAACCTCTCTGGAAATCAGTTTGGCAGACCCTCAGAAAAATGAACATAATACTACCTGAGAACCTAGCTATTCCACTCCTGGGCATATAGCCAGAAGATGCTCCAACATATAATAAAGACCCATGCTCCATAGCATATGTTCATAGCAGCCATATTTATAATAGCCAGAAACTGGAAACAACCTAGATGTCCCTCAACAGAGGAATGGATATAGAAAATGTGGTACATTTACACAATGGAATACTACTCAGCTATTAAAAACAATGACTTCATGAAATTCTTAGACAAATGGATGGAACTTGAAAATATCATCCTGAGCAAGGTAACGCAGTCACAAAAGAATGAACATGGTATGTACTCCCTGATAAGTGGTTATTAGCCCAAAAGTTCGGAATACCCAAGAGTCACTTCACAGCAACTGTAGGGCTGAGTGTGAGGTCCCAGATGGAGGAGTTGGAGAAGGGACTAAAGGAGCTGAGGGAGTTTGCAGCCCCATGGAGGGAGAAACAGTGTCCACTGGCCTGACCCCTTGATGCTCCTGGGGACTGGATCACCAACCAAAGAATATACACATGGAGGGACCCATGGTGCTGGCCACATATGTGGCAGAGGAGGATCTTGTAAGCCATCAGGGGAAGGAGAGGCCCTTGGGCTGGAGGGTGTTAGATGCCCCAATATAGGAGAATGCCAAGGAGGGAAGAGGAGAGTGGATGGGTGGGTTGGTGGGGGAATACCCCCACAGAGGCAGGGGAGGGGAGAGGGAATAGGGAGGTTCCAAAGGGGAGAGCTGGAAAGGGGGAAACATTTGAAATGTAAATAAAGTATCAAAAAAAACCCATGAATGAATGAATGAATGAATGAATGAACGAACAAGTAAATTTATAAATAAAAGAGCATTTTAGCATTTTGGGAAAAAAATGAAATTAAACATCCTTGGGGAGTATAGTCTGAGGCACAGCAGCCAGGGCCCAAAGCCCTGCCTCATTGGTGGGTAAGTGTGATGGTTTTATCAGATAGCAGGTTCTACTTCACTGTGAGTTAAATTAGCTTCTGGGGATTGCTGGAGAGCTTCGTCACTACATTAACACTTGTATCATTAGGAAAATGCAGCCCAGTTTACTGAGAGCTGACTTCAAATAGACTGGAAATGTTCCTTAGTGAGGGGACTCAGGTGAGCAAAGATGCTATCTATCTGAGTCAGCCTGTCTGGCAGCCTGTGGTGCTCAGCTTGCTAAACTGAGTTGAATCATCTTTGGAAGACAGCCTCTTCCGAGCAGGAAGCTGTCATACCTCTCTCTAGGGAATTTCAAACATTCTGCAGATATGCTTTCACTGCTGATATAGCAGAGGCTCTCCCTTGTGTCTAAGGACATTCAGGGATGTTTCAGGGACACAAGCCAAGCCAGAACCCTAGGCCCTGTCAACCTCCCATGTAGGTCTTGTAACCATTCATCTTTAGAATCCAATTTTCACTGCCCATACCCCCAGCAAAATTCAGATTTTTATCTATCAAGGTTGACATCTGCTCCCCACTTCTTATGAAGAAGAAAAGGATGCAGTGACACATATGTGATAGGACAGATGAAGAGAGCAGGTAAACCTGAGACACCCAAACTGGGACATCATGACCTCATGCTGCACTAGGCCCACATTGTTACAACAGCAAGAGGCTCAATGCAAATCCCTGAAATCAGGAGCAAAATGCCCATTGAACTGAGTGCATTTCAGTGTCTCTGATTTTCATCTTGGAAAATGAGGGGTCCCCTTTCTAGCATCCCAGGGTGGGGCAGCATAAGGCTAAGATCTTGGTCTTTCTAGGGCACCCAGCCTTTGCTGTCACCACGCACGCTCACTGCTGGGGCCTCTAGTTTCGTAGTCAAGGTCAGAGTTTGCTTACAAACTCCCTAAAGGAAAGTCTCTTGCTGGTTTTCTCTCAGTAAGACGCACTCTCAGACAGATCCTCCACAGATGGTCATCTCATTCATCAGAAGGCCACCTTGTGTTTTAAATGTGCCCACTTTGAGTACTCTGACTGACTCTAAGAGCAGCAGCCATCCATTCAGGCTGAACTCCTTAGGTGTTTGTGACTAGCATGCCCACAGCAGGCCTGATACATTCAGGATGGGCTCATCTAGAGGCTTATACACTAGAGGAGAAGAAACAGCCAGCGCTCAATTTGAGCGCTCACCCTGGGGCTTGAGAGCCAGTTTCTCCTGTCCCTGGTTAAGGAATGAATGGAAATAGTAATACAGCCCAGAATATGTCTGTCAGGATGGCTCCCCGGGCTACACACCACTTTACCTTGTCAGGTCACTAATGTCTTTGATTAAATATATCACACCCTTCAGAATATGAGATGCCCTTGACTTCCATCCCCTAAGCCCTTCAAGCCTCATTCAGCAATGAGTTCCGTCAGTTCTTCTCAGGTATCTACTATGTGTTATTTTGCATCTTTTCTTTCCTAATTTGCTTCTCACTAAGAATTTCAACATCATGGTGACAAGGAAGCTGGTAAGGCCTCAGAGCAGCACCTTGCCCGCTGTTCATCGATGGTGTCTAGGATCACTTTACTGAGGGGAGTGAGGCAGCTAGCTGCTGGATTAGTGACAGAGGTAACAGGATGCAGGACCCATCATTATTTCCCGATACATCTCCTCACAGCCTTGAGCTGCTCTCTGAAAATTAACAGGGGGCTGGGCTGACAGCTCCGTCAGACCTGAATTTAATCCCCATAATCTATGTAAGCAAAAAGATGGTGTTGCAGTATACTGGGCATTGGCATCCCAGTTCTGGGGAGGCAGAGGTAGGTAAATCCTTGAGACTTGCTGGTTAGCCTTGGTGAGCTCTAGGCCAGTGAGAAAACTTGTCTAAAAAGAAAGAAAAAAGGTAGAGATAACTTGAGGAACAACATTTAAGATTGTCTTCTGGTTTACACACACACACACACACACACATGCACACGCATGTGCAAATGTACCTGCATGCCCATGTACATACAGATGTGTACTCATACATACATACACACAAAAGGAAATCATAAAATGTAAAATGGAGAAGTGAAAAGTTTAAGGAATTAAGAACATTTACACATCTGAGGAACT
This sequence comes from Rhynchomys soricoides, assembly GCA_019843965.1. Taxonomy (NCBI): domain Eukaryota; kingdom Metazoa; phylum Chordata; class Mammalia; order Rodentia; family Muridae; genus Rhynchomys; species Rhynchomys soricoides. Next base: position 17,044,850 of record JADRCH010000011.1, read on the forward strand.
GGATGCTTTCTGATTTCTGTAGCCAACTCTTGCCTGCAGTCACAGGTGACTATTGTGGAAACAGCTTCTGTGTCTTTCCAGGTGAGGTGTTGGAACTGAGAAACCACACGCCGTGTTAGACACAAAATCAATACTGTGTGATTCAGCCTCAACAGCATGTCCCAGCTCTCTCCTGCATCAAGCCTTGCAAGAAAGGATGCAGCAACAAAATCAAATGCTTCTCTAATCAAGGGAAAGGAATCAGTTTTAGCTTTGCAATCATCAAGAAACTCAAGAGAACTAAGAGACGGTTAAAATACTGAAGCCATGCAGATCTTAATTTCAAATTACAGCCTCACATGAAAGAACTTCATTTAATTATTTACTTCTACGACTTTGTGCACCATTGGAAAGACATCTGTGTTTAATAAGTATGCTAAACACGGTCGAGGTCTGTTAGGCACAGGGATCTATGGATAGATATATAATTGGGGGTGTGTGGTGGTGGATAGATAGGTGCCAGAATGGCTCGAGGGGTATGTGGATGGGTCGATAAATAGGTGGGTGAGTGGATTAATGAGTGAATGGATGGATGGACTGGTGGATAGATTTTATATATATATATGAATGAGTGGGTGGGTGGATAGATGGCTGAGTAAATGAGTGAGTGGATAGATAGGTGGATGGTTGATGGATGGAATGAGATAAACGAGCTTCCATAAAGCGAGGAGACACCTGAGGTCAAGTATTAGAAGGAATGAGAGCTGAAAACTTGTTACTTAGGTGACAACTTACAGGGGCCACACAGGAGGCTGAGAGAACTGGCACTGATGGTTTGACTGTGTCCTTGGAACATCCCTGTGTATCTTTAGACACACCAGAGACTCTCTGTTACATCATCAGTGAGACCACGCCAGCTTCTTATTTTTGGCATCTATCATATTGTAGTAAATAACTAGAGGCTATGAATCTCAACCACTTTTCCCTGTTGTCTTGAAAGAAACACATCTAGTATTTGACCAGAAAATTGCTTTGTATGCAGTTTGTGTTTCAGACACAGCTACGTTATCCTTAATTTCAGCAGAAATAAAGAGCACTTTAACAGCTTGTTTCTTGTAATCCCTTTGAATATAGATATGGTAGTGTTGTTCACACTTAAAATGTCAAGGTCATTATTATACCTTGTGAGTGATGGGATAGGAGAAATGCAAGTAAAGCTTGTCTACACAACTCAAAAGGATAAAATTCACATATTCATTGCCTATACTACACACACACACACACACACACACACACACACACGTGTGTGTGTATGTACGTATGCTATGCTCACCTGGAAAACAGCGAATTTATTTTTTTCTCAACTCATCTACATTTCTCATTTTAGAAACACATCTGTTGCACAAAGATGGATGAGCACACATCTAAACTTATTTAACCAACAGAGCACTCTTAATGAACACCTAGCACACAACAAGGTGCCAGTGCCATGCCTTTCCGTCTGAAGTGACTCCTTAGTAGGAAAGAAGGCACATGGGAATCTTTGTGTGCTTCTGTATGGAGGCCCTTGGAAGATCCATGAATACTTTGTCTGCAGTAAGGCTTCTATAACTCAGGGAGGAATTATTTTCAAAAGTGGTCTGAATACTCAGACTCACCCCACAAAGACCAGAAATGTCCAATGCCCTTACAGCAGTGATTTAAAGAAAGTGTTTTAAAAACAGGATCAATATTCTTCAGCTCTGTTCCTGGGTAGTGAGTGCCCACAATTCACCTGTCTCTGTCCTTTCTTTCCTCTGGCCCCTGCCCTTGTCGCTTCACGTTTTTCAGAGCGTCAGAGACTATGCCCAAGGAGAAGCTCTATTCTCTCTCCTGGGATTCTATTATTTTCTGCTTCCCTGGCCTGACTTTGATGCTCCCCTGTTCTTATGTGAACTTGAGTGACAAGAGCAGGAGGCACTGCCTCTGAGCAGAGTGGACAGTGTGCACCGTTTACCCTCCAGAGCAGCAAGCATCTGTGTTTAGCCACACAAAGGGACAACGGAGGTGTTTGGAGCCTCATCAGTAAGAAAATCAAGTTAGCCGAGGATTCTAATTACAAGCTCACTGACAACCAGTTAGTGCTGTGCTTCGGTTCATCTCTCTTTCGGCTATTTTATCGAAACCTTTCACATTTAGAGAATGAAATCCTGTGGCCACTGCCGTGTGGCATAAGCTGTTCCTGAGCCCAGAACAGTATGAGGCATTCTTCAACCCACCTTCTCAACCCAGCATCACAGGGATACAGGACTCTAGAAAGAGACAAAGTGTACAGAGGCAAAAACAATGACGACACAACAATTTCAGCATCTCACACTCAACAGCCGTCCACTACGAACTGCATCATCCAGGAGCGGGGTAGCTCCGTTCCAGGTATGCATGGCTACTGGCATAGCACTTGATAAGCCTGTAAGGCAGAACCCCAAGCCAGCAGCATGCTGGTAGGTGTTACATAAGAAGAGGAAACAGGCAGCGTTGAGAAATAAGTTTAGTAAGGGTGAATTTCTTGACTGACAGGGTTCCCAGCGTCTTCTTATACACTAATGAACAAGAACTCTACAAAGAACTTACTCCATAGCACTTCCTTCTGTTGTTTAATCAGGGAATTTACCCTTTTCCCTCGATGTTTTCATGGACCGACCTTTGGAAGAAGAGTTCTCTGGTAGGCTGAACTGTTGTCGTTTTTCTTTTTGATTATTCTTGTTATTTTAGTAAATAAAATTAAGACATAAGGGCTGGTGAGATGGCTCAGTGGGTAAAGGTGCTTGGTGCCAAGCCTGAGGGCATAAATTCAGTCCCTGGAACCCACAGGATGAAAGGAGAGACTCCAGCAAGTTATCCTAGGACTTCCACACGAGCGCACACACGCACACACACGCAAGCACACACGTGTGCACGCATGCACAGGGACATACACACACACACACATGCACACACATCCACAGGGACACACACATGCACAGGGA
>JADRCH010000011.1:17053311-17081447 GCA_019843965.1 Rhynchomys soricoides
TGGCTATACACCACACAAGCATGCCTGAGGCCTCTTCCATCCACTCTCAGACAGTCATGGCTTTTTTTCCGTGTGCATTCACTCATGGCTATACACCACACAAGCATGCCTGTGGCCTCTTCCTCATTCAAACTCATTTGCATTTCTACCTCCCCACAGAAGTGTTCACTCCCCCTCTCTTGCCAATGGTCTTGCCCTTTCAGCTTGTTCCCTGTGCTGTGAGTAATCCTTAGCTCACAGTCTGTAGGTAGCTAGGGACCTCTTCTTAGTTTCCTCTTTTCTGAAGTCCCTAATCCCCCAAAATCTCACCTTTGCAGTATGCTGTCACCAGCTAACTAGGATCTGTGTATGTCTTCTCCCTACCCAGGGCTTCTCTGCTTCCCAGCCTTGAAAGACAGGCTTCAACAGTTCTTCCTCAGGGCCAGGCTTGAGTCCCAGCTGGGCCATCGATTTATTGCTGCAGTCTTGACAGGAAAGACTAGGAAGCAGTCTCAGGCAGTGTCTTTGCAGAAGGGAACACCTCTTCCATGTTAAAGTGTTCTTAAGGATTAACACGACCTTGTCTGGTCTTTATACTAGCCAATAGTAGAAATGCCACACTTGTAACTATGCTTTCTTTACCTTCTGATTTAATTTCTTCTCTTTTACTATTCTCTTTTAACTCTGAAAACAATTTCTATTGCTTCCTGAGCCAATGGCTTAAATACTTTTATTCTTTAATTATATCTTTTGAACCAAGATGCGATGTCCCAACTTCTCTATTGATCTTAAAATAACCCACACTTCCTTTAAATTACCTTGTGCATCTCATTTAATCCTTCCTAGCTGTAGTCTTCTTAGCGCAGTAGGCAGCACATCCAACCCATAATCCTTCCTAGTGATCTAGTAATGTCCTAAAGAACACAAGGAAATAAGAAAAGGAAAGAATCCAAGGCAGAATGCGAACATTCTATTTACCTGGCAGAGACATCTCTGTAGGGTGTGTCTTGGCCATTGGGGGCTGTGTGCATTTTGCAGACATCCGTTTTCAGGAAAGTGTTTAGCAAAATAGCATTTGGAAAAATACATTAGATAAATGGCTTCTGAAGTAGTGCTCTAATCTAATTATTAAAGCCAATCCATATTCATAAGTTAAAGGCTGGCAAAAATACTGCTTTGGTGCATTTATTTTGTAATAACCTTGATGCGTTCTACAATGTACTAGCCAGATAACTTCAAGGCCCAGCACAATGCAGTCAACACAGTGAAGCACCCATGGGGTCAGGACCACCTCACAAGCTTGCTGAGGCAGAGCATAGGCATGTCCTCGGATCCAAGGCTGAGGCAGAGCATAGGCATGTCCTCGGATCCAAGGTTGAGGCAGAGCATAGGCATGTCCTCGGATGCAAGGCTGATTGGACGGGAAGGAGCAAGGAGAAGTGAGCAACAATCCTGTGTTATCAGTTCCTATGCAGTTACATGTACCCCGAGGTGGCTGAGGTAAATGCGGGAGTAAGGTCGCTATGACATCACTGGAGGCAGGAGAAGGCAATCTTGTTTCTAGACTGTTTTCTCTCAGTCTGATGTCCAGGCTGATGTAGCAACATGTCTTATGAACAACAGCCATTTATTTCTCATAGATCTATGGTTGGAGATCTATATGTCTGATGTCTGTTTCGGGCTGGGAGTCTATGTGCCTGATGTCTGTTTCAGGCTGGGGGTCTATGTGCCTGATGTCTGTTTCGGGCTGGGGGTCTATGTGCCTGATGTCTGTTTCGGGCTGGGGGTCTATGTGCCTGATGTCTGTTTCGGGCTGGGAGTCTATGTGCTTGATGTCTGTTTCAGGCTGGGGGTCTATGTACCTGATGTCTGTGCTCTGGTAAGGGCTTTCTTCAGTGTGCACACTGCTGACATCTTGCAGTGTCCTTCCATGCTGGGAAGGAAAAGAAGAAAGCTCTTTCTTCATTCCAAAGACATTAATCTCACTCATGGGGGGAGGGGAGCCCTCTTTTGAAGTACGTCTAGTCCTAATCCTAAGCATAATTCTATCCCAAAGGCCTGACAGCCTCATATGATAATATAATGATAGGAATTTTGAAGGTAGACAGTGAGTCTATAACATATACCTTAAAATTTAACCTTTGCTCTGAAATTCATTTTAGCAGCAAGTTATTTCTGTTACCACTGGGTCAGTCTTCCAGCATGAGAGAATAGACAGAATATATAGGATATAAAATTGTAAATTCTGAAAACGACATCAATGATCATGATCTCATTGACACGCAAGAGCTAAAAGGATGAGATACAACGGAGTGATAAAATAATCAAGCACCCCATTTTATTATAATTGCTTGGATATCTCAGGTAACTCTTCCTTTTAGAATGAGGGTTTTTTGTTTTGTTTTTTTTTACAGAACACTTAGCTCCTTTGCAACACGAAATGTTGAGAAAAGATCCTTTACAATCGGCAGAAACACAAAAGCTCTTTAAAAACTCAAGAACTCTTACAGAAGCCTTTCGATTCCTTGCATGCATAAGAGAATTACAAGGGAATTTATTTTAATGTGAACAGCTAATGAAAAACAAATGAGAAGTATTAATAGTGTTTCTTCTATCAAATGTCTGGAAAGAAACAACCATAAGATATCCACAAGGGGGAGAAATGCAATGCACCCACAGCCATGGGAGGAGGAAGCAGAAGAAGCTGCATTACTCAGGAGAGTAAATATTTCAGATCTATCAAGTTGGTTTTCCTCCAACGAAAGGCAGGGGGCGCATTACATATGTCTACGGCTTACTTTTTTGCCAGAAATTAATATCCATCTGAGTGCAGAAGAGGCAGATGGCAGGTATCAGCGCTGTCAGAGAACCCTCCTTGTCAGGTCCTCCCATAAACGCTGGGTGAAAAGAGACCTTTTCTGTGGGTCTAACAGGCACGGTACTTAGTTTTCAATTTGTGAAGCAGGGATGGCAGGGATGAGCAGTGGAGATTGTGTTGGTCTATAAAGTGAAGCTGAGTCTGAGTACAGCCACAGTCAGCAGAAGGATTAGTGGAGGTTTGATGTGGTGCATAGCTTCCCCCCATCATTGAACAGACGAGAATAGATACAAAACCAGTTTTTGATCCAGGAAGATTGCAATAGGATTAGAATTCATATTTCTTTCCCAAGACCTCACCATCTGTTTCTATTCTGAACCTGTGAGCAACACTTTGCAAAACAAGGCCCATGGGCTGCGGGGTCCTTCCTTTGTATCTGGGCACAGCTCAGCGTTCTGAAAGCAGCAGGAGCACACATGGAGATGGGTGTTGAAGAACATAGGATCCCTGCCCTCCCAGAAGCCTACTGTGTGAAGTATCTGCCATCTTGAGAACACATTTGATAACAACCCTAAACATAATGCTTCTGTCCTGGAAGGCTAAAATTTAATCCCCAACCTTACCGTATTTTGAGGGGACAGCCTTCATGATCAGATCATGGAAGCAGAAGCCCTACGAATGGGACTCTAGAGGATTTATAGAAAAGACCTGAAGGGCAGAAGGTTTGGCTGTCAGACACAGTTCTTGTCTCGTAAGCACAGGCCCTGTGCTTACTATCCAGGGCCAGGGAAAAGGGGAGGAGGGACAGAGGAAGAGAAACTAAATGGAGAGAAGCCAGAATTCCCATTCCTCTCTGTGCTCAGCCACCCAGATGTGGGCAAAGAGCAGCTGCCACTTCCTACCCATACAGAGTACCTGCCATCATGCCTTCCCCGCAGTGATGGATGGGATTTGTTCACACCCTGAGCCACAGGAAATTTCTCCTTCCTCATGCTGCTTCTTGCCAAGAATTTGGTCATAGCAATGAGAAAAGCACCTAGTAGACATTTCTTCAAAATAGAGTCCTTTGCTCTCCTGCCACACACCACACCCAGGATGACGGAGGAAGTCTTGATGCCAGGAATCCATGCCCAGCCTGTTTCTTCTCATGGTGCAGGGTAGGGGCAGTCTACAAACCTATGGAGCCATCAACCCTGGGAGAGCAGCCTCTCTTCCATTTTCTCAAGCCCTCCTTGACTATTCGTGGTTAATGGTACAGTGTGCTTTCAGTTTATAGTCTTTCCCGACAACCCAGGGTCTCCACCCTCTCACTGCAAGGCTATGTTCTTGGGGCTTACAAAGTAGGATCTAGTCCTCTGTCCCCCACCCAGACATCCCTGTTTAATTGTGTCTGATCATCCATCACACAAGTCAGGACATTCAACTTTCTACACCCGCTCTTGAGCATGACATGGATTCATGTCAGCCACAGGAAGTGGCTGTTTCTCAGACCACACTGGGTGGAGAGCAGTCAGGGATCTTACCTTCTCCACATTTCACTCCCTTTGGAGTTACATTTTCAAGGCATTGTCAGGACACTTCGCACAAAGGGACAGCCTTCCTTATCCAGGTTCTCTTGCTAACCTGCTTGTGTAGGCACAGCCTAGTGATTGTCTTCCTGAGCCCTGCAGGGTTGTTGGAACTCCTACACGGCAGATGGAAGTTGTTGACTAGAGTCTGCGATGTCCAGGAGACTACCTGCATTCATCATGTACGGTAGATATAAGTTGTTGACTTATATCACCTGATGGTATATAGTAGATACACATAGATATAAGATTTACACCACCTGATGAGCAGGTACAGTCTGCCTGCAGTCATCGCTCATTTGGAGGCTCACTCTATTCTCTGGTCCCTTTAATAGGACCAATGTCACATCCCATCCCCACCCCCCATTAATCTGATCCTTTGGGAGTTATCATGCTTGGGTTAAATGTGGATCAGGCCCCGGTGACACCCTTTACTACTGATGTAGCAATGGCCTCTCTGAACCCCACTCTCTTCACCTGTAAAGGGATACTACAGCAATTATAGCAACAGGGGCATGCAAGCTACTGCGAAGACAACCGGAATTAATTTATCTAGAGTGCTTAGAGCAGTACCTACAAAACAGCATATGCTTCTTGGCGTTTATTTTTATCTTCTGGCGATCATTAGATGACTCACAGGCTAAGAAAAGCTCTAAGGAACTGCTAGAGAGGATGGAGCAGCTTGCATGGGACGTGAGGTAGGAGCAGGCACATGGATCTGAGTGTAAAACCCTACATGCAGTAAGTATGAGGAGCAGTGTGTGGGAGTGGCGGATGTCACTCTGGATTCTGTAAGTCCCAGTGTCCTCTTCAGAGAAAGAAAGCAGACAGAAGAGGGTGGAAGACAAGAGCCATGAAAGGATTGGGTTCCTCTGCCTTCCTCCTCTGGGAACAAACCATAAGGCTTAGAAAAACTGGCTATAGTGGAGCACTGTTTGGGAAAAGTGAGGTGAACGTGTGTGTGTGTGTGTGTGTGTGTGTGTGTGTGTGTGTACATGCATGTGCCAGCATCCTCTGTGTTAGTGTGTTTAGGTTCTCTAATGAAATACTTCAGTCGGAGTGGGTCCTAAACAACCAAAACTATTTCTTATCGATCTGGTTCATTTATTGTTTGCTTTTTGAGACAGTTCTCATGAGCTCAGACTGGCCTTGAACTCACTATGTAACCAAGACTGACCTTAAATTGCAGGTTCTTCTGCCTCTGCTTCCCTGTGCTGGGATTACAGGTGTGCCCTACCACACCCATATTATTTCCCACAGAATGGGGATCCTGATACAAGGCACTAGCAGGTTTGCTGTCTGGTAAGGGCCTTCTTCCTCTTAAATGGTGGTCTTCTCTGTGGCAGGATGTACCGGGGGTTTCCCTCGACCTCCTTTAGGAGGATACTCTTATCCTAGTCACAAGAGTTCTTCTCTGTAACCTGTCTTCTAGGGCCCTGGATCTTGCTAGCATCCCCTTGGGGCAATGGGACTTTAAACACTTGGAGGAGGATGAACATGAGGGCGTTGTAGGCTTGTCTGGGCTTCTTTGGAGGAGAATCGTCAACCCTAAGTGGACAGAGCTTACACCAGGGAGGGAAGGAATCTAACCACCATCCCCAGGCCCAGCCCAGCACAAGGCAAAAGAGCAACAGGCTATTTACTGAATAAACATGTAGCAAGCTCCAAAATGAAGAGTTAGGCTCTCTGTGGCTTTGTTAGAATTCTTGCTCCCACGGCTGTGCAGGAGTGCTTGGCAGCATCCCTCGTCAGCCACAAGGGGAAACCTGCCCAGAACCCCTCAGTTTATGCTGCTTGACTTAGGCTAAACCATGGATTTTCTTACTTCTCATTATTGGTCCCAGAATCAATCCCAAATCAGTGAAGCTTGCAAATCTCTCAACTCACATCACAAGTTGGAAAGGAAAATGAGTGTTAAAATCGTCTTTGAAGTGATACCCATGGCCTCACAGGATAAACATGGTCATTCAGAATGGACAGGTCTGCAGGAAATCCAAATACCTTAAACCCAGCCAGCCACATACCTCCTACCCATTGCAAAAGGCCAACGGAATGTCCTGACAGCCGTACAGTGGGTCTGATCCCCAGCTGAAGTGATTTCAACTTGATTACAGCTTAGTGAGACTGCTCCTTCATTCTTGATACCCGAATCTCTGTATGTTCCTTGTTTCCAGATGTCGTTTACTGGTCCAAATCATTTAATAAAAAAACCAATAGCTGCCATCTTTTGAATGAATACCAGTGATAATATAAGAAAGCACAGGTTTGTCTACATAGCTTTGACAGTGTCAACAGAGACATTTTGCAGCCAATACTAATCCACACATCATATCTTTTTATTTCAATGTTGTGTCCATCTTTTTAGCCCTGGACACTGACATAGCCATTCTCAGTGCTGGCCTTGTGTCCAAGGCAGAGACTCTCATCTGCATGACACACGGTCTCTACCTCAGAAAAGATCGTCTACACAGGCAGACAGAAGGAAAAACAATAATTCCACATAAGTGGAATCAAAGAGACTCGAGTACGATATCACTCAGGGCGTAATCAGCTTGGGCAGCAAAGGGGAAACAAAAACCCAGACAGAGATCCTTACAAAACATTCAAGAAGTCTGCCAGGCTCCTGATAAGGAGCCAGGGCTAGACTGTGAGGGCTCATCTGAACTGAAAAGATAAACTGGGCCCTTTTAGAGTGGCTGTTCTCAGTCTTGGGTGCTTAGAACAGAGGTGAGGAGACCTTGCCCTTCAGGGAAATCAGAGTCCCTGAAGTGAGTCTCAGGGAAGCACTGGAAACATCTTTCCAAATGAGTGTGCACACATGTGCATACATGCTCAGACACAAACAAAGAAAGAGATATCAAACTCACGAAACTGAAACACACAATCTCAAAGAATAAGTAGTAAAAAATTAAGCACTTCTGACTGAGTTATAAGCAGTCACTCGGTCCTCTGACAGCCCAAGGTGATAAGAAAGGATTCAGGTCTCTGGAACTTCCAAAGGTCCTCCTGTCCTGACAGGTATTGAGGTCAGTGACAAACTCACTCTTTCTAGCAGGGTGGTCTATTGCTGAAGGGGACTGGGTCTCACAGAGTGTCACACTGGTAACATTGACGAATGCTACTGCCAACCTTTAATTTGAAAGAAAAAACGCTCCGAATGTGTAGAAATAGCTTAATTTTTAAGTAGCTAAATTTTCATGCTAATTTTTTTCATTCTCTGTATTTCTTAGAAAAGTATGTTATTCCCTCAAGTGCTACAACTAAAGTCATGTGGCTATGTGTCAGGATGTCAGTAGCCACTTTAGGTTTCTTGTCAGCCCATGTTGAGAGCCACCTTCACAGCCAAGCTTCTTGGGGATGAATCACAGGGAAAGGGGTTGGGGGTGCCCCCTACCTGAGGTCTGGCTCTCGCTGCTGTCGCTGGGCTCTATATGAATCTAGGCAATCCTGAGAGATAATTTTCCTGGTGAGTAAGTGACTTTTTCCACACAAATACCCCCTCCCCCCAACACATCCTTTGCCGTCTCAGTTGCTGACACCCACCGCATGAGCGTGCTCACTGCACGTCACTGGGCTGGAGTTTCCCAGCAGACCACCATGGGGACACTTTGAGAGCAGATCCAGGCTCCTGTCTGTCTTCAATTTCCCAACCATCCCGAGCAGTAAGAACTCCGAGGCTGATTATTGGAAGAAAAGTGAACTTCAGAGGAAGTAGACAAATAACGTCAGAGAAAGGATTGGGTGGCAAAGCTAAAACTGTGGACCTGGGTGAACCCTTTAGTAGAGAAAGACACGTGAAAGCTGTGTGGAAAGACGCCCAATAAAAGAGAGTGAGATGGCTCAGAGGGTAGAGGCGCTTGCTACCAAGGCTGAGCACCCAGTATGATTTCAAAGACCCACATGGTGAAGAAGAGAACTGACTCCCACAAGTTGTCCTCTGACCTCACGTGCTCCATTGTGCTCCCCGTCGTCCCTATAAAACAAATATGATTAAGTAAATAAAAAAATATAAGGAGCTGTTGGATGACCCTTCTTTGAGCCTATCAAGACCTAATTATAAATTATGCACCATCAACAGGCGCCAAGCAATGCCAGGGCTTATCTAGCTGAGACAAGTGTGTATTTATTTCCAAGCGCTCACCAGGCAGAGATTTTCCTCTCCAACGTGGGCACTTGGAACTTCAGGTAGGCACTATAACCCTGCTTCTACTGAGAATACAAGATTAAGAAGCTAACAGTGCAGCCACCAGCGGGCCAGAGAACACGGCGCTGAGGTCTGAGCAGCTGCCCAGTCTGCCTGTGATTCTCCTCTGTGCCGGGCCTGACAGCGCTTGCCGACTGCAGACGGGGACATCACACTCATTACCGTTTGTTAGACAAAAGGCAGGGAAACTGATAAATGATTCCTTGATTATTTTCTTTCTGAAATAACTCTTCTGTTCCTGTCCTCAAGTTACATTCAGATAATGAATGGAGCGCTTAAGTGTTTTCCTGGGGAATTATTTAGGAGAAATCACATTGACGGTTTTAATTCTTAGCCGCTATGAGCGGATATACATTTAAGAAACAGGAAGCCGGAACAAAGATTCTGTTTCTGCGCGCAGAGCTATCTTCATAAAAACAGATTGCTGCTACCATGAGCTCTTTGTTTCTTTTTAAGAGGCTTTAGTCCCTGACAACCCAAGTTAGAAGGTGCATGTCACTCTTCCGTAACTCCTGTGGGCAGTGCCAGAGGCAGGATGTCTCCAGGCACCTACCCTGGTGTGAAGAGGTCAGCTCATGAAAGCTAATTTGTCCAATGAGAATGGCAGGCTCAGGCATTGCCCTGTAGAACCTGTTTACAAGGTCTTTAGAGACTAAAGAGCAAGGAGCAGGAGCCTGGAACACAGGCCGAGCGGACAGCAAGCTGCCCAGTGAACCCTCTTCCCCTCTGTCTCCTCTCTGCCTCTCTGTGTGTGATGGCTCATTTTTGCGGCCAACACCCACTGGATTGCAAACCTCTGGGTGTGAGTATAAGAGTGTTTTCAGAAAGATTTCACTGAGAAGAGAGCCATTCTAGATATGGGAGTTGACATCCATTGCTTAGGAACTCAGAGGGGATGAGAAGGAAAAAGTGACCTGCAAAGGGCTCAGCTGTGCCACTAACTTGCTGCCAGCCATGCCTTCCCCACCGTGATCGTGAGGTGGTACTCTCAAACTGTGAACCCAAACACACTTCCGTCCTAAGCTGCTTCTATCCAGTATTTGGTCGCAGCAATAAGGAAAGTACCAGGCCAGCACTAAGCAAATCTGTACGAGAGGCCCAGAGCTCCCTCCACCTGGATGACATGATCCACCTGGAGTGTGTCATTTGTGAGCTGCATCTGTTGTCCCTTTCCCTCACTCTGTATCACCATCTCACTCAGTGGCAGCAGCATCCCTGTCACCCAGAACCTGCCCTCACTCTCCCCAGCAGGTCTGCATAAAGCTACCCATTACTGTTAGATTTTACTAAAAGTTATCGTTTTCAGGTCTTTTCTTCCTGCTTCCTTCATCTGGAGCCCTGGTGTCTCCCTCCATTCTGGACAACTTGAGTCTCTTCTAGGCAGACCTCACTGCTCTGAGTCTCCCCCCGCCCCCTGGTCACCAATCTCCTGAGTTTCCAATAGCAAAGAGCAGACGATCCTATTCTTGATTTCAAATGCTTCAACTACCTTCTGCCACCCAGGAGGATAAAGGTGAGTATTCTCCACGGTATGTAAGAAAGGTGTCCCAATTTTGTCCGTTGAGGTGTCTGGCCTCCTGCATGCAGGTTGCCCTTCTGTGTGTGGCTTTGCAGTGTAGGTATAAATATTCTGGCAGTCTGAGCACCTGGTTCTAGGCTGCCAACACTGTTTGGGAAGGCTATAAAACCTTTAGAAGATGGAGCATCACTGCAGGAAACTGGTTGTTGGGGGTATGGGGTGGGCTGAGCCTCAAGGGTTATAACCTGGCCCTTCCGAGATTCACCTCCCCTAATCTGTTTCTGTCTCGGAGTTTCTCTCTCTCTCATCTATCTATGTACTAACCCACCCACTCATCCATTCATTATGAATCATCTCTATCCACAGAGATGTCAGCAAGCAGCTGCTGAGAAGACATTGCTATGGAGCTGTTTGCTACCATGCTTCCCTAGTGTGATGGGGCGAAACTATGGGTCCAAACAAACCCCTCCTTCCTTAAACTGCTTTTTGCCAGGTATCTCAGAGATGAGAAAAGCTACTAATAGATATGTTGTCTGTTTTATCCATTTGGGAGAACTTCACACACTTTTTCTGTGAGATTCTCATAACAAAAGAGACATTTATTCTCCAGGTATTTTGACAAGGCTTCCCTAGATTCACAGAGACACAGATCCCTTGCACTGGCTATGGATGCTCTTCCTAGCTGCCTATAAAATTCTGCTCACACATCACCTCTCCTGTGCAGGTTTCACTGATACTCTTAGCGAGAGCCCACCAGGCTGTTTTCCATGAAACCTGAATTGATTGATCTCATGTATACGGCTGCGACAGAACACACTATAAACTCAGGGTTGAAGACCTTAAAGACAGTATATCACTGGCCTCTGTGTCCCCAGTGATCAGGGAATTCCCTGGCATGCAGTAGGTGCCTGCCACATAGGTGCCATCATGTGTGTTCATAAAACTGATTTTTCTGAAAGATGAAAATAAATAGAACTGGAAAACGGGAAGGGACATTGATTCTGGTGCCTTAGGATGATGGCCTTCCAGAGGGGACCTGGGCATAAAAGTAAGTGCACACACAATCACTAATATTCATGCATGTGCTTATACACACACACACACACACACACACACACACACACACACACCAGTGCTATGAAAAAGCCAACTGAGCAAGCCATGGAAACAAGCCAGTGTTCCTTCATGGCCTCTGCTTCTGCTCCTGCCTCCAGGTTCCTGCTCTGACTTCTCGCCATGGTTGATGGTAAGCTGTGAGATGAAGTGAACTTCCCCTGCTTTTAGTCATGGTACTGATCATAGCACAGCAAGACAGCAGAGTGAACTAAGTCACCTGTAGTAATTTCCATCAGCATCATGCCTCTTCCTCAACAGCCATTACCTATTGACAATCATATTGATTCATGCAACTGTATTACTCTGTTTCCCCTTCTGGGCCATCCATGCAGCAGGGTGGGGCCTGAATCTGTTACACAGGAGACATGCAACCAATACTTACTGAGTCATAAACAATATTTAACCCTCCTGCTTCCTATCCAAGATAGGTACTGGTGTGTGTGTGTGTGTGTGTGTGTGTGTGTATTCCAGATGAAACAGAAGTGTGTACAGATATTCTAGGACTCTCCCAAGTTCCAATCAAGGATGAAACTCTGGGCCAGGCACTCTACTTCCACATGCAGGCTTCTTGAATCACAGAGGATCAATCTCTAGCTAGTTTGAAACTTTAAATAAACACATTAGTATTCACTGTTTTGTGCCTACTAAAATTATTAACTTTAAACATGAACTTAAACATATGAGAAGGTCTACGGAGGGCTTTTCTTCTTTTGATCTCTCTACTCTGATTGGAAGTAAGCATTAACTCTATAGATGAAATATCCCCTAAGAAGCTCTGTGGGGGTGCCTGGAGTCGAACAATAGAGAACCTAAGCCTTGTCTTTTCTGTATCCTGCAACTGTGGTATAATTCCCAGTGCAAGTCTGAGATAATTAAAAATGTAATCTGATATTTGCAATTTAATGAAACCTATCTGACAACTGGGTATTGAAGAATTTACTGTTCCATTATCATATAGCCTTCTTAAAATCTAATCCCAGGTCTCCTACAGAAGAGGCATATTCTTTCTATTAATGGACACTGAAAATTAATAGTAGGTGAAATTCAGGTCCACTGAGCAGCTGCTCAGAACCTCAGTAAAGCACCGGTCTTGAGTACACGGGACTTCCTTTCTGTTTGTTTTTATGGCGCTGGGGTTGGAACTCCCGCTCTTGCACATGCTGGATGAGCATTCAGCTCTTAAGGTACATCTCCAGCCAAGTTGCAGAGTTCTACAAACCCCAGTTGATGTGGAGCGGAAAGGCCAATAGAGGGACACATGGGCACACAGTGGCTACAAAAAGCCGATCTCTCGAGGCCTTGCTGGTCTTACCCATAACTACCATAGGAATCAGCCAGGAATGGTTAAAATGCATCTCAGACGAGGCAGGCCACATGAACAGCGCCTCCAGCCCACCTCCTACCTCTCAGAGACGAAATAAGAGTTTTGGCGTTCTAGTATAGAGAAAGCAATGTATTCGAAGATTTCTTGCTGTCAAGAATGAATTCACTTCTACATCAAGACAAGGTTTTATAAAACCACGATGGCCATGAACCCATTACAAAGCCAAGGATGACCTTGAACTTCTGTTCCTCCCTCCTTCTCCTCCCAAAGGAGGAGATTACAGGCATGTAACGTCATGTCTGCTTTTATGTGAAGCAAGGGGTTCAACCCAAGACCTTCTTCAGCTAAGGAATCCCAGTTCTGACTGAGCTATATTTCAGCCCATGACCTAGTTCTTAACTCATTAGGTATGTGACTACACAGTTTGTCAAATTCCAGAGAAATCTTGGTCTTTTCAAAGGTAGTTTAAGATACTCAGACTAAGTTAGCATTCTTTCTGTCCTTACCTCATGAATTCTTTTAATGAGACTTACACATGATCCAGCAATTAGAAGGAGTGACCAAAGGAGTCAGTCCCCTCACCTGACATGTCATGTCATATTAATACTGAATTTTAGATGTGAACTATTTGAGTGGCCCATTTTCTAAGCCATTCATCATCAGGAGTCTGACCAAAGTTTTTTATTCTGTATTTAATAAAACTCTTAGTTTTTTCTCTCTTGGAAAGCAGTAATGCAAACAGCTCAGGACACATTAATTCTGTGGGCTAGGCAAGTGTCTCTCTCCCAGAGGCCTTCTGGGTGTTAGAATGGTCTGCCTGTTGGGGAGCACAGCATAAAGAATCAGAACCTGTTTCTTTACCCAGGAAAGAACAGTAATTTTTAAACTTCTAAGCATTTAATTGTTGTGTGATGCTGTTAAATCTGCAAGAGAAATCTCCAGGATAACGAGAGAGGGGAGCAGGGCTTACTAGGGCGGAATATCTGGGTGCAGTGTCTGTGCTGTGTAGTTTTACACAAAGTCAGGTAAACACACATTACCTTCCCCAATCTTCTGACTCAGATCCAGGGCTGGAGAGGTAAAAGTGTGGTTAAGAGCATTTCTGTTTTTTCAGGGGACTGAAGTTTGGCTTCCAGCACCCATCCAGCATGAATGCCAAAGAGCTCACAACCTGTAGCTCCAGCTCTACAGGATCCAGTGTTCTCCTCTGGCCTTGTCAGGCACTAGCAGGCACATAGATGTAATCCCGCAAACACACACTCTCACGTACATGAGTCAAGAGTGAACTAAACCTTTTAAAAAAAGAAATAGAAAATCTCAGATTGGGAAGTCTAGTGAGTATATCAGTCAGAGTCCACAGCACAAGGAAACTTCTGAAAGTAATTCAGTACCTGGAATTAGTTACATAAATGACAGAAAACCCAAGAAGCAGTCCTGGAATAAACGAGTAAGCCATGAACACATTGCTCCTGAATGACTCTACAGACTAGATCCTTGCACAGGCTCTCACTGTGGTATTGCTATCCATCTATCACCAGGCCCTTAGCAGGGCCAGGCTCTGGAGTCAAATATACTTCTTTTCTTTAATGAAACAACTAGCTACTGGTGTTCTGGAACAACCGAACAAAATGTACTCAGTCACACCATGTCATGCTCCAAACTACTCAAACCCAGAAACTACCTGTCAAGCATGACTGAGAAATGGCATTTTCCAAGATGTGGAGTAGAACTAGCGAAGGCAGTGGGCAAGCATGTGCTGACCACAGGGTCCCATTCCAAATCCCAAGCATGCTACGGGCCTTATATGGAAACTCAGTCCCCTCTTTTTTCCTTTTGTGTATGTCTCAGTAATTTTTCTACCCTGCTGCAGTTTGAACTGAGTAGTAAGTAAAGATCTATCTGCAGGACAGAAGGAGGGAGGTGTGGCCAGGGGAGGCGCTGCGTACCCGATTCCACATAAATCCATCAAATTGTTATGACTGGATTGCTTTATATCTTTCTAAAGGAGTATTTCTTTCAACAAGTCTATTGTACAATAAAACTCAAAGAAAGGAAGAAAGGAAGGAAGGAAGGAAGGAAGGAAGGAAGGAAGGAAGGAAGGAAGGAAGGAAGGGGAAGAGCAAAGGGGCCAGAGAGAGGGAGAAAGGAAGATGGAAACGAAAAATGCCCCAATCCGAGGGTGCCCACTTAGCTCCACAGTCTTTTCTCGGGATGCCTTTCAGGGTTCACAGCGAACAAACAGAGACAGGTTCTGAGCTGGCGTCTTACCTGGCAAGGAGCAGAGCAGATGTGGATAAAACAGAAAGGATTCCGAGTGCCAAACCTCTGTGGCACTCTGCTTATGCTGGGATTCCTTGCTAATGCTCCCCTAGGGGCTCTGCAGATGCCTCCAGGCCCAGTAGACTCTCTAGGACGCTTCAAGGAAACTAGTGAGGGAGCAGGGTCTGCCTTCTGCACCTGTTGGTGCTGTGAACATGCCTTTCACCAAGCCCACATCAGGACCTTGCTAACCACACTTTCTCAGCCCACTAATGCTCAGGAGATCTAAAGCAAAGTATCCGAGGGCTGGACTTGCTATAGACTTTCTTTATAAAGGCCCTATAGGCCCAGAGTCTGATCTGGATGGTGTAATATAATCTCTTCCAATCATCAGTACAGAAACAGATTTAGAGATTAAATTATTTGTCCAGAGCATCTGGCCAGTATGACCAGGAATGGGGCTTGAACTTGTTTCTTTGCATACAAATGTACAATGTACCGTACTGCCTCAGATAGCCCAGGTCCAGAATGGAGCAGTAGATACTTCCTCATTCATAGAGGATCTCAGACTGACAGACAGTCTTTGGCATGGTATCTCAAGTCCACAGTCAGGAGGGACTGAAGAAAAGCCAGGAGGTAAGAGCCTGCCTGCTTCCACCTGTGGCCAGAGACACCCACCTGACCCAGGAAGCCCCCATATACAAGCAGTGCAGGGAGAAAGCTACCTGCCCACTTATGCTGAGGAGCCAGCAGAAGGCGGACTCCAGACACAGGGACTGAGGAAAAGCTGGGAGGTAAGAGACTGCCTGCTTCCACCTGTGGCCAGAGACGCCCGCCTGGCCCACCAGGACTCCATATACAAGCAGTGCAGGGAGAAAGCTACCTGCCCACTTACGCTGAGGAGCCAGCAGAAGGCAGGCTCCAGACACAGGATCTGAAGAACAGCTGGAAGAGAGAACTGGTCTCTCAGGATTATTGGCATCTGAGCTTGAAGGAAAGACAAGCCACAGTCAGAGAGAGAAAGACCAGCTAACACCAGAGATAACCAGCTGGTGAAAGGCAAGGGCAAGAACACAAGGAACAGAAACCAAGACTACTTGGCTTCATCAGAACCCAGCTCTCCCACCACAGCCATCCCTGGATACCCCAACACACCAGAAAAGGAAGACTCAGACTTAAAATCACTTATCAAGAGGATGATAGAAGATTTTAAGAAGGAAATAAATAACTCCCTTAAAGAAATACAAGAGAACACAGGTAAACAACTGGAAGCCCTTAAAGAGGACACACAAAAATCCCTTGAAGAATTACAGGAAAACACAATCAAACAAATGAACAAAATCATTCAGGAATTAAAAACAGAAATAGAAACAAAAAAGAAATCACAAAGGGAGACAACCCTGGACTTAAGAGAACATAGGAAAGAAATCAGGAGTCATAGATGCAAACATCACCAACAGAATACAAGAGATGGAAGAGAGAATCTCAGGTGCGGAAGATACCATAGAAAACATGGACACAACAGTCAAAGAAAACACAAAATGCAAAAAGCTCCTAACCCAAAACATCCAAGATATCCAGGATGCAATGAGAAGACAGAACATGAGGATAATAGGCATAGAAGAGAGTGAAGACTCCTAACTTAAAAGACCAGTAAATATCTTCAACAAAATTATAGAAGAAAACTTCCCTAACCTAAAGAAAGAGATGAACATAAGTATACAAGAAGCTTACAGAACACCAAATATACTGGACCAGAAAAGAAATTCCTCCCATCACATTATAGTCAAAACACCAAATATACAAAACAAGGAAAGAATATTAAAAGCAGTAAGGGAAAGGGGGCAAGTAACATATAAAGGCAGACCTATCAGAATTACACCAGACTTTTCACCAGAGACTATGAAAGCTAGAAGATCCTGGGCAGATCTCATACAGACTCTAAAAGAACACAAATGCCAGCCTAGGCTGCTATACCTCGCAAAACTCTCAATAATCATAGATGGTGAAACCAAAATATTCTATGACAAATCCAAACTTGCACAGTATGTTTCCACAAATCCAGCCCTACAAAGAATAATACATGGGAAACACCAACTCAAGGAGGGAAACTACATTCAAGAAAAAGGAAGAAAGTAATCTTTCAACAAACTCAAAAGAAGATAGCCACACAAACAATATAAACAACATCAAAAATAACAGGAAATAACAATCACTATTCTTTAATATCTCTTAACATTAATGGTCTCAATTCCCCAATAAAAAGACATAGACTGACAGACTAGATCCATAAACAGGACCCAGCATTTTGCTGCATCCAGGAAACGCACCTCCGTGTTAAAGACAAACACTACCTCAGAGTAAAGGGCTGGAAAACAATTTTCCAAGCAAATGGCCCCAAGAAACAGGCTGGAGTAGCCATTCTAATATCAGATAAAATTGACTTTCAACAAAAAGTCATCAAAAAAGATGAGGAAGGACACTTCTTACTCATCAAAGGAAAAATCTACCAAGAAGAACTCTCAATTCTGAATATCTATGCCCTGAATGCAAGAGCTCCTAGTATCATAAAAGAAACTCTACTAAAGCTCAAAGCACACGTTGCACCTCACACAATAATAGTGGGAGACTTCAATACCCCACTATCAACAATGGACAGATCTTGGAAACATAAACTAAACAGAGACACAGTGAAACTAACAGATGCTTTGAACCAAATGGGTCTAACAGATATCTATAGACCATTTCATCCTAAATCAAAAGAATATACCTTCTTCTCAGCACCTCATGGTACTTTCTCCAAAATTGATCATATAATCAGTCACAAAACAAACCTCAACAGATATAAGAAGATTGAAATAATCCCATGCCTCCTATCAGATCACTACGGATTAAGGTTAGTCTTCAATGGCAACAACAACAACAGAAAGCCCACATACACATAGAAGCTGAACAATGCTCTGCTTAATGATAACTTGGTCAAGGAAGAAATAAAGAAGGAAATTAAAGACTTCCTAGAATTTAATGAAAATGAAAATACAACTTACCCAAACCTATGGGACACAATGAAAACAGTGTTAAGAGGAAAACTCAGAGCTCTGAATGCCTCCAAAAAGAAACTGCAGAGAGCATACACTAACAGCTTAACAGCACATCTGAAAGTTCTGGAACAAAAAGAAGCTAATACACCTAAGAGGAGTAGAAGGCAGGAAATAATCAAATTAATGGCAGAAATCAACCAAGTGGAAACTAAAAGAACTATACAAAGAATCAACAAAACCAAGAGCTGGTTCTTTGAGAAAATCAACAAGATAGATAAACCCTTAGCCAGACTAACCAGAGGGCTCAGAGACAGTATCCAAATTAACAAAATTAGAAATGAAAATGGAGATATAACAACAGACTCTGAGGAAATTAAAAAAATCATCAGATCCTACTACAAAAGCCTATATGCAACAAAATTGGAAAATCTTGAGGAAATTGACAAGTTTCTAGACAGATACCAATTACCAAAGTTAAATCAGGATCAGATAAACCATCTAAACAGTCCCATAACCCCTAAAGAAATAGAAGCAGTCATTAAAAGTCTCCCAACCAAAAAAAGCCCAGGATCAGATGGGTTCAGTGCAGAATTCCATCAGACCTTCAAAGAAGACCTAATATCAATACTCTTCAAGCTATTCCATAAAATAGAAACGGAAGGAACACTACCCAATTCATTCTATGAGGCCACAGTTACACTGATAGCAAAGCCCCACAAAGCCCCAACAAAGAAAGAAAACTTCAGACTAATTTTCCTTATGAATATCGATGAAAAAATACTCAATAAAATTCTTGCAAACCGAATCCAAGAACACATCAAAACGATCATTAACCATGATCAAGTATGCTTCATTCCAGGGATGCAGGGATGGTTCAATACCTGGAAATCCATCAATGTAATCCACTACATAAACAAACTCAAAGAAAAAAACTACATGGTCATTTTGTTAGATGCTGAAAAAGCATTTGACGAAATTCAACATCCCTTCATGATAAAAGTCTTGGAAAGATCAGGAATTCAAGGAGCATACCTAAACTTAGTAAAAGCAATATACAGCAAACCAGTGGCCAACATCAAACTAAATGGAGAGAAACTCGAAGCAATCCCACTAAAGTCAGGGACTAGACAAGGCTGCCCTCTCTCTCCCTATCTATTCAATATAGTACTTGAAGTTCTAGCTAGAGCAATGAGACAACAAAAGGAGGTGAAAGGGATACAAATTGGAAAGGAAGAAATCAAAATATCACTATTTGCAGATGATATGATAGTATACTTAAGTGACCCAAAAAACTACACCTGAGATCTGCTACAGCTGATAAACAACTTCAGCAAAGTGGCTGGATACAAAATTAACTCAAGCAAATCAGTAGCCTTCCTATACTCAAAGGATAAACGGACTGAGAAAGAAATTAGGGAAATGACACCCTTCACAATTGTCACAAAAAATATAAAATATCTTGGTGTGACTCTAACGAAACAAGTGAAAGATCTGTATGACAAGAACTTCAAGTCTCTGAGGAAAGAAATCAAAGAAGACCTCAGAAGATGGAAAGATCTCCCATGCTCATGGATTGGCAGGATTAACATAGTTAAAATGGCCATCCTGCCGAAAGCAATATACAGATTCAATGCTATCCCCATCAAAATCCCAACTCAATTCTTCATAGACCTAAAAAGAGCAATTCTCAAATTCATATGGAATAACAAAAAACCCAGGATAGCAAAAACTATCCTCAACAATAAAAGGTCTTCTGGGGGAATCAGCATCCCTGACCTCAAGCTGTACTTCAGAGCAGTAGTGATAAAAACTGCATTGGTACAGTGACAGGCAGGTAGATCAATGGAATAGAATCAAAGACCCAGAAATGAACCCACACACATATGGTCACTTGATCTTCGACAAAGGAGCTAAAACCATACAGTGGAAAAAAACCAGCATCTTCAACAAATGGTGCTGGATCAACTGGTGGTCTACATGTAGAAGATTGCAAATTGATCCATTCCTATCTCCCTGTACAAAGCTCAAGTCCAAGTGGATCACGGACCTCCACATAAAACCAGATACACTGAATCTAATAGAAGAGAAAGTGGGGAAGAATCTCGAACACTTGGGCACAGGGGAATTGTTGTTGAACAGAACACCAATGGCTTGTGCTCTAAGATCAAGAATCGACAGATGGGACCTCATAAAATTACAAAGCTTCTGTAAGGCAAAGGACACTGTAAATAGGACAAAACGGCAACCTACAGATTGGGAAAAGATCATTACCAATCCTACATCTGATAGAGGACTAATATCCAATGTATACAAAGAACTCAAGAAGCTAGACTCCAGAGATACAAATAACCCTATCAAAAAATGGGGAAGTGAGCTAAACAGAGAATTCTCAAATGAGGAAACTCGAATGGCCGAGAAGCACCTAAAGAAATGTTCAGCATCCTTAGTCATCAGGGAAATGTAAATCAGAACAACCCTGAGATTTCACCTCACACCAGTCAGAATGGCTAAGATCAAAAACTCAGGTGATAGCAGCTGCTGGCGAGGATGTGGAGGAAGAGGAACACTCCTCCATTGTTGGTGGGAATGCAAGCTGACACAACCTCTATGGAAATCAGTTTGGCAGACCCTCAGAAAAATGAACATAATACTACCTGAGGACCCAGCTATTCCACTCCTGGGTATATACCCAGAAGATGCTCCAACATGTAATAAAGACACATTTTCCATTATGTTCACAGCAGCCATATTTATAATAGCCAGATGCTGGAAACAACCCAGATGTCACTCCACAGAGGAATGGATACAGAAAATGTGGTATATTTACACAATGGAATACTACTCAGCTATTAAAAACAATGACTTCATGAAATTCATAGACAAATGGATGGATCTTGAAAATATCATCCTGAGCGAGGTAACTCAGTCACAAAAGAATGAACATGGTATGTTCTCACTGTTAAGAGGTTATTAGCCCAAAAGTTTGAAATACCCAAGAGTCACTTCTCAGCAACAGTAAGTCTGAGTGTGAGGTCCCAAATGGAGGGCTTGGAGAAAGGACTGAAGGAGGTGAGGGAGTGTGCAGCCCCAGGGAGGTAGCAACAGTGGCAACTGGCCTGACCCCCCCCCCGATACTTCTGAAGACTGATCCACCAACTAAAGAATACACATGGAGGGACCCATGGTGCTAGCCACAAATGCGGCAGAGGAGGGTCTTGTTATCCGTCAGGGGGAGGAGAGGCCCTTGGATCTGAGGGTGTTAGATCCCCCAGAATAGGAGAATGACAAGGAGGAAAGATGAGAGTGGGTGGGAGGGTGGGTGGGAGGGTGGGTTGGAGAATATCCCCATAGTGGCAGGGGGAAGGTCGAGGGAATGGGGAGGTTCCAAAGGGGAGATCTGAAACATTTGAAATGTAAATAAAATATGAAAAAAAAAAAAAAAAAGACCACAGTCAGAGCTCTAGACTCCCAAGAGCTGAGGACTACATTTATATCTCCTGGGGATCTGGCCAGTGGCAGCCAGGTATGTGTAACTGATGACCAAGTCTCCTGAGGCACATTCCCTGAACTCCTCAGATTGGCCTCCGTTTTCGATCAGGAAGATTTGTCTCCTTGTCTCTTCTCATTTAGGGAGCCGTATCTTCTTCCTACAGCTTATTTTGTGTCACTTATCAGGACTAATCTGAAATCATTCCAATAATAAGCATCCGAAACTGGCCTTCATATCAGGTGTCTGGGGGAGAACAGAAATGGTTTGATTTCAGTTTTAATGCATTTCTTCATGTGCCTCACTGACTGCAAACTGACACACCATCTGACTTAAAGGTTATGGATCAGTAGGTAAATGTGGAGATTCTATTAGTTTCCAGACATGGGATTTATGCCATTCATTTTAAATGAAATCAAAATCCTATACAGAAATAGGAAAAGCAAAGCCCACCACAGAGAGTTTCATTCTTAACAGCATCTACTTACTTACTCCCCAGGGCCCAGAAGGTGGGTGTCTCTGTATCGTGTTCATTGACTTTGACAAAGACAGTAAACAGCACATGGAGAACACACACATTTTGAAGGAATATTAAAATGCAGATTGATGTAACATTACAAAATGCAAAGTCCCTTACCTAAAGAGAGAGAGAGAGAGAGAGAGGAATTAGATTTCTTCTGTGCTTAATGAAACCGTAGTGGGCGTCTATAAATCTGAAGTCCTTACCTTAACCCGAGTTTAAAATAATAGGTTCACTTGACAGTGCTTTACAAATCCTAGTGTTGAGCAATATCACACACTGCCAGAGCGATTGATAACGGAACAGTGGAGAGGCAGAGCCTACTGGGACATGTCCACAGAGCTTAGGGAGACAGTATTTCTTCTTCATAATACAAAGATAAAACAGCTGTAAAACTCAGAGTTTATCCCATGTATTTGGAAGAGAAGGCCAGGTGGGTGCTCTGCTTAAAAAACTGCAGCCCACTCCTGGATAGAATAAAGGGAAACGAACGCACACAGGTAATATTCACTCCACCATGCAAGAAGGTAGATGGATTTGAAGTCCGCAGCAGAAGTTAAAGTTCAGTGTGGACACAGGGCATCTCTACATCTCTACATTATGCAGTGTCTGTGAGCAAAACACAGCCCACACGGATATTTTTCTGGGGAGCCAACATTCTTTTTGCTACATGCCCAGAAAGCAAAGGTAGGGCTGAGGACAGACCCAAACATGATACAAGGACTTAACAAGAAAGATTCCTAAATATTTGAAATTCTTTGGGAGCCTCATCTGAGGCGGGAATGTTCAACATTTGGAAGAAGAACCTTTCCAATGAAATTAACAGAAGGTAAATATTTGAAACCAACTGAACTAGAATAGGTGAACTAACTTTTGAGTCGCGGCAGGCTGCTCTGGACCTGATTTCCCAAAGCCACAGTAGACTTGGTAGAGAAGAAACAACAGTATCAGAAGTCTGTCACAGGAGGAAAACAGCACCTTCAATGGAGACCTGCTTCCTTGACAGGACTGAATCTCTTCTGTCTCAGAGATGGCCTCACTGCTCAAGCTCTCCCCCTGCTGGAGGTGGCTGAGAAGTGCTCCTTGCCTTACATAGCCAGGGTGTCTTCCGGCCTTCATAGTTTGTTAGTGAACTCAGGTTAAGCATGCTGGGGTTACAAATAACTCAAGTCCTGGGTGACTTATAACAATTTATTTCTGGCTATGTCCTCAGGATAACGGTTGGTTAGATAGATGTCTTCCTGTTTCTGATATCCAGGCTAATGTAACGTTCCTATCTGGCACAGTACCAACCTCACAATGGGGAAAAAGCACTGGGTGGACATTAATACAGCGTCTGAATGTGTTCTGAGCTGTGGCTCAATGGGAAGGTGCTTACCCAGCAGGCACAAGGCCCGAGAGGTTCAACCCCTAGAACAGGAAAAAAAAAAAAAAGTTCAATTCAATTACCTGGGCTCGAGTTCTCTGATCTTATGATGTCACTGATGGATATCACAAGCCTCAGGGCTATCCTCACTCAGGGCATTCCTTTTAGGAATGGCTACTACCTAATTTAAAAGTTGAGGCTGTTGTTAGCATTTTGATATTTGAAAATCAGACATGACTAACAACATTCAACAAAAGGACTGCTATGCCTTGGTGTCTCCAAAGACAGTTTATGGAATCCTAAAATTGTGAAACCATACTTTAAAAAGTATTTTCACTACGAGTCAAGACTGAGGGATGATTTGCATCAAGAATTGAGCATTATATCAACAATGGTTACTGATGGCTTCACAAACTTATAAATACACTATTTATTCATTCATTCATTCATTCATTCACTTGTTCACCCATTCCTATAACATCTGTGATTACAGCCCATCCTGGAAGTGATGGCTGATGTCTCAGTTCTGTATTCAGTATCTGACATCACTCCACATCAGCAACACAGATGCTGGCTTTCCCATTTACTGCCTCTGAGACCTTGGGCAAGTTCTCCAGCCTCCGTAATTTTCCAAATACTTAACGCAGAGACAATATAAGTAACTACCTCATAGGTTTGTTATAAAGATGTCTGG
This sequence comes from Rhynchomys soricoides, assembly GCA_019843965.1. NCBI lineage: Eukaryota > Metazoa > Chordata > Mammalia > Rodentia > Muridae > Rhynchomys > Rhynchomys soricoides. The sequence continues at coordinate 17,077,207 of JADRCH010000011.1, forward strand.
AGATAGTGAAAAGCACTTTATTGTGCCTGCATAGTAAGAGCCCAATAAACATAAGTGATGCTTCTCTGCACAACTGTGGCCAGATTCTATGTTAGCATGGTGGTAAGGAAGACATGCTGGCTTGTACAATCTCATCTACAAAACACCTGGACATCTTCCTCACAGAAGCTTAAGGTGAGTCAACACTGTAATACAGCCTTTTTAAAAGCTAATGCCAACTCAAATAATAGAAAATGCTATGCTGTGAAGAAACCAATTCCATTTCTCTGTTCCTTGATCAGAACCCACCTAGAATGTGGAAATGTGCAGTGTGCTGTGGGGACTCCTTTCCTCATGTCTGGCCCTAAGGATGTGGTCCACAGGAAGATGCATCCCTGGCATGGCAGTACCAGGCTTTCTTCCATGTTATTAAGTAACTAGAAGCTACGACACACACTAACCTTAGCTGCTTCTAGAAATTTCTCTGACAAATGTTGGGCAATTCTACAGGGATGCCTTGCGACGCCCTTCAGAATGTCAGGAGGACTTAGACCAATCTCTAATTTCCTGCTGATTTTCTCCATCTGTTACCCTGACCTTTTCTTCAAGGTGCGCGCAAGCTGCTGGGAACCCTGTGTGTTATCACCAGCATGATATCCTTCCTGTGTGTCTCTGCCTCCCTGGAAGCGTGCCACCCATTACATACATTTTGTCTGCCATTAGGGCTTCAAACAGTTCACTAGATCACAAAAATATATGGCAGAAAGAGAGGCACCTGAGGGTGTATGAAACACATTGCTGAGCACTTTCAACTCAGTATGGCACAGGGGATTGTTCATTGGCTGACATGTTTGCCAAATAGGCTTAAATGTCGGCTGCCTGGAAGCTGCTGGTATAGCCTACCTCAAGAGTTCTCATCAGCCAAGAGGGCGTGGGCACTCTGGGGACCCAAAAACATATTGACAGTGTGTTCTAATGAACTGTTCTACTAATGCATAGATAGTTCTCGGAGGAAAACATTTCATAGACAATTACAGGTAGCAGGCGCCTGTACTAAGTGGAACATGTTAAAATCCAGTTGTACTTGAAAAGGAAGAACAATAATCTATTATCTGCTTAGCTGATAACCGGGTGATGTGGGGTATAAGAAATCTGGCCAAATAATCTTACAAGTCAAATTACCTCCAGAAGACGAACACTGCTCCTATCAAAGCTTCTTCTGAGGGAAGGGGGAGCTGACTTGCCCTGTCCTGTTTTGAGGAACAAGGAACAGAAATGGAAAGAAACTTTCTATTTGTGCAGCCCAAGAAGAAGTTTCCTTCTATTTAATTCTGCCCAACAAGGGAAGAGTTTACTCTGTTCCAGTAAGCTCTGCAGCTCTAGGATGATAAATGTGGGTGGCCATTTGTATGTCGTGAGTTAATATATGACTACCAGAAATTCTTTGACACTCCTTCCACAGAATTGTCTGTGTCTTTCTTTTTGAGTCTGGGTGAGGTTGTCATTGCTTAAATAACATGTATGTGATGGTTAGTCAATTGTTTACTTGGCACAGTCTTGGGTGGCCTGGGAAGAGAGTCTCAAGGAAGGATTATGTAGATCAAGGCGTCCTACAGCATGTCCTGGGGAATTGTTGAGTTCAATGGGGTGGGAAGATTTGTCCTCTGTGGGTGGTGCCAGTTCCTTAGGAAGGGGATGAACTTCCCTATAATGACTGTAAACTTGGGGTTGTGAGCTAAATGAACCCTGTCTACCTTTAACTGCTTTTGTTGGGGAATTTTATCACAGCCATGGGAAAGGATGCTAAAATACCTAGGGATGCGGTCTTTGTTCTTTATGACTTTGTAAGCTAGGACCTTACAGTCTAGGTAACATTGCCCTTATGTGACTGTTTTGTGCTGAGAGGCTCCCTCTCTGACTCCACCACCATACTACAGAAATCGGAGCTTCATGGAGAGATGGCATGTTACAAGCACAGAGGATATTAAAGTATAAATGTAAATATAAATATCTATCTGACCATTTATAACCTCTACTAAAATTTAGTGTAGTATTTGAGGATGACATCATCACGTCTCTTATTATCACAGCAGAGCCCATATGCGAAACACTCCCTATGAGCACACAGCAACCAAAAGATCCTCAAGTGGTGGTCCAGTTGATTTGGCTTACACACTTATCATTTGGTCTGGGCTTATCCACTGGTCAGAATGAACAAGGGGCTTAAAGAGGTTTTAGCAAGTAACCTACAGATTGACCACAGAATAGTGGCATGCAAGTACATGGACATACATAATGAACAACTGGAGGGACATGTCCCAGATCTCCTAGCTCTCCGTGCCAGGATAAAAACTATGATGGTTTGCCCTGATAAGGTCTACACTATTTGAAAATTATCTAGGAGACTGAAATACAGACCACATGCACCTTCAGACTAACTGATCCTCACCCCAAACGTTCGCTTGTCTTAGACAATTCATTGGTGATGACAGGGTATGTATGCATATGTGCAGGAAGGAAGATGTTTGCCAAAATATGGCTTTGGCAGGAGTCAACTCTTTTAGATCCATAAAATGTCAATTTTATAGAATATTCATATGTTCACCCTCATTTACTGCAGTAATATGTTCATATTTTTGGGCGCAAGAGTAAAAATAATTGTACACAGATTGATAGTCTGAAGAAGAGGAGAGTTAACAAGCATGGATTTGGGGCAGTATTTAGGTAACTGTTGTTTCATTCTGTATGCCTACTGTGTGCATGTAAAACTGATACATTATATGTTTATAAAAGCATTGGCCTTTGTCTGGGGCACAAACAATAGTGTTAGGTAAGGGGAGCTCTGGAGAGGACTCCTGAGACAAACACAAAGATCACTTAAAGTGGTTTAAAATCCCACTGACAAGATTGGGAGCATTCAGGGCAGTGGCACACAACTTTAATCTCAGCACTCAGGAGGAAGAGGCTGGTGGATCCCTGAGTTTGAGGCTAGCCTGGTCTACAGAGTTCCAGGATAGTCAGGGCTACACAGATAAACCCTGTCTGGAAAAAACAAAACATGGATGGATGGATGGATGGATGGATGGATGGATGGATGGATGGAAAGAAAGAAAGACAGGTAGATAGATAGATAGATAGATAGATAGATAGATAGATAGATAGATAGAATGAATGAATTAGCAAAATTTTAAAAAAGAAACATCAATATGTCCTATAAACCTGGGGCCAAGTCAAAGAATCTTCTGCTGAGTGTAAATGGGACAATTCCAGAATCATTAGACATAATAATTACAACAGATTAAAATTCGGTAATAATTTCAAACCTATAAGCATGCCATTATATAAAAATATTGTTGGATATTGACTGAGACTGTCTGAAAACTCATTATTTTCTAAACTTAAGTTTATGATTATGGAATTTCATCTTTTTCCTCTGTGAACTGAAGTTTTCAGGAAAAACATATGTACTCGGATAAGGGTTCTTCAAGGAAAGCTGACTGCACGGGACCTCTGTGGTTATGGGAACTGGATGTTACAAGTCTGGACTCAACTACCTTGGACTATCTTAGCTTATTGATAGTCAACCATTACTCACCTCTGCTTGTCTGTCTTACAGCCTTCCAGGTAAATTCTTTTGGAATACATACCCTGCCCCCAGCTTTCACTAACCCAAAGGCTTTATAAAAGTGGTATCAGATAGCATCTAATGCTATAAAAGCGGTTTCTCTCCTTTGCCCTTACCCACATAGCTGATGTTTCTCAAATGCATTTAAAAAAAAAAACAAAAAAACAAAACAAAACTTGATTTATGACACAATTTTTTCCAGTTACTATGGAACTGTAACCACCGGGACATGGTATTTAAGATAAGCCAAGTCTATGGTCCTGGACCATGGTCACTAATATTTGGCTCCAGAATAGACTGGTTCTCATTCCCCATTATAGCTGGTTTTTATGTTGACAACACCATGCCTACCACTGGTAGCCAAAAGGTAAAGAATAAGAAATTATTGTGGAAAACATGAGAAAATAAGGACATCTGAATTTTGTAATTTCTATTATTATTTATTATTCCTATTTATGATGCTTTAGCTAATGCTTTTGTTTTCCATTAAGTAGACAAGTCTCTATATGTAGATATCTTGTAAAAAGAACTATCTGACCTGAACAGGATGAAAGGTCTAGATCAAATGCATGTGTGCCACAGCCATTACTACCCCATGAGATCACATGTGTGCCACAGCCATTACTATCCCATGAGA
>JADRCH010000011.1:17081457-17125040 GCA_019843965.1 Rhynchomys soricoides
GCCATTACTATCCCATGAGATCACATGTGTGCCACAGCCATTACTATTCATGTGAATATATTCTGTGATGCTCATATAATGACATCCCTTGATATATTCTAAATATTACCTGACACATGTCTATAATGTGATACTGGATTTGGCTCAGAATGGTAGCGGCGAAGGTCTGAGTTGGGGTGATCTGACTAAGGATGGTAATGGGCTAGGGAAGACCATGAGCTGAGACTGGCTGGGTTTGGTGATGGGTATGCTGGGATTCGTTAGATATTATCTGCTTATTTTTGTGTGCATTTGGAATTCTCTCTAAAAGTTGTAAAGAGAAAAATATAGGTATATAAACTTATAACCAGGAGACCATCAGAAACATTCTATCTAGTTCAGTTGTCATGGATTTAATGGTCTGGCCTCAAAGCTGAGGTTGACAAGAGAAGTCCTGAAAATGTGAGAGCATGGTAAGACAAAAAGAGAACCCCTCTCTGTAGTGGGAAATACTAAAAAAGATCAGCAAGTTCCCAAGCTACACCCAGCTAACCTCAGCCCTGGTGGTCTGGCCTGCTATGCACTGGCAGGCAATGGCCGACCTGTTTTCATCTCATGGAGCTCTGACTCAGAGCTCCGAGATCTCTCCACCCAGCTCACTAGGTTCCCACTGGCAGGTCACTACCACGCCAGCCCCATGCTTCAATACCCTCATGGCCTCTGTGGTGCACATCAGGCAAACCCACGCTTTGCCTCCGTACCTTTCTCTCATGAACCCAGTCGAGCCACCATGAGAAGGAAAACCACACAACCTTAGTTCAGAAACAATGGAAACTCAGTCTCTGGGTGCAACAACTAGAATCCCAATCTTGTAAACCACATTAAATCTAAATCCTCAGGTAGAGAATCCTGGCAGTTTGCCATTGAAACCAGGAGACACTAGCAGCTACATCTTGTCCTTACACTATCCGGGTCAAAAAGCCCCTAACTCTCTCCTGCCTCCCCTACTCCCCTTCCAACTCGGAAGTCCCGCCTACTCGCCCAGTGGTTGGTCCCTTAATTCACTGGGGGAAGGTTCACAATATGTCATTCTTCTTTCTAGACAGCCCCTCCTGGGAAAAAGGAATTAACATAAAAATACGGACAACACTAGGGTCATCTACAACACCCCTCTCTCTGTCTCTCTCGTTCTCTCCACACACACACACACACACACACACACACACACACACACACACGCAGACACATATGCACACGCACACACTTTCTCTCTCCATGCATTTGCACAGAATATTTTTATGTGCATCCACACCAGTTCATGTCTATATCTAACTGACATTTGCTTGAGCCCTGTGGTAGTATAGCTAGGAGAAGGCATCTCAGGCTGACCACAAAACAAGCCAAGATGTCAATTAGCATAAAAGGCATTTCGTATTGCACCCAAGGCAACTGGGCTTGGTGGTATGGCCAGGTGACATTTCTAAGCTGGAGTCACAGGAACGAGTATGAAGACACGGCAACTCCAAACCCAAGGAACTCTCTGTCAGCTGTCAGCATCCAGGTTGTGGTCAGCCTGGGGAAATGCACTTGCATGCTTGATGGTCACTGCAAGTTTCCTGGGGTTAATCCTTCATGCTGAATTTATGGAATCTTATACCACTCAACTAATTATGCAATCAAAAGATGGTTCTCCTACTTTTCCTATTAAAGGTTAAAACATCCATCTTCATAAAGACAAAGTGAGATGTGCATGAAAAGAAATGAAAGCAAGACAAGAAAGGCAAGCAAAGAAAAACCTCCAGCTCCCCTGATGACCTCCAACTCCCCAGGTGACCTCCAGCTCCTAGGACAGCCTCCAGCTCTCTGGGAGACCTCCAGCTCCCCTGATGACCTCCAGCTCCCCAGATGACCTCCAGCTCCAGGCAAGACCTCTACACAGGCTGTGTGCCCTGATGGTTGACCACATCCAGCTGCTTGTGCCACATAAGAAGCCTAATGAGTCTCTGTTAATAGCACAACCTAGCATGTTTCACTAAAGTGGTGGACTCATATATATATTTGCAATACTTGTGCTGTTTATCTAATGTGGTCTTGGCTTCCTGGGAACTTAGATCTGGGGAGAGAGGTTCCCACACTAAACAAGTACTTCTGACTATAAAGGTCAGATTTGGTTGAAAATCATGGATTCTTGCAGATGAAATGTTCTATCAGCAGGATTTTGCTGGTTGGAACGGTGAGAGTGTACTCATTAGCATTGGTAAGCCAAGCAGTTTGCCACATACCCATAGGAAACATGTAATCTTTCACATATCCATACTGCAAAGAGGCAAAAGGATTTTCATACAGGCAATGATTATTTAAAGAAAAAGATCCAGGTAGCTGAAGAAATGACTCAGCAGTTAAGAGCACTTGCTGCTTTTGCAGAGGACCTGGGTTCAAGTCCCAGTACCCACCCGGTAGCTCACAACCATCCTCCATAACACTAGCTCCAGGGGATCTAAAACCTGTCTCTGACCTCTGCAGGCATTGAGCACACATCTGGTTCATACGCATACATACATGCAGACAAAACGCTCATACACATGCAAAAATTAAAAAAAATAAAAGTCTAAGTTTATAAATTTGGGTAGTAAATAAGAGCAACTGATTCCTGCCAATTAAACAATTGCCACACCCCAAGCTTTTGAGGGAAACTTGGAAAGAGTCCTCTCTATTTGTCACTTTTGTAATGTGGGAAATAATTAGCTGGCTGTACTTACCCACAGCTAAACATATTGAAACTTGTGAGAGAGAAGCTTGGGGACAGTGGTAAATGTTCTCTTTCTCCAATGGAACCGAACAGGGCATGAACACTAGAAAGCTGCCTCTGGAGCTGCAGGCTCTGTTAAAAAAGTAGGGGGGGACCGCACACTGCATTTTGCATTTGCACTCCTGAAAGCACCCTGCATACCCCTTGCAACTTTGGGAGCGCTGATACTAAGTATCTCTCCACTTTATTATGTCTTTGGTTTTTTTTCCAGATACTCACGCAACAGCTGGAGGTGGGGGAGGGGTTAGAGAGGGAGGGGTGGACTGGTTGGGGGGAAGATGGGGGTGGGGAAGGCCTGCCAGTTTTCAAGGGCTATGGGGAAAATGGATGTTTTTATGATATGCTTTATAAATGATGTTATATCTATGAAAGTTTAATGTTTTAATTTTGGTGCACATGGCATGAATTAGTGAGCCAAGATAACTATCAGACACTCATTTTTACAGGAGCAATTTTCCAAGAAAAGATAAAGGGGTCACTCCTGGTGAAGATTACCTTCCCAGCAGAGACACAAGCAACCACAACCAGCCTGGCCCTTCTTGTAAAACAGCTCAGCTGCAGGAATTCTAATAATTTCCATCTCACAATGGTGAAATCAAAGTCAGAGCAATGGGAAGATGAATCACTGTACTTGGATTTAATGGGGGAAATTGGAGAAAACAAAGTTGACAAAGAAGAGCGAAGGCACTCAGAGTTATTTACACATAACAATTCTCCTTCTAGGTTAACCTGTCTGATGATGTGCAGCAAACCCACAAAGGAAAAGAACTTTGCGCAAAGCCACAATTTAGTCACTGAATTACAAAAATGTGCCTCTTGCCTTCCTTTGTTTCATTGTTTCACTTTCTCTTCCACTTAAGTTTAGGAGGCGGGAGGGTGCTGCTTTAGGAGTTTCTGCTGCCCCTGCACTCACACTGTATGCTGCATCTAGACTAGACTAAGACCGGAACCTGAGCTGGCTGGGGTCTCCCAGCTTAGGGAGGGAGGGGAAAGAACTATCAAAGAACCAAGGTGAAGGATTCCGATTGTCTGAGGTGCTAGGACTCTCACAGTTCAGAAAGAAGGAAAACCAAGGACCTCCATGGATATCAGTAATAAACTCCATGAAGAGACAGAGGCCTTGGATGGACCCCTGTTTCTGGAGAACACAGAAATCTGACATCAGATTTCAGAGGGAAGGGGTTCTCTCCACAAGGGATCCTATTGGACAAATGATGGTACTTGGAGACCAGATAACAACTGTAATTAGTGGTTCCAAAGAGGGAGTGTTATATATGCAAATGAACTTCTTGGGCCATGAGAAGCCACATTGCTGTCTATGGTGAAAAGGGCTAACCTAGGCTCCCTGGAATTTGCCCTCTTCTGGACCAGTCTCCTGTCTGACTCAAACGGATGGAACAGCATTTAAGAAACTGCTCCAGATGACTGGAAAGTGTAACTGGGACTTCCAATCCTGTGTCCAGGGGACTAACCTTTTGACACTTCAGAGTGTTATTCTGTCTGTGTCTGGCTGCTACATAAAAGGCTGCCAGAACCCCCTGATCTAACAGCCTTGGGGCAATAGCTATCATCAGTTATGGCTGGAGAATAAACAATTAACCCACAAGAAGCAACTCAAATGGAAGCTAAATTTGTTTTTGGATATTCTATAATATCTAAACTTTGCTCTGTGAGGAGATTAGAGACCACTGCATTTTCCACAGTGTCTCTGGGCATCATTAAATCCTTTCCCTGGCCTTCCGCTGTCTAGGTAAAACCCCACCGTTGTCTGATAGACCCTCTGTCAAACAGCTACAGCCCCTTCCCCCCATCCTCACCTCATCTGATCATCTCCTGGGGAGGAGCAGAGACTTCTTTTAGCAGAGTGGACTATGGTCTCCCACGCTGGCCTGCTTGCCCTAGCCACCTGTTCCCTGGTTAGAAAAACCACCCTCCCCACCAGCCTTCTGTTGCTTGTCTCAGACTAACGATGATGTATGGGGCTATGTGTTTTTCCTAATTATGAAAAGTGCTTTCCATTGGTTGCAAGCTTTTTATGTGATATTTTCTCAGAATCTTGGCTAGCCTCTGTGCCTTGGGGGCCTTCAGTAAAATTAGATCTTAGAGCCCCCATATGGGATGTGACACACGGCTTTTAACCAGGAGCTCTTACTTAAAAAAGGAAAAGTGAGTCTTCACAGATGCCATTTTCTACTCTGCAACCGACATCCCTGACCAAGCCTGAGCTTCCAGACCTGAGGAGTCAACCCCCGAGGCACCTCAGCTCCCCCTGAGACCACACCATTGACCACTGTTACTTCTGCGTGGATTCATTTGTCTTCTGCTCCTTCACACTGTGACCCCCAACCAGTGTTTGTGGGTTGCTTCCGAACCCCAGAATCATGTGACAAACAGCTGCTCCTGATATGTCCTCTGCTCCCTTATTTTCATCCGATCTCAGTGACACCTTGTATCTCGGTCCACACCCACGTGTGTCCACTCCACAACTTGATCTTAAGGCTCTCGTGAGGTCTCAGATAGAAGTAGATTGCCGCTCATTCCTAGGACCAGCTGCCCTCCTGGTTTTCCCTAACTCTTCCCCATTTATCTCTATCCTCTGCCTTCTGGACTCCTGCCCTAAAGTGCTGGGACGGTTAATACTGTTGGCAAGACAGGATCCACGGTTGTCTTGCCCAGAACACAAACTTCTGGGCTTGTCTGTGAAAGACGTTCCATATTGGGTGAACAGAGGTGGGCAAGCCTACCTTAAATGTGGCTGAGAACCACCCTCTATCTCTCTCTGCTTCCTAGCTGAAGTGACGTGAGCAGCTGCCTCAGTCTCTTGCTGCTGTCGTGAGTTCCCAGCCCCCACAGACTGTGCTTTCAAAAGAAGGGGCAGAGAGAACTCTTCCTTCTTTACGTGGATCTTTTAGGCATTTGTCAAGTAACATAAAAGGAAGTGATATATGCACCATGGGGTACTTCCTTCCAACATTTTAATTCCTTCTGCCTTTAGAAGGCATCTAGACGATTTGGTAATGATTGGTGGGGGGAGTAATTTCCTGTAAGTGACCCTGGTCCATCCTTGGAAAGATATGTTTCCAACCTGTGCTACTCCAAACTCAAACATCCTCAAAACTCACCCTTGGGGTGTGTGTGTGTGTGTGTGTGCGTGTGTGTATGTATGTATGTATGTATGCTGTGTGTGGTATGTATGTATATATGTGGTTTGTGTATGAGGAGTGTGTATTGTATGTGTGTAGTATGTGTAGTGTGTGTGTGTGTGGTGTGTGTGTGGTGGATATGCTGTGTGTCGTGTGTGTAGTGTGTGTGTGGTGTGTGTGTGTAGTGTGGAGTATGAGGTGTGTCTGTGGTATGTGTGTGTACGGTGTGTGGTGCGTGTGTGCTATGTGTGTGTAGGGAATGCATGTTCAGTTACTACTCTGTGAATCTTTGGTGCGTTGTGTTTGGTGATAAATAAATCTATGACACAATTTGGGAACACAGTCTATCATCCTGCCTGAGCACCGAGGGCGTGGCTGGACTTGACACTGGTGTTTAGATGCTGCTGTCATCCACAAGCAACTGCTTTTATTTTAACAATGAAGCTGTTCCTGGATGCTGGGCAGAAATCTATGAACTGGTAATTACCATTAATTTTCATTTCATTCATACAGAAAGACAAACTTTTGTTTTTGCTCAGATCAGGATGTTCTATCCCTGGCCTCTTCATGACCCCATTCTCTGTATGGCAGAATGTCCTCACAGCTATGAAGACAGGTAAACTGTTTTAAACTGCAGCTCCGTAGTCACAGTTTCTACTAAGACAAGTTGGCTCTTCAAATCTCCTGTCCCCGTGCCCAGAAGTCTGTCTCCACCTATACCTCAAGAGTTATAACAGTGAGGAAGGACGGCCACCCTCTCAGCCGGCCTAGTCAGCCAATCACTGTATGACCGATGTTAATGTCAGGCCCCTCAGCACAGCACACCTCTGGTGTTCTGTGACACACACCACGATTTCCTTCACTAGTTCCTGGAAGAATTGAACGCTTTCGACTCTGTAAGAGGTTTTCTTGTCTGTTTGAATCATATGAAAGCAATAACTTCCTCGATTCCACTACTCAAGAAAGTTCCCAGAAATATGAGGTTTTTTTCAACACAGGAAACTAGAGACATCAGGTTAGTGTTGAGTCTGATGAGCATGGTTAGTAGACTGGGTAACCCTCATGAAGGAGTGCCTTCCTGTTCTGAAAGATGTTGATATCAACAGTGACTCTGCAGGGGAGAAGCCCCTGCCATGGAGAGGTGTTTGTAGAGTGCTGGAAACAGGAGGCCATCAGTCATCAGGACAAGCTCCCCCTGGACACGTGATGACCCTGAGAGGTTCCCTCACTGGCAGTAAAGTCAAATTACTTACATAATTTTGAAAAGGCTACAGAGTCTTTTCTAGAACAAGAGTAATCTGTCTCAGCTTTCTGCAAGCTACTACTTAAGACACAGTACAGATAAACTTTCCTGAATTAGAATTTATCACAAGAGCACTAAAGGCAGGCTGGGTATTCAGTGTGGGGTGGGTTTGGCTACAGACTGTATCATCTTGTCAAACTGTGTGTTTGAGCTAAACTCTATCTCACTTTCCATAGGCTACCTTACAAGTACCTGCACAGTGTTCGGGATATAGAGGGTGTTCTGTGGGTTGTTACTGAGTAATGAGCATTTTCTTACCCCAAGAGTGCACGAAAAAGACCAAGTCGTCTCTCTATCTGGAGAACACGCTTTCCCTAGGTCGTCGCTAGGGAAACGCTAGGGAAACGCTAACGTCGCTAGGGTCGTCGCTGCCCCTTTCACTCAGTCACCCGCAATAACACTGAAAGGGTGCCAAGAACATGCTTGCTCCATTCATAAGTCTCCAGGGACATACACAAAGGATCAGCTTGAACTGTAGTCTCCAGGAACATACACAAAGGATCAACTTGAACTGTAGTCTCCAGGAACATACACAAAGGATCAACTTGAACTGTTAATAGTAAAACACACACACACACACACACACACACACACACGTATGAAACTCAGAAACATGTTTAGATTTTCTCCTTTATGATTTTTCATTTTAACAATTAGTTCTTTGGGCCAATGAAGTAGCTCAGTGAGTAAGGGCTGGGTCCTGCCACCCTGATGGCCTGAGTCCAATCCTTAGAAACCAAAGTGGTGAAGGAAGGAAACAGACTCCTGTTAGTTGTCCCTCTGACCTCCGTATGTGTGTGTGGTCACACACGCACACATGCACACACACACACACACACAGAGAGAGAGAGAGAGAGAGAGAGAATCATACACACACACAGATATACATATACATACTCACATAGACATACAGACACACGTGTGTGCTCACACATGCACATGTACACATACAATAAATGTAGTTTTTAAAGTTTCTAAAATGAAATTTTCTAACCCACAGCATACAAACATAAAGAGAGGGGAAATAACTCCGGTAACATCTCCAAGCCAATTAGCCCAGTATCTCCATAAAAATGGAATCAAGGGTTATCATCCCTTCTTCCTGAGTGAATAAAAGCATGACAATGTGACACAAGTAATAACCTTACCCAAAGGACTGGGCAGAGGAGACATTTAAGTCCCATCTTGGGTTTCTCCCTTTACAGTGTGGTGTTCACAGAGCCCTGATCTTTCAGACATAAGAGCACTGTGTGGCATAGAATGTGATGCTGCAGGGGGACAACCAGGTACAGGACATCTAAAGTACAGGAAGGTGGCACTGTTCTGATGGTGGGTTTGTATTACCTTCATCCAAGGTGCTAGCATAGGACTAGAAGCCCAAGCAAGGACCCAGAGGGCAGCTCCACTCCCCAGAACTGTTCGTCACTTAAGTGACTGTGGGAAGTGAAGGCTTCACGTGCTCCTGGGCTCTCATAGGGTTGGGCAATTTCTGAGGTTTGTTCAATGTCTAAAGTAGCCAGAAGCACAAATGAACAAGAAAGCCTATTTCCCCAAGAGTTTCCTGTAATTCCCTCCTGATCTCTCCACATTGATCAGTGGGGAAAGATGCTCACTTCTACAAAAGTTAGTTAACTTTCTGGATGATGGCCTGAGATCAGCAGATTCTCTTCAAATGATGTGACTGGCCATTTCACTTTCTCCTAGTGAGTTTAAGGTATTAGGTCACTGCCTAGAATTGTTCATTTGCTATCTCTGTGATTCCTTGCCAGTTCCAGAGACTAACAATACCTTTGACAAGCTGGAAAAGTCCTTAGCTGCCTGCTGTCTCTGCAACAAATTTCCTTCATCAACTAATTCACTAATTTGGGCCTTCTCGAGAACTCAGCTAATTTGTAAGAACAGGTGGCCCATCCATAAGTGTTCAATAAAGATTCACACATGATTACCCAGACAGCACTGCCTTAAAAACAAATGAGGAGATAAATGAGCGTATTCACAGAGCAGCTAAAGAGACAGCCCAGAGATCCTTCAATAGCTAACAGTGTACATCTGGCGATCTGACAGAACTCTTTCTAAAACTGGTGACAGGGGTGGGGGAGGGGGCGAGAAGAAGCAGGTGACATAAGGACATGAAACCTCAGTCATGTGGACAATTAAGAATTCTTGGGAGAACTACTGAGAAGTATAATGAGTACTAAACAATAGAATACGGCTACTTACAGTTTCAGTCTTGTTTGCTCTGTTCTTGTCTTTACCTGGTCTGGAGAGGTCACTGACTGATACCATGCCCACACCGCATAAAAGCAACGAGTATGTGTGGGCTCTAATTCTGTCAGGGAGGTGTCTTTGTATTCTGTTGTTCATAAACTACACTGGAAGCTGGGTAAGAAAGATAGCTCATAAAAATTATAAATGTGATCACTCTACCAGTTGCTTGGGTGTAAATACCAAATAAAATGAACCATGAAAGATGGGAAGAAAGAATGAAAGAACGAACAAATGAGCAAAAAGAAGTAAGGAACAGGAGAGAGGAGGGGATCCATCCATCAATCTTAGCTGGTGCATTTGTTGAATTTCAGAAAATTATTTCATCAACAGGAATTAAAATTTGCTTAACAAACCATGAATAACACACATCACAAACACACACACACAGCAGAAAGTAGTGAGGGATGCTAACACTAGGAGTTTTGCTTAGAAGGGCAATTATTTCGTTAAGAGAGTTTCCCCATGGAGTATAGAACATCTCACACACCTACACAAATAATCTATTTTTCCTTCATAAAGAATTAAGTAAATGTGTCGAGGTGTTGCACAAATCCTCACCTGCAAAACCATAAAACAGCACATAGTTTCAAATCAACACAAACATAACGGAGTGTTAAGAACTCAGCCACTCTTCAGATGTAGTAAGTCAAGAGCAGCAACTCCCGTAGACACCATGGACAGCTCCCGTTCATAATCCTAGCCACTTCCTCTTCTTCCCATAAGAGAAACAAGTGTTTGCATTTGTAAGAGCGTAAATGCTTGTAGTTTGAGGCAAAGAATACAATTCTCTACGAAAATACAACTGTTAAATGAGAGAGGAAGCAGCTCTATGGGGGTGGGAAAACATGATTGCTAAAAGAGACAGGAAGCAGCTCCACAGCAGGCAGAAAAGTCATGGCTGTGAAGTCCTTCCATGGGAGCATAGATCCTGGTTGCCTCCATAGAAGTGAAAAATTTCTTTTTTAAAAGTACATCAATAATGGTCGCCAGTGGTTTGGGGGGAGGGGGACTCATGAGTTCAAGAGTGGTTCATTTATGTATTCGGTCTTTCGTTCATTTGTTCTAAAAACTCTGAGTATTTCATTTGTCATGAGCACACTATGCCAAAAACAGACGAACAGGCTCGAGTCTTTCCCATGGTTCTCAGAATTTTTTGAATGACAACCAGCTCACAAGATTTAGAAATTTCAGTGACAGCCATCTATCATAATAAGTCTGCCTACTTTGCTTGCCTGCAGAGGTAAGTGCAGGTTATTTGTCCTTATCTTAATTACCAATATTAAACCCTACTTCGCACAGCACATAGTAAATGTATCCACATACGTCTATACATATATGTGGGTTACAGGTTGAAAACAGGTTAGATGGGCCATAGCAATGTTCAAGAGCCTTCAGAAGTAGGCGGAGAAAGAGTCTATGTAAGACAGCAGATGGGGTTGCTCCTAGGGCTTTTGAGTCAAGTTTGACAGCAAAGCTGCAGCATTTGGCTGTGAGGTGAAAAGCCAAACTAGGTGTCTTAGTCAGGGATTCTATTCCTGCACAAACATCATGACCAAGATGCAAGCTGGGGAGGAAAAGGTTTATTGAGCTTACACCTCCATGCTGCTGTTCATCACGAAAGGAAGTCAGGACTGGAACTCAAGCAAGTCAAGGAGCAGGAGCTGATGCAAAGGCCAAGGAGGAATGCTGCTTACTGGCTTGCTTGCTTCTCCTGGCTTGCTCAGATGGCTTTCTTATAGAGCCCAAGACTACCAGCCCACAGATGGTATCACTCACAAGGGGCCCTCCCCCCTTGATCACTAATTGAGAAAATGCCTTACCGCTGGATCTCATGGAGGCATCTTCTTAACTGAAACTCCTTTCTCTGTGATAACTTCAGCTTGTGTCAAGTTGACACACAAAACTAGCCAGTACACTAGGTGTGAAGTAGGAAATAGCTCAGAAGCAAGAAACTGAGGGGTCAGGTCCAGATCAGGGAACAGACGAATGGTGGTGTAGTAGTGTAGGCTGTGTCAACAATGGAAGTCCCTGGTCCTTTAGGCACACACTAGAATCTAGGTTGGTAAAGGACAATGTGACCTTAGTAGTACTTGTCCATCACATTATGGGGGCCAAGAAAGGAAGTTACATCCTTCCCTTGGTCTCATGTGATCAATTAAGTTCTTGGCTCTCGTTTCCCTGTCTGATTTTAATATACCCATGTCCGCACACCTCACCAGTTTCAAGTCTCCACAATAAATTGATAAGGTAGCTCCATTTCAAAGTAATGGACTTGAATGAGAGTGAATTGGTTGAAATCCTAGACAAAGAGTTCAGAAGAAAGATAAAGCAGAACGTTCTGGTTTCTTTGGGGGTTCTCTTAGGGTTATAATGGTGTTTTGCTGGGGCAGACAAGTGAAAGAATGTTTTGCTATAGTAAATACATGATATTTAGAAAGCACATAAATGACCCCACAAAGACTGGGATCTCAAGCTCTGGTTTGCCTTTCTCCACCGTGCTCATCTTTGTTGGACGACATGCATGTATAGGTTGGCTGTGATTACTTCATAGAGAGAAACTCACCAGACAACTTCTCATGCGATTCCTGTGGCTTTTTGCTGCTTCCAAGGACTCAGGCCAATTGGTAAGCCTTTGAGTTCTTCTGGATTGAACTGCCCTTGCTGATTTGTGTGCTGTGTCTGTCAGTGGACTGGACTGCAGTTGCTGATTTGTGTTTGGTGTTTGCTAGTGGACTGGACTGAGAACAACAAAGGTTGGAATCTCCCCAAAGCACTATTTGTAAACAGGTCCACTTCCCCCGTAACAGCCTTTCTTTCCCACTACCTCTGGTAGGTGGTGGGCTATAGGGGAGGTTGAACCTTTACTAAAGTAGGTTGGGAAGAATATATGCCTACAGAAAAATTATAAGTTTGCTTGTTAAAACGAAAGAGAACACAAACTCCTAAATGATTTAAAGATAATATAACTAAATAGTTGTTTTTTTAAAAGGAAATCAACCGAGCACATGAAAGGGAAATTCAAAAGAGATATAAATGCTGAAAAAAAAGTCAATTGTAATTCTGAAAGTAAAAATTTAATAAATGAAATTTAAAATTTCCTTAGCCACAGAAAAGATAAAAGGGAAGACAGAATATCAGGGCTTAAAGACAGGGGGCAATGAGCTGATGACTTGCCTCTAGAACTTTCTAGCTACCTGCTTATCAAGGTAAACTTTTTAGTCCTGACCTATTTCCTACTCTACTCCCAGATTGGCTTTTCACCTCACAGCCAAATGCTGCAGCTTTGCTCTCAAACTTAACTCAAAAGCAACCCTGTCTGCTGTCTTATATAGACTCTTTCTCTGCCTACTTCTGAACACTCTTAAACTTTGCTACAGCCTATCTAACTTGTATTTGTCCTATAACCTACATATATGTATAGACATATGTGTATACATTTACTATGTGCTGTGCAAAGTGGGATTTAATATTAGTACTTAAGATAAGGACAAATAACCCACACTTACCTCTGCAAGTGAGCAATGTAGGCAGACTTATGATAGATGGCTGTCACTGAAATTTCTAAATCTTGTGAACTTAATATTATTCAATAAATTCTGAGAACTGTGGAAAGACAAGCCTGTTTGTCTCTGTTTCTGGCATAGATAGTCCCAGGAAAAAATCATTTATCAGTCTGTGATGGATGGGTGATGGCCAACAGACGGTGCAGTCTCTGGGTCCACCCGAGCACTGCATTTGTCCTTCTCCCTGAAATGTGATTCAAATTCTGCTTGTAGAGTCGAGTGTCTTAGGGTAATGCATAGTCAAAAATTATGGCTTTATACAACAGTGAATAACACAAAATAGGTCATAGACTGAGATCAATATATGAGATGCTCAAACGAAAGTCAATAGGATATCACCATTCAAGAGTCCAGCAGTGTGAACAGGTACTAAGATAGGAAGGAGTATGTGACCTTCAGAGTGGTTTCTAAGCAAGACTGGTCTAAGTTGAAGGTATATCAGAAAGAGTTTGGCATATGCCCCATGGTAAAGTAGTCTAAAAACGATTTGATGTACATGTGGCCTGATTAGCTTCTGGGATAACAAGAGGGAGCCATGGGGGAAAGTTGGATACATTGTGTCTGAATTGTTCTCATGTAGCATATGCTAAGCTAAGGTCTAGAAACAAGGAGGAAACAGTGAAAGACTTAAAGTAAGGATACAATGTGGTTGAATTCTTATTTTTGCATCTATTCTGGAAGAAAGAATGTTTTAGAAGATCTAATAGCAATTAAGTGGGGAAATGGCAGGCATAAGGAAGGGTGGAGACCTAACACATAATAGGTAAGACGTGCTATGAGACTGAACACAGAGGATGGTAGAGGACACTTGGATATTTGGGATTCTGACCTTAATGAGAGATAGAAGCACCTACCATCATCAAAGGTAGGAGATGAGCCAAGGATCAGGCTTGGAAAGGAGTGTGTGCTTAGTTATGGATGCTTAGCCTTTCAGTTGCCTACAGAGAAACTCAAGGATGATATCTGGAAGATTACTGGTATTTGCGTCAGAATCTCAGCTGGCATAAACGGATGATAATAACAGAAGAGCAGTAACTAAAGCCATGATCCAGCACAAAGTCATCTGCTGCTTTGGTGGAGAATGGAAAGAGAAAACAAACAAACAAACAGAACAAAACAAAGAACCAAAGAAGCAAGTTCCTTGCTTACCTAATTTTACTCTCCCATTTTGAAACCAATTTTCTTGTAGAACACAGGTTGGCCTAAACTGAAGGTAGGTCTCCTATTTGACCTTTTGAGAGCTAGATCATTTCAGGGTTTCTGACTGCATGTCTGCCTCATTCTCTTTGCCCTCTGCCTCTACCTGGAGTTGTCTTGTCTTCTCCTCTCTCCTTGGTATTACCCACCTCTATTTTCTCCATTGTTCTAATAATAATGGCTAGTCCTACTGTGTTTATTATTCTTGCATTCTTACCCTTAGTAACTAATGTCTCAGTATATACCCTATTATTGTTGCTCCTCTACTTTCCAAAACGAGTTGAAAGGGAAAGTTGTTTTCAATTGGGTGTTACTGTATGTCATCCTGGGCCTATCCATCAGTTGTGGGTACTCCTCCACATAGGATTCTATTACCAGAGTAGTGCTGGAGAGCAGGCCCAGCATCCAGAGCATGTGATGGATGGTTCAGTTTCTCACCTACATCCTCAGTCCAGTGGGGATAAAGGTTATTTCAACTCTATTACAATGTAGTACCACTTGAACATTACATGTACTTTAACAGAAATAGTATGGTGCTCATGCACAGACCCGTGCACACACAGTTAGATAATAAACTGGGGACAGTGAAAAACAGCTTCCTTACGTAATAATGAAAAACCATTAGTTCCAATAGTGAAGGGGGCAGAAAGCTTTCTAAAGAAGAACAAGGGGATTGGGAGTTCAGAGTCAGGCTTTAAAGGCTCAGCCCCAGCTTAGGAATGGTCTACTCTCATGAAAATTTAGTGAAACTACAGGGCTCAGACTGTCTGCTTAAGACAAAAAGAACACCTCAAAAAATTGTCCTGTTCTTTCAGTAAAAAGTGTGTTAAGAAACAAGAATCCCATAGTAGACAAAATCAGAAACTCAAAACTGCTGTCAACAGTAGACACATTCATTACCCAGCAGTCAACCTGACAGGAGCCTTGAGGTCTGCATACCACATGTGTGTGGGGAAAATCATTTTTTCTTGGCACTCAACTGGAGCATTGGCAAAATGCCATTGTAAAAAGATCCCAGAGAAGAAAGTAGCTGGGAAATCCTGGAAACAAGCATCAATTCTACAAATGAGAGTGAATTAGATGAAATCCCAAAGAGTTCAAAACAACAGTTATAAGTGTGTTTGATGAAACAGAAGAGGAGACAAGTCCTAAAGTAATTCAAAGAAAATATAAGCAAACTGTTGATTTTTTAAAAAGGAAGCCAATACAGGAAGTGAAAGAGGGATTCAATAAAGAGATAAAAATGCTGAAAAAGTCAAACTGAAAATTTCAAAGTAAAAGTTTAATGAATAAAAATTTTAAATTCCATAGCAACAGAGAAGATAAAGTAGAAGACAAAATATCAGGATTTAAAGGTGGGAGAGATTAATTAGCACATTCAGATGATGATACATATTAAATAATAAGAAGGTACAAACAACATGTAAAACCTATGGGACACTATTAAAAGATCAAATTTATGAATTTTGAACATAGAAGAAGTGCAAATTAAATACATAGAAAATACATTCAACAAAATCATATCGAAAATTTCCCACATCTAAGGAGAGATGACCATCAAGATAAAGGAGGTAATTAGAATTACAGATACATGAGTCCATCTTTGACCTCATCTTGTCTTACTGAAGTTCAAGCAGGAAGAGAACAAGGAAGGAATACAAAAGCCAAGCCAAGTCACAAAGAGAAGCAGACCCATCAGAATAACAAAAGATCTCTCAGCAGAAGCTCTAAGCCTGGTGGGTGGGGCAGAATACGGTTTCTGAAACAGTAACTGACAACTCACATTACTATTCAGCAACAGTATCCTTCCTAACAGAAGGAGGAAGAAAATGTTCCAAAATGAGCACAAATTGAAAAAAAAATCTATTATTCTATATACGATGCTTGGCAGAATCTGATATACTGAAGAGAAAAGTAACATATTTATGAGGCTGTAGGAAAGAACAAAACGTAGTAGGACACCAAGGAAGCAGTTAGGGAATAGGAAAGTGTCAAATGTTCTGAAAACAGCGACATGGGATGAATGAACACAGGGCTTCCAGCAGTAACTCTTGGATGTGAATGGTCTCAGTCATGTAATCACACTACATGGACCGGCATACCTTTTTTATTAAGATGCCTTCATTTTTAATAAAATGAGTATATGTATGCATGTATACATGGGCAGGGTATACACATATGAGTGCAGCAGCCTCTAGAAGCCAGAGCCATCAGATCTCCCTGGAGCTGGAGTTATAGACGATTGTGTAAAGGATGCTTGGAAATAAACTAAGTAGCCTGCACTGTTAACCACTGAGCCATCTCTTCTACCCAGCTAGCTTATTACAAAACAAAACAAACGAAACCAGAACAAAACTGCATAGGATCTACATGTTTGTCATCTGAAAGAAACATGTCACTAGCAAAGACAAACAGAATTTCAGGTTGAAAGGGTAGAAAACAGCATTCCAAACAAATGGAATTAGAAAGCAAACAGATGAGGCTATCTCTGAGAAATAGATGTTAAACTAAAATTAGTCAGAAGAAATAAAGATAATATATAAATTAAGGGAAACAGTCATCAAGAATATATAAAACACTCTGGGCTAACGGGATGGCTCAGCGGGTAAAGATGCTTGCTGTGCAAAACACGTGGACTGCTTGCTTGCTTGCTTGCTTGCTCACTAGCTTGCTTGTGCTCAGATTGATTTCTTCACTCTTCGGGACTTCATGCCCAGGGAATTTGGCCACCCACAGTGAGCTGGATCTTTCCATGTCAATGAATTTATGACAGTCCCCCTCCACGTACCACAGGCCAACACTCATTGAGACTCTTTTCCTAGGCGAGTCTAGGTTGAATCAAGCTCGTAGTTAAAGCTAACCAACACACACACAAACATTAACAGTTTCATGAAACAGGTACTTCAAGAGGAAAGGGAACAGATGAACCTCACACAACCACAGTAGGTGACCTCAGTACCCTACTCAGACCAACAGAGAGATTTAACCCAGATTAAAAAAAAAAACTCAACAGGGAACATCAGAGTTCAATGACATTACCGATTAAGTCTACTTAACAGACATCTACAGAACATTCTATCCAAACTGAAGAATAAATATTTTTAAAAGGCCATAGATAGGCATTTTTTAAAATAAATCACATTTTAGAACACAAGGCAAGCGTAAGAAATATAAGAAAAATGAAATCGTTTGTTTTCTACATGATCACAATTGAATAAACCAAAGTCAACAGAAGCTACACACAGATAACACCAAATAACATATTACCAAATATCATGTCCTTAAATCAGAAAGGGATTTTCTAATTCTAATTCTAAGAAGGAATTTTATTATCATAACTGTGCATGTTAGAGAATCAGAGAATCATCATCTAGAAAACAATGGTATACCTTACAGCCTAGGGAAAAAAGACATATTCCCAGCCAACAGATAGAAAGACATAATACAAATCAGGACATAAATTAATGAACTGAAAATGAAAAATAAAGACTAAAAGAAACAAGAGATTGGTTATCTGAAAAATCTGATCAATTGTTAGCCAGCTTAAAGGAAGGGGGGTGGAGATTCAAATGAATAAAATTAGACATAAAACAGCAGAAACCAATGAAATTCCAAAAATAATTAGGGCATATTTTGAAAAGCTACATTCCAAAAGAACTGGAAATCTAGAAGAAATAATTTCTAAACTCATAGGACCTACTAAAATTAAACCAAGAATACAAACAACTTAAGAGCAGTTAGCAGCTAGACTAGCCAGGTAATGAGCTGCCCGTCTAAACTAGCCCGTGAATAGACTGACTCATTAATGGACTCTGGTCACTGCTTCAAAGTGCAGCTGATACCAATGTTCCTCAAAATATTTCATAAACCAGAAAGGAAAGCTATACAACCAATTCATCCTACAAAATCAGTGTTATTCTGATACCCAAACTAGATATAGATGCAGGAGAAAAACAACAACAACAACAAACCAGAATAAAAAAAAGAAAATCCTGTCTCCCTCCTTCCTGATGAAATGTAAAACTTCTCAGTAATATACTTGCAAACAAACTCAGCTGCACATGGGAAAGGTCACTTACCAGGACCAAGGAGATTCAGGGATACTTTTACATATGTAACAAGAAAGTGCTCTGTCACTCTAAGACAGAAACCACATGATCATCTGAGTGGATTTACAAATGACCTTTGATAAAACCCAACCTCTATCCATTCATGATAAAAATCCCTGAAGAAATCAGAGAAGGAGACACCGCAGGGACACACTTCTTTCACAGTTGGGAAAGCCGTGGTTATTGGGTGAAGGCAACAGGAGATGGAATCACATAACTTCATGTGCAACATAAAAAAGAAATCAATGTCAAAGGAAGATGAAGAAATTCTGGTGGTGAGGTGAAGCCTTTTGTTTAAGGGCTGAATACTGAAGGGAAGGAGAAGAACTATGATACATGCATTTTAAATGATATTCCATAAAAAGTTTTATTTCATAAAGATATTTTTATAAAGCTATTCCATAAAAGTTTAAAGTCCTTATTGATTTAGGATGGGCAGTGATAGCTCAACTAACAAGCACATGCTGCCCGTGAGTGGCTGGCTTGGTTATCTGCATTCGATTGATGGCTTCTGCAGCTCAGAGCTCCGTCCTTCTGAGCTTCACCACAGACAATAGTTCAGGTTTCCTCCTAGGCCCAGACAGAAACCATCCAGTGACTTAGGCTGTCTTGACCTGGGTGAACTAGCATGACACTTGGTTTTTAAAGAGAAAAGCAAGCAGCAGAGAGATATTTTTCCTTCATTTTATGAATATCAAATGCAAGAACGGGGTTTTCACAGCTTGAGAAATCTAAAGCAGCTCAAATGGTAAAATATGGCTCTAATCGAAATGACTCAGTGTTGAACAGTGAGCGCAGCAGCACCCAACTACTCAGTGCTGTTTCTTGTGAGAAATGAGATATTCGGGGTATAACCCACCCTGCAACCATAAGTAATATGCAGGGCAGAGGAAACTCGCCCTGGCTACTCGCCAGCCCAAGTGGTTTTAACTGTACCCAGGAGTGTAATTATGTAAGGAAGAATGGGGTCTTCCTCCGAAGCAATCAAGCACCCACTTCACCCAAAGTTGACTCATTAATAAAACTGCATCTGCACTCAACTATTTGTTCTGAACGCGCCCATTTTTTGATTTGCCTATGGGTCCTCTTTTGATTTGTCTGAGCTAATTCCTCTGCAGGGCCAACACAGGCATCTCTCCAGTCATCTGGACTCCGACCCTGCTTGTCTAGCAGATCCTCTGTACTTGCCTAGCCAGGTGACGCCTCAGTCATTTTGCCAAGCCCCAATCCGTTTTCAGGAATATTTCCTCTTGCATTTCCTGAGCTTGTGTTCAACAATACAGGAAAATGTGCAATGGAGAGAAAATGCACCCTGCGAGCATCAGCAGGGGTTTTACTCCTGCCTTGTTTTTCCGCTGCCTTCGCTTCAAACAAGTGTGTGTTTAAGAGGCAGAGACAGCAACGTGCAGCCTTCATTCATTTCCCTAGAGAACGGTTTATCAAGTGCTAAAAATACGAGCTGTTCTATTCTGCAAAACACATATCAGATCCTTTGACAAGCAGCAGTCATTACTGTGTGTTCTATAGGCAATTCCCTGCCTGGGAAGTGGTCTACAGACAAGCCATCCCCTGGGGTGGTTTAACCCCATTTATTCATCTCAATTTTCCTCTAGGTTTCTAGCCACAAAAAGAAAAAAAAATAAATTAAATTAACAGAACACATTCGGAAAATGAACCTTTTGCAGTGGGTTCCAGGAAGCATTTAATTCAGGCCTGGCTGTGACTTGCATAGCCACCCACAATGCCACATGCCTCTGCTTTGATGCATGGGCAGTGGCAGCTGCAAACCTGGATTTGAGGCTCATTAATGCATCTGCATGCTGAGGAATGTGCTGTCTATCGAGGTTTCCACGGTGACTGGACTGCCCCATGACCTATTCCCTAGAAGGAGGAACCAAAGTCTGCTGTCATTGGGGGTAAGCATTACCAGCAAGCACAGAATAGCTGCACATGTGCTAGAGTGGGCGTTAGTCCACACACTGGTTCAATGTAGCTGAACTCCTGTTGACATTCCAAATTACAATGAGAAAGCCCAGGGTCTGCAGACAGCTCACACGCTGAGACAGAGATGGTGTGCAAAGAGAGTGCCAGGCAGAAAGAGTGTATGTGACACAGAGGCAGGCTTGGCCACGGGCCTCTCACAAAATTTCTACAGATGGAGATGGTGTGTTAAAACAACATGAGTTGCTGTTCATACCAATCAGCTGAATGTTCAGGAGAGTTGTGTGGGTGTCCTCGAAGGACAGGGTTCAAATTAGGCCTCTGCCACATACCTTGGGCTCTGATCTTGAGTAAGCCACTCGAGATCTCTCAGTTCTACAAACAGAATGTGAAGACACTGGCTGCATAAGGTAGCCTACAAGATGAAGTGACACAGTAGATAAGCTCTGCCCTCATGCTCACAGGGAATGAGGGCATCCTGCCAGGTAGCAGGCCAACAGGAGATCCAGAGAGAAGTTTAAAGTGTTTTAATCACCTTTGATCCCAAATCCCTCCTTCCACTGTCCTAAGAACCCAAGGCCACAATCTTCTTATTTTTGTCACAGAGAAGGAAGTACTGAGTGGCAAACATGTAAAATTATTTGTCACGGGAAATACAACACAAACTCCCATGGTTCTATATGAGCGGACACTTGCAAGCTAGTGGGTGTCAACAGCTGGTCACACCTTATCATAGCCTATGGGCTGATTATGAAGTCCCTCGCCCACTCTGGGCTGAAGAGCTGTCAAGGTAAATAACGGAAATTCACAGGAGGTTCTCAAGAATGAAAACACAAAGATCTGCTAGAGATATCCTTTTCCCACACGTACAGGCTTGATTTGATTTGAACTGCTCAAAGGCTATCTTTGGGAAGGAATTAACGCCGCAGTATGATTAACCAACTTCGAACATAGAGATCACTGCATCTGGTGGAAACGCTGCCTCGCGGTGCTGCTGCTTTGCAATGCTTTAATGTATGAGAAGGAGGGAAGAGATGACAGTTGGGAGCACTGTTTCGTTAGTTCTAGCATATCATTAGAAACGATCTTTCACTTTTCTTATTTCCCCTAGAAAGATGTCGTAAGTAAATAGCAACTGAACTACCCTCCTGTTTCTTTGATTGTGTTCTCTTGTTGATACTTTGCCAGTCATCTCAGAAGGGAAGCTGTGATTGATCCCATGAATATGTATAATACGAGAGAGTCTACACTAGCTTGCACGGTATATTAAACCTGCTATTGAAATTCCAACCCAGTGTAATGTGGTGCCATGAAATGGTAAAGCCAAAATAAAGAGGTATCACGACTCTAAACAACATATTCAATTTGATCCAGACAGCCCCCGAAGCAGCACATCTCTTTTGCTCTCCACACAGAGAAATATAGATTTATTTATTAATATCTTTTCTCTTTTTATGGTCCCAGATCTTTGCCTTCACTGTCACTTTGTTCCTTTCAAAACCAATTTGTTGGCCATAGAGTGGTCTGGGATTGCCCAAGATACAGTAGGATGCTTCAGTGTGGGATTTCCTTTGCTGAAACTGAGGAGCCCTTGGGTCATCTGGAATGAGCTGAACACTAGAACTGAGGGGCTACTTTGTGGCTGGTGTTATTCTCCATGTTGGATACTCAGCAGCCCAAAGACCAGACCTCCAGTACACTTTCCACTGAAGGAGGGTAGAAAGGAATCCTGACAACTGAAGTGCCGGGGAAGAAGGCTACTATCTGAAGGGAGGGAGCTGGTGGGGTAATCAAGAGGCCCATGTCTGGATCACCCTTTGTGCTTAGGTGACGTCTGAGCAGGGTATGAATGAAGAGACAACTTACAGACTGATGCAAGGAGGAGTCCAGCCGGCAAAGGAAGGGCCATGAAGCAGGAGGGCCGGAAGAAAGAAACCAGACCTAGTGTATATGGCCCTTCAAAGTTTAGTTGTTATGCCCTGCACCTTGGTAGGCTACTTCACCATTTCCAAATAAATAATGGGAGACACTGGCAGGCTGGAATTTGCCTTTGTTGTTCCCAAGATCCCATATAGTATCTTCCAGTCTTGTGGGTTTCCTTTATAGGCCTTTCATTATGGGATGCTTAGAACAAAAATGGCTTTTCACTATCTTTTCTATTTCCTATTTTATTAAAAAAAAAAACATTTTAATGCTTTCTTTTTATCTTTTGAGAATTTAAGAGGGCTTCTGATCTCTGGAACTGGAGTTATAGATGGTTTTGAGCCATCATGTGGGTACTGGGAATTGAAGCCAGGTCCTCTAGAACAGGAGACTGTGCTCTTAACCATGGAGCCGTCCGTCCCTTGAGCAGGCCTTTCTTCTTCTAATCATTATTCACTGGTCTCCCTGCTCTTGTCGGTTTCCTACAGGACACGAGGAAGGCCCAGATGCCCTTTCACACACAGCAGCACCATTCTGGAATCGGAAAGCCTAGGGAGAGCTGTAAAGTGTCTGAGATTTCTTAAAAGGGAGTATATTCACAGTAAAAAGGAGATGGGGAAAAACCTAGCAATTTGTGGGTTCACTGGGACAAGGGTGAATGATTATGAGAACAGGGTATGTTTCTGAACCGTGGAGGTGCTACACTGACTACAAGGGAGAGCTGGGTGCTTATTTGTTATTATTATTGTTGTTGTTGTTGTTGTTGTTGTTGCTGTTGTTAAATTATTATCACCATGACCACCATCACTACTAGTTTGGCATCCATCGTAGATCCACCATGCATCTGACCTTGTGGTGAATGATGATGGCATTATTGTCTATCTATGTTTTCTTTGAATAAAGTTCTCTGTGTGGGTGGATTCATGTTAGTCACTGGTTGGCGGCACCATTTGGGGAGGTTTAGAAGGTATGGACTTGCTGGAGGAAGCATGTCCCTAAAGGTCTTTGAGATTTTTGAAGTCTCGTGGTTCATGTTCATCTTCTCTCATTCTAGCTTCAGGCTGAGGATGCAATTCTCAGCTTCCTGCTCTGGCTGCCATGCATCTTCACCATGACGACAAGACTCTGGACCCATGAGCCAACATGAACTCCTTCATCCATTTGTTGCTTTTGGTCATGGGTGTTTTATCACAGCAACAGAAAAGGAACTAAGAGCCTAATGGATCCTTTATGCATGGAATGTGGGAGCAGTAAGTATCAGTATTTGACAGAGTATCTTTTTTCCTGGTACCAAAAATTTTATTGGAATATGAAATAATTTGTCTTTATTTACAAACAATAAAAGTGTTCATGTAAACATTTGAAGAAATAAATATATAGGCAATATTTTGAATAATTTAGCATAACAGTGTATTGGGACAATGTACAAGCATTTCAAAATTCATAACTTTAATTTCTTCTAAAATTTTTAAGCTTTTTAACTCTAACAGTTTTGCATGTCTGTGTAATGAAATACGTTAATATTCAAGCCCTGTTTCCCCTTAGTCAAAATGTCTTTTGAGGATCAGAAAGGATTTAAAAAATAACTTTCACTGAACATTCTTTCAGAAGCTATAATAATAAATAACAATTCTATGGACTTTTAAAATTTTTCTTTGGAGTATGTTTTTACTTCATATATTTATAAGAAAATGAAATTCCACATTAAATGGCTAAACAACATGGCTGCCTCCACTAGGTAAATTAAATAAAGCAATTATGTGATTATTTTAGATAAACACAAACTCTTATTTTTACTGTTATGGTCTTGGTAGTTCCAGTGCTTTGGGGACACAGAGTATAAATACGTTTTTAAGAATGCCTGATGTATGCCAGGCCGTGGTGGTGCACACCTTTAATCCCAGCACTTGGGAGGCAGAGGCAAGCGGATTTCTGAGTTTGAGGCCAGCCTGGTCTACAGAGTGAGTTCCAGGACAGCCAGGGCTACACAGAGAAACCCTGTCTCAAAAAACCAAAAAAAAAAACCAAAAAAAAAAAAGAATGCCTGATGTGGGGCTGGAGCGATGGCTCAGTGGTTACAAGCATGGACTGCTTTGTCCCAGAGGACCCAAGTTCAGTTCCCAGCATCCATATCAGGCTGCCCACAACCATCTGTAACTACAGCTCCATGGACTGACACTCCCTCCTGGGCTTCATGGGAACCTGCATACAAACGCACCACATACACATGAATAATGAAAAAAAAATGCCTGACATTGCTACCCAGGTGTTGCTGAGTCAGGAAACTCTGAGTCTTATCTTACTTTGAGACACACTGAAAGAAGGGTGCATGGGCGAAAAAAGCAGAGGTTTGAAAAACATTCCCGAGACAGTCAGTGGGGCGTCTGGGGCATCCCCACATAAAACAGGCAGTGTGTACCTGCCTCTCCAAATTCAAATCTTTGTCATCACCTGGTGCCACTGAAAGGGGCACAGCTTCATCTCTGGCTCAAGGCCAACCATCCCTTCTTCCCTTTGGTGGGTCTTCTCTCACCGGGTGCAGTGCAAGGTTGTCAAGCAAGATTGCAACCTGAGTGATCTCCCATTTGGATACAGCCACATTGGTGCCTGGACTATGCTTTTTAGTGGGTTAGCTAAATATTGAACGGAATATTAAGAGAAATTTTCTGTCTGTGTAATGTAAACCTATTGTTAGGTTGGCTGAAGGGTCACATCTTGATTAAGCTGAGTGTCAGGAGCATACTTTCTCAGTACCCACCAATACACTCTCCGGAAACACTCCACACAGCACCAAAGCAGCCCTGCCTTTCATGTACAGCTGGCACGCACCCACGGGGGAAGAGATGGGCCAGCTACATGGTGCCTGATTCTTCTGTACATCTGGCTGACAGCTTACATTTTAAAAAATACAATGCTAACTTGAGGATTTGTCTTTCTGAGCCTGTTTGTACAAATATTTGTATATTCTGGAATGTAGAGCAGATCTTGACCGTTTATTAAGCTAACAAAGGTTTTCAAATGTTGTTATAATACCATGTCTATCTTGACAAGACAGAAGTAAAACCTACAGGTAGAGGCTGCAGACAAGTGAATTTTGCTTCAAACAGTAGAATTCTTTAAGAAGGTTCTCCAGTTACTTGGCCTTACTCGGAAGGTGGTGGGGAGACCCTAGCTCTATCTTTTATTTTGTTTGTCTGATATAGACAATTTCTCAATAAGGTTCTCTTTCAAAGTGATTCCAGGATGTGTTAAGTTGGTAGTTAAAATTACCCAGCACAATCACACCGTGGAGGACTCACCATAATCTAATGTTAGAGCATTTCCTTCAGCCCAAACTAGTCACAAACCATTTGTACCCATTTCTCAGTTCTGCTCCTGCTCTCTCACCTCAGTGCAGGGAAAGCTAACCTTCTGCCTCTATAATCTGCCTATCCTAGACATGTTATATCAACAGAGTCACATGTGTGGCTTCCTTTGCTCAGCACAATGTTTTCAAGATTCAGCTCAGTTGTTTGTTTGTTTGTTTTGTCTTTTGGCATATATAAGTTCAATAGAGTAGACACGTAGGTGGTTTACATTCTTTGGCTCCAAGAATATTTCTGACATGAACATCCAGGTATAAATTTCTGTGTAGATATGTTTTCGATTTTCTTGAATCAGAATTACTAAACTACATGGAAACCTCCTGCATAATAACCGGAGGAATGATGAGACTTTTTCAAAGCAGTGGTTCATTCTGCATCCCAACCAGCACCGTGGCGAGCCTAAGGTTTCTCCGTCCTTGCCAATACTTGCTACAGATGGTGCAACTGCTTCAGTTTATGAGTGATTGAGAATGACATCCTCAACGTCAGGATTGCACATATGTGAGAGTATTGGACACACCCATGCACTCATAGACATGGGAGTGTGATCACACACATGCATACACAATGTAGTCATAATCTTTTGTTTGCTATATGTAAAATTCTAATATATGTAATTTGCAATTGTTTTGCGCATTTTGCAGACTTTCTCTTCACTTTGTCATCTTCCAATGATGTACAAGTTATTTTAATTTCAACGGAGCCTTTTTGTTTTATTTTGCTGTGGCTGCTTACACTTCTCGGCTCACGAACCAGAATCTGCTGTGTAAGTTAAGTGTGTGAAAATTGATTCCTTTATTTATTGCTGGTTGCTTTTTTTTACCTTTAGCTCCTGTAATCTGCTTTGTTATTTTGTGTACCACGTAACACAGGGATCCAAATTCTCTTGTTCTTCATGTGCATATAATGTTAACATCACTCACTGGGAGGATGGTTTTCTTTCTTACACAAAGATCTTTTATAATGCACCCCTGTCTGTGGCCATGACTGTTAGGCCCGGGCTTTGTGACCTTGTCTCTAGAAGCCAAGCCTCACCTTGTACAGCTTAGCTTTGGCAGGAAGAATCCCTCCAGGGAAGCAGAGGTCTGTCCCACCCCAATGCATTGCACAGCTAATGTAGAAAAGCCCAGAGCGGCTGTAACGCAGCACTCTGTACTGGCCTACTTTGCATTTGTTGACATTTTGTTCTTTAATTACTTCAAATAACATGTTTTTGCTTCACCTGATTGGATTATAATCTTCTTGAGGATTTGCAGCACCTTCCTTTTCATTTTTGTGCTTGCTAATGAAATATGTGCCTCCTCTAATAAGCTGGCATTCTTAGTGCCTTCTTCCATTTTCTCTTTACATTATTCAATGAAGCATTTATTTTAAAGAACACTAAGCCACCACCTAGGTGTGCTGGTGCATACCTGTAATTCCAGCATGTGGAAATGGTGGCCAGAAGACAAGGAATTTAAAGGCCACCCTGGGTTATAGAGTGAGCTGGAGACCAACCTGAGGTAATTACGCCCCTGCCTCAATAAATTAATTAATAATAAAAAAATATGGAGGGTATTTTATAATCTACACACTAATCTGTTTCTATTTTGGAGAACAGACAAGATTTACTTTGCCAAATAACACATTTGTGTATCCTCGGACCATTTATACAGCTTTTGAGGCCCATTTTTTAAATGCCTCTTCAGTATCTTTTCTGCGCAATAAACAATACAACAACTATTGACTGAGTGAACAGTTGCACAAGATATCTGGCCTGGAAACTCCACACTTCTCCCATAGTCTTTCTGATCAACGGGAGTGTTTCTATTAGTTCTCAGTGTACCAATGATTTCAATGTTGCTTCCCTTCAGAATACTGAAGTCGACCCTCATTAGCCTATTTTGAGTTTAATAGTTTCCCCCCAGGGTGCTAGCTCTCTTCTAATAAGTTTAAATGCACACAGAAGTGTACCTTTTAAAAAGCATTAGTTTCTA
Source organism: Rhynchomys soricoides (assembly GCA_019843965.1). Taxonomy (NCBI): domain Eukaryota; kingdom Metazoa; phylum Chordata; class Mammalia; order Rodentia; family Muridae; genus Rhynchomys; species Rhynchomys soricoides. The sequence continues at coordinate 17,109,034 of JADRCH010000011.1, forward strand.
TGTCAAGTCTATGTCAAGTTTTTAAAAATACCAAGTTTTGTTAACTGCACGAAGCTCTTGACTTTAGCTAGCCTCTGGAGCAGGAAGCTCCGAGCCGCTCATTGTCTTCATCAGGAAGGAGCCTCCCTACAGACCAGTTCTTCTACCAGGTTTTAGGCTGACTTTTCTTTAGGTCACGGTACACTTCCTTAATTGGCTTTTCCCACTGTAGCACTGTTTTGGGTGAAGATGTATATCTGGAAATCTAATTACATACCTTAACTGTATCCTGAGATGCTGTGGATTCACAGATGCACTTTGTCTGTCAAACCTGGAGACAGTTGGCAAATGCAGGCCATAAAGGTGAAGATTTAGGGCCCGCCTGTGTGGATTGTTACCGCCTTCCTCTGTTTATTACTTCACAGTTAATCAAGGAGAAAATCCCAGGAGGGCCACATCTTTCCCCTATATCCTACAAAGTGAGGGGAGGGGCAGAAAGACTCCTCTTTGTGTTTCTAATTGAAATATGGTGTTTGCTTCACAAATCCTTGAGTGAAGGAAAGTACTAAATGTTCTAATCAATTTCTGAAATCTCCTTTAAAGTCAACAGAGCAGGCCATCATGCTTTTATATCTAAGTGTACACAATCCCTGTACACCGTCGTTTCTCAGTAATTGCATGCATATGTGCATGAGATTAGTACTGATATTCAGAAACGGAACTGCATAGCAGCCATCAAGACCATATTTTGACACTAGCTTGGCATTTTACCACCATAAGCAATTATATGAGATTATTTTGTAACATCAGAGACCTGATAGAACAGAACATAGTTCCTTTGCTGAGTCTCAGAGCCATGAAAGATTAAATGTATATAATCCCAAAACAATATAATCACCAACGACGGAGAAAAACAAAGTGGTTTAAACCAGATAAGCATTAATCAACACTGGGAATCGCCCCTAAACTTGAAACAACTTCCAAGAATACAGGCCCTCCAGGTTCAAGACAGCACTAAGGTACCTTCAGCAGTTAAAGACATAAGTTCTAAATGACTCTGTATGTAGGAGCTTCTAAGTCTGTAGATAACGCCAGATATGAGTCATATTCTCAACAAACATGGCACCAGACTAAACTTCCCTAGAATTCTTTTGTGGAAAAGTACTTTTCACATATCTGTGGTATATCTGAAGAGATTTATTAATTTTTCATGGTCCTTGCTGAGGGGAGTGACCAATCCTGTCTTCACCATCTCCCTCTGTTCATACCTCACAAGTTCTTATGTTCTGTTTATTCATTCATGATGTGCACATGGAGGTCAGAGGACACCTGGTAGCAGTTGGTTCTTTCTTTATACCATGTGGGTCCCAGGGATAAAAATTAAGTTGTTATGTGTGGTGGTGAGTGCTTCTGTTCATATCCTTTTTTACTACGGTATAAGTTGAACAGAACCCAGTTTTAAAATAAAGAAATGACAGGTAACAAAATGAAAAATTAGTAGATTAAGCAGCTGAAGATTTAAAAGTAAAAAAATAATTGCTCAAAATCTACAGGCTGTGTAACCTTTAGAAAAGGAATCAAGTGTTTCTTAGGGGTATTGTCTTAAGAATGGAAATATGCTTTAACAAAAAATCTATCTACATTATTTGATATTAACAAGTAAAAATTAATCTACGATAAAATCTATAAGATACTTAAGAACTTTAACATTCATTTATATTTAAAATCAGTAAATTACAAATCAAAAGGCCTTTTAAAGCTTTATAAACATTATCTACTATCTAAACATACTAAACAAAAGTATCCAAGTTAATAATAAAACTTAGCAGTACTGCCACTGGGGTTAGGTAATAAAGATGCTGTTTACAGGAGGTCTTAGTAAATTCAGTAAGACAAAAACCTACGTACAGCAAAAACATTCTCTAAAGTTTGATTATGTTTTATGATTAAGAAATGACAAAAATAGGTACAGAAAGGATATACTGGGCCAGTGGGTTGTCTCATGGGTGGGTTAGGGTACTTGCAGTCGAGCCTTTGCAAACCAAGTGTTGTCCCCAGGACCCTCATGGTAGAAAAAAAGAACTGACTTTCTTAGGCTGTCCTTTGACCTCCAGAAAACACACATACAAAAAGAGGGAGGGAGGGAGGGAGGGAGGGAGGGAGGGAGGGAGGGAGAGAGAGAGAGAGAGAGAGAGAGAGGAGAGAGAAGAGAGGTAATAGACAAAGAAGAAAGAACAGCTGACTGCTGCATTTCCATATGCTAGAGACTACGTATGACAGGCTCATACTGAACAAAGAAGGCTGGCTTGTTTCTCTAAGAGCACATACATGGCAGGAAGGGCAGTATTCTCTCATTCATGGTTGTGGTGGAAAGCACAGCCATCGCAGTCAGAGAACAGAGGAACACGCATCCAGTAGGGAAGTGGGAGAATAAATAATCCCTAACCAAATGTTGTGTGATTTTATATGTTAAGGACACCTAATTCCACCACTATGACACTGTTAAGGTTGATAAGCTAAAAGGTTTCAGGATACAAAATCATCTATAACAACCACTATCTCTTTAAAATATAGACAGAAATCAATCCTATTCAGAATACCTACAAATAGAAACCTAAACCAACAGTCAGCATCAAAACAATAAATACAGCGAGCAATCAACCAACCAACCAAGGAAACAACAGTGTTTTTTTGGTTTTTTTCAACCACATGTAAACTTTTATTTTTTTTATTTAATACTTTATTTACATTTCAAATGTTTTCCTCTTTCTAGGTCTCCCCTTTGGAAAGCCTCTATCCCATGCCCCTCCCACTGTGGGATGCAGAGATGGTTCAATACCCTGAAATCCATCAATGTAATACACTACATAAACAAACTCAAGGAAAAAACACATGGTCATTTCATTAGATGCTGAAAAAAAAAAAGCATTTGACAAAATTCAACATCCCTTCATGATAAAAGTCTTGGAAAGATCATGAATTCAAGGCCCATACCTAAACATAATGAAAGCAATATACAGCAAACCAGTAGCCAACATCAAACTAAATGGAGAGAAACTTGAAGCAATCCCACTAAAATCAGGGACTGGACAAGGCTGTCTCTCTCTCTATCTATTCAATATAATTCTTGAAGTTCTAGCTAGAGCAATTAGACAACAAAAGGAGGCCAAAGGGATACAAATTGGAAAGGAAGAAATCAAAATATCACTATTTGCAGATGATATGATGGTATACTTAAGTGACCTAAAAAACTCCACCAGAGAACTGCTACAGAGGATAAACAACTTCAGCAAAGTGGCCGGATACAAAATTAACTCAAACAAACCAGTAGCCTTCCTATACTTGAAGGATAAACAGGCTGAGAAAGAAATTAGGGAAATGACACCCTTCACAATTGTCACAAACAATATAAAATATCTTGGTATGACTCTAACCAAACAAGTGAAAGATCTGTATAACAAGAACTTCAAGTCTCTGAAGAAAGAAATCGAAGAAGACCTCAGAAGATGGAAAGATCTCCCATGCTCATGGATTGGCAGGATTAATATAGTAAAAATGGCCATCCTGCCAAGAGCAATCTACAGATTCAATGCAATCTCCATCAAAATTCTGAACTCAATTCTTCATAGACTTAGAAAGAACAATTCTCAAATTCATTTGGAATAAAAAAATCTCAGGATAACAAAAACTATTCTCAACAATAAAAGAACTTCTGGGGGAATCAGCATCCCTGACCTCAAGCTGTACTACAGAGCAGTAGTGATAAAAACTGCATGGTATTGGTACAGTGACAGTCAGGTTGATCAATGGAATAGAATCCAAGACCCAGAAATGAACCACGCACTTATGGTCACTTGATCTTTGACAAAGGAGCTAAAACCATCCAGTGGAAAAAAGAAAGCATCTTCAACAAATGGTGCTGGTTCAACTGGAGGTCTACATATAGAAGAATACAAATTGATCCATTCCTATCTCACTGTACAAAGCTCAAGTCCAAGTGGAACAAAGACCTCCACAGAAAACCAGATACACTGAATCTAATAGAAGAGAAAGTGGGGGAAAGTCTAGAACACATGGACACAGGGGAAAAGTTCCTGAACAGAACACCAATGGCTTATGCTCTAAGATCAAGAATCAAAAATGGGACCTCATAAAATTGCAAAGCTGCTGTAAGGCAAAGGACACTGTCAATAGGACAAAATGGCAACCAACAGATTGGGAAAAGATCTTTACCAATCCTACATCTGATAAAGGGCCAACATCCAACATATACAAAGAACTCAAGAAGTTAGACTCCAGAGAACCAAATAACCCTACCAGAAAATGGGGAGCTAAACAGAGAATTCTCAACTGAGGAAACTCGAATGGCTGAGAAGCACCTAAAGAAATGTTCAACATCCTTAATCATCAGGGAAATGCAAATCAAAACAACCTTGAGATTCCAGCTCACACCAGTCAGAATAGCTAAGATCAAAAACTCAGGTGACAGCAGATGTTGGTGAGGATGTGGAGAAAGAGGAACACTCCTCCATTGCTGGTGGGAATGTAAGCTGATACAACCTCTCTGGAAATCAGCTTGGCAAACCCTCAGAAAAATGAACATAATATTACCTGAGGGCCCAGCTATTCCTGGGTATATACCCAGAAGATGCTCTAACATGTAATAAAGACACATGCTCCACTATGTTCATAGCAGCCTTATTTATAATAGCCAGAAGCTGGAAACAACCCAGATGTTCCTCAACAGAGGAATGGATACAGAGAATGTGGTACATTTACACAAAGGAAACAACAGTTAAAAACAAATTTCACCAAGGGAGTGAATAATCTCTACAATGAAAAATGCAAAATAGTTCTTTTTAGTTTTCGGATAAAGACCATGGCCAAAAGCAATTAAGCAGAAGAGAGGGATTGTTTGTCTTGCCATTCCAGGTCAGACCATTACTGAAGGGATTCAAGGACAATAACTCAAGGCAGGAACCATGGAGGGATGCTAATTGTTGGCTTGCTCTCAGATTTGCTCAAAGGCATATTTTAAACCAGCTTCCTTATACAATCCAGGACAAAACTTACACAGAAAATGGCATCAGCTGCCATGGCCCATGGCCTGCTACCTCAATGAAGACAAATCACAGCAATCCCTAAGGGACCAGTTGACAAATGAAGATGATCAAGAAAATTAATCAACAGAACCAACTCCCACTTTTATTTCAGGAGATTCTAGGCCATCAAGTCAACAGTTAAAGTGTTAAAAGAAAATTTAAAAGACACACATACACATAGGGAGACACACACAAAAGGGAGAATATACTATGTTCATGGACTGGAAGAATTACAATAATGTTCATAATGCCAAAAGGAATCTAACTCTTCTATGCAATTCCTATCAAACCATCAATGGCATTCTTCATGGATATAGGAAAAGGCACTCCTGACATTTATGAAGCTACACAGGTCTCATGAACCAAAGAACAACCAACATGACAGAACATCTTAGGCTAAAGTATAGTTCAAAATCAGTGAGGTATGAACATCAGAACACACAGAACAACATAGTGAAGTAAAACAGAACACAGAAATGAATTAATCATATATCCACTCCCAACCAACCTAGCTCTTAGAAAGGTTGAAAGCTATTAGAGAAAGGAAAACCTCTGCCAACAAATAATGCTGGAAAAACTGAATATCCAGATTTAGAGGGAATGAAATAAATCCCCCTTATCTCACCATAGGTAAAACACAATTCATCATTTGTAAAATGCTCAAGCATAGGACCCAGAACTATGAAACAACTACAAGAAAACATAGGAAAATACTTCATAACATTGGTTTGGGCAAAATTATTTTGGATATGACTTCAAATGAAGAGGCAATCAAGGGAAAACAGAGGTGCAGATGAGATCACACCAAACCCTAAAGCTTTTTCTCTGCAGTAAAGGAGACATTCAGATGTAACCTTCAGAATGGGAGAAAATATTTGCAATTTATCTGACAAGGATTTAATCTCCAGAATATATAATAAGCTCAAACCATTCAACAACAAACCCTCCAAACAGTCCAATGAAAAATGGATAGACAGCCTGAAGATACACTTCTCAGAAGGAGAGACACAATGTCCAACAGACAGGTTATAAAATACTCCAAATCAGCAGTCGTGCAAGAGATGCAAGTCAACCCTGCCCCTCACCACACACACCCAAACTGGATGGTCATGTGTGTGTTGCAATATATATATATATATATGTATGTATATATATGTATGTGTATATATGTATATATATGTATATATATAGTATAAATATATACTGAATATATATATTCAATATATACAATACAAAATGTATTGTATATATACAATATAAATGTATATATACAATATAAAATGATGAAATATTATCATGGAATTTCAATATCACAATATGGAAAGAACAAGTGGATATATTAATATAGTAAGTTAAATGTCACAAACATCAAGAATATGGGACATATTTCTACATCAAGCTGAAAACTTGATCTTAAAGAAGGTGGTAGGCAGCATCTGGAAGTGTGGTAGGGACAAGGGAATTCTTGGCAAACAGGATGTACGGGATAGGAGAGTAACTTCCAGTGCACTATGAGTTTTAATGTTCTGTAGAAGACAGCTGTGGCTTACCAACAAGGGACTGTTTTGAGTAGCCCTTGGAACACAAAGATATGATAAATGTCTGAGGTTACAGATATGACAGGCACCCTGACCTAATCATTATGCATTATATACATGTCACAGACTAATGGCTTGATAAATGTCACTATATTAAAATTCAACACTATGCATAAAGCATAGTCATAAATGATGTGAAAAATCCAGGAACCATCTGGGAAAACACATTTTCAATGTATGTGCGCAATAAAGACTGTTATCTAGAATATATAAAGAACTTTATGATTCAATGAGAACAATTCTCCATCCACTCATAAAGGACATGGAAGCTCATCAATAGTTTTTAGAAAAGGAAAGCTAGATGACCAACACAGCTATTAAGAGAGCCTCCCCCACTGTCTAGACCATAAACTTAAGAGAACATATAAAAAATAAAATGAAATCAAAATGTATCATTTTACTTCAACCAAAACAAAACCCCAAGTATCTATTGGTACCTATTAAGCGCTCTTTTGTTTTATTCTGTCTATGTTTTACAGTTTGGTGACACTGGTGCTGGGCAAATGCTATGTGCCCAGGTCTGTTTTCACTTTTAATGTTGAGATAAAGGTTTCATTAAGTTGACTAGTCTTGAACTCACCCTACTCCACAGCCAGCCTCAGAGTTGCTAACCTCCTGTATTATGCTCACAGAAGCTAGAGTTACAGGTCAGCACCACCAGGCCACACTCAGGCAGTGCATTTGGAATTATCAACAAAAAAATGACTGTTTTGTAAAACACTGTAAGAACTCTGTGTCCTGTGTACGGTGTTGCAGTTTCATTGGGGGTAAAGCGGTTTCAACAGCTAACACTTCCAAGTTCTAATTCATCATTGTGGGAGAGTCAGGGAAGGAATGTCAGACAGCTGGTTATAGCACATACATGCTCAAAAGCAGAGATAAATAAATATGTGCATGCTCTGCTTGCTTGTTTGTGCTCAGCTCAATTTCTCTACTGGTAAACAGGTCAGGACTCTATGTCTAGGAAATGGTGCCACCACCATAGGCTGGGTCTTCCCATATCAAGACAATTTCCTACAGGTTTAGCCACAGATCGCTCCCATACAGACAATCCCTGAGATTCTCTTTCCAGGTGATTCTAAGTTGCATCAAGTTGACAAAGCTTACCAGCATACCCTGTAAACTCATTTCTGGATGTGTATCTTAGACCAAGAAACCCTTAAGGGCATGGCAAAAAAATATGTAAGGAAAACTAATTGCATGAGGCATTATTTACAAGAGGAAACTGTAAAAAGTACAAAGTTGTCCATTCAGACATGGAAGAAGGAATGCAGTGTGTTCATCTGCTGAAACACAGCCTGAATGAATGAACATCAGTCAGAAGTAACAAAATACACTGAAAAGAGAAAATGCTTTTAAGAATTAGATAATTCAGAGTGATTTTATTAAGATATAAAATTAACATATGATTTAAAACATGATGGGTACTTATTTATAGAAAGACATCATATGAAAGCACATACACACAGTAGGGCAAAAAGATCCAACATCAGAGCAGTCACTACCTCTAGAAAAAGAATGAGACAGGAACACAAACCAGGAAAAGAGACACTAGGGATCTAGCATACTTGAGATCTTTGTTTCTTAAAACACATCAACAGACCAAAGTGGCCAAGGATTTGTGAATTCAATGTAGCTGAATGCTGGGCATGGGAATGATCATGATTTTGTCCTATCTTTCCCTGGCATATCTGAGATCTTCTACAGTAGATGCAAAGGGGGTCTTAACATCTTTTGTTAGCTAGAATTCTGTTTTCTGAAGGGGTTGTAGTTGAATGATCATTTCAGAGACAGTTCTTTCTTCTCTCCATCTAGAAACCAACCAATCCACAGATACAGTAACGCTGAAGGATCTACCACTCATTAGTATACAGCTAGTATATTAGTTAGCACTGCATTGCTATAACAAAATACCTGACACAATCAATTTATAAAGGGAAACGGGTTTATATCGGCTTATATTTCAGCCCAGGATGTGGTGGCCCTTTACTTTTGGCAACTAATAAAGATGGCATACTTTTCCAGGAGTGAACTGCATATATCATGAGGTAGGAAATAGAAAGATAGAAAGGGCAGAAACCCTCAACCCCCAGGAGGGCATGCCACTTATGGCCTAATCATGTTCATTTGGCATCATACTTTACAGGTCCATAATCCCCCTGTACCACTCCCCTGGAAACAATCCTTAGACATGGGCCTTTGTGGGACACTCATCCACACCATAGCAGGTAGGTTTGGGGAAGGAGAGGCATGCTTTCAGGCTGACACGGAACTGGGCTGTCCAGAAGTCATTTAACTTCCCTGTCCTTTGTTGTCCTGTACTAAGCAGCCTGGGAAGCTAGTGAGGGCTTTCCAAACACAAAACAGAGTGTCTCTGAGGATAACATTCCTTTCTTAAGTGAAAAGGCAGAGAATTGCTAGAAGACATTAAAATGGCAGCCAGTGGCAGAGAGGGACACAGTCACAGATGGGCTAATCCTGGGACACTGCTGACTCATGGTGCCTAAGACACCATGGTGCTATGGTGTCTACACTAGAAGCTTGACTTTCCATTTCATTTTAGTCATATGATGAATTGATATCTACCAGTCTAAGACACTAACAGTTTGTTTTTCTCTCCTTTGTCATCTAAACAAGTGCATGACTGGCAGGCTAGACCCTGATCCCTCAGTGGTGGTGAGAACCTGCAGCTAATGATTTTCAGAGTGCCCAGCAACACCAAGGAAGTCAGCTGTGATCCATCTACTTAGATACCATGGCTAATCTGAAAGTGGAGCCTCCCTTAGTCCAGAGCTACAGCCTCCTGCACCCCCACACCCAGGGACTGGCCTGGGTTGGGTGTGGTAGTGAATTTCTGTCTTTTTCTCGTTGACATAAAGTAAATTGCCCTGATAGGATTTAACCAAAGCGTAGCCAAGCGTGTCCCAGGCAATCCTGGACTGAAAAGATTTCCATTTAGTTATGTGTGTGTCTGAATGGGAAGAGGTTGACCCCACGGCTGCTGAAGAGTCTGACTTGGACAACACAAATCCAGTCCCTTTAATCTTGTCCTTACTGGGACAAGCCAAGTAAAGGGTTGGCTGATGTTTCAATGTGTGTGTGGTTGGTCGGCTTCCCAGACTCTATGCTTTTTGGCAAATGGAGGTGATTTTACAAGATGGTGTTTACCGAGCACCTGGAAAGGCAGAGTGCCAGGTCAGGCAAGCAGCCCATGCCTTGGGAAGAACACATCCACTTTCACCTGGAAAAAGATCTTCATTTTTGAGTATTCTGCAAGTTTCCACTTGGCTGTTTTTAAACGGACTTGGCTCTGTCACCAGTTTCTTCTCTCTTCCCGCTAGCTCGCTGCAGCTAACCTGTAGGGTTATGCTGTCCTTCGGCTCCTGACTTCATCCACTGGTGTTACCATTGTCTGCAGCTCCTCCAGATTGCAGGGGCTTTGCTAGCAATGAAGCTGGAGCATAGCATGGGTGACAGGTGGTACTTGGCCAGGCTGCCCACATAGGAGTCATTATCGTGTGTCCTTCTGCCCAGGCAGCCTCACTGTGTGCTTGCCAAGACAGCCTTTCAGTCTGAGTGGCTGTCCTGGGATTAATCTGCAGATCTCGGGGCCCTTCTGGGCCTTCTTTGGCATCCCTGTAAGCTAGAGCTTCCTGCCCAGAGAAGCAGTATTTGGATTCACTTTGCACAGGTGTGTTCTCTGCCTGGCCTCTTTCAAGTGTTCATGAAGTTATTATTCCCTGTTTCCATGCCTCAAACCTTAGAGGCCATTTACACGTTACGTCTGCCCAAGGTGATTACAGTTATTTCCAAACTGGAGTCATCAGCGAGCTCCAAAAGACAGCAGCTCCTTCCTTCTTCTAAGAGTCGGGCCACAGGGCAGCAAAGGTACATGGGCAGAGCTTCCTGGGCCTCTCTGCAATCCTGCCATTCACCTTGTCACTGTTGCTGAGAAGCTTCAGGGTCTTTGGCCAGTTGAAACCCTGATGCTCAATCCTGCAAACACCCCTTGAGTATTACACTAAGTTCTGCACAAGCTCCAATTATTTAAGACACCGTGGATGCCTTTCCTAGGTTCTCTTACTGAGGAAGGCATGAGGTCTTCCATCACTGAGTATTTAATAAACATGACTGTACTGGCGCTACAAATAGAGAAAGGGTAAAGTCATATTCTTCGAGAGTAAATGTCTCCTATGGCAGATTATGAGAGGGGATTAAAATGTAACATATCAACATAGTGAAGTGGGGTTGGGAAGACATTACAGTGAGAATTCAGATCCAAAAAAGAAACCATGGAAATGCTATCCCAGCTGTCTGGCTGTGATTATAGCCACAGAAGACTCCCCAGAGCAAGTTGGCTAACAAGAATGGCCACAATAGCGCTTGGGGTTTGGCTGAGTCACCAGCCTCAATAAAATAGGTGGTAGAGTAATTGAGAGTGATTCCTGACATCAAGCTGAGTAAACACACAGACACACAGACACACACACACACACACACACACACACCACATACACATGCATGCAAATATGCATGCCCACATGGATGCAAAAAGATGGGAGAAAAAGAAAACAAGGAAATAGAAACCAAGGATATTGACATTTCCAGGTTTTTCTATCTGCACAATGGTGCTGATTTCTAATTTACAGTTAAGGTTTGTGGGAGCTGAGATTAAAGCAACAGGAAGTAAACTTCATGCTGCAAATACTAAGAATATGATTGCTAGTCACAGCGGCAAGTGTAATAACATGACTGTTATTGTCATCATTATTACTATTCAGCATTATCATGAATGTCATTGCTCATACTGAAGCTGACTGATCTGGTCTGCCATGGACAGTGGTGCAGAATTCAGAAACCTGTCAATTCAATAGAAGAGAGAGCCATGATAGTGCCTACCCTAGGGTGGACAGGAAGAAGGGATGCTTTGCGTCACAAAGTGACTAGACCCCTCTGTGAGATGTGGTCATGTATCTCAGAGACGTAACTGACCGTAGGACAAGAGGGATCTGGTGTCCTACAGAGGGGCTGTGGAACTCAGACTTCTCATCAATTCGGAAACTACAGGTGTATCTTAACTTCACGTCAGAGTGGCTTTAGACAAGATTCTCTGTTTCCAGAAACCCCAGGGTCTGTATCACAATAAGGGCATGAGAGAAAGGACTTCATGCTATTCATCCGAAGGGCTGAGGCTGTGTTCTTTCTCCTTTGTGGCTCATTCATAGCTGGTCAGCAGGTCCACTGCAGACTGGGCTCTGAATGCTACAAGTTCCACAGTGTATATCTCCATGAATGTCTTAAAAGACAACTGATATGTACACATGTGCATACTGATTATGAATACAGTACTTCTACATGCATGTCCAGCAGCAAAATGCTCCTCTATGCTTCCGATGTCCCGTATCCTCTCGCCTATGTCTCTCTCATGGACATATTTTAAATGGCCACTTGATCTGGCCCCAAACATAAGAATCATCTTTGATAAGCTTTTTTCGCTCCCCTCATCCATGGGTGGGCAAAGAAATCTGAATGGCAAAATAGGCTTCAAATTCAACTAGTTCATGGCACCAGGCAAAACTTTGTCATATCTAGGCCATCTGGGTCCCTTCCCAATGCTCCCACCCCTTCCCTTCAAGCCACTCCTCAGGAGCATCCAGAGAAATCTTTCAAAACACCAGTCCTGCTTAGAATTGTTTAATGACATTCTATTACTCCTATAATGAAATTCAAAGTCCTTATGGTGGCTTGAAAGGTGCCGCACAGTCTCAGGTTCATTAAATGCAAGCATAAACTGTAAAGGGGATGATTTCCCTAACAATCTGTGGCCCTCTAAAAACATGTCAATTGTCTTCATCCGAGCACCTACTACTATATGTATGGAACACACACACACACACACACACACACACACACACACGCACACATACGCACACACGCGCGCATGCAAACACACCACATGCATGCACACATATTCACCCACATGCTCATACATATGCATGCACACACACTCATACACAAACACACACATACACACACATGTGCACACATACACAAGTACATGTGCATGCCTATAACACAGGCACGTGCACACAAACATATACTGATATATAGATTAATTTTCAGTTGACATGTAATTGGCTGCTTCTACCTCCCCTTCTGGTACCTATGATCCTTAAGGGCATGGGTTCTGTATGGCTTTGTTTCCTCACATTCTCTAAGCATATAGACAGAAATAAATAAATAAATACAGTTAGTGCATGATCAGAGCTGCAAACATGTACATGGCTTTACCAACCTTTGTAAGACACTGATTAGAAAGAACTTTTATTTCCTGGTCCCTGAAACTCAAAGGTCTTGGAATGACTGCTTTGTGTTTGAAAAACACATATTTGTATATACCCTAGGTGTGATCAGCAGAGGGCCTTTCAGGGATACCCAATGGTGAGAGCTTTTCTGCTCTCTGGGACGGATCAGTTTCTTTGGTCTAACTCTGGAGCTTATGGGCCCCAAACTACAGTCCTGGCTCTGGAACTCATAACTGAATGCCAGACAAGGGGAAGCGTAGAGGTACACATTGTCTACCTCAAATGTAAGCTTCAAATTCTAGGAGGACTTAGCACCATGCTGCTGTCTGACTTGATTCTGAGTTACAAAGAGAAAAATTATTAGAAGGAACCTGAGCCCACTGTCTTAGTCAGGTTTTCTATTCCTGCACAAATATCATGACCAAGAAGCAAGTTGGGGAGGAAAGGGTTTATTCAGCTTACACTTCCATGCTGCAGTTCATCACCAAAGGAAGTCAGGACTGGAACTCAAGCAGGTCAGGAAGCAGGAGCTGATGCAGAGGCCACAGAGGGATGTTGCTTACTGGCTTGCTTGCTTCTCCTGGCTTGCTCAGCTTGCTTTCTTATAGAACCCAGGACTACCAGCCCTGGGATGGCACCACCCACAAGGGGCCCTCCCCCCTTGATCACTAATTGAGAAAATGTCTTACAGCTGGATCTCATGGAGGCATTTTCTCAACTGAAACTCCTTTCTCTGTGATAACTCCAGCTTGTGTCAAGTTGACACAAAAGCCAGTACATCTACATTCTACTCGGCTCTACAGCATCCAAGTTCATCATAGTGGGCTATCAGTTAGAAAAACAAGGGCTAGGCCAGCCCATCAGAGGCATGTCCCAGAAGTACCTTGTACCACAGCACTTGGGTTATTACATCAAATTATTTATTGATGTCCAGATGTTCCTGATCCTGACCTTCCCTGGGTAAGTGGCTGTCCAGGATAGGCACTCCTGTCTAAACAATGCAGCCGGCACTTAGCTGGAGGCTTCTGCAGCTGTCAAATGTTCTCCAGTGATCTGAAATTGCTTTTCATCTCTGTCACAATCACACACAAATGGGGCATTTCCTCTCTGTGTTGTGATTAAAAACTCAAAAGAACTTCTGAAATCATTACCAACTTTTCTAAGGGTGAGCTGTTCTGTAGAGCAGCAAGCTGATTGTCACATTATCCGCAATTGGAAAATGGCAGCATTCCAGACATGCCCACGGAAAGGAAGACTGGGGCATCACAATAAAAGCATTGGAAAGGAGGGTAGAGGCAAGGCCCAGAGGGAGGCGTTTCCCCTTACACACTGGTGCCTCTCAGGACTGCACTGCCACATGCAACTGCAGCTCTCTAATTGGATTGTGGTGTTCCATTAATATCGAGGACCGCTGTCCCTAATGAGTGAGCAAACAGGAGGTAGCTTATCACCAGGCCTCTCAAGTACAACCTGCCTATCTCCTAAGTGGATATTATTAGGAAAGAATTAATTGCATTCCTGTGGGTACTGCTGAGTGTGAGAACAGTCCGTTCTTAGGGACATGATTACGCGAAGAAGCTGATCACTTCAATGGACTACTGAGAGTAGATACCAACCATTAGAGAAAAATAGTATGCATAATGAGCGTGTGTGTGTGTGTGTGTGTGTCCACCCCAGACAAGGGAGATGTGTTTTATATTTGCACAGCTCATGTTAGATGACACAATAGCCCCAGCTTCTGCCTGCCACAGGCAATTCCCTAAATTAGGACATAAATAGTGGAAGAATCATTTCTTCTTGTATATTGAGGGCCTGTGTATTGAGCACTTGCTGTGTATTAGCAAAGAAGCTCAGCTCTTCAAACTCACAGTCACACTGGAACCTGATAACAGCCTTCTGGGGTCGCTCACAGCTTGCATGTGACAATGTAGGAGGACATTGTCTTGCCTCTGAGAGCATACTGCTCTATGTTCTAGATTCACACTTGACAGGCATCAGAACCCAGTCATCCTTCCAGGCTGGGTATGATAGTTAGTGTCAATTTGAGACAAACTAGACACCCAAGCAGCGGGAACTCCGACTGAGGACTCGAGTTCATTAGACTAGCATGCATATGGAACATTTTCCTTCTTGTTAGGTAATGGAGGAGGGCCCAGCCCACTGTGGGCACTGCCACCCCAGCCAGTGGTCCTGGAATGCCAGCCTATAAGCTTTCCTCCACAGCTGGTGCTTCAGCACCTGCCCTGGCTTGCGATGTGGAGATACAAACCAAATAAACCCTTTTCTCCCCCAAGTTGGTTTGCTTAGTGCTTTATCACAGCAGCGGAAGGCAGGTTAGAACACTGAATATGTTGAAGACGTCAGGATGAAGGTGTCCATATCTAAGCATAAGGCCAGGACCTTCTCTAGGGATCGCTCTTTCCGTCAGTTTGGAGACTTGGCACAGTGGGAAACAGTGTTTGTTTGTCTGTTAGGGGAAAATGGCCTATGTGTTTACTTCTGTTTTTGTAGCAGGAATTAGTAAACGGCCATTAAGCCAGATATTAAAAAGTAGTGTTTTTAATTTTTTCCCTAAGTTTCTGTTATGATAAAACACATGGTTAGTACCCTTATTCCTTAGTGGGACACTTGAGATTCAGAAAGGCAGTGTGTCCTGAACTGTGCCCTGGCACAGAAACACTATGATGCTCCCCATCCTGAATGGCAGTAGAGATGCAGAGCTATTTACCTGCCTGTGGAGGTATGTAGTGGCCTGATAATTCATTCAGCCATATGACTTTCAAAACATATGGTTCATTTTTTACAAACATGAAGGGTTGCATGTGGCTAGAGCTGGGGACATCTGTTTATGGGGTGGAGAAGACAGATCAAGCAGAAGGCTGTGTGGTAAGGAAGGATTGAAAGCCACGGTGGCCATGCAAAGGGTACACATCCCTGATAAAGGCTGAGCAGTTAACTAGATCACAGATACTCAGAGTCGAATGTGGAAGACCTTAGAACAGACATTCATGGTCGAATGTGGA
>JADRCH010000011.1:17125050-17150083 GCA_019843965.1 Rhynchomys soricoides
GAATGTGGAAGACCTTAGAACAGACATTCATGGTCGAATGTGCAAGAACTCAGAACATGCTTGGATGATGACAACAGAGAGGTGCTTTAAGAAGGAGGTTGCAGCAGGATATCCAGCACTTCTAGAGGACAGCTGTGGCATGCAGGTGAGAGAAAGGACCAGATGCTTGGGGTAGGGCTCTAAAAAGCAATGTGGCAGTGTGAGGAAATAAAGGGGAACCCAGGAAGGGAGGGGAGGTGCCCTCCTGTGGAATCCCCCTGTGCCAGTGCTGGAAGATTGGGTCAGTACTGATGGCCCCTGACTTGAAGTCACAGGGCAGGACCGACCTTTTCTGTCCCTCCTCTCGATGGTTATTGATTCCTACTTCCCATCACCCTCTTAGCCCCATAGGTACACATTTTTTAAGTCCCTCCTGCTTCGGGCCATTCTTTCTTCTGGATCCTGCCCTTCCATCCCTGTGGTTCCTCTGGGAACATGATGCATCACTTTTGTCTCTTTCATCTACATTTCTACTGTTGACTCCTTCCCCTGCCTCCAGCCTTTCTCAAACTTCTCGACTCCTTGAATAGCACACTGTAGACCCTGAACTTCCTTATACCACTGTCCTGTCTGCTGGGCTCCTTCCTCCCGCTGAAGTTCTCCATGAGTTAGGACTCTGTTCATGCTCTCCACAATCACGTTTTGTCGGAACACAGACAACACTGCAGACACAGATCTCTAAAAGCGGGAAGTCATGGATCTCTAGCCTTGGAGAATCTCTTTAGGTACGTGTTCTATACCTCGCTGCTCTCATTTCGTTTTTGATCCTGACACCTGACCTGTGTGAAGTGATGCCGTCTCTGATCGCTTCCTCCCTGATGCTCCTGTGGCTCTTGTTTCGGGGTACTCTCCAAAGCTGGGTCCATCTTCTGTTTCTCCTCTCAGGGTTTTAACTATCACTTCCGGTTTCTACTTTATGGATCAGAATTTCCTACTCAGCCCTGTTGTTTGCAGTTTGTAGTGTCACCTCCACTTACTGTTGGCTACTTCTACTCAACGTCTTACAGGACCTTTAAAATAGACACAATGAGAACAATCATGCTCTTTTCATGCCTGTGTATCTCATGCTTATTTTATAATGCACATTGTTCAATTAGTACCTTATAAACTGGAGGGACACCTCTCCCGTGCATCACTCATCCGGTTGCTGTTCTTAGGTTCTCTTCAAGTCATTCATCTCTAGTCCACTCATCTATCCCTGCCTAAGTTGAGGCTCTTTGCCTGGACCACAGAAATACCTGACTACTTAATCTACCACCTGCTTCAGGGAACCCCAGCTCTGTCAAACTACCCATACCTCCAAATCTGACCGCTCAGCTTCCACTGCCTGGTGTTCGAAGTCCCAATACTACCCGCGCTGCAACTCAGAATGCACCACAGTGTTCACGCCACCCGCCCCCGACCCTCCTGTCTCTCCTCCCCGAGCGTTTCTCAATACCTTGAAGACTTGGTCAGGCACTCAGCCCTGTGCTTCCAGGCACCTGGGCTTCCTGCTTCTTCTCACGGCAGTAACGACTACACGGAAAGCCCCTGTTTGTGTGTCTGTCTCCCCAGCAGGAGTATGGAATCCTTGGGGCAAACATCCTTCTTGTCGTTCCCTTGTGAATCTCTGAGGGTATGGAGTAGTTAGTTCCTGGTGCGCTCTTTTGATTTTTATTTAATGAAGTAAACATGTGTATAGGACTTGTAATTCTCAAGCTGCTTTTAAAAGGCATAATATCCTATAACATACATTTCTACCCTCAGTGGACTTGCGAGTTCTCGGTTTGTATTTTTATGTGATTTTTTTGGGGTTAGCTTTTAAGTGGCAGATGAATTCACAAATTGGATTTTTGCGTGTAAACATTAAACTGAACTGAATCTTGATTAAGACTTCTTTTGCCAAGTGGAACAATGGTTATCAAATGCTATTTTTGTTCATGCAGCAAATGTAGCTGTTATAAAATCTGCAGCCCTTACCAATCCCGTGTAACCTTTTTCAAGATAATCTTTTTCAGTGCTACCTTTTGGCATAGAAAAAAGAAGCCATATAGTAACAAGAAAGCCCATGGCTTAAGTGTTGTTCAGGATTTTTAGTCACAATTAGTCCCCATTCATGGACTCACTTCCCTTAGGATAAGAGAAATCAAATTAGATTTCTTCCCTACTTCCTTACCCAAGAGAGAACAGTATCTACATATGATACCCACAAATTCGAAGCTCTGTTTCTATGTCTACATGGTTGCTCTGGAGAAGATCAGCCATGTTTGGTAGATAGCAAATTTGGGATTCTGGTCTCAGCACACTTCTCTGCAGCTATATGATCTTGAAAGACAATATTGATTGTTTCCTTTGCTTCACCTTGCAAAAGTAGTAAAAATTAGTTCTTGTCAATTTCCAGAGAGAAAATAGCCTGGCCCTGAAAGAAATCATAGTGTGGCCCGGAGATGACTGACTGCCTTGTAAAACACTGCTCATTTTAACCATGACGCTGGGGTTCCCGGGACCCTGCCTTATACACAGCCATGATGATCAATCTGCCAGACAGCAGATCATCTCAAGGCTCACAGGACTCCTTCCATTTACAAGAATAATGGCAAACAGGTATGTATCACTTGCTCCTTGCCACACACTTGCCTGAGAACTTTCCAGGTGGTCATTTGTTTTGCTCTTCCAACCTTGCCAAGAGCCTAAGATCAGTGCCATAAGACATGCTGTTACCTTCACATGACACTGCCTTGCGCATGCTCACTTCCGAAGTTGGTGACGCTGTCCATAATTTCATCCTGGAGATGGCCTTTGCTCTGTTTGTAAAGATTGCTGACAAAGTCACAGTCTTAGGATGTTAGGGAGAATGAGAATCTGATAGGTCATTCCGTGTACCCAGGACTGAGAAGACTTACACAGTGTCATATGCCTCAGTGTTGGGAGATTAGAAACCAGAGCGTAGGCATTCTGATCTTAAATATTCCTGGACCCTTTCCTTATGTGAAGAGAAACTCTATTCACTTCAAATCTATTTCCTGACTACCTGCAACATGCCAGGTACGGTCTCAGACGAAGAGATATAGTTATGAACATGAATGCATATTCTTGTACAGTTATGTGATTCAGGCACAAAATAATTAGAGATTCCTTGATCACCAATTACATAGATAGCTTCAAAGAAGGTCTGTTGAGGTGATGGGTGAGGTTAAGGGGAGGGAAGAGCGTTAGCAATGATCCTTGATCTGAGAGGAGATTGTAAAATATAGAGAAAACCACAGGTTCAGAGAAAAGTCTAAAACAGAATGCGCTCACAAGCCCAGATGTGTGGTTAATGAATACCAAAGGGAGGGGAAGGGAGGGATGGGCGATGTTATTTTAGTTTGAATGCCCCCTCTAAAAATCACAGTGACATTTAATTGCCACTGTAGCAGTACCCGGAGGCACAACCTTAATCATGATCAGGACTCTGTCCTCAAAAGTGAGTGCGTCTACTGATTAGACTGGCTTTGTTAGTAAGTGAATTCCATGTGGGTCTTTAGGCCTCTCTCTCTCTCTCTCTCTCTCTCTCTCTCTCTCTCTCTCTCTCTCCACATACACACACACACATACACACACACACACACTGCTATGATGTTCTGAGCCGGTACGGAGGCTCCTGCTTGAGTCTGGCGACATTCTCTCGGACTTTCTCACCATTCATATCTAAGTTGCCTAGTCTGTGGCAAGGCTATGAAAGTACACAATGGCTGGACTGATAGTGAGAGGATCTGTGTCTAAGAGGCCTGAGTGTGTATGCTTGCAAGACAGGAGAGGTATGAAGCACCTTCCATGGGAATGCAGAGACAGTGGGAGCTTAACATCATTTACTCAACTAGAACACATGCACACACAGCACAAAACCTGGGCCAGGATGTATACCGTGAGACACACACAAAGCACTAGAGAGTGAAGTCCCAAGTTCAGTCCTCAGCATTACAACAAAGGCAAATACAGAATGCCTGACTGTGTGCAGGTTAACTGTCCCCCACACAGATCAAAGCCCTAAGACCGACAGTGAAAACACTGTGGCCTGGTTTTGTCAACTTTCTTCCATTAAATCCAAGGGGAGGAGGATCTACAGAAGTCCTGGGATGACTTTTCTGTGGCATGACCAGGTCACAGTTTGGCTGACAGAAGACTAGGAAAGACCATAGATGAGGACAGGATGAGAGAACTGAGGGATCAGCTGGAGAAGCTTCATAGAAGCAACCCAGGGCTGGTGTGACAGAAGCGATTTCAGGGAGCACTCAGGTGCCAGGCAGGGATCTGGGGTTGACACACCTTAAGTGTTCTTCCTGAGCAGGTGTCCACTGCCAAGGAATGGGAGAATGAGGTGAGTCTCGAAGCATCCTCAGGAAGGAGGACCCAGGAGCCACTCCACTGTGGATGAATGTGGTCATGTGTGTGTCTATGAGAAGAGAAGGTGAAATTGCCTTCTGTCATGTTGTGTGTCACAGTAGGAAAACACTATGCCAATGCCATGTCTTGCACTTCCAAGTCTCAGAACTATAGAAATGTCCTTCCTTTCAAATGACCCAATCTCAGGTATTCCATGATGGCAACAGGAAGCAGATTACCACAGCCTTGCTCTCTGAGAGGCTACAGTAATGCCATGGGGGGATTTAGCCTCTTGGTTCTCTGCAGGGCACTTGAAAGTTTGCTTCCACATAGCAGTAGCTCCTGAAAGCAGTTAACTGGGTCACTTGCTCAGCTTTCCTTAGTGGTAGATTAATTAGCCAGCTGGAACTCCCCGGATCTCTATTTTTAAATAATGACTTGCATAAATCTCCAAAGACAAGAACTCACCACTGGTATACAGCACAACCCAACAGCTGCAAGTTATTATGCCCAGTGGAAATTAAATATCTTTTAGGGAAATCATGTAAAATCTCATGATAAATATGAAATTAACCCCTGCTACCTCTGCAATCACATCCTAATGAACAAAGTCCCTGGGATGCTGAAGTGATGGTGGAATCCACAGAAAGGTATTCTTTTCTGAGCATGTGAATAACAGAGTCTTTGTCCTTGGTTGGGAGAGAGGCTGGAAACCCAACACTGATAAGCATGCCCAGAAGATCCTCCTTCCATTCCATAAACCCAAGGTCAGAGGCATGCTTCAGGGACATAGACAAACCAACCACTTAATCATTGAGTGCTTTTATCGAAGCTCCTCAAATCATGCTTCCCTTGGTCAAGTGCATCCTATTCTGATGTCTTCTTATATTTACAAGTCTTGTTCTCAGTTAATCAGGTTTTTTTTACTTTTCTTTCTTGTTCCCCCATTTTATGTTAGGTTTGGGCTTCTGTAGTTTCTAGGGGAGGTGGAGCAATGGGTTTGGAGTTGAACACAGAAAAGGGAAGGTTTGCCAGGGCTGGGACGAGTACCTCTGACAACGTTTTGTTGGGACACGCCCTTGGGTCTGAAGCATTGTTCAACATTTGGAGCCATTTTTAGATGACTGCTTTAGCACAACAGTGGCCAAAACTGCTACAGCATCTACTTGAAGGTCATGGTTTGTTTGGTTGGTTACTTTCAATGCCAGACATTGTGGTGGGGGAGACCTCCCCTGTATGGAGAAAAGAATGGTGAGGTTTGTTGTTATTTTTGAAGGCTTATGAAGAACATCCATGATTTCCTGCTTCGGTGGCCCTTGAACAACCAGTAGTGACGTCTGAGATCAGACTCCGTTGGCGTAGGAGTGGGAATGTAGCTGGGTTGGTAGAATGCTTACCTAGCATGTAGGAAGCCCTGTGGTCCATTCCCAGCACCCCATAGGTTAGTCACTGCAGCCCATACCTATAATCCCAGCACTTGGTGGTTAAGCCAGGAGGAAGGATTACAAGTTCAGGGTCATCTTCAGCTACATAGTGAGTTTGAAGCCAACCCGGGCTACATGAGAACTAGCACAAAACAAAGCAGGGGAAGTACGCGCGTGTGCACATGCACGCACACACACACACACACACACACACACACACACACACATACTCACTCACCATTTAAGAGGAGATAATGTCTTTAATGTCAAGAAGGACCAAGAAGACGAGATTTGGTACTGAGCTACAACCTCTCAAGGCCCATCCCACTTCCTCCAGCAAGACTCCATCTCTCAAAGGTGCTATGACCTTCCAAAACTACTCCAGGATTTGGAGACCATGTGCTCAAACATATGAGTCTACAGCAGACATTTCATCTTCAAATCAGAGTGGATGTGAGGCAGACTAAAGCTATGTGAAAGGAATCAGAGGTGATGACAACACAGTCCCTCGTCTGCTTGTCACTGAGGAGAGGGGATTGGCTGCTGGCTTACTAGTTCTTGTCTTGATAATGATAACCCTTAACTGTACATGCCTCAGCAGGACTCTGCTGTTCCCAGGGAGAGCTGACAGCTCCAATGCTGCCCAGTCAGTTCAGTCCAGAATTGTCTGCAGCCAGGACACTCACCTTGACCTTTGCCCTCTATGCTAGGAAGTTAACATAGTTCCTACCTCCAGCTAATGGTGTCCTCTCATTGCTGAACTGAGTCTACCTTATCAATTTTGTTAACTTCAGTCTTGGGCATAAAGGTCATTATTGTGTTCTGCACCTGGAATCACATTGTAATGAGGCAGACCACATTCTCTTACAGTCAATGAGGGGGAAAAAAGCACACAAAATGGAAATTACTCCTCAAATGACCTTGCTAAAATTCTGCATCTGGCTGGCACAGGCTATTTTTGGACGGCCAGAAGCTCATGTTGCAGCTTTGTTGTAGAACCGCCCAGCCCAAACCCATGCCAGCAAACATGCGACTGTGGAGCATATGTCCCCCGCCATTAGCAATGTACAGAGGTGACAGATCCCCAGGGCAGCACCTATGATGTTTACTGAATCACTGCCACCTTGCTCTGGGCAGCTTCTACACTTGACACCCAAATAAAATGTCACCTGAATTAGCATTCAAAAGTTATTCCATGTTTACACATGCTAATAAAAAGGAGAGCCTATGTCCTGAGGAAGGGGCAAGCTGCTTAATCAATCTTCCAAGAGGCTCGAGTGTGAGACATGTTCTGCACACTTTGCATCCCCCAAAGACACGGGGTGGCTTAGTAGCACTGCTCCCCTTCAGAGCGGTTGCCCACTCTTCAGGGCTGCTGGCTCCAGCAGAACACTCGCCTTCCTTATTTTTTTTCTCATTACCTGGAGAAATATTCAATGAACCAGTAAACAAATTAGCTACATAAATGGCCAGAATGGTACCCTGTGACTTTTCTTCCCCTTGATTAATACCTATCCCCCTCTTCCAGCTCAGAAGCCTTGATCTGTTAAGTAGGATGTAGATTTGGGGATCATTAGATAGGGTAGCATTGCCAGCTCTGCACTTCACTGTAGAGGTTACCATGAGCAGCCACTTAACGCCTGCAGTCCTCAATTCTCTTGTCCAGAAAATAGGTAAACCGTAGTGTGGTCTTAATAAGGATTCAAGCAGCACCAATGAGAAACCTAGTGCGAATTCTTTTTAGAAAAACAAAAGAAATGTGTTTACTGGGCCTCCTACCTGAAAGGGATGCTGGCCTATGTGAGCAGATGAAGCATGGGTCTAGGGCCTCAAATGCCTCAACAAACTAAAGGCCCAGAGCTCACACCTCTCTTCCTCTTTCACCTCAGCTCGTCTCTGCCAGGTGCCATTATTTTGGGTTACAACCGTACTTTCTTCACTCATCAATGTTCATCTTTGCCAGCTCCAGTCTCTCGTTCTTCTAGGGCCAGAAAGCCAGAGGGCAGAGTGTTGTAGACTTCGCTTTCCAATCTATCTTCAGTGTTTCTGGAGACTTCATGGTCCGCTGATTTATATACTTATCTTCGGGTTATATGCACTACGACTGGCCAGGCGTGAGGAGGCTATGCTCATCCATGTACAGGAGGCTCAAAAGAGAAGCTAAAGGAAGAGAAATGCTCCCAGGAGACATGTCTGAAGTTTTACACCCATCACGTCTCACCAAATGGTCTGAACATAAGCTGATCAAGGACAATACAATACCAGTTGATGCTCAAGACATCAGGGAAAAGCCCAAGAGTCCTCAAGCCTACACAAAGAACTACGGACACCTAAAGAATTCTGAGAGTGGGAGAAAGTGTCTTCTCCAAGGAAGAACATGCTGATTGGTTATCCAATACTCAGTGTCAACCCTGAAAACTTATGGGAGTAACATTATATAAACTGAGTAGGATGCGTGTGTGTGTGTGTGTGTGTGTGTGTGTGTAAAACAACAATTAATGAAAATGGAAGCTCTGAAGGAGAGCAAAGATCCTGGAGGGAGGGAAGAAAGGAGGCAAATTATGTTGTTATATCATAATCTCAACAAATAATTCAACAGAAACTCTAAAAGCAGGCTAAAAGCCTTATAGGCTAAATAATGCAGAAATGAAAGCTATCCTCCCTGAGCTGACCAAGCTGTGAAAGTTACAGCCCACAGGTAGTGCATGTGAGTCTTTCGAGGGGTGAATGGTCTAGTATTTGATGGCTCTGATGATAATTCATTTCCCATGTAGGCAGCTACCCTGTATGCAAGGGGCTGCTATTCTCAGCATCTCAGACAGAGGAGCATGTGCTCCCACTGTCTTCAATTTCCAGATAAGCAAGCAGTCTCTGTCCTGTGTCACATCCCCAGTGGTGGGGCCAGAGTTCAGTACCTGGGAGCCTGGTCTAGACTTGTGCTCTGATCCCGCAGGCTTTGCTACCTCCCATCATCCTATACCACAGGAGTGAGAAACTCGTGTTTTGACTGTGACTCTTAGACACACCAAAAACTCCACAAGGTTAGTAATCGTGTCTGTCTTACTCACACTTATATAAATAGGCTGCATGACCAGTCTGGGAAGAGTAGAGATAATTAGGATCAGGCTAGACTTAAGTGTCTGAACATCATTCAAATAACTGTGCTGCTGCAGATAAATATGCACATCCATTTTCTGAAATACGGGAAAGATGCATAATGTTCAGGTGCCTAATAACTCGGCTGCTAGTTAATCACTCCCGACATGCAGATAGCACTTCACCTTCTAAAACATTTCAGAATATGTTACCTCATTAATCCTTACCATGTCCGTGTAAGCCAGGCCCTGCCTCT
This sequence comes from Rhynchomys soricoides, assembly GCA_019843965.1. Classification (NCBI taxonomy): domain Eukaryota; kingdom Metazoa; phylum Chordata; class Mammalia; order Rodentia; family Muridae; genus Rhynchomys; species Rhynchomys soricoides. Next base: position 17,134,210 of record JADRCH010000011.1, read on the forward strand.
GATCTCCCTACCTTCTGCATCTAAATATTTGATGGAGAAGAGAAAGGAAGTAAAGAACTGCATAACCAAGCAACTGGATACCAACATCCTCGAACAACAGTGAGTAGGAGGCAGTGAGCATGGGAAGAACAGCCCTGACCTTGTGGAAGCTTGCCCTTGGTGCAACTTTCGATAATAAGAGCTGTATGATATAAATTATTCATTTCTGATTGGTTAAACTAGAGTAAAGCAGCAATCATTCAGCATCTTCAACATTGAATGCCTGATCTCTAAACACTTGACCCTCCCAATGGTCAAGTCCACTGATTAAGAACTGCTTTGTGTTATACATTTTAATGATATTTGTATACTTACATCCCAACTCCTGTTTTCTATTCCCAGCTTAAAGTATAATATGAGAATATCTAGTATGATGGTTCTACCCACATCTCATTACAGATTTCTTTATGTTTCTTTGTCACTTGAAGACTTGCCTACTCATCCAATGACATAAAAATTGGACTCACATGCAGGGCACATATCTGGCTAGTAAATGATCATATTTTCTCACACCAGCTTATGTTGCTTGCTCAGACTCTAGAGGATAAAGAGGAAGCAGTACAGGACAATAATTTTGAGGTCAAGTTCTAGGATGAGGAAAACATTGATTCAAAATGATTGACATTACTCCTTACCTGCAGAGTTACTCAGTCTCTCTTAGTGTGTTTCCACTGGGAGGGGAGGCTGTCAAACCTACCTCAGTAAATTCTATGAGATAAAATAATAATCACAGGCTTAGGGCGATGTGAGGCATACAGCAAATGCTTAGAAAGTAAATATTATTAACTGTCTCTGGGCTTCTTTGATATTCTCACTTTCAATTCTAAGGTATGATATTGAAACTACCTTAAAATGATAAAGTCTAAGATTCTAGATGATTACCTGTGAAAGAGGAATATACTGTGGTCTGTGTTAATACAGAAAAATCTTTTTCCAGCCAGAATGCAGCCAGAAATATTCTAAACCACCCAAGGGGTCAGATGCTTGTCAGCAGTTGGCAGAATGATATGCAGTGTCAATCCTGGGCAAGGTCAGAGTGGGGTAGATGATTTGTCTGCAAAGAGTCTACATATAGATTTATTTTTTTGCTTGTGCCTTCTCACTCTTCCTGGGGTGGTATTCTGCTTCCTTTGGATGCTCTGGGAATCCTAGCACCTAAACAATCAGCTCAGCCACTTACGAATACTGCTTGCACACATATAAGATTCTCAAGGCTCCCGGTGTTAGTCTTTGGCCATTTCAATAAGCACATGACTAAGCAGGAAGAGTAGGAGTTTTTTTGTTGTGTTTTGTTTTGTTTTGTTTTGTTTTTTGTTTTCTGTGTCCTTCTTTTTCCTCAACCAGCTACAAAGGTAATGTATGATAACAGAGAGGGGGCACTGTCTATGATTGCCCATCATTGGTGGACAGAACAAGGATGCCAGGAGCTAGGGAAGATGCTTTCAAGCTCACTGGCTAATTGGTCACACTTTAAAATGTATTTTGTTTGTGTGTTTGTTAGAATTAGTCTCATAAACGGAAACTGTAGGCATCAACAGTCAATCCCCAGTGCTCAAAAGGAATGACCACTAACTTCACAGACACAATTACAACGGCCAGGAAAGACCATTTCACCCAACTATTTCATCTTAGAAATGGGCATTAAGCTTGTCAGCCTTGTGGGCATTTCAACGTTGATGCAAAACAGCAAATCTTCTCAGGACCAGACACCACCAGATTCTTCAAGTGGCCCTTCTCTCACAGAAGGCCCAAGTACAAAGCAAGCATTGTGTGCGCTGTCTATGCTCCTCTTTGTCACCAAGGAGAAACTGGGCATGTGCTGAGGGGAGAGAGCCAGAAATGAGGAGATTCATCTTGCAGGCTCTTCAGACACTACTTCTAAGCTGACCACTTGTCTTGCAGAGAGTCTAGTAAATCCTAAAACCATGAGCTGTGCAGCTGCTCTGTTCTTTCCTTTCTGTCCATTCTCTCCTTCTACATTCTCTCCTTCTAGAATTCACGGTCATGAGAAGTATCAAGAGTGGAACCAGGGGTCAGAGAATATCCTGAAACTTGCTTCTTTCTTCATTTCTTTCCTTCTTTCTCTCTTCTGCTATTAGGTCTATTAATGAGAGCAACCTCATAAACAATAAAGTTTAATTAGGAACTAAAGTGTCTGCACCAATTAAATATGAAGGAAGTATTCAGAAACACAGCGGGAAGAATAATATTTCAAAGCATTTAAATTGCAAATGATAGTATTGATGGAACTTTCAAAGGAGATGTTGTGTTTGGGAATCAAAAGAAAGAGCTATAAAGTGCAGTATTGACTCCGTGGCATTTATAGACAAATAAATATTTAGGATGGATCAATCTGCAGCCACGGACAGATGCTTCGGGAAATATAAAAGCTAATGAGAATTGTCCTTAATTTCTACCTCACTGAGTCCACGAGAAAAAAATAAAAGCCAACTTAAAGTATCCCACAGTATTGACATGATTCATTAGTGTTCAAGCCACTTCAAATTAAAGGATTCACCTTCAGTTACTGAGAGAAGAAATCACTCATGAGCCTCACGCATGCATATCTGGAGAAACCACTGCTCTCTTTTTGACATGAAACTATCTGAAGGTCTAACCACAGAAGTTTAATGGAGTTTTAGACCAGAATCTAAAGAACGTTCATGCCACTTTGGTTACTTGTTCAGTGGTTCATGAACAGGGCTGGAGATGGAGCTACACGATTCCCTGACCATTGATCAGGCAGTGTCAGGAACCATGTGGTGAGCATGATTTCTGGGGACAAAAGCTACCACTAGAGAGGGGTGAGAGTGGGAGTGGATGTGTCCACTGGAGAGGGCTGGGGAGTGGGAGCTCATAGTGTGACTTTCCTCGATTTGTCAACTACCTTCTCGACAACAGAGAGGAGTTTGAATGAAGCTTTCCATGGTAACAGTTTGTTTGGTGGAACTATGATGAATGAACTATCTCTGTCCTCGCAACAAGATAGTTGTCAACTGAAAAATGAGAAGGACTTAAAGAAAAGTCTAGAATGTGAAAGTTAGAGGGGCTAAGAAGTTTGTTGATAATGGTATTCCTATTAGTCAGTATTCCTTTTTAAGAACAGAGTATTACTCGGTATAGCTCAGGCTGGCCTAGAATTTACTATGTAGCCCAGGCTGGCCTAGAACTTGCACTAATCCCCCTGCTTCAACCTCCCAAGAGCTGGGACTGTACCCATGAGCCTCCACGTCTGATGTTCTTGTGACGGCTATGAAATAGAGATCATGTTGAGAATCTCCCTCATAGTTGGGACCCTGCTAAAGCAGCAGCCACTCGCTCAGTGGTTTCTGGGATAACATAGAGCCAGGATTTGTTTCTGAGTTAGGCAGAAAGGAGCGGAGGCTGACCACTTTGGAATTGCTCTCTCATAGCTGGGGACGATGGCAATTTAATTCCTCATGCAGTGAGCCTTCTTTCACCTTTCTGTTTGGTATGCGGAACAGAGGCGTAGCACTGTCCCTTAAAGTGCTTTGATTTGCCAGGGTGCTCCTAGGATCAAGTTTATTTATTCTGTAAATAATAAAATCCAAACCAGTGTTTACAGATTCCTCCACATCAAGCTGCTGGTCTTCTGCATTTCTTGAGTTTGCCTTCCTCCTATTTTAATGAATTAATATATTACAGCGTCCAGTTACAATAGATTGTAAATGGTTATTTATTTTCTTTTCAGAGTCTTGTTCATGATGAAAACTGAACTGATATTTCAAAGAGAGGGTAGATTGTGATGAAATTGGAACATCATTTTTAAAAGGCTTTTGTGTATTTGGTATGTTTCCCTCTAATTTCTCCCTTTATGTGATAAATTTTTCTTTTTAAAGGGAAGCCATAATGAGTAAGATTGGACACAGTTCGAAGGTTGGACGTCTAGAGTGTAAAGGGTGATGAATCTGAAAGCTTTATTATTACCTGTGTTTGATCACATGGTTCCATGAGCCACAGCATATGTGCATATTGTGCCAACCCCTAGTCTTGGAGGAACTGACTCAAACATACAATTCCAGCTTTATGTTGTAGGGTTTTTTTGTTTTTTTTTTAAAGAATTATTTATTTTATGTACACTGTAGCTGTCTTCAGACACACCAGAAGAGGGCATCAGATCCCAACACAGATGGTTATGAGCCACCATGTGGTTGCTAGGAATTGAACTCAGGACCTCTGGAAGAGCAGTCAGTGTTCTTAACCACTGAGCCGTCTCTCCAGCCCCTCAGAATTATGCTGTGATACTATAGCTTTTTAAGGCTGGAATTCTTAGAAGGACTTCTGACAAATTCTGGTCTACAGCACCCAGATATGGGGCTGTGAACTCTCCTCAAAAGGGAGGTGTTTCTAGGCATGTGCCTTTCTCCCTCTGCCTCATCTACGGAGAAAGGCTCTTGTTATCGCAGGGTTGTTTGCTGCTGGTTCAATGGGGATTCTTATTGGGTTGATTAAGAAGCTGCCACTACCAATACTTTTCAATCAAGATGCTCATACACAAACATCAGCAAACACGGATGAATTGCTGAACAGCTGAGGGAACTGAGGGAACTCGGTTGAGCCAAGTACTCAACCGAACTGGTGATAAACCACAAGCTGACAGGGGAAATTGGAGAGGGAGTGTGTAGTGTGGTGTGTGTGTGTGTGTGTGTGTGTGTGTGTGTGTGTGTATGTGTGTGAGAGGGGGGGTTGTGTGTGAGTATATGTGTGTGTACATGTGTCTGTGTGTGTATGCATGTGTGTGTGTGAGAGAGGGTGTGTGTACATGTGTGTTCATGTGTGTGTCAGAGAGAGACAGAGAGAGAGAGAGTGTGTGTGCATCTGTAATCTGTATGTACTCATGTGTCTGTGCAAGAGAGAGACTGCCTGTGTACATGGATGTTTATACATTTTTAAAACTTTCATAAATATCCATGATAAAAGCAACTGGTCTCCACCACAGATAGTAGGTAGGAAGAATTCTTACAAACTAAAGATACTATAAAAACCAAGAAAATCAAATTACTGATATAAATACAATGGTGAACTAGGAGATCAAGAAGAGACTCATAAGTCTGTCACAAAACAAAACAAAAATAACCTACTAACAACAGGGGTCCAGGGATGTCTTGGGAGTTAGGAGCACGGACTGCCCTTGATGAAGACCTGAGTGTGGTTCCCAGCACTCACTCATGTCCAGTGGCTCACTAGTGCCTGGGACTCTGGCATCCATGTGCACCTACTCACATGCACACACATACAACAAATCTTTAAAAACCATAAAAGAAATAAACCGAAAGAAAGAACGAACTGAGGCTATAGTTGCTGATCTTTTCAACAGAGCATAGGAAGGGGCTAGGGGCACAGAAAGACTGTGGAAGGCCTCGTTTGTAAGAACAGGAGAAAAAAGTGCTCACTTTCAACATCTAATAGGGTTAAAAATTGTGTTTAAATATATTTCATTAAAAAAAAAATAAAACAGAAGCTATAACTCCCAAAGAAGATAAAAAAGAAACAATTTACAAAAAGAAAAATTAGAATGAGTTTAAATATTTTATTTTTCATAATAGCAAAATAGCTCAATGAAGGACAGAAGCAACCTAGGACACAGGTTTACATTTGTGCTTCTTCCTGAGGTCTGAGCCACATGACAATGTCACAGAACAGCTGATCATGGTGACTTAATGTTGAGTTGAGAGTGATCCTGCTAATCATAAATACAGTTAAGACAAAGACAATGAAAGTGATGGAGATCATGCACTCCAGTCATCCCTCTGCGTTTCCAGTGGATTTATACCAGAAAATTCCACAGAGGTTGGAATCTGAGGATGCCCAAATCCCTTATGAAAAGTGACATATTGCATATAATTCATGCATAGTTTCTTGCATACTGTAAATAATGTCTAGATTGCATACAGCATCTAATGCAGGGTAGACGCTATGAAATGGTTGAATACTGAATACTTTAGAGATTATGATAAGAAAATATTATACACAGGTTCAAGACAGACACAATCATTTCCCAAATATATTTCATCCAAGGCTGGTTGGATCCCAGGATATAAAATCTATATAGTATGGCGAGCTATCCATACTTTGCAGCATGCATCAAAAATAAAGTAAACCTGCTAGAATTTCACACAAAAAAATTATACATTCACATGTGTACCTGAACACTATGTGTATACTGCTTTCAACATTAATAAAGTAAAAGAGGCAGAAGCATTAATAGGTTCAGAGCACAGCATGGAGGTCCTTGTGCCTACAGATCTCCAGAGAAACCAGGATTCTTAAGCACGTAGGGCTGTCTTTCCAATGGGACAAATGGAAACAAACAAACAAGCAAAACTGTCCTTCCATCCAGAAAGCTGGGGAATGGAAGTAATTAACAGACTGGTGGTCTATGTTATCTGTTGGGCCAGAACATATCAAGCTCCCAGAACCAGGACCAGAAGTAGCTAACAGCCCAAATGGCCTCTGTGCTAGCTGGATGAATGTGTGAGACCAGGCCAGTCTTCCCCAGGCCATCCATCGAGCACAGGGAGCCTTTCTCTAGGACCATCTTCTTTGAGGAAATGACATGTACCCTGAGTTGAGTTGTACTTACACCTTTTTGTGCATCAGGAATTGTATTACAGCAAGAGCCTTCCCCCGAAACTGTTCTGTGCTGCAAATACACCAGCAATGGGCCACCTGGCAAGAGGCTCTTCAGAAACCTTGATCTGGGTCAGTAACGTGGGAACCAAGTGGTCATTCACATCTCTTTGCATTTCACTTTCCTGTCTGACACCTGCACAACCCCCCTCAGTGATATATATATATATATAATTTAATACTTAAAATTATATGAGGCTGAAACAATCTACTTATTTATAAAATCCAAAGAATACTTACAAAACTGAATAGAAATCTCCAAAAGAATTATGTGTAACTCAAAACAGAAATCAAGGTCTATATTCTCTAACCTAATGTGAAAGGAAATAAAATCTTTGCCCTCCCCCCCCCAAAAAATAACAAAAGGAAAATATCAATTGCAAATTAAAATGACTTTTTAAAAAAATATATGTGGACTTGCTATATTATGTGTCCACAATGTCTACAGGAGGCCTCAGTATTAAAGATGTGGTTACCAGTGTGTCACCGGTATTACTGGTTGACAATGGCACTTTTAGGAGGCAAGGTCTGGCAGAAGGAAGCTAGGTCGCTGGGGCTGTGGCCTTGATGGAAGCCCTGGCCCTGGCCCTGGCCCTGGCCCTGGCCCTGGCCCAGCTCCTCTTCTTCTCATTTGTTGCTGGCATGTGTCAGCAGCTCTGCCCACTGTGTGATCCTCCCATGATGTCCTTCCATGAGACAATGCCTCTCAGCAGCCCTACGTTAACTAAATGACAGTGGTTACTGCTAACTTGAGAGGACCTAGAATCGCCAAGGAGACACAACTCTGGCCACACCCATGAAGGAACGTTTACAGTAGACTGACTGAGGTGGGAAGACCCGGCTTAAATGTGAGCATCGTCCCATGGACCAGGCGCAGCCCCAGTGAAAGGAGCAAGTCCCCTGATGGTAGGTGTGGTGGAACCAGTGGGCGTGTGCTCCTGCCTCCATGTACTCCCTGCCATGATGGACCATATTACCTCAAACTACAAGCCACCCCAAATCACCTTAAGTTGATTCTAGTCAGGCATTTTGGTCACAGCAATAAAAAAGTGACTAACATGTTACTTTAACCGATTCACTCACAGGTGCCTGTTACAGAGGCAAAGTTAACCCATGGTTTTAAGAGAAAAATCAAAATTAAAATCACAGTCTGTTCAGAAGCGACTAGCAGCAAATAAATATCACAATGGGTTGCCACAAAGAAAATCAAAGGGAGATGTGGCTTTGAAACATGTTAATTAATAATACAAAAGAAAAGAAAGGTCAACAGTTCGTGAAGTTGGAAAATGAACATATCAGTATGCTCTCCCATAATTCTGTGAACCTTAAAATGTAATCTGATTAATCGCAGTACAAGGGGCTCCTTCCAAGAACAGAGTCTATACATGACAAGTCTGAAGTAAAATAAAAATAATTTTTCTACATGTCAAAAATATAACAATAAAGCATGCCTAGACCATAATATTCACTATAATAATAAAGCAATGATACACACAGATACAACTTCCAAACACATGTAAGATAAATCTGAGGAGAATGATGTTTCACTAGAATACATAAAAGCAGGCTTGAATAAATGAAGCAGCCTAGGAAGTTCATGGGGCAGAGGAGTCCATATTTTAAATAAAGTTATTGTGTTATCTGAACAGCAACGAAAATCTTACAATTATTGGTCAATTATTCCTGGCTCCTATCAAACAATAAAAGGTGTGAGAGTCTCAGGATCTACCTTACTAGACTTAGATAAGAGGTTTAGAAAACAAGGCTGGGTACACACGGTTAAATGTCCTATGTTGGAGAAATATACCTGACAAAGTCAAGATATAACTGGGAAGGAATAACTACAGCATGTCTAACATATAAAGGCTTAATACTTGTGTTATAGAAACTCTAAAGATGTGCTAGTCATAGCCTAAACAAAAGGCTGCACTCAGTGGCAGGAGTGTGCCTATGGCCAAAGCCCTCCATCAGAGTCCCTGCACAAGGAACAAACAAGCAACTCGGAGAAGCGGGGGTGATGGCTACGTGAGTATCTGAGTTCAACCCCAGCACCAACCTAAGAAAGTGGGTGTGCATGCAATGGTAATGCCTTTGCCAGGATGCAGAGCAGGATGATTCCCCCGGGGTTGCTGGTCAGCCAGCCTAGCAGAAATGGAAAGCAAGCTTCAGGCTGGTAAGGGCCCCTGTCTCAAAATTCAAGGTGAGGAGCACTTAAGGTATACACCAATAGTTGACATCTGATCTTCACACACGTGTGTACACATGTACAAACACACATGCATATACATTTAAACTCACTCTCTCATACAGACTCACACATACATTTAAACCCTCTCTCTCTCTCTCTCTCTCTCTCTCTCACACACACACACACACACACACACACGCAAATACACATTCACCCATTCATAAACCTGAACCATTCATAGAAGAAATATGGCTTAAAAGTATAAGCAACGTTTGTCAATTCATTAATATAGAAAAATAAAATTATGATAAATTTGGCTCGTTAGATTAAGAACGTGGAAAGGATTCACAAAATTTTTGAAAATGCAAAAGAAGAGCACAAAAAAGATTAGATGCCATTCAAGAATCCCTTTTTAGAAATCTGTCAGCTAGTAGCTATCAAAATATAAAGCTCACATTCTTCTAAAAATCAAAATGAAAATCGCAGTTCTAGAAGCTCTCCCCTCAAGAGTCGTGCACACACACAGAAGGCACACCCACTCAGCAACAGGAAAACGTGTACAAAGGGTCGGTCGGTTTCTAGTTCTACAAAACTGTTTCAAGTGGTTTAAGCAAGAACAGAGAGAAAAACCACATACTCCTTAAAGGCAAACAGTAGGAATGTGTGTGTGAATATGTGCACACATCAATGTGCATACAATGTGCGTGTGGGGAGGTACTCAAGCATGTGGTATCTTCATCTATACATAATCCTCAGGACTCATGGACAAGTAGATTTTCTACACGTGTGTATGTGCAGTGCATTTGTGTGCATGTATGAGCTGTGGGCATATGGGCGGGCGTGTGCACATGTGGAGACCAGAGATTGTGCTCCACCTTATGTACTGAGGTAGGGTCTTTCACTTGAAACAAGAGCTCCATGATTCAGCTGGTCTAGCTGGCTGGCTTGATTCCAGGATCTCCTGCTTCTGTCTCCCACGACTGGAATTACAGGGAGGATGCTACACCCACCCAGCATTCATGTGGGTTCTGGGATCCATCTTCCTGTGTCCTGCTAAGCAGTTCTTTAACTCAAGTCATCAGAGGAGAGGAAACTGGGCATGCTGCATTTGAGTCGGAGCACCCCTGTGCAGGGAGGCAGCCTGGCCAGAGCGAGTCTGTGCACTGAGAGGGGCTGAGAGCCCGGAGGGACTTCCACCTGCTTTATCCCACCCTTCATTAAACTCCCCCCCCAAACCCTTCAATACGAGGTTTCCCACGTAAAATGTGCATGCAGAGGAGAAGTTGGTTCACAGGAGTACAGAGGAGGACAAGAGTCTATGGCCAGTGCCTGTCTTTCAGGGGACTGGCTGGGAAGACGAACCTCTCAGACTGCCTACAATAAACAGTACGGAGATCAGAGCAGGAAGGGAGAGCACTCTACCGAAGTCGGGAGCACCGTTATCTCATCTGCGCCACCTAAGAATTCATTTTATCCTAGTACTTAACATTGAGAGGAAAATTTAATCCACCTGAAATCATTTATTCACATCCCCAATCCGAGTAGCCTATTGATTCGGATATTCATTTCAGGATACTCAAGTGGCCCTGATGGGTAGTTCTCTCCGCTTTAGAGTGTCCTTCAATCACACATGATTGTAACATCATTCAAATGGCAAAAGGGCAGTCTCCCTACAAGGGAAAGCTTCCTGCTTGGCTTGGTTAAATGTAGCAAACACTGGCTGCTGGCTTGTTGTGCCCAGTCCTGTGCAGAAGCTGGAACTAAACAAAATGTCACTGTCCTTACCTGGGGAATAAACAGTCAGACTTCTTGGGAAGACCAGAGGGTGGAGGGGCACAGGCCACCATAGTAGGAGCAGCAGCAGAAGTTGGCTCAAGGGGAAGGTCAGAGGTGGAGGGCAGGTAGCTGGGAAGGAAACAGGCAAAGGAGGCAAAGCCCATTCTCTCCAGACCATAAGGGGTTTAAGCTGGTGATGGGGATAGGGAGGTCCTAAGTGGGCAGGACTCACACACAGGAGCTCCAGAGATGGATTAGGACGGCAGACCCTATGCTGGACACTATCTGAGGAGCTTTAAGTTGTTAAGTTGTGGAGTGAGGCTTACTTTGCAGCTGGATCATTCTGGTAAGATACGTGAGACAGGACAAGAGGACTAGGAACTGGCAAAGGTGCTTGTGCCCTGAGCCAGAGTGGCAACATTAGACAGGGGACGTGGAGATGCGTCTGAGAAACCCTATCCAGGAAGACAGTTTACTAGCTGTGGGCTGGAAGAATTATGTGATGTGGTACTTAGTCTTCATTCTCAACTTGCCTTGATTGAGAATCACTAATCACACACACCTCTAGGTTTATGAGGATAGTTCCCAAGATTTAAGTGAGGGACGACCTGCACAATGTGGACAACACTTCCCCTTGGGCTGGGGTACTAACTGCCGAGTAGAAAGCAAGCAGACAGCAGCATCCATCCCTGCTTCATGGCTGTGGATGCAGTGTGACCAGCTGCCTCACACTCCAGCCACTGTGACAACAACAGACTGTATTCCTCAAACTGGAAGCCCAAGGAAACACATTGGCTGTTGAGCTGCTTCTTATCAGATTATTCAGTCACAGCGATTCGGAACAGAACAAGGGTACACAGGTAATTATAAATGAAGGTCCTTGACAGTGGCAAATGTCATTATTGTTGGGTTTACCGTGCATCCTCTCTTTATGCATCTCTCTCTCCACCTTTATGCTTTCTACTTCATGTGTGTGTGTGTATATGTGTCTGTGTGTATTTGTGTGTGTGTGTCTATGTACATATGTGTGTGTGCATATGTGTGTGCATGTCTCTGTGCATGTTTCTGTGCATGTGTCTGTGTGTTTGTGTTCATGTGTGTCTGTGTGCATGTGTATGTGTCTGTGTGTACATGTGTCTCTGTGTGTGTGTCTGTGTGTATGTGTCTGTGTGCATGTATGTCTGTGTGTGTCTCTCTCTGTGTGTGTATGTGTTTCTGTGTGTGTGCACATGTGCGTGGATGTTTGTGTCTGTGTGTGTGTGTTTAGCCTCATCCCCCACCCCACCCAGTCTCTCTTTCCTTGGTCTCTCAGTTTATTCTGTGCTCATATCATCCCATACATCCGGAGAGTATGCTGCAGTCTCTGGCTGTGGACTTCTAGACTACAGAGTCCGCATCTTCCCTGTGTTCTCCATCCGGCATACCCCACACCACCTGGCATAGAGGCCTGAAGATATTTTTGTTTCAAGTGCAATCTAAGCCGTCCAGTATTTTACACACACTATTTTTGGTTCATAGCCATGCTTTAAACATGTAAAGAAATCAAATTCAGCGCGAACATTCATTATAAAGTTGCTGTCCAGAGGATCAGTGTGCTCTGGGTTAAATCTTGCTCTTTGTATTAACATGGAGATGTCTGACTCCAGTGTGGAAAATCTATGCCTCACCAGCCTTTGAAATCAGTATCAGCAGCAGGCAGCTAAGGAGAGTCTACCACAACTTAATTATGCTCTGCACAATTTGGTCTAGCTCTCAAAAGGCATCCTTTCTAAATGTTCAGCAAACTTGTGTTTAAAGGACCAAGGAAGAGAGGATGACACCCCCAAAATGTCCCCAGATTAATCACCAAACCTGGAAATATGTTCCTTTCCTTCCATGGTTGAAAATGTTTCTACACTCATAACTAAATTAAGGGTTTTGACTTGGAGAGTAGACTGGGTCATTCAGAACAAGGGTCTGTCAAGAAAGGGAGGGAAAAGGGAGCTCCACAAAGGAGCCAGGAAGACAGAAGCAGAGGTCAGTGAAGTGGGGTGTGAATGGAGAAGGCAGGGAAACGTCATCTTCCTGTGAAAGGAAAAGAGACAGATGCCTCCAGCATGTCCAGGAGGTACCCAGCACTGCCAACCCATCTCTTGGGCATCTTCCTTAGAGCTGTTAGAGGCTAAATCCCTGCCACTTGGAAGCACTGTTGGTCTTCACAGAGCAGCAAGGAGGAACCTGACACTTCCCCAGGCCAAATGCTCCAGTCCAGACACCGAGGTACCCGTTGATGCCCTGGGAAGTGCCCTTATACCCTAAATGTGAAAATCACCAGAGTTCTTACATTTTCTAAGCAATTCCTGGAATAGAGCCAAACAACTACAAGACTAGACACCTGCCTATCTCTCCTGTTTGAAGATTTATTTTACTTTGACTTATGTGGGTCCCTGTGACTATATGTCACCTCTGTGGGTGTCTACAAGGACATTGAGGGTGTTGGGTGATCTGGGAGTTATAGGCAATAGTAAACTGCCTAGTATGCGTGCTGACAAACCCGGGTCCTCTGGAAGGGCAGGAAGCACTCTTAACAGCTGTGCCAACTCTCCAGTCCCATCTCTGTCTGTTTCTAATGCAAATGTCAGTCCACGCCAGTTTTTGCATTCTTGCAGTCTCTATGTGCAAACCAGACAGCAGCTTTGCTGACTGCAAACCTGCTCTTCATCCCGTTCAACCTGCTCTGTTGACCTGTTCTTCTGTTGTCTCTGCATCAAGGAATAAAAGGCACTTTCTTAGACATGAAATTTCAAATCTATTTACTTCATAGATTGTTGGTTTTTTTCCAGTGAAAACAATTCCACTAATTCTCAGCTAAATTTAAAGACGGAGTGCTGTCCAACTCTTAAAGACTCTTACATTAGAAGCATCCTAGACCTAGAAAATGTTGGCCTAGTTAAGGTATCCATTCTAAATATACATTGTCCTCACTATGTTGACAGTCCAAGCTCCCCATCTGGTTATTCTGGCAATTTACATCGCTCTTCATGTGATGAGAAATACTTTCTTACTGGTTCTTAAATGAGGAATGCCCAACACTGTGAGCTGTTCAGAAGCGTGTGATGAAAGGGGATCCTGATACATGTGCTACCTGATCTCCTCCAAAGCATCTGACAGTCCACTGGGCTCTGGCTGCTGCTGGCTGTTGAGTTCTCTTACCTGTCTGTCTCTGTGTTTGTCTGTCTTTCTGTCTCTGTCTGTCTGTCTGTCTTGTCTCCCTCCCTCCCTCCCTCCTTCCACTTCCCAGAGTCTTTTCTAGAAGTTCCCCCAAGAACAGTAAGGGCTAGGGGCAGACTTCTGGACATCATGTTCTGTAGAAAACAGGTGGGAACTTCAAACAGGATACAGGAATTCGAGGTAGCCTTCCTTCCTGTGTCTTTTTTTAAAGGGACTTCCACTGTAGCTACAACTGGCTTCGACTTCATGACTTCCTGCTTCAGCCTAAAGTGCTGGGGTACTAAGTGATAGTACGCCCATCTTTGAGTGTCTTTCTGATACCCTCAAGGCTGTTCTTGCCACAGAGTTTCAATTAATGAAGTTTTCCTGGTCTTTCACCTTCACTGTGCTGAGTCAAATCCCTCCAAGTCTGGAGTTACTATTATGTCACAAAAAATGAACAAAAACGAACAGATGCTACGATGCAGCTGAACCTGGAAGCCACTATGTTAAGTGAAAGAACCATTAAAGAGGATCAATTACTCCACCTCTGAGTAAACCCATTGAAACAGAAGCAGGGCTCATGGCTGCCTAATCCAGGGGGCACTAGGGTATCCAGGGACCCATCATTTTGCTGTGTAGTGATGTAAGCTCTGGGGTATTGATCAAGATGACAACTCTACAGCTGTGAACACACTATGAGCCACTGACATGTACACCGGAGGGCGAGCTAGATCTTAGTAAAGACATCACTGACCTGTACACACAAGTGTGAGCTAGATCATAAAGACATTACATTTAAGTGATAGGATGACTGTTCCCACAAAGCTTACCATCTGAGCTGCCTCATCGTTTACCCTCCTGGGTGGTTACCCATCCTTGCTTCCACACCTAACTAGCTATCCCTAGTTCCCCATCTGTGCTACTGCTTTTCACCACCTCTAGCTGGTTACCACTCACTTAGGCGGGTTAACAGCCCATGCTAGCACCTCTACCAACTGTGCAGTGAGTTGCTACCTCTAAGCACCTTTACCAATAGCCTCATCTTCTTTAACTTTAGGATGGACAAGGTCACAGCAAGCAGCAGATCCTTGACATGGTGGTCAGAACCCTACAGTTTATTATTCTTTGAAATAATGAAAGTGGCATTCTCTTGCTTCCATTTGCTCCTTCCTGGAAGTGTCTGTCGGAGGCTGACTGTAAGTCATTTCTCTTAGTTCCTTAGAAACATTCACCTTAAATATTTATTTCTTTTCCCTTTCAGTCATGCTCCCAGGCTCACTCCAGGGTGCCAACATTCATATCTACTTCTGCTGACGTCTAGTAATTTCTCCATGCTCTGTCCTACAGGGAGAGGTGACAGCCAATTGCTTTCATGACATGATCTGATTATTGTCTTCGGCTCCAAGCCTCCTTAGGCAGATTGCGTACAGCCTTGTCTTCCTACTAAGCTGCCTCTCTGAGACCATATTATTAGTCTCTATTTATTTATTTTGAGACAGAGTTCCTGGCTGGCCTGGAACTCACTAGGTAGCTCAAACTGTCCTGGAATTCACAGAGATCTGCCTGCCTTGCCTCCCTGATGCTAGGACTAAAGGTAAGCATCACCCCCATCCTTATAGTAAGGCAGTGGTATTTTCTTGAGCTGTGCATGCCCTGTTAGAAGGGAAGGATGCATACATCCCTCGATCTGTTTCTGGTACAGAGTCAGACTCAATAGTTGCTCAATAAGGAATGGGTTGGGAGCATCAGATGTGTGCCACATGCTTTAGGGCAGGTTCTACTACACTGACAACTGTATCAAAGGTGATTGGGGAGGCCTAAGTATGGAGCCATGGGAAGCCCCACTGCAATGCCAAGTTACCTGAGTGGCTCTCCAACAGACAGGGGAACTATTAAAGAGATAGAAGGTCTGAGGGTTCCTAGTAAGATGTAGGTGTTGGGTTTGATACTTCGTAGGACATGAGTGCTGCTGCTGCTGCTTCTTCTTCTTCTTCTTCTTCTTCTTCTTCTTCTTCTTCTTCTTCTTCT
>JADRCH010000011.1:17150093-17187476 GCA_019843965.1 Rhynchomys soricoides
CTTCTTCTTCTTCTTCACATAAGGTGGCTGCTGCTCTTGAGTCTTCATCACCTTTCAGTGGACCAGCTAACAGGGCTTCAGGAGCCCCACAATTATGACGTTAAGACATCTGTGTGGAACACCAGAAGATGGCCATCCATTGTCTCACAGGCCCCATTTCAATGAGCCCTAGCCACACCCAGAGTCAGTTAGCATGAGTCATGTTAAAACTTCCATTTCACAGGTAGCTCTTTAGTAATTAATGATTATGTTTGGTGTGACTTGTATGCATATGATTTTAGGCCTCAGAGCCTGGTATTGGATAACCAATCAGGTGTCTCATCCCTGGAGTGAGCCTGTCTATTGGTGGTATGATCGTTCAGGTCTTACTTAGGCAGCCATGTTGTAAATGAATTGAGCAGTTGTATTTATTTATTCAGGGGTGTGTGTGTGTGTGTGTGCATGCACTCTCAAGTGTGCATGGGCATGCTCAACAATAACAATTAAAAAAGAGGCTTGTGTCCCAGTGAGGGAAAGGGGTGGGTATGTGAAAGTGATGGTGGTGAGGATGAAAGGAAAAGGGAAAACATCTATTTTAATTTTTTACAGCTAAAAATATCGATCATGTCTCCAGCTAGGAGCTGAACGCACTTCACTTTCTCACTGCAGTTAAGTAAGGATGGTGATGACATCAAGTATTGACCAGTATGAATAGCCGAACCCACAACACTCCGCACTGGAGGCAGAGCCCTCCTTCCCCATGCGCATTCGACCGCTGCCCCTCCCCCAGGCCCATGCTGCCCCACCCCCAGGTGCATGCTGTTTCACAGACCCATTTTGAAACTGTTTTGACTTTGGAAATCAGAGAACGTGAACAATTCATGATAGTCTAGCTAAACACCCTCACCTGAGCTCTGTTTTTAGTAGACTGGGAATGGAGGCCTGGTGGCATGCAGGACTCCTTGACATTCCTGGCACTGGATAAACCTGGCAAGGTAGTGTGTGCCTGTCATCCCAGCACTGGAGAAGGGCAGATGGGAGGATCAGAAGTTCAAGGTCATCCCAGGGTACCTAGTGAGTTTAGGATACATGACTTCTTTCCTAAAAACCATCAACAGTAAAAGAAATTAACCAAAACTAAGCAGACACTGCCTAACACTAACTAGCCAAAGGGTGGATGTCTGCCTCTTGAGGGATACAGGCCTAATTCTGCTTCTAAACTTAGGGAAGTCCTTGCCTCTTCCAAAATAAAATTCTCAAATCACACTGAGCCTGGCCCATCTGGACCTCACAAAGGTCTATGTGTGTCTATTTATAAAGTGCAAAATGGCTCTTCCTGTGCATCGACAGCGGATGTAGGACAAGCTCTAGTTTGATTAACTGAGTATGGTGTGACACATATGCCAGTGTTTTCCAATACTAGCTCTGGCTGCCCTTTTCTTGACTAAGTATCCTTGAGAGTGTTTGGGTACATTAGACACAGCACCATTCCCATTCAGGTTCTGATGTGGCACTGTGCTGAGTTCCCTAGGTTGACAGTGTTCTAGGAGAGTTGGGCTCTGTATCTCCTCCATCATCATCATCATCATCATCATCATCATCATCATCATCATCTGCAGTAGCAGCAGCAGCAGCAGCAGCAACATACCTGAGCTCATTTAAGACACAACAGTGGGCAGAATCCTACCAAAAAGCTTCCGTGTATCAGAACACCTGTCTGTGATCCTTCCGAATAAACATCTAATAATACTATCAGGTGACACTACACAGCAGTAATAATATTATCAAGTGACACTACACAGCAGTTTTTAATAGCTCAAACAATAAATCCTAACAACAGCCAATGTCACTGTTAGAGAATCTGTCATGTGACAGCCACAAAAGTAGTATTGGGCTCTTTTCATTCTAAGACTGCAGACTTAGACCCAAATATCATGGTGTCACCTCTGTAGAAGCACTGGAATATTCCTCAAGCGTCCACTGGGCTCCCACACTACATGGATATATGACTGCCACTTAAATCATTGTGTACTTTTGAATGCAGTGGACTTGCATGTGTACATGTAATGTATACATGATGGACGGGTATACATGTTCTTCCCATGAATTCCCCTAGCTATATTGAACGTCCATTCTCTTCCCTGTACTGTTTACTCAGCACTACAGTGAGTTGCACAGCCATCTTTCCCTGCCCATGGTATGTCTACCTGGAGCCTCAGAGTGCAACCTAATATATAGAATAAAGACCTCTACACAGGTAAAGAGGTAGGGATCTTCCAGAGATATCTTCATGGATGAATGTAAACACTCGGTCCAGTGACACTTCCTAGAAGAAGGAACAGTCACCAGGATGCCCAGGAAAGGACCACATAAATATGGCTGATAGGTTGAGTCATGTCTAGTGACTCCCTCTAACTGGACTGTTTAACTCTCTTGAGAAGGTGCCACGGTTTGGGTGCTGAGGGATGCTGGGAGAGCAGAGGTCCCCTCACACATGCCTTCCTATGCCTGCCCTGATGGTGAGGCTTCTGAAGCCTGGCTCTTCATCTCCCTGAGGCATGCTCACCTCAGAGCCCTGACTTCCCACCCTCTGTTTCACACTTTATGTATCTGGTACAATTCTGGACATCTTGCCTGTTGGGTTTGCCTCTCTTTGACCCACTTCATGGAATTGCTTTCTTTAGTCATTTTCTACAAACTGGCTGCTTCATCATTTGGCTCAACCCAACCATTTCCTTCTGGTCCTTGCTTTTGTAAGTCTTAAGTACATGAGTCCTTGAGATGCAGGTTTGTTTTGACTTTATATCATTTTATACATGACAGTCAACGCAGGACAGGGCGTAAGTGGGTGATTTGCCAGAGCACAGTGAGGATGTCAGGGGACCGAGAACTGCCTAGCGGGCTCTCACTTTCCCATAAGGAAGCTGATGCTTTAATTTGGCTCAAGGTAATAGCAACCAAACTCTGAAATGAACAATGGTGTGTGGGAGAAGAGAGGAAATAGAAAGAATGCATTTCAATCTAATTTCCATTTAATATTTCACCGCAATGTCAATGAGAGTAAAAAGAGAAACATGAGCCCCTCCACCTCCTCCCCCCTCCTCTCCCTTGCTCTTCTCCTCTAGGGTCTTCCCTGCACAGCCTCAGTGGGAATTACTGTGCCTCCCTTGCCCGATCCAGAACAGGGTTGTGAACATGGCCACATATATTGTATGTACTAGTTAATCTTATAAAAATGAGTTTTCGTAAATACTATTCTGCAGTGTGTTCTTTTACTTAAAAATATATCCTGCACACTTTTCCACTTCTGTACACATTCCATAAGTGCCTAAGTAAAAGATAGAGGCCCTTTCCTTAAACTGTTCTTTGAAAAAGAGCGACAACTGTCTTTGAATCATTTCAAAGTTACCGAGGGTAACTTTACTTCATTACTTATTTTTGAAAAAACCTTGCTGTCTGTGAAAGACACATTAGTCTGAAAAAAAGGTCTCAATCAACACAAGCTTTCTTGTTCTTATTAGAGTCTTTGATGACTTTCATTAAAAAGGGGAAACTTGATCAGACATTAGCCTTTACTCCTGAGAGGAAGAAGTAGAAAATTTCAAGCTTAAATTACATAAACAAGCTTTTCAACGATCAGAATTAGTAACTTTGCTCTAAAATTCCACATACATTCTTCAAGAAGGACTGACAATCAAATAATTTCCAGACACTGAATGGGCCTGTGCCGGCCAGTTTTAACTGTCAACTTGCCACAACATGGAATCACCTGGGAAGAAAGTACGAACACAGTCCTGTGGGCAGACTCAGGGATTGCCTTGATTGTCAGATCATGTGGGCAGACCCAGTCCACTGTGGGAGGCATCATTACCCAGGCAGGGGCTTAAGGGGGACTTTGAGAAAATGCAAGACAGAACACAGCAGAGAAGAAGCAAATCAGGCAGGCAGCAGGGGTGCATGCCTCTCTCTGCTCTTGACTGAAGTTCGGGCCTTGACTTTCCCTCAGTAACGGACTGTAGCCCTAAACTGTAAGCCAAGTAAACCCTTTATGATCTCTTGCTTCTTTTATGTTTGTCACAGCAACAGAAAGAAACTGGAGCAGGGTCCCTGTAATTTGGGGTAAAATACTAGTAAAATCATCCTAAATCAGCCCACAGCTGACTATACAGCTTAAGTAACAGAAAGAAAGGCCAGTGGACCCTGACTATCGGTGAGACACCCCAGAAACCAGTTCCAGGGTGTGTGTGTGAGACAGATTCACTATAGGGCAGCCCCAATTGTCTAAGGAATACTGATTCAAGATATGCCAAATGTAGATTATTTTTTAAGATGTATCAATGTTTATTTTTCTTTTCCTTTTGAGACACTATAATTACATAATTCCCCTTCCCTTTTATTCATCCAAGCCTTCTCCCAGTACCCCTCCTTTCAAATTCATTACTTTTCTTCTCATTGTTATTGCATGCATATATGCATATGTAAATGCATAAACATTTATAAATTAGCCTGCTTAGTTTGGATGATGTTACTCATACATGTTTTCAGGGATGACTGTTTGGTAGCACATGACCCATTGGTGTGTTCCTTCCTGGGGAAGGCTATTTCTCTGTCTCTCGGCATTCCTTAGTTGCCTGAAGTGCTTTCTGTAGGGTTGAATCCTTGTGGGTTTCCTCTGTCTACTTTGTCCTGTTGTTGTCTGTTCAGCTCACGTTTAGGCAGCAATGTTAGTGAGATTTTGTGAGTGTGGCTTCTGACATCACTAGAAAACAGAGTCTCAAAGCGAAGTCGCTAATCCTCTGGCTCTTAATAAAATCTTCCCACTGGCTCCTCTACAGTGTTGCTGAGCCTTAGGTGTGGGAATGTTTTGTAGATGTAGCTATTTGGTACAAGCTCCACAATTCTGAAATTTGACTGGCTATAGTTTCCTATATTGATCTCCATCTGTTGCAAGAAGATAAAAGTTCCTGTCTGAATGAGGGGTGAGGACTACACTTCTCTGTGGGCATAAGAACACATGTTTGCATTGTTGTTAAGGATCACACTGGTTTAGTAAAGTAGCGGCTGTAACTTCTCTCATATCTTTATACAATGTTACATAATGTGTAATCTTAAATGTGAATGTGTAGCTAGATTAATAAATTAAATGTGAATTAGTCATTTGACAATTCCATGTGTAATCCTAATATGCATTGCTCCCGTTGGCTAGAGATGTTTGTAATGAAACCACCACATTGGATAACATAATATTTTTCCATATCCTGCTTAAAGCAGGATAACTCTGCATCTCTTCTGAGGATAAACCTTTCTTTGTTCCATGGCACCGGTGAAGGTGAACAGTCACAGACCAACCCTCCCACCTACTGTTCAATGGTCTTCCTCCTATCTGCAATAGGCATCTTTCCAGAACATGTACCCCATCTTTCTCATCTGTCCCTGAGTATCGCCTATCGACAGTTACATTGTATCTTGTGGTTTAAGGCAGAGATGATGTGCAGTGTATGGAGCATGCACAGAGGCTGCATCTGAATTCTATGGCACAGCACATCTGCAGTCTATGTAGGGATCCTAAGTCCCCATGGCTTCTGAAGGACAGCTGGGCAGTGAGCTCAGCCTCATTCTCACTGAAGGGTATCATTCTCACTTTCCCCTTCAGATAAGAGAAAACTACTGTACTGCCTGTCTTTAGCTCTAACTCCTCAGCTCCTTGTGTTCCTCTTTACACCATTTTCTAGGCCTCTCCTTTCTTCTTGGTTTGTGGAATAGCAGGCTGAGAGGGCTCCTCAAGACTATCAGCACCCCCCACACAGGCTGCCCACAGTTGGGTGTCATTCCTGGCTAAGAATGCAGAGCCCCTTTATTTGAATTCACTTATCTCCAACCATTCCAGAGATGACTCCTCAGAGAATCTCAAATTAGGCTTATTAACACTCATGGACAGGTCTCCCAAAGAAGGCCAACCATCTGGCACCATTGGCAATGATCCAAATTGTACACTTTAAAAATGAATCACTACCCCAAATAAATGAGAAATAAAGTAATGACTACTGAACTTGCCAGTTCCTTAGGTCTATGAAGAAGTGTTAGCCTACAGAGTGGCTTTAGTCATTTTGTCGAAAGAAAGGCTCCCACCTGCAGCCAAGAGGCCACAGATGAGCCAGCCTTAGAGGGCAGCGACTTCCTGGGGCAGACATATGGAAGGGTCATTTGTTTCTCATTTGCTCGACAGATAAGAATATGGAAACAGTCTCGGCCCATTTGTTTGATGAGCCTCCTAATCCAGTGGTAAACAAAGCAATACAATGAGTTTGGCTAGTTATCATTAAGAAGGTCACTGCTGGGACCCAACTTAATGACACCTCCACAGGAACCGTGGCTTCTTCTTTGTTTGTCAGAAAAGTGGTAATGGGTGAGCGGGAGGCACCCTGAGCGGGAAGCACCCAGACAGTGTCTATAGACTCAGAAAGCCCAGCGCATGTGGCGTTGTCCTGGATGACCTTCCTGCCCTGAAACTAAGTCCGTTAAGTAAATCTGCATTCTATAGAGAGCTCAGAAATATCATAACCCTAACAAACCAAAACAATCATTAAAGATTAAAATGTCTAATCATGTATTAAAACATAACCAGAGGCTACAATGCCTGAAGAAGTTTCAGGTGACACACCAAACCAGCCTGTGACACCAACAGAACCGCCATCACCCTCAGCCTTCCAGCCAAACCTCTGAGACATCATTACTAACAAGCAACTAATGAGACCTGGAAACTTCACATAGCTCATGAAGGCAATCTCAAGAAGCCATATCCTCTTGAACACCCAGAAGACTTGTTCTGACAGTCTGCTGGGAGAAGCTTACATTTTGTCTCCAATAACCCTTATCAGCGCGTTATGTGGATTGTTTCATATGAGTGGAGGGACCACTCACACCGTTCCACTTGCTACTCTATAGACTTCAGCCACAAACCAGATGGAAAGGACGAGCTGTGCAGTTAGAATTGCTGCAATTTTAATTTGGAAGTGATATCAAATGGTAGAGAATAAGAGGCCATAAAATGAGGAGGAGGAGGAGGAGGAGGAGGAGGAGGAGGAATCTGTCCGTTGTAGTCACCATCACCATCTTCATCATCATGTGGGTGATATTCTATGCTCCACAAGGAAGCAGGGTCCTGGAAACACTAATAGCTTTGTCCAGGTTGCCATGTATGATGATGAAAAATGAATACGAGGTTGAAGGGTTTCTCCTGTTCTCAGCCTGTATTTCTGAAGGTCTTCACTGTCTTAGACAGAGTTACTATTGCTGTGATAAGACACCATGATGGAAGCAACTTGGGGAGGGAAGGGTTCATTTGGCTTGTACCTTCACATCCCTGTTCATCACTGAAAGAAATAAGGACAGGAAAGCACACAGGGAAGGGGCATGGAGGCAGGAGCTATACAGAAGCCATGGAGGAGGGATGCTTCCTTGCTTACTCCCCATGGCCTGCTTTCTTATAGAACCCAGGACTACCAGGCCAGAGACGGCCACAACCACAATGGGCTTGGTTCCCCCATTAGTCACTAATTATGAAAATGCCCTACAGCCCTGTTTTATAGAGGCATTTTTCTCAATCTGAGTTTCCCTCATCTCAGATGACTTGAGCTTGTGTCAAGTTGACTATCCAAGATATTCAGTCACAATAATTCCTGAAATGACACTGTGGATGTTTACTTTACTGTTCAACTTCTAGTCCCTCCCGAGAGATCGTCAACGAAGTTAAACAATTTGTCTAAAAACAATCAGCTTCTAAATTATAAAAAAAAACCAAACAGTCATTTATAAAATATGCAGAGAAGGGGGGCTCTGTGAGGAGGTGATTGGGAGATGGAGCCATTAGAATATAAATAAATAAATAAGTAAATAAATAAATAAAACATGGGAACTGGGATTCATTCTAAGCCATCTTCCTTCCTATAGTTCTGTGCGATGCTCACTGGCTTAAAAGCAAGTATTTAATGGTACAGAAGGGTCTGGATTCTGCCCTTATCAGACTGGATTAAAGGTAAAAAGTAACTCATATTTAGTAACAAGGCAATTATATTATATTAGTTAAATTTTGTGTGATAAATTCCTGTCAAAAGCAACTTTATAGAGACCTGGTTGGAACAATCCAAAATGGCAAGACAGTTCCAGTGGCAGGAGCTTGAGGCTGCTGGTTACATGGTATCCGCAGCCATGCAGCAGAAAGCCATGAATGTCTGTGCATGGCTCACTGTCTCCTCTTCATACAGTCAAGGATCCTAGACAAAGGAATGGTGCCAGCAACAGTGTGTGAGTCTTCACACCTCTGTTAATCTAATGCAGACACTCCCACAGGCCCATGGGAGGTGGCACGTGCCCAGGTGACTCTGGATCTTGACAAGTTGAGAAGTAAGATTGACCATCGCAGGTATTTAACATTACTTACCTTGACTAATAATAACAATTTTCACATATTCTTCTATATTACAAAGGCAATCACAGTGTGTTCCCAACCAAAGGAACCCTGAACAACTGCCTGCTTCCTGTGCTGCACCAGCACCTTGGTGATGATGCAAGAGGAAAAGCGACCACACCTTAAAGTAGGATTGCCCTGGCAGAATGTCAGAGATGAGTCTGCAAGATGCTCAAATGAGACAGGTTTCAGGGATGTGGCCAAGATACCCGTTAGCCCTCAAAACAGAAAAAATATAAAACACAGAAAAGATGGCCTGGACAAGGGAGAGATCCCTCTTCCGTTCTCCCCTCCACCTGTATCAGGCAGGAAAGCTGGCCCTGGGGTCATGAGAGCGTAAAAACTGGCCCTGCCCCTCATCAGCTGCAGCATTCAGGAGAGGCGGCACTGCACCTCATCTGGGCAGCACAGTAGAGCTCGCCCTTGTGGCAGAGGAGTGGGCAAGCCAGCCTCAAGGGTGTGAGCATGGGAGAGCTGCCCATTCAACCCCTCACCACCTGTGGCAGGCAGGAGAGCTGGCCCTGAGGTCATCAGAGTGCGAGAGCTGGCCCTGCCCCTCACTTTGGCAGTACTGTAGGGCTGACCCTGATGGTGGGGTTGCGGGTGAGCAGGCTCCAAGGGCGTGGGCATGGAAAAGCCAGCCCTGCATCTTGTTTGTTGGCACTGACTAGGGAGAGACACTCTCCTCTCTTCCCTAGTCCCTTGCCACTTATGTCAGGCAGGAGAGATGGCCCCTGGGTCATGAGAGTAGGAAAACTGGCCATGCCCCTCATCAGCTGCAGCACTGGGGGCCCTTGCACCTCACCTGGGCAGCAGGGTGGAGCTGTCCCTGATTGCAGGGGATGCTGGTGAGCTGGGCCCCAAGGGCATGAGAGGGAGAAAGCCGGCTGACCAGCTCAGATATCTCTCAGGCCCAGATCTAGGGCTTTGATCTGGTCCACCCCAACATCTACCCCATAGATGAACTGCTGGAATGCATGGAGGGTTTGGTCCTATGAATCCAAAACTGCAGAATCTCCATGACACAGGGCAACAACAGGATATCTGGGAGGAGTCCCAGTGAGGTTCCAGTACTGACAGAATAGCAGAAGCCAGAGGCCTTGTATCAGACCAAGGCTTCATTGCAATGAACATTCAGAAGCAAAGAACAAAGGGTATACTGTGGGACACCCTGTGACACACTACGGATTCCACAATGAATCTGTTTTTCCTCTGTGGAGAGGGAATGTTGTAAACGTGGGGGCAGGTGTGAGGGGAGGGAGAGGAGGGTGGGATTGGGGTGCATGGTGTGAAATTCACACACACACAATACAAAGTATTAAATCAGAATAGAGTAGATAAGAACATAGAAGCCACATTTTGTATCTATACTGGATTATTCTACATTGCTGAAAAGGTCGATCTACATGACCACACTTAAACCACAGACTTGAGAGTTCTCTCTGGCAGCCTAGAAAGGCTCACTTTTTAGAACACATGAAGATTACAAAATAACAGGGAAATCTATAAGATGTGACTAACCCAAATCAGGAATTGTTGCTTTGAGACTGCAGTACAAAATCATAAAAGGGAGGAGGGACGACAAGAAGAGCCATCAGAGAAAAAGGCTCTTCATCCCAGGATCACGTGGCCTCTTCGGCATCTCTCCCTGCAAGCCTTCCTCAGGAGGTTACTTTGTTACGCCTTCTCTTGTCAGTTTTTCTCAATTTAGTGTGCCTATAGGTCACGTCTTTTGGACTCTGCCAAATGCATGCAGCAGCATCTGCCTCTTCAGCTATTTGAAAAACCTCCAGTTGGGGCAGCTTCGCAGCAGATGTTCATGAGTTCCAAAGACAGTTTTGAAAGGTCAGGGAGGGACGTTAAGTGAATGGGAAAACAAATGCAACAAGGAGGACCTTGACGGACGAGATACAGGCAAAGTAAGTCTGATGAGACGTTATAAACAGCGGGGCACCAGTAAGAAGATGCACTGATCTTAGCCCTCGAGGCAGGGGAACCCTAGAAAAAAATACCCCAACATGGGACACACAAAGATGACATCTCTCTATGCTAGAAAGTTGGCTACTTGTTAGAACAATGGACGAAACGTGAATGACACCGCCTTAGGCCTGTCAGCAGGACCCCCCACATTTCTTAAACCATGTGCTTTAGTCTTACACACTTAACTCTTACTGATATTATCCACTTGCTTATTTGAGTCTATCTAGATTTTTGCTAGGCAGTTTTCTCCAGGTTGTTTGTATGTGTGCTGGGTAGGCAGGCACCCCTATATCCTTCCTCTGTAGTCAAGTTACGTTTGCATATTACTGTGGTTTAGATCAGAAATGCACCCCGGTGGTCCACGTGTTCAGGGTTTAAGCCCCATCCCATGCATATTATAGGAAAGGTGACCTCTAAGAAGTGGGGTCTTGTAGAAGGTTGTCTGGTCATGTGGAGCCTTGTTTTTGAAGGGATAGCAGATTATCGAGTCCTTTGCTCTTTGGGGCATCACTACCACACCCATTTCCACCACATGAGACTCTCCCACAACCTGCGGCTGGAACACGTGTCACCAGATCCCTGATGAACATCTCTCAATTGGTGCAGCCGTGTGAACACTCCTCTCGGGGTCAACCATCTTGAGTGTCTGTTGGAATGACAAGAGCCTGGCTGGCACACAGTTACTTCCTCCTATTAATGTGACATTACAATGCAGGAGATATGGGTTGGCATCCCGAGACACTCGATACGGGATGGGTAGAGTTTGTCTCTGGCGATTAGCTGATTAGATAATTGCTAATCAGTTTTCTTTTAGATGTGGGCAAGCCACATTAAGCTTTATTATGATAATAATCTATTTCATTTTCTGTGACAGATGAACCTTTTTATTTTAATTATTTGCATGCTCTTGTCTTTAGGATTTCTTAAAATTTCTTTTCAATGTAAGCCTGTTTTTTGTTTTGTTTTTCAAATGAGCTTACTAATTCCAAACTGTAATTAAAAGCATTTTATTTACTCTCTTGTCACTTATGAATTTAGTTTATTCGATATCTTCAGTTCTATAAAATGCTAATAGGGAACTCTCTTTCTTCATCCACTCACAGAACCTGCAGTCCTGGAAGGGCAATGTGCTACCTAAGAAGGGAAGGGGGGGGGAGAATGAGGAGGAGAGGAGTCCCCCACTATGTACTGATTGCCCACCTTTTCTGAACCTTCGTTTCCTGAAAAGAAACAGTAAGATATGGTATGGACTGAACCAGATAGTTGTGCACCAAACTGCACAATTCACATGGGGTGTTAAATTGGAAGTTCTGGCTGAACACTCGGCTCACAGATATCAGATAGCAAAGTGATCTATGAGACAGGCCAGGCTGAAGAGCTCAAAAAAGGTGACAGCGAAACTAATTACATGGCTCATAAGAAATTCAGACACACTGATCATCGAAAGTGTTTGACAAAGAAAGGAATTTGAGGGGAACTTTTTTGGCAAGATCTTTTATATGAGTCACCCTAGAGTGGTCTGACCTCCTTGCTTCTAATAACTATCAAAGAGATGCCAACCGGACCAACTGGAAATTTGATGTCTGTTTCCAGCCTCTGGGTAGCTACAGTGACCTGTCATGCCAATTCTGCAACAACAGCAGGAGTCTGCCGAGGTTCTCAACTGAAGACGCGTGCGTCCCTTGGTATGGGTTAACAGGGTAACATGGTGTCAGCTACCAGGGAACAGAGAACCCCAGCTGAAAAAACTGCCTGGCTCATTGGTCTATGGCTATGTCTGTGAGGCATTTTCAATTGCTAATTGGTAAGGGAAGGGGCAGTCCACCATGGCTGGTGCCAACCCTGGGGTGGGGGTTGTATAAGAAAGCTAGCTGAAGAGCCAGAGGAAGTCAGCAACCAGCCTTCCTTTATAGTTCCTGCCTCTGCTTCTACTTGAGTTCCTGCCCTGGCTTCCCTCGGTGATAGACTGTAACCTGTAAGACGAAAAGACCCTTTCCTCCCACAAGTTGCTTTTTAGACAGACTAGTAGTGCAGCAATGAAAAGCAAATCAGCACTCAAGGGAACCAGCGGAGAAGGAATTCGCTCCACACTTGGCAGCGAGGCCTTTGGGATGGAGACTGGGACACAGAAGCAAGCTCTCCTTGCCCTGTCCTTATTTCTAAGGACTATGGAATGCGTTGGAAGGAATGGAAGGGGACAGGGGGAAGAAATGCATCAAGAGAGAAGTGCAGCTGAGAGTCTCCCAACTGTGGGCCTGGGCGGTAGTCAAGACCCAGGAGGGTGAACCACGACAGACAGGCTTTCAGTACTGGCTGGACTCAGAGCACGAGGCCAGCTGGCAGCAGAACTGTAAGATGAGAAATCACTCCTCATCCTTACCTCTTGCTCCAACTCCAACCAGCCTATAAACAGTATCTGGCACTAACAAAGAGGAGCAAGCTTAGGAAGGGACCAGTTGGAGCAACCAAACGTCCACTGAGAAAAGAAAGAACAGCTCAAGTTTTGGGTGCAGTTGCACAGGGGTCTTTTGCTGTATGAGGCTATGCATTTCACGTGTTGAGCTGTGCGGGCATTTTGTTATCTGAAGTGGCCTGAACACTTTTCACTACCTAAAAAGTATCAGAAACCTATGGAAATATGCAAATTGAGTTTTACCCAGGAGCAGAAATTTTTATTTCATTTTTATCTATTTCTAACAGCCAGTCACACTATGTAGTCCAGGCTGGCCTCTAACTCACTATATAGCCCAGGTTGCTTTCTAGCTCACTGTGTTGAGCACTATGACCTCAAACTGGTAACTCTCCTGCTTCATATTCCCAAGTGCTAAGATTACCGATATGTGCTATTACACTGAGCAAAAGCTGAGTATGTTTTAATCGGAGGGGGGACACAATAGTTATCTACAAGTTGTGCTCCACACATCTGAGAAACACGCATCCATATAGGATACTACACAAAAGTACCCTAAATAACTGAAGTGTCTACAAAGACCACAAATAATCGGAGATTAGACATTCCAGGCTCACCTACCATATGAAGATATCAAGAAACGAGAAAGTCCAGGGCCGAGGCCTAACTTCTCCTGCGAGGCAGATGGTGTGGAATGTGAGAAGGTCAGGTAAGGAACTTCTCTCAAAAGCCCAAGTCTGGGAAGGGATCTTAAACAGGATCACCAAAGGCTTGTTGACTCTGTTTCTTGTCAGAGGACAGTGAGGACCAATGCTCAGCTAACCTTAACTGGCCAGCCAGTGTTGTCCATTGGGCAGAAGTGGGTCAGGTAGGAGTCAGAGCAACTGTGTACACATGTGAGTGTACACATAGGTCAGTGTGTGCACAGGTGTGTGTGTGCCATCAGACCACATGTGTCAATGGGCTCTACAGATTCACACTGTAGCTGTCTAGGTACCATTCATCTCCTATGGGGTGAAAGAAGAGCCAAGGTAGACTAGAAAACGTGCCAGCATGAATAGTATCAGAAGAATGACCCAGCTGGAGAAGCCCTACAAAGCACATGAACTAGAACTAGTTCCTCAACTAGGCACACAACTGGACCATATACTAGATCTGATCAATAGCCGAGTGCTAATTCTAGGAAGTCTGTGTTCGTGCAGTGCTCCTGCTCAGAGCTCTCTGATGAGAAAGGAGGTGGAGAGGCAGAGAAAGAGCTAAGGCCCCATGATTCCCATCAGATGGAGTGCTCTGTCTCACAGAGGGAAGAAGATGGAGCCCTACCTCAAGTTCAGGGCTTGATTAACTGAGAGGGAGGGAAGAAGATGGGGACCTACCTCAAGTTCAGGGCTTGATTAACTGAGAGAGAGCAGGACATAAGCTTGTAACTTCAAGGCCTCTTAAGCTGCCTGTTGTAAACTACTGAGAAGAGAAACTGTAGAACTTTATCAGAGATTTTCCCCAGGAGCAGGGCCTGAGCATGCCCACCAAAATATTTAAAAGGAGGTGGGGAACCAGTTAACATATAAAGGTCAATGACCATATACCCCCAAACCTGGAAGTGTCACTGTGTACATGGAAAAAATTTCCTGAACAATTAAGTGCTTTAGACACTCTGGAATCTGTAACATAATGTTTCTAAATGGAAGTATTTCCAAATAGTAAATTGTTAAACACTATTAATGGCAATAGTATCCAATTATTGACAATCTTCATAAGGAGATTCCATAGGGCTCATCTACCCGTACATTCATTAACTAATTTTAGTACAGATGTTGACTAAACAACAACCATGTCACTGGTCACTCTGAGTAGGTAAGATGTAGCAGAATAATGACAGACTAGTCAACAATGGCCTCTAGAGATGCTAACAATCTGACTGGGAGAGAAGGAAGGTGAACACATACTCCCACAAGTCAGGGTGGCCCTAGGCCTTCTGAACTCTGGACTCTGAATTCTGGCCAGGATGGAGAATGACATGGTCTCACACTTAACAGTGGTGGCAAAGGATGGGAGAGGGAGGGGCTGTTAACAGGGCTTCTAGCTCCTGACAGATCCCTGCTGGACGGGCAGAAAGGATTAGAGGAATCATGGATGAGAGATGATGGCAAGTACAGG
This sequence comes from Rhynchomys soricoides, assembly GCA_019843965.1. Classification (NCBI taxonomy): domain Eukaryota; kingdom Metazoa; phylum Chordata; class Mammalia; order Rodentia; family Muridae; genus Rhynchomys; species Rhynchomys soricoides. The sequence continues at coordinate 17,165,087 of JADRCH010000011.1, forward strand.
CTGAAACGGGTGGGTGCGGGGGCTTGTAGGTCAGCATGGCTCTACAGTGCCTTGCATTGTCTTAGTTTCTTCTGCACACTCACTCTTGACTTACAAGACTGTTGCTGGCAGCTGGTCCTTGCAAGCAGAGGGTGGATCTAGTGTCAAAAATTGCCCATTCCTCTCTGGGCTTTGAGTTTGCTATTCCCATAGAGGAGGCAACACCACAGCTGAACAAATAAGATATCAGCCCTCTCTGGGATTTTTAGTGGAAAGCCACAGCTAAGTTATTCAATGTCTGCTGACTTCGGTTTCCTAACGGTCAAAGGTACACCAAGCCGCAAGGCTGCTGGGCAGATTGGATGAAGGAATGTGTGTGAAGACCTTCGCCTGCCCAGTGCCTTGCGTGCAGGAAGCCCTGGAGAAAGGTTGATTATTTGTCATGACGGCTCCCTTCTCTTATGTTCTGCTTGGCTACCCGGCAGATTGGGCACTTCATCTACTCACTACAAGTGCCACAGTGTTTAAGATATTACTACTTGGAGAGGCCATTTTATTTTGGCATGTGGCTTACCTTCCCTCCCTTCTCCCAATTAGTGGGATTGTTAGCGTCTCAGAAGCAACATGGCAATTGCAGCTCTGGAGGGCAGAAGTCTCAGGGGTCACAACCTTTCAGAAAACAGAAATCTCTTGGGCTGAAATTATTGCAAAGGTGAGGCTGTGTGGTGTGTGTGTGTGTGTGTGTGTGTGTGTGTGTGTGTGTGTGTGTAGAAAATTTGATAAAATTCTCTTTGACAAATTTCTCAATCACTGGAGCATGAAGAAAAGTGATTCTCTTCCCCTGAAAGGAATCCTAGGTGCCTTTTCTCGGTGTGTGAATATCTCAATAAGCATCCCAATTTCAAATGTCAAACTTGCCACTGAACTTGGCTCTTAGGTAGGACAAACGCCTTTGATTTGTTTGAAGGAATTTGATTTGGAAATAGTGGAGTGATTAGTTGTCGAGACCGAGGCTTTGAAGTCACAGAGCACAGATTTCTTTTATAGGCCCTGGTGGAGCCCCAGACATTTGCATGTAAAATATTTCTAGAACTTCTGCATATGCTTAGATATTAAAATAAGCAAGCCTAATGCATTTGTAAGATCCCATCTGTCACACACACAATGCAGTTTAAAATACCACCTGATGGATGAAGACTGTTCTGATGTTTAACCTTAATAGCACAGGAGAGAGAATGTGAATTCTGGTGAAATGTGATTATTGAAGTCTTAAATGCAGGCTACATTTAATTCTGCACATGGTACATTTGGGATCCTGCTAAGTAATAGTTCTTACAAGATCTCCATTTGAAAGAAAAGTAAGAATGTGAAGCTCAACCCAATGGAAGACAAGCAGTGTTAAAGACTAAAAATAGATGTCTAAAGAGACCTTGGAAGGTTCTACCAACCAACCACTGCTGGACGTGCTATCCCATGAGATGCTGCACATGCAGGGGCCAAGCCTTTCATCTCATTAACCATGAAGCCTGAGTCTAAGTCAGAACTCGTGGAAACCTGAGGTTTCCTTCAGACTATGATGTCCCCCAGCATGGTTCTAGTGCTAATTCACCAGGGAATTCAGAATGCCTATTAACCTATTCATTTATTAGCCTGGGCCTCTTCTCTTGACGTGTGTAAGACAGACCACCACACAACTCTAAAAATGACTAATGCTAGAAACTGACACCATATCAAGACCCCAGACTGGGAAATTATTAACCCTACCTCAGAAAGCTCACAGGGACCTCACTAGAGCAACTACTGATTCTGCTCTGCTATGGGGAAGAGTCTGGAGGTTCTACAGAATGATTTCTAAGTCAGAACTTCATTCTGTATTACAAAAGGAACTGAGCAGATTATTTACCTTCTGCAAGTCATTATTGTGTCATAGGAATTGGATAACAGCAACAAATACTAACAGGATAATAATTAAAAACACAGAAAACTGTCTAGGCCATTTAATCACTGCATATAGGAGGTTTTGATTGTGGCTGCAATTTCTGGAATAATTTTTGTACTTGTTGAAAAATAAATATAATGACTGCTTGTTATTATCAAGCCATCTCTAGTGAGATTGTTTGTGTAAGCATGTGATATGCACATGTATGCATGTCCATATGTATGTGCAGGTGCATGCATGCACACAATTGTGCATGTACATGCAATATACATGTGTGCCTCTGTGTGTGTGTGTGTGTGTGTGTGTGTGTGTGTGTTCCTCAATCACTCTCCATTCTACCTACTAAGGCAGAGTCTCATTTATCCCAGAGCTTACCGTTCTGCCAGACCAGCCATCCAGCCCGACACTTACGTAGGATCTGGGGTCTAAACTTGAGTCACATGCTTGTACAGCCACACTTTTAACCACTGGCTGCCTCCTTCACGCCCTCCCAGCCAGCATTTTAAGCTACAAACAAACCTAAAAATCTACAATTTAGAAGACTATTTGGAGGCAAAGGAGATGGGAGTCCTGAGGGTTAGGACTAAGTAAGGATTTCTCCGTCAGTTCTCCTGGATCTCACTGTCCGTGATGAATGTGCAGCCCCCTCGGGGGACAGAATGGACAGTGTGTCCAGATCGTTCAACTCTATGACTTCCCACTGTGTCTGTCCAATATCATCTCCAAGTTCCATCTCCTCTATTTCATCCACTCAGGTTTCCATGAAAGAGGAACTTATGACCAGGGAAAGAGATAGATATTCAAGACTCATCCGTACTCAAGATCCAGTAGTAAGAAATCCATGTTGCTCTAATATTTCTGTTCAGAAATGCAGCAGGTAATTCTTGCTTGTTTTTGCTGGAGATTCCAATTTATCTGAGTGAAATAGATTTCCAATGATTATTGATATTGGGATCTCTTTGCAAATCCATCCCGGTTGAGTGGGTGAGTGCTAATCTCCACTGTAATGAAAAGAAAATCCTGTAAGTTCTGATTCTCTCACTTAATATAATGATACCAGTACAGGAGAAAAAAAGCCGTCTGCTACTTCCACTTGTAAATTTCACACATTTAATAACAAGTGTGAGAGATCTGAATTCTGCTGCCGCTGTCAACCTTACTACTTTAAGGTCAGTATGGTTTATTTTAAAACGTAAAAATTCATATGTGATCGACTTATAAAAAGAAGACACTTAGGGAGTAGAGGTTTACACCTATTCAGGGAAACTATAGGCCAAGAGATCAAGCTCCCATTTACCTCTGAGGCTCTGGGAGGCCCAGGAAAGGGGGCTTCCTGAGAGTTTGTCAGTTTCTACATTTCAATGAGGCCTGTCAGCTTACTTCCTGAAGAAACCTCTCCAGGTGCATCATAGTCCAGTCCAAAATACTTGCTCTTAGCTGTTTGTGACACCATAGACTGGTATCTTAGTATTCAGAAAACAGAGGCAAGAAGATTAGGAGTTTGAGAATATATCATGAGGGTCCATAAAACAAGAAAAAAGTAGGCTTGAGACCTAGCTCAGTCATTAAGAGTGTGTGATAGAGAACCAGAGTTTAGTTCCTGCTCATGCCCAGAGACTCCCATCTCTCTGCAGCTCCAAAGCCAGGGGATTCAAAGCCCTCTTCTGGCTTCTGCATGCCCATACACATAGTCATAGACACAGAGACAATTTAAAATACAATAATTTTTAAAAAGAAAACTGTCATGTCTGGTGTAATGTAAACATTATCTTAATGAAGCAGTGTCTCCAGAACACTAAGTGTGATGATAACATTCTCTGGAGATGAGATCAAAGATGCATACAATGGGCACAGGCCACAGTTGCAAACCTGGCCATAAGGAAGCCCAGTCACTGATAAATATTTAGAAATGGATGACTAGAGAAAATATTAACACTGGGGGTGTCTGGAGATTTGGACTGGAAAACCAAAGTGTCTTTCTTTAAGACAGGACATAGAAGTACTAAATGCCAAGGAACCCAGCTTCACTGAAGAAAAATCAAATGCTTCAAGAAACAGCTATGTCAAATCAGTCAGAAGATACCTGGATATGCCTATGGTGGTTTGAGTGAGATGTCCCCCACAGGCTCCTGTATTTGAATACTTGGTCCCAGTTGGTGGTGCTATTTGGGGAAGCTTGGGAGGTGTGGCCTCATTGGAGGAGTATGTCACCAGGCAAAGGTTTGACACTTTAACCCCCTGAACCATTCCTGGTTCACCCCTCAGCTTGCTGTTCCAAAGCACAAACACAAACCACAGAAATCCTCCCAATATGAGTCGTCTTCCCTGTATGAGTTGTCTTGGTCATGGTATTTTATCATAACCTCAGGAGAGTAACTAACACAATTCCCAGCAGAGGCTCAGCTCTTGTTCAGCTGGGGCAATTAACGGAATTTCATGGGAAAGTAAGCCATGGGGTTATAAAACCCAGAAGAGTACATGTTCGCAAAAGCTCAAGATAAGTGGTCTACCACCCAATTAGAGTCAATCCCCTATCCCAGATTAAATAGCATTCGATAGCTAGAACACATTTAGTTAGCTAGCTCAGGCTAAGCAGGCTGAGACCCAATTTAAAGACCTTTCATGGATGAAAAGGTGATTAGTCTGACATGAGGGAATAGAAAAGACTCCAATGTGGTCACAGGAAGCAGGAATGCACTTGTTCTGGGACTTGGAGGTCAGCAGGAATGGAGAGCTCATGCAGACCACACATGGCTGGCTTCCACTTAACCTCTGCTAACTACTAACCCTTCCAAAGATGACCATGGCATGGGTAATTCCAGCTCAAGGGTAGCTTCCTTACCTACAATCCATAAGTTTCCCAATGCTGAACAAAGGCAATCAGGAATTAAACCTTTGGAGGAGTGGCTAGGACAAGGTTTGGAATATAATGACCGAAGGCCTTGTTCACTGCTTGACTTCTAACTCTTAGAGCGATGTCTAAGCATATGACACATGCTCTCTGAACCAGTGTGCACCAGAGAGTAGAAGCTGGAGGGGGCAGTCTTCACCCAAGGATGCCTATGGGCGAAGAGCCCACAGAAGCTTTGAGAGACAGCCAGGTCAGCTCTGTCCTTGACACAGGGACAGATGTGCACGTACCTGCTTGGCCTTAAACTGTTAGTCAGTGTGTACTTCCTGAGCAAGACAAGAGAGTGATGGCAAAGGCCACACACACCTCAGACAAGGGAGTGATAACAAAGGCCACTCCTAAGGCAATGCTTTGGATAAAAATGCATAAAGTCTGTGACTTCACCTAACATGTGCCAGACCTGTGACCAAACATGTGAAGATTCTGCTGGTCCCAACTGGTTTACACTGACAAGGGAGCAGTCTATCAGCCAGGTGTCCCTTTAACCAATCTGTGCTTCCAGGGCAGAAAAGGTACAGCCAAGAACAAGATTTTAAAATCCAGAACCTAAGTCATAATCCAGCTGTCTTTTTAACCCAACATTTGGTGTTCACCAAATCTCGGCTAATTCAAACAGCAAGAATGTGTATACTCTTGATTTGTACAGAGGAATTTGGAAAAGTGTTTAGAGTGCTTGCTACATCTTCAAATTGTGTCTTCTCTTTATATATTTTGTAGCTGGCGAGAAATGGAGAGAAAGTAAAGGGAGAGCATCTGTATAGGCTTCTTGAGAGAAGCACCCTGGGATATATGTCAGAGGATCTTAAGCAAACCGTCAAAGCAAATCCTGACAGACTATTTTACTCCTGGGGGCCACAGAGAGACAGTGCCAGGCAGGAGGTGAGAAAGGCTGGCTCTGGGAGTCCCCTAAAGGCCATAGGAAGTCATCCTGAAAACCTTGGCCAGGAAGAGACTTTCAGAGTGAGTGGGCACCACACTGCCCAAGCAGTGGAATCCCATTTACAGAAGGCGGCAGGGCTGTAACTAAGGGTTGTCATGGCAGCTCAGGCCCAATGTCATAAAGCCCTGTGTGTAAACTGCTCCTCTGATGAAGAGAAAGAAACAGGTGTGATGTACAAGATACTGTTTATCATTAATGTGGTGAATGGTTTCTCAGTCCTCCAAACTATGCTGACTGCACTGTTTCTACACCGACGGTCCCATTCCCTCCCATTCCTGCAAAAATGGGCAAAAGTTTAAGCCCTGCATGGGTCGGAAACAGAATACAACATCTTACATGTTATTTACCTAATGGAGTTTTTTTTTTGTTGTTGTTTTCATTTAAAAAAAAAAAAATAGCCTCACTTAACTGCCACAGACACCTGGAAAAAAACAAGACAAATTCACAACACAGCCAGGTTCATTAACTGTAACCCAGGGGTCAAAGTCTATCTATCAGTAGCTTCCATAAGAGCTGTCCTTTTTCTGGTTGTTGCTGTTTTTAAGAAGGGTTTTCTAAACTAACAAAAACAGATCTGTGATAGAGGTCCTATGCGGCCTATAAAGCTACATTATTTACTATTTTGTCCCTTGTAGATGGACTTTGCTGCCTCCCACCTTAAAATATTGGTTTTTTTCCCCCTTAAAATTTTAAAAGTCACTTCCCAGTTCATACATTTACATAAGAACCTTTGTCTGTCACACTCCTCTCCCCTCCTGTTGGAACTTTCTTCTCAGCAAGGGTCCCGCCTGCCTAGTCTCATGTCTTCTTTTTGTGCCTTGGTGACTGGGTTCTTGTTGGAGTGGCTTTGGGGATGAGGTGTTATTTACTGGATAAACTTACCAGTGCGTTCACCACTGGAGATGGTGAGAAGGTCTCTCCTAATTATCTGCGAAATATCAACAGTCCCTGAGAGGGGATTGAGTCCCCAAGGGCCCCTCTCTTATCCAGGATGAAATGTGAGGGGCCTGATCTTACACAGGTCTTGTACACAAAACCCCAGCTGTGGTGAACTTAAGAGTCAGAAGATGGGAGATGCTCAGGAAGCAGATGGTTTCCCACAGGACACATCCCCTTTGCTCCTGAACTCGACAGTAGCTTATGTCCTTATATCCCAAATTACAAAAGCAAACAAACAAACAAACAAGAAGTACCCAAAATATCTATTTTAGTTTGCTTGAAGATTTACAAAAATTATCTGATACCGCATTGTGTCCTTCTCGGGTGAGGACAGGGAATCGTAGAAGACGTGGTAAACTGTAAAATGGCCTCATATGATATTCAGTTCTTAATATGATATTAAATATCTGTTGAGTTTAAATCAATGATCAAAATGTGTTTATTTCCTTATCAACAGACTTGAAAACAGTGTCAGGGACAACTGAGATACAGGGAAGGCTCCCGCTGTGAGTAGCCTCATGGCTTGCTACTATGTCCTGCTTCCTAGGAGACTGAAGGCCACTCACCAATGTCACTCATAGAGCATGTCAGGGACACAGACATACCACCCCACCTCCACCTCACAGAGGAGGGTATGAGACAAAGTCAAGGACTTGAACTCAGTTCCAGAGAGAGGGAATGGCTGCCCTACTCTGTGACATCTCTAACCTTTGACCTTACCATGTGAAGAAAAAGTCATCTATTGATCTGTGCCTGAGAACAACACATCTGAATTACAGAAGTATCATCACAAATAACACCCCCCAGTGTGTGCTGAGCTCCAAGCGAAGCTACGTCTGTTTCGGCTCTCACTTTTTGCCACTATCACACAAATTGGAGAAAAACCCCATCTCAGGGCTCCCGGCCTCTGTCCACACATCACAGAGCAACAAAAGGAGCTTGTCTACCTGGGAGAGGGTTTGGGGACCCTATGACTAAAGTAAGTTTGGCAGGCTGGCTCTTTCTGCTCGCACAAGTGACTTCTCTCTTTCTCCCCTCCACCCACCTCACATTGATATCTCCACTTCTGCTACCAAAAACAAAGTTTTAGTGTATATATGGAAAGAGCTAGAAAATGTATGCTGGGCCACCCCCCCACTCCCCTAGGGAAGAGCCTTCCATCTTTTCATTCAAAACCTCCAGAGGATCCAGTGCTGATCCACCTTTGCTTCCAGCTTATGCCTCTAGCTGTTCCTGCCTTACCCCGTCCTGATGCTGTCACCATGACCCATCCTCCCACTTCTGCCGATAACTTTCTACACATCCGAGCAGCAATGGCTCCAGTAGTCTCCCCTGCAACACTGCTGCAGCATGAGGAAGCTTCCCACACTCACTCACTTCCAGCAGCAACCCCACTACCATTCTGTACTCAGCAACACCCTTGGGCACACTCCATGGGCAATGGCTGGTCTCCATCTATGTGTCCTGGCTTATGCAGCTTGGGCACCACAGAAATGAAGCTGGTACCACTATCATCGACATCCCCACTGGAGCGGCTGCATCCCCCGGGGTCAGCCATCTCTTCCCATGATTTCACCCTCCTGGGGTTTCTGACACCTGGTCTTTGAATCCCACAGCCCAAGGACTTTCACCTTTATACAGCAGCTATGGATTTCAGGAGGGCAAGGAAAGAAACTGCCATGTAACCTTTAAGCAAGTCACAGAGTCGTAACAAGCATGGGAGTCTCTTTTACCTCTCCTCACCAGCACAGCCCAGATTGAAGGGGCAAGGACAGACTTCTTGATGTCAAGCCTGTCATGTGATCATGAAAAGGTAAAGTACACCAGCTTCTGCAGGAATGGACTCCATCCTACCCATGAAGAGATGGGTTCCCACCTCTTAGTGTTTTCAAGGTTGACTGGGCAGGATGGATAAGAATCTAGTTCGACTCTACAATCTGCCTTCCTGATGGCATTGCAAATTTGTAGGATATAGAAAACTGCAAACATGGAGCAGCTTTGAACATAACAAACATTTATCTGTGGGTATGGAGACTACCTTACATTCTAACTTCACGCTGCAGACCACACACATTTCTCATGATCTGCGACTTGTCACCACCCAGCCATGTGCCTCCCGTGAAGACTCTCACCTCCTGACAGTTTCTCAGCACCACAGAGCTCTCAGTCCTCTCATCAGACTGCATTCTGGCTAGTGTTGTCTGTCTGCTGGAGCCTGGGCTGTGTTGGCTTCACTTCTCAGTCAGTCCCTAACCCCACTCCTGACGCCTCTTGTCTCCACCAGATGTCCCGGCTTCTACTTCAGAAAAGACTCTGCTGCCAGTTCTGAGCATGTTTTAACTCACTGCTTCCTACTCACAAACACAAGCAGCGCCCACCACACTTCCTCGCCACAGCCCCAGCCGAAAGAAGAAAATAGGTACCAAAGGTTCACGCATCTATTAGATACGTGGATGTGAGTGCTGTCCCCTACCACTGCTCAGCAATGCGACTCCATCATGGAATGCCCTCTTCCCTACATGGCCTCTCACACTCTGGGAACTACTTGTTGTTGTCTGACAAATAAAGCATTCACCTTTTGTCTATTGGGTCTAGGCTTCCAAATCCCAGCTCCTCACTGGACCTCACCCTCCTTTATCTCCAGACTTCACAGATAAGTTTCTGCAGTGGTCCCAACACTCCGACAAAGGATGTGGAGGTTTCAGAGGAAATGTCCTGCTTCAAGAATTTACGGTGATTTCACTCCTCCCAGAAACAATGAAATAGTTTTATTTTTTATTTCTGTATTTATGGGAGAGATTGAAGCAGAAGAAGATGGATGGACAGACACACACATACAGAAATATTTGGATTCCAGCTATAGCCTGGAAAGCTGAGCTGCAGGGCCTGACCACGGACCAGTCCATTGACTCAAATGCCTTTTGCTCTACCAAAGTCTGGCATGTGCCTTCGCCCCGTCTCCAGAATTCTGAAACTGTATGCTGACACACTGAGTGCTTATTGTATGCTGACACACTGGGTGTAGAGAGAGTCCTGTCTCAGGCTTTAAATCCCAGGGCACAACAGAGTAAAAGCCAGATAAGCATCCACTCACTCGGCCCCGTGGAGGATGCTGAGTGCCCACCATGGGTAAGTAGATTAAGCCAAAGCTTGTGAGGACCTTCCTTCAGTGAGAGTGTAGAATATTACAGAGACAAAGACAAGAGTCCCAGGGGGAATAGTACAGAAGAGGAAATATTTTAAGCACTTAGAACAAACAGCACCAAGCACACAGCAAGTGTCTGATGAATGCCTGCTAAGCAGTTGGTGCTCTAGGCTCACGGTGCTCCATGTGGGAAACTGAGCAGGCTCCCAAATACATCATCAGCTGAAGCCCTGACATAGTCATGTGGAATGGAAAGCAAACCTTAGGCCTTTTCTTCATGGTGACACTCACTATCTTAGCCTTCAACAATAGTCATAAAATGCGAATGCCAACAATCATAAAGACAGTGAGGTTGGTAGCTAGCACCATTCCGCAGTGAAGATTATTTAAACAAAGGAATGTTGAACTTCACTGTATGCTGAAAGTGGTCAGTTCTGTACCTGTGACTCAGGAGACACAGACAGCTTCCGCTCAGTGAGTGCCCTGTGCTCACCACAAGCAATGGTTACATCGCTAGGAAAAGTGAAATGTCCATCAGAAAATTTCAAACACGGTCATTCTCAGGACACAGGACACAATAGTCACAGCTGTGCCCTGGTTATGCCACATCGCCAAGGCACTGGCTGTTCTGAACTGTAGAACTGCATATCCCTCAGTAACTTGTTAATGAGTCAGTGTTCTACATTGCTAAGCCTTCTGGGGTAATTCACCAGGAATCTTTCTGACACACATCAAATTTTATCAACCTGTTGAAGAACAAATGTTCCAGCCACTCATCAGAACTTTACAAATAAGACATGCTCGCAACTTGTTCTGGGTTCAGTTAACTTCACTTCAGTTAACTGGATCAGCTATCAAGTGTGTGCCTCTCTGAGAACCATCTGATAAACGTGCAACTTTCTTTTCTGGATTTTGGCTTACAGTTATCCTCTATTTACTGAATGCCCATAAGGTGCAGTATGCAGTGCCAGGTCCTGGGGCCATTCCTGGTTTGTGCTATCAGATATCATTCTTCAAACCTACCAGGCAGTAATAAAACTGTAAATGCTCAGGGCATGAAAGAGCAAAGCAGAGGAGGCACATAATGTTAGGCAGCGAACAGAACAGGGAAAAGGGGTCCTTTGGCAAGTCTTTTGTTGGGAAAACATCATCTTTAGCTAAATCCTAGTTTAAGCCATGATGATACATAACCAGAGGATTTGAAAGATGTCTTGGAATCACCGTTTTCAATCTAAGTGATGCTGTTCTCCTATCTGGCTACTTACTGGGAATCAACAGGCTGCCTTGCTGTGGGGTTTCCATTTTATACCAAAGCAGAAAAAGAAAACGAGTCTGCAGCAGGCACAGGGACAAGGAGTCAGTTCCAGAATATTCTTTTCCCTCTCTTCCCTTCTCACTCCCTTCTTCCTCTTTCTCTTCCCTCCTTCAACTGCATAGTTACTAATATTTAAGAGCAGGAAAGAGACATTTCCAATAGGTTTTCTATCGCCAAATCACACTGGATGGGAAGTCCTTCTGATGACTACATTGGTCCATCACACCGTGGAATAAGGAATCCCGAGGCCCCTTCCATGTCAGCTCAGATGATATCTCATAGGCTAATGCCCAAATATTTGTTTTCTGGCAAAGTTTGTTCTCTGAACAAAGTAAAGACCAGGCAGGAAGCCATAGCTGAGTCTCCTTGAGGCTGTGTATTGAAAGGCTGTATTAGTTACCTTTCTCATTCTCTGTGACCAGAGACCTGACAGGAGGAAAGGTAGCAGGGCCAAAGGCTGCTGCTTACACTGTGTTCCAGCCAGGAAGCAGAGGGTGGGCAGGAAGGTCAAGACCTATCCACAGTGATCCCTTCCCTCAGCAAAGCTCTACTTCTTACAGATTCCCTAAACACTGCCACCGGCTGGGAACTGAGGTCTCCAACCTGTAAGCCTATTGGAGAAGACTCATCCAACCCCAGCAGAGACTGGAGGGAGGGGCCTTCTGCTACCATCTCATTAAGTTCAGGGCTCACACGTTTGGTCATGAGGACAAACGTGGGCCCACGCTCCCCTTTAATAAATTGTTGCTCTTTACAAACAGAAAGTATTTTTATTTCGCTAAGGTGATGCTCCTGAAGAGTTGTTGTTGTTGTTGTTTATAAGCAAGAATAATCCAGAAAGATAATATTAGATTTTATGGCTGGCCCTGCAGAGCTGTTTAAACCGCAGGCTCTATATTTGGATGTTTAGGGCAGGGTCTGTATAGAACCTACAACCAGTGCTCTATGTCACTTTAATTTTTTTCAGAATCATGTGAACCCAAAGACTTTTAGAAGTAAAAAAATATATATATAGAAAAGCATCTATGATCACCCACTCTGTCTTCTCTAGTAAAGCTGGAAAAAGACAGGAAGGGGAGAGAAAGAAAAAAGAACATAAGAAGAAAGGAGAGGAGAAGGGAAGGGGGGGCTTGGATGTATGTGTGTGTGTGTGTGTGTATATATATATAACATATATATTATATTAGCAAATATATATATTAGTATATATATAGCATATAATATATATATTAGCAAAAATATATATTAGTATATATATATATTAGCAAAAAACCAAAATGAGCTTGAGTAAAGAAAAGAAGGGGGAAGAGATCATCAGGAAGAGCTGAGAGCTGCTCAAGCCCAGCTGGCCTTTTAGGGGAAACACCCTCATCTGAAGAGGGCTGCAGACTAACTCATAGGATGAGATCAAAATCGAATTCCTTTGTTCTGTAGGTTTGTGTTGCTTCTCTCTAAAGTCTTTGCGGGAGACGGTTAACTTGTTGCACTTCTGGGGAAGGACAATAGTTTCCACTTAGGAAACAATTTTACAAACCATTTTCCTCTGATTATTGTAGCAGTGACATGTCCATGTTGAAGAAAAACAAAAAAACAGGGGCAGGCATGGAGATTCAGTGGCCTCCAAACCCAACACCCAAGTGACCATTATTAATGTTTTCCTGTAAATGACATTAAAGAGCTGAGAATCCTACTTTATGCCTTCCTAGCTCCCTTTACACTCGAAATTACACCAGATTTTACTTAATACATATTTTCCTCTATTACTTCCAGTGTCTCCTACATTGGTCTCCACATGACCTATTATGCTTTATTGACCAATTGGCCAATAATAAACATTGGATGTTTAGGCTATTTCTGAAAGGTCTCCCTCCGATGGAATGTTTATAAATGCCACTGAAGCTTGGCAGAGAAGCTGCCTGCTATCCACTCCCACATCCCTGAAGCCTGGCAGAGAAGCCGCCTGCTATCCACTCCCACATCCAGGTCTCTGCTGGGACAGAGCCTCTTCTCTTCCCATCTCATCCACAACAGGACCCTTCATGACCACAAGGGATAACCTCTGCCTAAATGACCTGAGGAGATCTTCTTACTCAGGTGCCACCCTGAAAGCCCCAAAAGAGCAAGGACAGCGAGCTCAACCTTTCAGAAGGTGCCTGCTGCCATTCATTTACTTAATGTCTGCTCCTTTACAAATTCAATCGCTTACATGTTAATGACCCCAATGCATGGCAAGTCCATATATTATTTTTGTCTTTACTTAAACAACTCTTTTACTGTAAGAAAAGTTTAAACCAATACGAACTTTTCATTGATAGTAATCTTCATATTCAAGCAAATTTTAGATATCAATCATTGTTAAATGCAAAATAACATTGTTGTAATCAAATGTTTCTTGGGTGGAGCATATTGAAAATTCCATTCTTTGTGTATATAGTGATTTCAACTTGTAACCAGACCACTTCCACTTACCTCTATGTCCTAACATTTTACATGTCACCGTTAGACTTTATGATTACAAAATCACTGATTTTACAACATTGATTAAAGGGTCTCTATTGTTGAATACTAAAATTGTTTCTACTTGTTTGCTAATGAAAACAACCACCACAACAACAAAACCCTGAAATAAACATTTCAGCATATTTCTTCTAAGTGTTCTCCAAATGGGAAATTCTGAGAAGTATATACATTGTACCAAACACAATAGAGATGCTTGCCCATATGGTCCTTCTCCAAACATGTTATAAATTAACCACTGCCTGAAAAGACTTTAGGAAGAAGCCATAGCAAATCTATTGCTTCTAAGAGCTTTTCAGTCCAGCAACTTCCCCAGGTTTCATACCAGTATGAAGCAATCCACTCTTCAAATGTTTGTTAATTAAACAGTATAAAATGGTAATTGCTCACGCTTTTTACTGGAGCTTGCTCTCTGAAGAGCCCCTGGAAGCTGTGGGTAGAATTCTCCATGGTACTGTGCATGACCTAGTGCTCAGAATAAGCAGATAAATCAGTACACTGGATCATGCCAAAGCACCTTGCAGCTCACCGAGACATCTCTCCTGCTCTCCGTGAAAGAAGATGTAGAACATTCACCTGAGCTTGTGTCTCCTCTCATCTGAAGCCTTGCCATCATAACAATGATTGAACCCAGCTATTTGCAACTGAAGGTCAGGTTTTTCTGTAGATGAACAATATCCACCCAGATTTGGGATTAGAGCTATTACCGACCATAACAGGGAGAAATGTTCACTAAGACACAATTTATTTTTATATGAGCATCCTTTATTCCAAGAGTCATAAAAACACCCACTGTGATGCATAAGCCAATGGCCCTTATAGAATGCTGATTTTTCAATGTTTATTTAACTCTCAAGGAAAAGTAGGTTGTTTTATTCTCTGGCAGGTAACTGTTGACTTCCTGACAACTCTGTTAAAGAAAATCATCCCAGAGGTTATAAAAGACTCCAGATCCAGAACATCACAGTTGACCCTTTTTAACACCTCAGTCAGATCCACAGAAATGCAACTTGGACAGGAAAACAAAGGAAAAGAATTAGGGGTGGAAAGAATCAATCTGCACCACCGGGAAAAAAATATCAACCGAGCCAGGTTTTTCTCCCACCACTAAAAGAAATGAAACACACTGTCCCACCTCCCCCCAGTAAGTCTGTGGCTGCTCTGGGTGTCTGGCTAACTTGACATTTCAGTGATCAAGTAAGACAGTTTGAAGTACAGCACATACAGCAACTGCTCCTCTGAGAGTAGGCAAGGCATCGGTGCCTATGCCATCAGATGCTTTATGTCCATGGTATTGTTTTCATAAATTTATAACAGACCAATTGTTCTTTTTTGCTTTTTCCGAGAAGTCAAGCATCACCGCTCTCCCTTAACGTGACAGCAACAGTTCTGCAGACAGATACCTTGCTTATCTCTCTTTTTTACACTCAGGTCTGATACCAACTGCAGAAACATTGGAAAATGCTTACATCCCAGGGAACAGGGAACACAGATAGTTTAAACCACACAGAAGGGTAAGCCTAGCAATGGCAAAGACTTCTATTCCCCAAAGGTCTAAATGCAAAGTCTGAAACCAGAATGTCTTAGTTAGGGTTTTACTGCTATGAACAGACACCATGACCAAGGCAACTTTTACAAAAAACAACATTTAATTGGGGCTGGCTTAAAGGTTCAGAGGTTCAGTCCATTATCATCAAAGCAGGAACATGGCAGCATCCAGGCAGGCATGGTGCAGGAGGAGCTGAGAGTTCTACATCTTCATCTGAAGGCTGCTAGCAGAATACCGGCTTCCAGGCAGCTAGGATGAGAGTCTTAAAACTCACACTCACAGTGACACACCTATGCCAACAAGGCCACACCTTCTAATAGGCCACTCCCCGGGCCAAGCATATACAAACCGTGACAGAGAAGAAATGCTCATGGGGTCATAGAGTAAATCTATATCCAAAATGCAGACATTCCCCTCCTTATTGTGTGGTTTCCCTAAAGCAATGGGAAGCTCATTCCCTCTCCCTCTTCCACACACCACACCACCTAGTCCTTTTCCTAGTCCTTTTTTGTTTTATTTATGGAATATGTGACTTAGAAATATATTTGAAGGCCAGGCATGGTGGTGCACACCTTTCATCTCTGCCCTCAGGAGGCAGAGGCAGGTGGAACTCTGTGAGTTCAAGGACAGCCCAGTCTATACAGTGAGTTATAGGACAGCCAGGGCTATGTAGAGTGACCCTGTCTTAAGAAAAACATTTGAAGCATTGATAAACTCAACCGTTATGTCAAGTGCACTTTTTGGCAAAGTCCACAGCAAGAACAGAGGTTTCCAGGAGCTGACACGGTGGGTGGGACCCTCGTGAGTTAATGGTGCCAGACTGGGATCTTAGCATCTTATTGTGCATCTCGGATAAGTTACTGATTCTCCTTGGCACTTGGCCTTTCTGTCTACACAACACAAGTCAGAGTCATTCCATAGTATTAACTGATTACCTAAAGGTTTTGGTGTGACCTTGTCACATGACAGTGCCTGGCACACAGCAGGCAGTGAATATGGAGCCACTAACTCTGCTTCTGCTGCTGCTGCGAGTAGGAATTATTAGCTCACATTCCTTCTCTCTTTCTCCTCCCCCTCCTCCTTTCCCCTTTCCTCTCTCTTTGGATGCAAGGCAGGAGCCTGCAATCAATTTGTCAGGAAGGACTGAGTTCTCTGCCCTACAAGAAGTCTCTTCACTCCAGGATATTCACCTCCAGCATGTCCTGAAGCCCACTGAACCAGGTAATTAACAAGGAAGGCTCTGGCATAGCCATGGGTCATGGTCAACACCACCCACAGTGGCAAATGGCTATTGAGCTTTCACATAGCAATTGCTCAAAGATTTGGAGGATCCAGGGCTTATGGTTTTCAATACCTTTCCACATCGATTAACAGGTGCTTCCTGAAAACATACAAGCATAAATAAGCCTTTTGAAATTGTTTCAACTCTGTATGGCAGAAAATGAGATAAGCTATATCAGAGATTTTGAGAGGTTCCAGAGGGAGAAGTCCGAGCATGCTCAGTGAGATCTCATCAACCAAACAGATGACCTGGGAAGATGCAGACAGGAGGAATGAAATCGCATGGACCATGTTCCAAGCCTGGTCACAGTGGATGAGAAGAAGAAATATGTGATCTCTGGGACAGACGGATGCGGCTGCATGGACAGGATGCCTGACAGAGATTGTAGCTTTCAGTGGAGGGCAGAGCTAGCACGGGTTCCTGCACACCACATTCTCCTATCTCCTGCCAGTGTGCTGACAGGGTTTGAACAGTTCCCAGGAAACCCCACAGCAAAGATCAATTCTTCTGCACAGCAGTATTTGGGGTAGGTATTGGGAGGTGCCTGGACCACAGAGCAGCATTCCTTGGAAGGAGCTTCATAGTATCTCAAAGGATTGAGCTCTCCCTCACACAGGCTGGCTTGGTCCTGAGTGTCTGCTGTTACAGAGCAAGGCTGTGGGCGGGCTGGGGGAATGGCTTGGTTGCAAGGATGATGATCTGACTTCTCTCCTCAGAATCTATGTTAAGAAATAAAAGGCAGCTGGGACTGGTCACATGCACACCCAGAGAGACATTCCTGGGGCTCCTGCTGCTGGGCCAGCCTATTTCACTAGTACTAGGCTATGGAGAGACCTTGCTTCAGAATGGCGTCTGAGGAACAATCCTGGAAGTTGACCTCTGTCCTCTACACTCATGTAGACATATGTATAGGCACACCTTCACACATGTGCATTCTCACCTAAAAACACGCACACACATGAACACATGTGTGCGTGCACAATCTCAAATAATGAAATGGCAGCAAGGTTTCCTGTGTGTCTTACCTCGTGTGACCTCCAGTTCTGCCAGGAATTAAAGCCAGTGAGAGTCTCACCCCCACTGAGTCCATGCTGATGCAATCTTCTTAGAACTTCATTCCAATAGAAGCCTGTTTGCTCTATAAGTGCCTGGCCTTGGGTAGCCTGGGGCAATAACTGCAAAGGACTAAACTGAATCAAGCAAACCCAACCACAAACCAGACAAAAGACAACCCAGGGCTGCAGGTCGTGTAGTCAGCCTATCAGGGAGCAAGAAAGGTACAAAGGCCCAGAGAGGGCTTGGGGAGGAAGGTAAATGGAAAACCTTCAGCCTGCCTATAGACCTAGGCACAGTGAATTCCCAGGGATGAGAAAGGATGCAGGTCAAAATATACTTTTGGGTAAAGAATTAGCTTTGTTCACTTGTGTAGCCCAGTGTCTGGCACCTGTCTAGCTGAGAGAGAGCTGAGGCCTGGCACAGGAGAGGTGGCTCTGCTTCCGATTCACTCCAGTATGAGATTTCTTAAGCTCAGCATTTTCAATTTGCTGCTCAGCCGATCAAACGCTTGTCTTCCCAGAGTCACAGAGAAACAGGAAAACAGAGCAAGTGACAAAAGTTTAGCATGTGAAGTCAAAGCCATCTTATCTCCAATGAGCTGTGCAAGGCTGCTGTGCACATGAGAGCATTCCCTGCAAAGGCTGCCTTCTGCACTGCAAGCTGCTGCTTAAAACTTCCCGTGAATTGCATCGGTTGGTAAAATGAAGGGCTCGCAGTTTACCTAACACACCAGGGCTAGGCTGTGCATTAACATTTAAAGGGACAAATTTAAGAGGACTGTGAAATGGCTTTTATTCTGCAAAATTCACTTAAGCTCCCATTGAAATATTTGGAAATCTGTTTAATTTTACCCTCATATTAATTTCTCTGCAGTATTTATATTTTAAAATAATTGTACTGGGATTAAACTTTCCAGACAGCGGTGGTGATTTCAACAACAGCTTTGACTTTAAGCAGGGCAAGGAACGTTTGAACACAAGTCACAGACTGGGATGTCACTTAAACAGTTTGTGTCCAAAAGGTAATATATTTTGCATAGCTATCTAGCACACACAGAGATAGGAACTAGGTCCTGTGCTGCATGCTAAGCATGCCGTCTACTTAAGAGCTACATCCCAGCTTCTCTATGTGAAATGTTTGCTTAGGGTGCACAGTGGTCAAACATTTTCAGGGCATTTTCTTGAGTAAGCATCCTAAGTGTGCCGAGGCTGGGAGGTGGCTCAGCCGACCACACCCTAATGAGTGGAATTCAATCAGTGATGCACATATTCCTACTTAATTATTCTTCTGAAACAATGCTGTGTCTTTCTGTGTGCCTGCCGACAAGATGAATTCTCTTTTGCCTTTCCTTTTAAGAGAAAAATTAAATGAATTTTCAAAGCCCAATAACAGGTAGATTCTGATAGCTTCAGAAGGCCTGCTTCTGCTTAGCTCACACATGATAGCCAACTGCAGACAGTAAGTTCAGGCTATGTCTTAGTCAGGGTTTCTATTCCTGAACAAACATCATGACCAAGAAGCAAGTTGGGGAGGAAAGGGATTTATTCATCTTACTCTTTCACATCTCCATTCATCAGGAAAGGAAGTCAGGACTGGAACTCAAGCAGGAGCTGATGCAGAAGCCTTGGAGGGATGTTCCTTACTGGCTTGCTTCTTCTCCTAGCTTGCTCAGCCTACTTTCTTATAGAACCCAGGACTACCAGCCCACAGATGGCACCACTCACAAGGAGCCCTCCCCCCTTGATCACTAATTGAGAAAATGCCTTACCGCTGGATCTCATGGAGGCATTTTCTCAACTGAAACTCCTTTCTCTGTGATAACTCCAGCTTGTGTCAAGTTGACACAAAACCAGCCAGTACAGGGTAGTTTAAGGGACAGTGGGAATGGGATGAAGTAACAAGATGGGCACTGGAGTCATTTCTCTGAGGCTGGACCCCTTCACATTAAGCTCGGAGAGGAGACAGCTGGTGACCTGTCCTTGCTTTGTGCATACACTGGCACTCTCTCCCTGTCCCCACTCCACATATTTTTGGTCACTGCTCTGTTTGGCTCTTGAAGACACTGGGGCTCATAGAAGCTGCACTCTTGGGGATACAGACAGCTACAGAGGGTCCCCTGTACTAAATAAAGGAGAAACTGCTGCAGTGGCATACACAGGGTGCTAAGGCAAAATGTGTGTGGGGTTTGGGGACTCCCCAAGTACATATAGCTTCTGCCCTACCTTCTGACTTGGTAGCAAGCACTCTCTTGCAGAATAACAACCAAGATTACATCTCTTTGAAGCTGATCACCCTGAGCTCCGCACATGCCCTGTGGAGATGGACACCCCAGCTTGTTGTCTTCAGAGCAGAAAGCTGTGCTCCCAGCCCAGCATGAAGTGCCGCTGTTCTGAACTGTCTTCTCTGAAGTTTCAATTCGGGCTTTGGAAATGCTTAATTGTGCTCTTAAATATTGTGATTTTTTAAGGCTTGAGGGCATAATTAATTAGAGTTGAAACATAATACAAAGAGAGAGGGTTGTGAAATTCCCAAGCCTGCCAAGGGCAACAACGAAGGGAGAAACTACTTCAATCTAATACACAGCTTATTAAAGTCGGACCAAGACACAAAGGATAACTGATCACCCATCACCATGTGCTTTGAATAGTTAGAGGACCTGGCAGAGGTTCTGCACTCAGACATGTGGGGTGCCATGCAGTGCTCAGACATGTGGGGTGCCATAAAGAACCATTTTCTGCTGAGTTGGATAAAGCAGAGTTAGATTAAAGAAGATGATGACTGATCGTGACTCCAGGAGTTTGCCTCTGGTTCTCCCAAGTTGCATCTTTTTCATAGTACGGACTTTTGTTAATAAAATATGACATTCAAATAACACCATCACGGATATTATCCCCATTCACAGTTCTAAACTCCCAGGCCTAACCCAGCCACCACAAGCCGCCACCATTTCCCTCTCGAGTACTTAAGCGAAATGCTTAAACAAATGCAGCCATTCTAAGCCCTCCTCCACCTAGCTATTAGACATGAAAAGATCCATCCCCATTATCAACTAAATGTTTCCATTGAGGATGATTTTGGAAGGGAATGTGGAGGAGAAAAGCAAAGGCTCTTTAAAAGACATCCATTTCTACGCATTAAATCAAATAAATGATAGATAACAGGCTGCCAGTTTGCCTTATAATCGTCTTATTGCTTAAAGCAATTGCCTATGCAAATGAAGAATAATGAAGTCAGGACCGGCTGGTGATGGTCTTTGATGGCACCACTGACTTCTAGAACCCACAGCCTAGAGACTTCTCAGGTGCAGTAACGAGGAGGCTTAGCCCTGTGCTGTCTGGTTGATTTGCTGGCCTCAAAGGCTGCCTTGTCTCTTGACAGTTGACGTCAGATGATCAAAGAGAAAGAAATGGAGAAGGGACCTCTCTGTGAATCGCCAGCAAAGAACCTAGCAGAGCTCACCCTTGAGACTCTCCAGCTGTGTAAGTTCTAACAAAGCGTCTGCCACTAAGTTCTTTTTTTGCCTACAGTTTTAACTTTAAAACACTGTGGCACAAGCAACCACAGAAGATATGTAACTGCTAAACAATCACATTATTTAGCAGGAGAATGACAAGCACAATGAGATAGAGTGTAGGGTCACCATTGAACATCAGCAAACTGAGAAATACCACACGGTTCAAGGACGTGAGAGACTGCAACCTCCCTGCTTGCTCACAGGACTCTGAAATGATTTAATCACTGCAGAAGCAGACTGATGCGTGCTCAATTACACATAGAATTACCGGATGACCCACGGATTCTGCTTGGGAATATACAGCCGAATGAACTGAACACAGTTGCTCCAGCATGAAGCTGTAGAAGGGGGCTTACAGCAGTACCACTCACAACAGCTAGAAACAGGAAGCAATTCAATGGCATGTGTGCACAAACACGCCACGGCTTTGTCAACAGTGTATGAACCAAAAGGCCTACGCTGTTTAAGTTCACTTAAATGAACTGTTCTTAAAGGTAAATATGCAGGGACAGAGAGCAAGCTATGAAGGGGCCTTTAGGGAAGAGCAAATGGGGACGCAGCATAATCTTTTGAGTGATCAGATGAAATCAGATGATGATAAAGATTACTCAACATTGTAAATGTACTAAATATCAGGGAATAGTACATTTTAAAGTGGCAAACTGTACATCATTTACATTTTAGCACACAGGTGTGCAAACACACACAACACACACACACACAATGGCAACATCGATCCAGGGTAAGCACATGGGTGGTAGCATGTTTGAAAGTGCTCTAGAGACCTGTTTCAAAACTGTTTGCTCAGCACAAACATGGAGACCAAGAAAGGGGAAGGAGGAGGAAATCAGCCTTCCCTGAATTGTTGAGAGAGAAGTGGCTAATTGTCCTGGTGATCAACTGCAACCCCGACCCTTACATGTCCTCACAGACAAAAGGCACAACTGCATCAGCTTCAGTTTGTTCCAGAAGACCATATGAACATTCCATTCCATGCTTAGAGAGTCCATGCACACCAGGACTTCACACTTAGAGCTTCCATGCATGTCCAGACTTCACACTTAGAGCTTCCACGCATGCCCAGATTTCACACTTAGAGCTTCCAGGCATGTCCAGACTTCACACTTAAGAGCTTCCATGCACGCCAACACTTCACACTTAGAGCTTCCATGAATTCCATGCATGCCCAGACTTCACCCTTAGAGCTTCCATGCATGCCCAGACTTCACACTTAGAGCTTCTATGCACACCAGGACTTCACACTTAGAGCTTCCATGCATGCCCAGACCTCACACTTAGAGCTT
>JADRCH010000011.1:17201541-17219694 GCA_019843965.1 Rhynchomys soricoides
TCATCCTCCTCTCTCTTACCTCTCAAGCTCGGACATTAGTGTGTGTGCTGCCATGCTGGCTTCAAGCTTACTCTTTCAAAGTATGCTCAACAGAGCCACAAATCCATGACCCAGAACACACTGCCTTAGATGTTCTTTTTCCTGATTCGTCTCCACAGACTCAGGATCCATCAGACATGGCCTCAGATGCTCTGTTCTGTTGCCCAATTCATCTCTCCAGTCTTTTCTATTGAGAAATTCTCAACAACCCTCCATGTATCACACTTTACTGCTCTTGGTTGTTTTATCCTGGCTGTTGTGTATTTTCTTCCCATATCCTCTGCAAAGTCGGAAGAACAAATCACAGCCCTATTTTACAAAGAATCCCCTAACAGGTCAGGGCTTTTCAAAACACAACACACACACTAACCTAATTTCCATTTTAATCTAGTAGAGCTGGATCAGTATCCCCTCTAGTTACAGGGGAGAAAAGGGGGCCACAAAGATATGTTAAAATATGTAACCAGTGTCACAGCAAGGGTAACTGGAGATAGCTGGTGGGCAGTCAGAGCCAGTTCTTTCTCTAGTACCTTGCCTGTGTTGGAACTTTAGTGTTTGCTGCAGTTTGATGTGATAATCTCTCTTTGAATACCTCTGTGTACACAGTGTGCCATGCATCAGTTTAGACTTGATTTCACTACTGTAAGATTTCAAGTAAGACAAGGCTCCATCCCCTACAGATCTCCCTAACGTCTTGCATGCTTATATCTTTAGTCAGTTAAAAAGTGGGTTTAGTGGGCACTTGGAAATGAGAGTAGGTAGATGCGGAAGATAATCTGGCTTCAGAGAGGACACACTCTGGTAAAAGTGCATGCTTTAAGCCATAGCAGTGTCTAAACACCATCCATACTTCTGAATCCCAAAGAGTTACAGAAATATAAAGCATAAAACTCAATCATAAAAAGTAGCGTTTCAAAGACAGGAACCTTAAAAAACAAACTTCCTTACCCATTCCTATACATTATGTTTTATTTTAAGCCATCCATATTAGGGACTGAAGAGCTTCTAGAAACAGCTTACTTCCATTTTGACAGTAACTCCTGAGGATAGCCTTCCCTGAACCGCTCCTGGAGGACTCGCTTCTCCCCTTAGCTGTCACAGTGAAACCAGTGATAGATGACAGCGATGCCCTCCCTTGAAAAGCACTTATCTTGACCAATGGTTTAGAGGGCAAGCCTATGTTACTATGGAAACTCATGATGTCTCCAAAGACCTCATCTCAGGATCCACACTGGCCTTCAAGAAAGGCATGCAGCAGCAAATAAGTGGGTCTTTATTTTCCAAGATGAAAAGGGAAACATGGGACCTTCCTTTCGGCAGTGTGTCTTCACTCTTCTTCCATCCAAGCTGATATTTTCTCAGCACAGTGCTACAGAATAAAAAGGAAGCCATCCCTCCTGCTCAGGAAAGCTCGGTGAGCAGTCAGACAAAAAGATGGCTGCTCAAGAATTCCCATTTCTATATGTCCACTCCTAGGGAAATGACAGCTTAGAGCAAAGATGAACCCATCCTGCCTGGGCAGGGCACAGCAGTGAGAATCTGTGCAGAGGAACACTTAGGAGCATTGCCGAAATAACAGGCGTGGCTATAGACAGACATAAGAGCTGGTGAGCTTGGGGCTGGGTGAGGAAAACGGAAGGCCTTCCTAAACAGACTACAAGTCATCAGCATTTGAAAAACTAGTGTTACATTTTATTAAAATCTTTACAAGATTGATCTTAAATTTAAACAAAAAAGAAATTTAACTGACACCATTGCCACACCTAGATCACTCTGCTCTTTTACTTTTGACATCATTTTTTAAATAAATAAAACTTGTTGTTTACTAAGTAAATTCTTACAATTGATCTTAGGAAACTGGATAGGAATGCAAGCATGATGCATCCAGTTGAAATAAAATAACCATTGTTCTTATTTATGCAGAATTAAATCTATTTTATGCTAGGAACAATTTGGCAAGTGAAAAAATAAAGCAAAATGGACTTCATTGGATACTAAAAGCCAACCGGAGACTGGAAGAATCCTCCTGGAACACATTCACTTAGGAAGCCAGAAAAATGAATGTGATTGTGAGAACAATCAAGCATCAAAATCTTACTGAGCAAAGCAGGAAGATCTTTCTGGGAGGCAGGGCCGTGAGACCCGACGGAGCTACTGAAATGGTGTGTACTGGTTCAGCAGACAGGTTATGAATGAATATCCTAGGAGGCCTGAGAACCGGACTGAAGATGTCACCTTCCAAAGGCAAGGTCCTGTCTTCTCATAAGAGAGACTGCTGTTGGCTCATCCAGACTCTGTCATACAGGGCGCTTCTTCTATTGATGGGGGTGCATGAGGGAAAAGAAAGGAAGCAGGAAGAAATACTCTTGTTCTAAGGCACCACCCACAGCAATGGCTATGGGTGTAACTCACATGGAGGTTCAGAACCCAGGGTTCAAGACCCCTGAATGGACAGTTGCAAGGGTAGCTTGGCTGAGTGTACAGCAAGGCTCTCCAGGCTGAGGACTGCTCAGTGCAGCCACAGTCTTTCTGTCATGTCACCTAGTTGGTGAATAAGATGCCCGTCACTGGGAAATATTTGGTTCTTTAAAAGGGTACAGACCTGCCGGGCAGTGGTGGTGCGTGCCTTTAATCCCAGCACTTGGGAGGCAGAGGCAGGCGGATTTCTGAGTTCGAGGCCAGCCTGGTCTACAGAGTGAGTTCCAGGACAGTCAAGGCTATACAGAGAAACCCTGTCTCAAAAAACCAATAGATAGATAGATAGATAGATAGATAGATAGATAGATAGATAAAATAAAAATAAAAGGGTACAGACATTATCCAATGTTCTTTTAATTTTCAAACTGGGGGCATTAGAAAGATTCTAGAGGCTGGGGAATACAGCTTGGTGACACAGTGCTTGCCTACCATGACAAAGGCTTTGGTTTTGATCCGTTGTGTTGCTAACTTTTTTTAAAAAAGGAAATAAAATGGAATGAGGAAAGCCAAGGGAGGGAAAAGAGAGGGGAGAAGACCAGAGAGGGGGAAGGGAGGGGAGGGGGGCAGAAAGGAAGGAAGGGAGGCAGAGACCCCTTTGTTACTGTGTTATCTTATACAGAGATAAGTATGTATTATTATTTTATTCAATTACTTACCTAGATGCCAGGACAATATCACTATATGTTATCTACAGGGAACAAAGGGTTTTTCTTTAAATATGAATCATAGAAAGAATTGAATGGAATAATATAAAAAATAATAATTGGCACTATCCATGACACAAGCTAAGAATTCATTAAATGCTTTTAAGACACCCTAATATGTACGTGACTACTGAAGTTCTCCTTAACAGTCTTTCCTCCAATAGCTATCATGTTAAACAATGGCTGGCATACCGCAGACAGGGACTGAGTATTGAATTTAATTTGTTAAACATTCCATGGTCCTCATCATATTAAAAGGCTGTGACAAGATACTTCAATAATATTACTGGCTAATTCTTTCTATAAGAAAGTGACAGCCCTTTAGGCTTTCATCTGCGACCCAAAGCCTTAATGACCAGCAGTTTCCTAAATGAGAGGCTTTGATGGGCATTTAGGCCTTCGGACACTACTACCATCCTCAATTGACTGCCCTTTAATCTACCTTTGAGCTGCGTCCCATTTCATTATTAGCAGTTTGAGCTTAAGTGAGTTTGGAAAATTACATATTGACAAAGAGAAAATGTGTGTTTTACCATCTAGATGCTTTTATGCAAATGAGATTGAATTTCAGATATCATTCAAGGGAGAGTTTTTTAAACAAAAGGAATGATCTTGGTTTTCATTCCAGGTTGAGGACTTCAAAACAAGGTGAGGTAAAAGGCAGAGGCACATCTGTTATTGATTAATAACCTCTGTGTTCTATAGGAATTTATCAACCGAAAATAAATGACTAATGTAACCATGGACACATCAGCTCTGATTGTGGGGTGATGTTGAAGTACTAGCCTGAATGATATGGAAACTCAGTTTTCCCCAAGAAGAAAATCATTCATCTCAGGGGATTTATAGTCAGCTTTAGCTAAATAATGTTATTCAAGGAGAGGGTAGCAGGGCCTCAAGAGAATGCACTTCACACACCTTTAGATTTAACCAAGTATTTACCCAGAGTCCAGGGCTGCTGTCATCTACGATCTCACATCTGAATGCAGTACTATCATGGGCTCCAGATCTTCCTTTAATGTCTGTCCTGACATGTGCCCACAATGTCCACACACTTCTTGCTCATTTCTGTGAGAGGAGCCCTCGAAGCATGTCACCTTTGATCTACCCCAGACGTGCTGCGCACCTTATCTTTTATGTTTCCACTTACTTCATCCTTTGCTTCCCTCATGTATAACCTAGCTGTGGGGCAGTGATCTGGCAGGCAGTCTGGCACACCGGTTGAGCACAGGGAAACTCTGGGAGATCAGGCGAAGTAATCTGCAAGGGGCGGGAAATGTTATGCCAAGGCTCCTGGAGGCTTTTAGGCTCCAGCCATGGTCACATATCATGCCCTGGTGGAGGCGTGGCCACACAGCCCCAAACCATCCCCATGTTAGTGAGACACCTAGAGGCTTAGCCACGCCCCTTCCCAGTTACTATATTTGCACCATCTCTCTGGGAGAGGCTGGAGGTACAGTTCCATCCTGTCCCTTTCCATATGATAAATATAAATGCCTTAGAATTATGGACTATCTCTTCATCTGGACCTGCCTTGGGAAGCGAGGGATCCAGTCCTTGATCAATGAGCCGCAGCTAATCTCTTGACGTGGGAACCCCAAGTGCTCCTAGATAGTACCCATTCACCCAAGCCTAAGCAGCTAGCCCGGCCCCCAAAGGAGCCGAAACCCGGTCCGGGTGGGAACCCCAGCTGTGCTCCAGCTAACCCGTCTGTGGCACCCTGCATGACTGTGGTGCCCCGGGCGAGAGAACCCACGTAGACCGCTGCTGCTCGTTCCCTGGGAATGGCCCCCTCCCCCACCCATGGGCAGGGTCTGCAGAGGCTTCACACAGCCCCTCAACCTGCCCTGGACTGTGTGGGAAGATGCTAGGCCACTTCATGAGTGTCCTGTCCCACCCAGAGCCACAGCGCCCTGGGACAGACACGTGGGGCTTAGTTCTACAGCTACAGGGCAAGTCCCAACACCTAACTATGCTGATTATGTGCAGGTCATTGGGTGTATTTGCTTAAATGGTATCTAGATGCATAGTCATCTTTGATAGTTTCAATCAGCTCTTTGCCATACATATTTTAAATGTTTCCTGAACTAAGATCACTGCTTTCATTTTTAAAATCTCCCTAGGATGAAAAGTGAAATCCAATCTCAATTCCTAAACAAATTGATTATTGGTTAAAAGAGTTATTAACTTTAAAGACAAGGAAATTGTGCTATTGAGGAAGAAAATGACAGAGTATTAAATGTGAGTCATCAAAATATATGTAGTGGCAGAAAGTCAATTCCCAATGACAGCTTGCAGTATGAAGTTGTAAACACATATCAGCCTGTTTCAGTCCATATGATGGTAGGAAAGGCCCAGAGATAACCTTTTTACACAGGTTTAGTTTCTCCCATATCCTGTAAATGCCTGTTTTAAAAAGGAAGGAAGGAAGGAAGGAAGGAAGGAAGGAAGATAGACAGACAGACAGTTTTAAGAGGCACTGTATCTGCCTTGAGCTCCGAGTTTGGGGATTACAGGTATATGTATGCTCACATGCCCAGCAAATCACAGGTAATTTCTGATATTATTTTATGCTCACCTGCTAATGTGACTCCACACATCACTAGAGGGACCCCTCTCAGGACATTTCCTGATGCTTATTCTCACAGGGATTTTAGCACAGGGTAGATCCTCAAAAACATTCACTGAATAAAGCCATGACATGGTGTTGTTTCCTTTGGACCAAAGGTTAAGTTCAGTTAACACTGACTGACCAACATGGCTGGCAGGGGTTAGAAAGTACCAGGCCTTGACCACACTCTGAGCAAGAACTTGACAGGTTCACCATAGTGTCTATCTGCTACCAGCAGCATCAGAATGGGACCTGCTGGCACTGGGTCTCTTTAAGGCAGCAGTGCTATGGCCCAGCACCTTTTCTGCTAAGAGCAACTGAGAGTGAGAGCCACAGCATAGTGGATCAGCAGAAGGCCCAGTGGGCTTTGTTTTATAGGTTCTTGCTAACTCTGGGCTCACTTCTACAAACTGAACTGCTGGGGTGTCTGTCTTGGGTTCAGCCAGCCACAGCACTTATGTCTGATGGAGAAGAGAGGCCAGAGGAGCAAGGCTGGAGAAAGAACGAGAAGCCAGACCCAGAGCCAGGGACTCTTAAGAAACAGTGTGATTATTTTTACTTCCAAACTATGAATATTTGCGCATCTGTGCCATCAACAGTTTTATAAAATACACAATGCTGTAACCAAGAAGACAGCAGCAATCTTGTGTTATCCCACCACCCACAGAGCTAACTACCCCTCTCGATGTTAAAATGAATCATGTATCAACATTATAAAATACAACAGAAAGCGAAACCTGAAGTAAGAGCATAGACTGAAAGTTCTTTGTCTCTTTTAAAGAAAATGAGCAAGCAAAGAAGGAAACACAGAACAGGAGGAAAAATGAAATCAAAACGAACAAAATCTAACAAAAGTGACAAGCACCACCAGAAATCTGTAAGACACATGAAACAGGAAAAGCTTGAAGGAGGAGAGAGAAAAGATAGTGATCAGATCACTGTCTACCTCCAGGAATGGCAAGGGAATGCTTGAGTGGCGGGGGGGGGGGGGAAGAGATGGGTTGAGCACTTGGGGGGAGAACAAAGACACCCAGAGGGAAGAGAGAGGTGTCAGCAAGGAGGGTGGGACACAGCCCAAGAGGCAGAAGCAGAGGGGGGCATCTCACTGAAAAAGGAGCAGCAGTGTGGGGATGGAAAGATGGCTGAGCAAAGCTCCAGTGCTCCCTTGTCATATTCTTGGCTGCCATGCTGCAAAAGGTGCCCTTTGCCTCCCTTCCTCATCATGATGGGCTGAGCCCTCTGAAACCAGGAACAAATTAAATCTATTATCTCAAATGCTTCTTAGTAGGCATTTTGATGCCGGAAATGATAAAGGAATATAGGATGCTCTTTCTCAACTGCAAAAACCTGAAAGCAGCCAAGGTGCTCTTCGTTAGGTAAGCAGAAAGATACAATGGTGCTAACAGTGGAGTGTTACTAGGCACCACACAGAAATGAGGTACCAAACCGCTAACAGGCATGCATGCATCTTAAATGCACATTGCAAGTGAAAATCTGGAATCTTATCTAATTCCAACACCCTGACAACTAAAAAGTTGACAAAGCTACAGAAATTAAAGGGTTGATGGTGGTTAAAAAATAAGGAGAGAAGGTACACAGTAGGGCCACAGGGGGTCCTTCGAATGCTAGAAGTACTTTGCGGTGCCAAAAATCAGAAGTGGGTTGCTGCAGATTTGTTGGAACCCACAGAATGAACAGCTACAGAATACACCCAACGTGAATGACAGATTGGGAGATCCTGCCATATCAATGGATTCTCAGTCATTGTAATCAGTGCAGACCGTGGCAGGGGCTATGCACAGCCTTGGGGGAGGGGGTGAGTGGGACCGAGTGTGCATGAGGCCAGGGAATGCCTGGAATTGTTCTGTTATATGCTGAATTTTGTGGTGGATCTTGAAATCTAAGATGCAAAAGTAGAAGCCTAATAAGCGAAACATACCAAGGACCAGCAGCTTCCAGCTACTGAATGTCCTGCTTCATTTGTTGCTCTTTCTGTAAAGATGGGAATGTGGCCAGAAAAAAAAAAATAATCGAACAGAAAACTGTGTTGTATTTGAGAAAGAAACCAAACCAAACCAAAACAAAACCAGACACAGGCAGTCTGTAATTTGTTTTTTAAAAGAAGAATCGTCAAATATTGCATCCGCAGATCTTCACATACAATGGAAAAAGGAAAGTCTTGGAAGTCACCTGCCCAGGCTTCTGGAGCCAGTGGCAGGTGGAGGCCAACAGGCAGGCTTCACCTGCTTTTACTTCTGGGGTTCACTAAATGTCACCAGCTGTGGAACTGGGCAAGGAAAACATCCTTCTTAGGGAGCTTGAGCGGGCAGGCAGTGGTCAGCAAGAGAGGAACAGACAGAGCTGTTACTGATCCCTGCTCATCTGTCCTCTCAAACTCACTGCTTAAGTGGTACTTGCCCCAGGAGGAGGTCTTTGAGTTCAGGGCAGAGAGGACAGCGCCTGATTCTGCCAAGCGGTTTTACAAAACCTCTGTAAGAAAGAGGCTCAGAAAACCTTACCTCACAGTGTAAAAGCAGTTTGGGCACATTCCGGTAGTCACGAGAAGGCTTTGATTACTGCTTCCAAGTGCTTGTGAAATTGCCACTCTCATCAGGCAATGTTTGCTGAGGACCTAGTGTACCCTGGGTACCATGCAGAACAGTGGTGGAGGGGAACAGCAAGAATCATACATAAAATATAGCCAGCTGAACCAAGTCTATACAAGGAGCAAGCATCATGGCAGGAAAGACGAGTGCTTGGGGAGAGAGAAATGGGGCTGCTGAAGACAGCTGCACAAGCTAGACAGAAGTCTAGCTGGAAAAGTGTTTCTGCAGAAGAAATGGGCTGCTGTAGATTTTGTGGCCTCCAGGTCCATGTCAAGGCCGGAGGTGACACCTCCACACTAGCTCTGGGGAGTAAAGCCTCCAGTGCTCCTCTCAGTACAGAGATCCCGGGTCATTCCACTCATCACAAGACCAATTTCTCACCAGACTGAGTCTTCCCTTGCAAGCTTTCTATTAGAGATGGACCTTACCACGCTAATGTCCTCAACACATGATTGCAAGAAAAATACAGCCCGCGTTAAAGAAGTGCAGAGATGTTGTTAAGCTTAATTAGATGTCACTGTCACACTTTCATTAGCTATTAACATTATGCAAAGATAAACTAATACAAAATGAGGTCTTCCATTGTGACATATAATTTTAATGGTTACACCATGACCATTATAATCCAAGGCATATTTTCAATTTTCCCATTAGTGGGCAGTTACATATAAGGTTTCCTATTATGATCTGTCCACAGAGACCAAGTTATTAATGCCCCCATTTCCTATGCTGATGACGACCACAGTGTTGGAATCAATAAGATGGCCATGAGGCAGACTGCAGAGACATGGAATGAACAGGAGAATGACTGGCATGCTCAGTGTGCGCCTGTGGAGTGGTAAGGTGGAGAAGAAGTAAGAGATGACCACTCCCTACGAGAGACTCTGATTTACACGGTTTCTTCCAGGTCTATTTCCCCTCATTTTCTTCTTTTGTGGCTTAAGTCCTCAATGTCTCCTAAGACAGTTTCTCATATAAAATATTCAAAAGTCTCGGGCTTTGAAATACATCTTTAACGGTTTTTATCACACAGAGAATTAAATTTTAAAAAACCACAGAGCCATTTCTGGAAAATTTTTCAATGGTTCAACTTCAGGGTTGTGTGTGAGGTATCAAAATGCTGGTGGACTGATGAACAGTGATTCGCCTCTGAAGATGGTGAAGAGCGGGGAAACTGCTTAAAGTAGACAGACAGGCAAAGGAGGCTGTGACTGTAGATGCTCGCCCTGGGGACAAGCCACCCCTGAGACTTGATCCAGATCTCATCACTGAGGTAAGGATCCTAAGGAAAACAACTAGCACAGTCTCCGTCCAAAGTACCAGGCCTCGGCCATGATCTCTGAGTAAAGAGTCTGACTGGTTTTGTTCTGGGAGATACATCAGGGGTTAGGCGTCCAGCCTGATGACACCTGGTACTTGCCAGCTACATGACTCGGGTGTGAGGTCCACTGTGGCCCTGTGAAACTGTCTGTCTCCCCTAAATGCTACAGGGTTACGTATCAGTTTCTACTGTCCCGATGATAACCATGACTAAAACCAAGTTATTGATGAAAGCGTTTATTTTAGTTTATAGTTCCAGACCGACAGTGTCCCTTAATAGCAGGAAGGTCTGGAAGGCAGCAGAAACAGGAAGTAGGTGACCACATTTCCATCTACATATAGGAAGCGTGCAGGAAGTAGGAAGAGGGTGCAGGCTCTCAAGGCCTGTCTGCCCTCAGTGAAGTACTTCCTTTAGAAAGTCTGTGCCTTCTTAAAGCCCTGTAGCATTCACACACAGTGTCGCTAACTGGAGACTAAGTATTCAGATACAGAAGCCTCTGGTGACGCTTCTCATCGAAACTAACACAGGTGATATGTACTTTACATGCTTTCCATTCAATCTGGAAAGGTTTACATTCAAGTTTTCAGAGGAGCTTATCTTATGTGCCCTTATGTCCAAGTGCCCTAGTCTACTTTCTCATCTTGACCAAAAGCAACTTAGGAAGGAAGGCGTTCATTTGGTGTGTGTGCGCACACACACACACCAGTAACAGCTGAACACTGAGGAAAGCCAGGGTAGGAACTCAAGCAAGAGCAGACACAAAAGCCACAGTGGTCACTGCTACACTGCTTATGGCTCTCTCCACAGCTTTCTCATGCTGCTTTCTTACAAAATCCAGGACCACTTGCCAAGAAGGGGCAATGCCCCTAACAGGCTGGTCCCTCCCTATCAACCATTAATCAAATAAATGCCCCACAGGCCTTTCAGATAGAAGCAATTCCTTATGTGAGGTTCCCACTTTCCAGATGACCCAGCTTGTGTCAAGTTGATAAAAATCTAAGCAGCGACTCTCCTACCCCCCAACCCCCGTCTAAGTAGCATTTTAAGTGGCCAGTGTCCTTCCCTGAGGACACTGTTCCAAGAGCTCAGAAGGTATGGTCTAGAATTATTTGATAATATGATTTAAATCTTTTGTTTTGTTATTTTTTTCTGTTTCTAGAACAACATACTCAAATTGACACATAAGGCGCACCACAGAATGGACGAATACAGAGCCCCAATTCTAGTCCCTGAGACTCTTCGAGCTGAGAGGCCATGGGAGATCCTTCCCAAGAAAACAGTGGACCACAGAACACACTGAGAAGCACTGCAGTGGGTGCTCCCGTCAGTGTTGGGAGGAAGAGCAGAGCAGTCAGGGAGCGGCACACCAGCCTGGCAGAGGTCCCTGGAGGGAAGCCCCACAGAAATGCATGGAATCCTGGCAAAGTCACCACATTTGCTTTGATCTTAGGTTTTCTTGCCCATAAAATAAATGCGCTGGACTCATTTTTAGTTTCCCCTCCACCTCCCTTTCCCCTCACTTACTAGACTTGTTAATGGAGACTCTTGAGCTATATATGAAATCTCAGGAAGTTGAGCAGGCATAGCTCCCCCCACATAGAACCTGACTGAAACATTTACTTTCCAGGCTTTTGAACAGAACTAGAACTCTTCCATACGGGCGCCCTAATCACCAGAATTTCTGATGACAATTTTATTTGTCTCAGATTTAGGAAAACAGAGAAACAAATTAAACATTAACCAACAAATATGTCATTTCTCACAGATCACACCTTTCAAAGCATAGAGTTCGCTACAGAAAAGTCATACCAAGGCATACTGCAGGATATGCCTCACAGACCAAAGAATCTCAGGGACTACGTTAGGTCAGAGCATGAGAGATCTAATCCTAAGAGAGCCTGGCTAACACTGCTTGTAGTGTTAAGAAGCTAGCATCCCTGAAAGCCACATGGTATCCCCTCAACAGCTGGGTGTTGCTGTGTGTTAGGTTCCCTCTGAAGGGCAGGATAGAGCGTCGAGTCCATCCGTCCTTGTCTAAGTCTCTCACACAGTAAGAGGAAATTGTACTGTGTCACAAGTAGTCAATGACATCAGGAAAATGGAGTTTGGTACCCATGTCAGGGAGGGGTGCTCAGGGTGTTGCCAGGGAAGGGCTCTCTGACAAGGTGACATTTGAGTCAAGACCTAAGAGACACAAATGAAGAGAAAATCCTGCAACTATCGGAAGATGCGCCAGAAGTATTGAATTATGGGGTCTGTGCTTTTCAAAATAGGAACATGATTCGTGTGCATTATCATAAGCTTTACTTAAGCTAACATATGAGCTCATACTCTGGGCAGACTCCAGGCTTTAGAAGTACATGGTCTTGATTTCCTAACAGGTCTGTAGGGAGTCCAGATGCAATCTCTAGCCCATGGATTGCCTATCAGCGAGGCAGAGCCTGGACTTCAGCATAAGACTTAGTTCTTTGCTCCGAGAACCCATCTGGCTCACTGACCAGCCTTCGAGGTCAGCATCTTTTTTAACTCACACTGGGATTTGCTTGGTCTCGGCCTGGTTTCTCAGCTACTTTCATTTCCTACCTACTGCCATCCTGATGGGTGTTAGTTATAAATATTAAAAACAAAGAGGTGAGACCGGATGCAGAGAACCTGCCAACACATGCCAGAGCCTCAGCCAGAGAACGTGTCTCAAACATCAGCAGTTTCTCTGCATCTGGACAATGTCTGGCACCTACTTATCACCCAGGGAATATGCGCTCAGAAGACATTTGCAGAAGTCCTGAAGGAAGCTACTCTCTGAGCTGCCTATCTCAAACCCAAAGGAACGCCCCCTCCCTAGTTCAGGAGCTTAGTAGGAGTGTATGTGGGTGGGGGGAGGCTGGGTGTGTTAGTAAACAGGACACTTTCTATCTCTGATGAGAAGGCATGCAGCTGCCTCAGCTCCTAACAGATGCTGTTTGGTTTCTATTCGAATGCTTGCATTTGCATAGCCCCTTTATAGAAGCACACTTTAGAAATGGAAGCCATATACGATCACCAAGCCTCACTTGCACTACAGAGTTGTGCCTCCAGTTTGTGATTTCTGGACATGTGGATGTGCTGACAACCAAGTTAATGTCTCCGAAGAAGGGAGGATTGCCGGCTCTCAACGTCCCCCTCGCTATAATTTACATGACTTGACGGAATTAGACTGTTATTTTCATCATGGTGATGTGCAGAATCATAAAATGATGCGTATTTTGGGAACACCTAATTAGCTCTCCTTAGTCCCAGTGAGGTTTCAGCTATGGCTCTGAGCCACAAGAATATCAGAGAGGTATGTGCATCTAGCCTTAGCAACCACAGAGACAGTCCAAGAACTTAAAAGGAAAACTCCCATAGATGGCAGGGAGGATGAGACTTGCAGCTCACACCGTGCTGCCTGCTCAGATGCCTTTTATATCACATTGCAAGGGGTGATTTTACAGCTGAAGCCTCTATTAATCATCTCAATGGCAAGATTACAGACATGGACACAAAAAGTCCATCTTTCTAGTCACAGGCTTTTTTTTTTTTAATCAAAAACATTAACTAATATTGATCAGGCTGTTTGACACAAAACTTTGCTATAGCCAATAACCAGCAGCTGAAGAGAGAGCCGCATTTCACACACGATTGCCAGCACCTTGTGTCACACTTATAAATAATGGCCCGTTCCTATAGAGCACCATCTGCTTAATAGAGAAAAATGTTCGTCGTAATTAGGAAATTCTTCATATTATTTAATATTTATTGAACTCCCACAATGTGCTTGGCAGCGAAAACACCAGAAACTCTCTGCCCATCAAGCATCCACCTGCTCAGGAAGTGGGGCGTGCCAGTTTTATGGCAGTTTCTGGTCTTCTGATATTTTCTATATTTGCTTCCAGGTGACAGAGCTGCAAGTGGCTCATGCTTTCCCCTACTTCAGGTAGGATGTTGCGCTGTTGGATGAGTCCCAATGGAGGAAGAGAGAAGGAAAGCATCAGAGTCATCACAATCTCCAAGTACAAACAAGTGAGCTGTGCTCCATTGATGGAAGAAAGGCTAATGTACTCCTAAATGGAGCTGACGGTATCTGTTGCAGTCTGACCAGTGAAGACAAACACAACAGAAATACAGAACATGGCTGCAGGTGGCGTCAACTGTCAACCTGGCAAAATCTAGTATCACCTGAGAGATGAGCCTCTGAGCATGCTTTTGATTACCATAACTGAGGTAGAAAGACCCGCATACTGTGGGTAGCAGCAGTCCCTGCCTGTGATTCTGGACTGTATAGAAGTAGGGGAGGCAAGCTAAGCTCTAGCCTGTGAAAGTCATTGCTTTTGTTCTGACTGTGGCTGTAAAGTGACCAGATGCTTCAAGTTACTGATGTCATGACCAAGTATGGCTTGAACAATGAGCTAAAACCAAGCCCTCTCCCTCATAAGTCACTTTTGCAAAAGCGTTCTATCACAGCAACAGGAGAAAAACAAGAAAAAAGGGAAGAAAAAGAAAAGGCAAACTAAGATCACTATGTGCTGGGGAAGTGACCTTGAACCAGGAGCTGCTCATCCATGGCCACCTGCAGAGCTTGTGTAGGATCTTCTGCAATAAACATCCAGGCTGCGACACTCATTTCAGAACAATGGCATGAACAACTTGCTTCATATAGATTTAATGGGACTCTCAACAAAAAGAACCACCGTAACAGAGCATTCACCTTTCTAGAAAACCCCACTACATCTTCTCAAATCTCTAATCAATAGAAACTCAAGAAAACCACATAGAGAGGCCTTTCGGGATCAGTAAATGGCCTGTACACGATGGGAGACGACACTGTGCACCCAACCATGCCTTTGCATGAGATAGCCAGTCCATGTTCTCCTTTTAACGAGAAATGGCTTTTTAATTCTACTTATTGAGTACTTAATATATAGATTCCCCGGATCTTAAATTTTAACCAGTTCTCACTTCACACAGTCGTGGTTTCTAGAAGAGGCTGCCATCTTTGTGCCAGTGTCTTACTCTTTCGACCTTTAAAAATGAAGCTCATTGACTGTGCTTCCTTCCTCTACCTTCTGCATAGGGGGGAAACACGGTGAGTGGAAAAGAATGCTTGAATTTGCTGTCATAATAATGGGTTACTCATCTGGTTGGATGAATCAGACAATGAAGTGTTATTCAGTATCTGAAATCATGGGCATACATCCAAGATAACCACCTCGTGTGGATAATTCAAGCAACAGAGAGATTACACACCAGCAGAGGATAGGCTGTGATGAGTGCAGTGTTCAAACAGTGGTAAATGGAACTTCAAAGGGATGGGATTAGAAGGAAATGCAGGACAGAGAGGAAATGACCAGCTCATGCATTGGTAGGGAAATAACTGATGAGCCAAACTGGAAAGCAAGAATAGATTGAACACACACCCACATCTTCATCTTCACTCGAGGACCAACACAGAGTGATCGGTCCCTCCATGCACAGTGATAAAGTGCTGCTCACTTACACACTAATGAGCAACATCTGGCACGGCTGCAGAGGGGCACCAGCTTAACAGAGTGACAGAAGAAATGACAGTGCTGCATAGGCATTCCACACTGAGCTGAAGGTCCCCTACCATTAAAGTATCAGAGAAGAGAATTCTCGACATTTACACAACAGTACACCAATGGTAAGGGTGTGTGTGTGTGTGTGTGTGTGTGTGTGTGTTAGGTAAATACACCTAAATTTTAGTTAAATATAGGTAAAATAACTGAATATTACTTTTTCCTCACAGACCTTCTCAGTGTGGATCTAGAACCTATGCAGCACTACCTGGCAGTTTTCTAGAAAGAGCTCTTGAGTTGAGATGTAGTCCAGAATCAAGTAGGGCACTCTAGCAGGAGCCCAGCACTGTGTGTTCAGTCAGCTCCCAGGTGAGCCTGACATAGGCTCATATTCTAGAACCACTGTTCTCCCAACTCAGGTAAGAGGACGTTGCCGTCCTTACTGGAGAGCAAGTCGATTAGCCAATCTAGCCAATGACATTTTAACTACAAGACCATATATTAAGGAATTAGAATCAGTCAGGGCAGCTCCTTAGGTAAAACAGTGTTTCTTTTGAATAACACAACTCCAATCTTTGCATTTCCAAACTAGCAGTCTCTACAGGACACACAGAACTCACTGCTTTACACACGAGGCTCTCCCTGAAAGCATGAAACTCTTGATTTGTTTTCCAGCTACTTGACAGACCCTGTAAAACTGGCTTTACAAGATCACCTAAATCTCTGTTTGTGTATCTCTTGGTCATTCACCACCAAAAAATATTGATTATTTATTGTATAAGCTGCATTATTTGAGGTCCAGTATTAGTAGACAAAATAATGAACTCTTCCCCTAGGGAACATATGTCCTAGTAGGAGATACACACAGAAGAAATAAGCAAGGAAGTAAACAAATATATCACAAAATCCAGAATCCAGTAGATGTGAAAGGCCATGATATACAATAAGGAAACGTGGAGCAAGGTGAATGTTGGGCATGCCGGACACAAGAAGTCCATGTTTCTGTTTCAGGCATGGTGATCAGCTCACTGAGCTGGCTCTTCATACATGGAAGGAAGAGTATCCTGGCAGTGAGCTAGAGTTACAGTACCCAAACAAGCATGCCAGATGCCTAGGGTGACAAAGCAAAGGGAACAAGGTGTTAGGTCAGACATACAAAGCTCAGAGAGGAAATAAGGGACCAGGACCCCACCGGAAACACTGCAAGTCGACAGGCAAGCTTGCCTTGGCTGAGGGGGTGGCTCCATAGCTGGAGGACTTGTGGGGCATGCATGA
Organism: Rhynchomys soricoides; assembly: GCA_019843965.1. NCBI lineage: Eukaryota > Metazoa > Chordata > Mammalia > Rodentia > Muridae > Rhynchomys > Rhynchomys soricoides. The sequence continues at coordinate 17,218,128 of JADRCH010000011.1, forward strand.
AGACCCTGGACTTGATCTGAGTAGCATATACACCACGTGTAAGGGTGAACCCCTGTGCAGTTACAGACCACACAGGACAGAGAAGCAAGAGAGCAAGAGCTCAAGGGCATCTTGAACCTGGAAATCGAAGGCCTGCTTAGCCTTGTCCTAAACAACTACATTAAAAATGAAAACAGTAAAGTGGGGTGTGAAGAGATGAATTCAATTTTTAAAATGTGAAAGCAGAGGGCTATCACATGGTTTGGCCAAAGAGGGGCATGATCTGAATTGTATGAAAAAAATGTTTTCAATAATTTCCCTTCAAGTGTGGGACACAAGCACATCAATCATTTATGCAGAGGACTGGAAGATATGGCTGCCTTTTCTCTTTTCTCTAGGCTCATTGTGAACTTATTTAAAGTGTTCCCACTGTTTCAAAGAAGAAAATGTTATGTATGTGCTTGTGTGCGTGTGCGTGTGCGTGTGCGTGTGTGTGTGTGTGTGTGTGTGTGTGTGTGTGTGTGATAGGACAACTAAGAGGTATACCTGGAGAATGAAACCCTGATGGTTTGGCTAGCAGCTTTAGTCCTTCGTTTGGGTCTTTTGTTTCTTTTCTAGGTGACTATGACATTTGCCTCCTGAGGATCAAGAGTGCTGGTGGGTTCAGATTCTCTAGGTGGGCTGTTCATGAAGCAACTGGCAACTAAGAGAATTGTGAATGAAATTTTGGAACCTGCTTTACCACTGTTGAGAAACTAAAATAGAAGCATGCCTTTGAAGAATGGATCTGTCAGTGACTTATTACAAACCCAGCACCCAGCCACGAAAACCCTAGAAAAGGTAACGGATTTGCCAACCTTTGGCTAAGACAGCACGAGTGGTCTCTCTGAATAGAACTGTGGAGACTTTTCTATCAGAATCCAGCCTTACAATTTATCCGTTCAACACTGCTGTGAGTCACCTCTATAACATAAAACTGCTCTGAAATTCACTAGTATTTCATAAACAACAAAGGGATTTCTAGGTTGTTTTTTTTTTTTTTTTCAGTAATGGGCATTGAACCTGGGGCCTTGAACACACCAGGCAAGCTTTCTACCACTAAGCTATCTCTAGCACACAAAAGGATTTTTGAACTCAAAAATGTATTTGGTAGGATTTGTATTCATTTATCCACCCATTAAATATGGTGCTTGGGGAACCAAACATGTAAGAGCTAGTACCCTTTCGAGATGTTTGTGGGGCACCTGATGTGCTTAGACTTAAGTAGCAATGGTGCATGATAGAAAGTGGGGGCTTCTATCAAAACGCAAGCCTATAATGCCATGGGCTTTCAGAGCAAACACACGCTCTATCTGGACTTCTTGCAAAAGGCTTCATGAAGGAGGTGGCACTTGACTTGATGATGAAGCATGGCCTGTGCCCACGTGCTTCATGATGCAAGGGTCAGTTACATAAGAAGCATCTCTGCAGAAGCACAAAGGCAGGGTGGGTGAGTGGTCACCTGTGTGGGAGGCAGGGCGGGTGAGTGGTCACCTGTGTGGGAGGCAGGGCGGGTGAGTGGTCACCTGTGTGGGAGGCGGGGCGAGTG
>JADRCH010000011.1:17219704-17260910 GCA_019843965.1 Rhynchomys soricoides
GAGGCAGGGCGGGTGAGTGGTCACCTGTGTGGGAGGCGGGGCGAGTGGAGTGGTGACCTGTGCGGGAGGCAGAAAATACCACACTGTAGCAACAGCACTGGAGATGATGGAGAAGTGTGTCTCTTAGCTGAAAGAGGGGTGGTGTATGGTGAACTGTTTGACTATTGAGATGGGCACCAGCCTTCACTAAACTGTCCCAACGGAGATGGACAAATGACACAGTAGAACACATAAGTGCCCTTGCATAAGACAGGGACGCAGAACTGGGATCTGACGACTGCTTACCAAGGTTACTAGACAAACAGCTGTTCTTTATCTTTGAGATATTGTCTGCCCTTCTTTCAAAGCAATCAAAATAGCACATTTTAAAGTGGCCTCCTCGGATGGGCGACATCAAGCTGGCTTGGGCTCTCATTGAAAATGCAAACTCTAGAGCCTGGCTCCAGATCTTTAATCTCCAGCAATTAACCGGATGTACGCTGAAGTCTGGAGTGGACGCTGCTGATTCGGACAATCTACTCTGTATTAAGGAAAAGAGCTACACCAAGAACTCTAATTCAGTGGAAACTTTTCTATAGCTAGAAAGAAATGTTTCCAGAAGGCAGAATCCCACACAGAGGCCATCTGCAGGCTCCAGGACTCTGGTGTGCTACACGGAGCTCTGACATGACAGTTTAAGCAGGTAAACTCTAGAAGTGCAGATGAACCTAACAAGATTAAGTGAAAAAAAAAATCCTGACTTTGTTCAGTTTTCAAATATTTATTTTACTTTAAATTATGTGTGCATGTGTGGGGCCACATGCATGGGTGGCAGGTGACTGTGGTAAACAGAGGCATCAGATCCCCTGAAGCAGATTACAGGGTTGAGAGCTGTCTGACAGGAATGCTGGGCACTGAACCTGGGTTCTCTGCGATAGCAGCACATGGTCCTAACTACTGAGCCATCTCTTCAGTCTTCAACTCTATGTCTAGAAGAATACAGAGAAAGAGACTGCTTTTGGCTCACAAAGCTTAACTCCCTTAATGGTGACCTAGTCTAGATGAGAGACAGACCAAGTAAATAAACAAATATATGACCAGAAGAAATCCAAGTAACAGAAGTAGGGACTTGACTGTGAGACAAAGTACCCTTTAACGAAGGATTTGATAGCTCAGTTCTAGACTCGGCTTGCACGACATCCTGCCCTATGGAGGCACCGCCTGTGCAGTGCTCAGAAGCCACTTTGTGGAGAGGGATATTCAGTGCAACTGTCTACTAGAACGTTCTGCATAACATAATCTCTCCACCTAACTGTCTGTCTGCCTCTCTCTCCTCCCTCTCCATTCCTCCCATCATGTGTGGATACAAACACAGAAATAGGTACATCTTAAACATCTGTCCGATGCGGCTGTTACTAAGAGATGTTGTCTTCTCATAGGACTTTTAATTTCCAGTATCTGCAATAGACAAAGGCACTATTCAGGCCACTTAATAATGGGAAGATGGAAGGTCCCTGTGCCCGGATGCTTGTTAGAAGGCAGTCACAGTCCTAGGTGCCTTATTACACGTTCGTGACCTGGGAGTCCAACAGATCTGGCCACAACTGTTGTATGTTGTGTTCCTGCCAAATAAATCAGCTGGGGAAGGGCCATTAATTCCACGTACAGCGGAAAAGGTGCTTCAGGATATTCTCAATGACAGTCTTCAAAAGAACAAAAAGAAGACACATCGTTTTTTTAATGCCGGCTGTTCCCTCCAAGGCCTGCTCCACTTTCTGCATTTCTCTTGGTCCAGGTTTTTCCAAGGTTAGGAGCTATTTCCTGAGAGTTAGGAACAGCTAGACAACGCTGTCTCCGGAGTCAGCATGCAAGGCCAGCACTTCTTTGGCGTTGGCTGACTAAGGCAGCTTGTACACCTTGCTTTTGACTCTTCTACTTACTACACTGTGTTCTTTGAAGATGTTTGCATTGTGCAGTGGTAGGAGGAGCTCACAGGGACCCCAGATCCTCAGAGGAGACATAAAACCCCTCACCCAAGAAACTACCATGAGCTTGCAAACCCAAGAGGTGTGAGCCAATTTAATCTCTAGAGTGAATAGAAGAAACTTTCAGAAATGACCAGTAGAAAGAGTGAACCCCTTAAGACCCTGGCTAGACTAGACAAAGGAACTATCACCATGGATAGCAATGAAGGCTGGCACATCTCTGGTTTCTCTTTCTCTCCTGGAGACTGAGTGCCAATAACTGAGTTCTCTGGCAGAAAGGAGTCAGCAGAGAACTTGGTGTGTACCAATCAATGTCCCATGCTCTCTGTACTCCCTGGCAGTGGCTGTCATGTCCTCTGCTTCCTAAAGGGCCCTTAAAAGTGACTCACTCTCTCTTCACCCTCTTTACCTGAGGCAGGAACATCATGAAACACAGTTCCATTCACTGCTAACTTTCATTCATTTCACCCATCCCTGAAGGCGGAGCCACACCGCTGCCAGCTAATTATGACCTATTTAGGGCAGCTAAGAGTCCTTTACCAGCCTAGAATTAGCTTTGCTCTTTAGTAGTGACTATAGCTTTCTCAATTATTAGTTAATTAAATAATGTGCCCACATCTACTGACACATTTCTGAAGTGGGAAGCAAGCTGCAATTGCCCACCTGCCAGAGGTTAGAGCATAGCACTCAACATGTGCCTGCAGCCTTCTGGGAACTTAATATTCCCCCTGTGTCTATGCATGTCCGACACATACTCTCAGCCTTCGGGAGTGAGGGCACCATGTGCCACGGTCAGCGAAGTAGCACCTCCAGGGGGATTTCATCTTAAGATGTAAATGTTGGCTGCCAGCACGCTACTGCTATGTATGCATACCAGTCATTCAAAGAGGAAGCAAAGAGACATTTTGGTGAGAATATTTTGAATATAAAAACCTTTCACTCCAAAGGTTTCTGTGAGGCAAGGTAGGTCTGCAGAATTCTTAATTCTTGTTTACCAGAATTGCATTTGGTAAGAACAACTATAAAGGTGGCCACTGTCCAATGATCAGAGGATTCTAGGGAAAACTGGCTCCTTCAAATAGAAAAACTGAGAGTCCTCTCCACAGCTCCTAGGCTCTTCCACAGGGCCATACTGACAGACAAGCCAAGGAGCTTTAGGCAGTAACTAATACAAGAACAAATTCATTCTCTTTAGGTTTGAAAAGTCTCTCAATATACTTAAGGGTTAGTCTAGTATTGTTCCAAGAAATGCAAGCATTTGAACAATGCTTACCCCACAGCACATTTCCTCTGTAAGGGGTCTCATAAGAAAGAGAAAACCTCTGGGAAAATGAAAATCTATCTAGCTACCATTTATTCATCTAGGGTGGGGGTGGCTGTGGCAGTTCATAACCACGCATGCACCACAGAGAATGTGGGGTGGTCAGGAACAACTGTCAAGAAACATTTCTCTCCTTCCACACATTGGGTCCCAGAGATCAAACTCTGGTCTTCGGTTTGGAGGCAAGCAGCTTCATCCACAGAGTCATCTCACCAGCCCAAGGCTGTATTTCTCAAACAGAACCTTGATAACTGAAGAAAAGAAACTGAGAAGTATTTTCCTTCAAGAAACTGAACCTAATAATGTTTCTATATATAAAAAAGATCATCTTAAATAACAATGACATCAACATTATAGGCCTATGAATTGACAGCAACATGATCTCTCCATTAGAATCTGAGGAATTGGGGATGTTGTCTCAGTGATACAGTGTTTGCCTGGCATGTTACAGGTCATGAGCTTGACTCCCACCAAACATATATAACACGAAAATGATGCTTGCCGATGAAATCTGACAGTAAGAGTGGACGGACTGAAACAGTATTACAGTAAGAGTAGACTTAAATGGAGCTCTAGTTCCCAACTCTTTCATGTGTGTGCCTATGTGTATACAGCATAGCACCCACTCCCAGTTACTTAAGAGGAAAACATTGCAATCTTTGGGGGACACATCCAGCACACACCAAGTGAACGCAGCCCTATAAAGGTAGCACCCATGCCTGACATTTAAACATCTTTGGTGCACAGTTCCCCGAACAGGCTGGCAATAATCACATAGCTGATTCACCATTACTTGAAGTATACTATGTATTGTAAGGTAGAGCAAATTAGTAATTGCACTGATCTTCTTGGGCCTTTGATTTGCAGCCTACCAGACAGAAGACGTGGCTGTAAGACACTGTAAGATTTGTATGTTAAAATAAAAGTCTAGTAGGCCTGAGTTAGAATGGAAAGACTGAATCTGAACTTCATGATGATATTATTTCTAGACAACACACACAGCATATACTTATTATAGTCTATTTCTGCCCCGCTCTAAAGACCAAGAACATAAAACCCAGCTTTGCAATAATGGATAGCACAGTGCCATGGTTATGTTCTTTTAGCAACAAGCAGATCAAGGCTCTTTGGCGAATGTCTGAATACATGCAGGTAGGTGTGTATGGATAGGAGCTGAAGACCCAACAATACTAGGAAAGAGGAAGACTATCAACGGCCTCTACTGAGCATCAAAAGCATACTAAGCCAATATGAAGAGGTTTCCAAAGGCTAAAATAAGACATTCAGAGCATAAGTTATGCTTTGGAATAAATTGAATTACAAAAATGCAGACACACTTGACTGTTAGTCCGTATGTAAGTCGTTATAAACACACAAGCCAGTTCAGAGGATGCCAAGGAACTGACACATCAGAACCAGTCAATAAGAGGCTGGTGCTGTCTTTTATCTCCTGGCAAGCAAATGAGGGCAACTTTCTCTCTATTAAAAAGAGACGATAAAACACCACCATTTTGTAATCCTAATAAGCTCTCGACTCTAGACAGTTATCATTGGTGGATTCTACCACAAAAAGAGAAAACTCTAAGGCATATTTCCCTTACAAGTATCACAGAATGCTCTTGTCAAAGGAATAAATACTAATCGGATATGAATCCTGGGTTCTCAACGCATACAAGCCAACAAAGAATAAATAACATGAGATAAAGTTAGTAAAACTAACTAGATGGTAAAATACACCGGTGGCTAGGTCTCTTCAACGAGAAGCGGTCTAGGGAAATGGCTTTATCTGTAAATGCACACAGTGGAAATACACCAAGCAACTGTCATACACGAGCCATATGCTAATCGTGATCTGAACTAATGCTTAAATCGTAAGTACAAGACACCTGTTGACCACTGCAAGCCAAGGAAACACATAATGCTTGGAAGGGCATGTCCGCATTTCCACGTACGATGTGGGTTTTTCTTACATCTTTTAAAATATTCAGTAATAGTTAAAGATGGGTTACAACAATGATGTGTGAGGTTTGCTTTAAGATACTGCTTGGGGAAGGAGACAGTATGTGTGGGACATAGCTGAACTAAGACTGGTCACAAGTTAGTAATTGCTCAGGCTGAGGGCTAGCTCTACAGAGATGAAGGTACTACTGGTCTCTGCTCACGAGTCGACGTTTTTCTTATAACAAGTGTTTGAAGGGTATTGTTGACACTGTGGATCTGGCTATGTTTAAGGACCATCACTGCAAACCCAAACCTTGGTTCAAATCTCCAAAACACATGTAAAAGCTGGCAGGGCCCTGAATGTCTAGAACCGCAGAACTGATTCCTGTGAGCTTAGCTGAAATGGTGAGCTCTGGCTCAATAAAAGACCTATCTCTTACAATGAGGTCTGCCGTGACTGAGGACACCACCAGGCTGGCACCTCCAGTTTCCACCTGTGTACATACAACGCACATCCACATAGTCAGAGATATTGCCCAATTTGTGTGCCAGAGAACGACGAAAATCCTTATAGTTAGCACAAGCAAGGCTAGATCTAAGTCCTAGTGGACATGGAAGCCTTTGAGATCATTTGGGCCAGCAGCAAGCTGAGCAGCCTAATTCTACCTGTCAACCCTTTGGCAGAGTCCTGACGAACTTGTGCACATTAATTCTCCTGTCTGTGGTAGCTAGGGAAATGACACTAAGTAGAAAAGGAAAGAGAAAAAGAAAAAAAGAAAGAAAGAAAGAAACAAAAATGTATCATTAAACCATTTGACCTTTAAAAGAAACTTAGCTTTGGTAACACTGTTGATAGATATCTGCAAATTAATTTTGCCAAGACACAATAAGCAGCTTTTCTCATCAGAGACATAGAAAACACCTCCTGATGCTACTCGCTAATTGTTCTACAACCTCACATCTGTTACAGTGTTTCTGAAAGCTCACAGCAAAGGCCAGCATGCATTAGCTCCACGACCAAATAGCACACTAAGTTCTTCTCTGATACCCCCAAATGATCCCCAGGCGTACCGTTGTAACGGAGGGATACCCTAAGGGACAGCTGTAATGAAAAACCAAATACATCTAATTAATTGCATTGCTCGGGGCTAGTGAGAGACCAGAGGTTTCAGGAGCCTCTGGAGGATGGTCACATTTGTACAGAACGGTGCTACACGTGAGTGTAGCTCTTGCAAACATCAGAACGGCTTATCTCCATTGCTGGTCTCCTGGAATGGCTTATGCCACACTAATTTAGATCTAACTTTTGAGGTTCTCCTTGCAGAAGAGGGGTTCGTGTTTTACAATTGGTCCACCTGAGTGTGTGTGTGTGTGTGTGTTATGGTATTTATTAAGAAAGTTAAAAAGGCACTCTTTTGGGTGCAAGTGGGGGATAGGGAGCTAGAAAAACAGACCCTAAAAATCTCCCCACCAAGACTGGTAGCTCATAATAAGCACTGAAATTACACCTGGAGACAGCGAAACCCAACTCCCACAAGCACATGCCCAACAGTTACAACGTCCTATTCAATAATATTGAGTGGTCAAAGACAGGCAGGCATATTGAAGAAATCAGAATGTTAGTACTGCAATTACACTTGAAGCTCAATTTATTCATGGTATTGCACAAATAAGCAAAATTTGCAAATAATTTAAGACTCCAGGTACAGCTTTCCTGATCTTCTTCAGCAATTCATTGTTAGCGCGGAATACCAGCCAAGATTGATCGGTCTGTCACTTTGCTTCCCTCGCTTGTACTGGCTGTCTTTGTAAAGAGACGGACAAACCAGCAGATGCTAGAGCTGCCTGAGAGGGCTGGCTATGAAGGAGCTAGGAGAGGAAGAGGAAGATGGGGAAAAGGAGTAATGACAGGAAGGTTAAAGCAAAGAGGGTGGGGACAGGGTCCGGGATAGAAAAGCACACACAACACACAAAGGTAGTTTGGTTTTGGGATGAATGAGTAAAATATATTTATACTGCATGACTCTTTAAGAATCCTGGTCCTGATAGTTTTTAAGTAGTACATAATTTCATTTTTAAAGAAGATTTATTTATTTATTTATTTTATGCACTCTGTAGCTGCCTTCAGATACAACAGATGGTTGTGAGCCACCTTGTGGTTGCTGGGACTTGAACTCAGGATCTCTGGAAGAACCATCAGTGCTCTTAACTGCCGAGCCATCTCTCCAGCCTCAGTAATATGTAATTTTAATAGAGTTTTCTGTTTAGTGTATCGGATACTAATGTGCAGCATTTCAGAACACAGAGTATGTAAGAAGCTGTGCGATCATTAGAAGGTCAGTAGTCTGTTCTCTCGCTAGTCTCAGAGGGGAGGATGAGCCACAATTTCCATGCATTCAAATCTTGAAATTCCTGAGTATTTCTGTAGTAAAGACTTCCTCAAGACAAAAATCCAATTTAATCAATATCAAACTGAGCTACATAAGAAGAGCTTTATAGACATCCTGGAGAACTACCCACCATTTCTCAGAGCCTCAAACCAATTAAAATGGAGTGAACAGAAGGCAGTGTAGGCAGAATTAATAGGACCTTCTTGTTGGCTCAGGAAGTAATCATAATGATCAGAAACGCGGAGCGATCAGTTTAAAAAACGACTGTATTCACCTGATAGCCTTCGAAGGGACTCAGCTAAGATGCACCATAAAAGACAGTAAAAGTCGACGAGGCTGTTTCAGAGGACTCACCTGTCCTTCCCAGTTTCATCCTTAAACACTCGATCGCAGTAAGTCATCCGCTGCTCTGTGGTCACATAGATCTGCGCGTTCGGATAGGCATCGACCGTCTTCTTTAGCATGTTGTACACAATACCATTGCCATCCTTCCTCATGTTGCGGAAAGGGCCCCAAATGACGTAAATGGTTGTGCTTGCTTCCTTGAAAAAATAGTCTGGATTTTTCAGCAAGAGAGGGACACTGGTATGAGACACAACGCGAACCATGGTCATGTAGCCGACATCTTCCTCAAAACCCTTGGTGGGGGCATTGTTCATTCTCCAGATGCAGGACGCATGGTCTATCTCTTCCCCCACCTTCTGCCCGACCATCTGACCTGAATTTGACACCACAGCACAATGGTTGCAGTTCAGCTGCAAAGGCTGAAAAGGAGAGAAATGAAGAGTGTGGTCAAGTGAGTTCTTGAGGAACCAAAATGTCACTACTGTATAATTCCTGAGTATGAAGTATCTCTGACACATCTCTACCCGACAGTCTCTGCACAGATGTAGCTTTTATTGGACCTGTGCTTCATTTAAAAAGTAAACACATCCTGTTGGAAAGATAATTTGACTTTGTGTATCCCTATGCTAGTTTAAAATTACATGGAGAAATAGCCATTCATTTTCTCTCTAAATGATGAGTTTTATACATTTAGACCCATAGTTTCCAGTGAAATAAGAAAGCATGAAACCACTGGCTTCTATGATAGGGATGGTGGCTATAAAAACTCCAGCGGTACACACCTAGACATGCATTTTGAACTTCGGTAGTATGTATACACGGGTAGGTGGCAATAACATGAAGAAAACACAGCCGAGACCCACTTAAGGCAGCTGAAGTCTTATGCTGATGTTTAAAAATACCCAAGTCATAAAGTTAATGTGCCTCTGGGCTTATGTTCGTTTTACATGGACAAGGTAAGGTCTCTCTTGAGAACATGGAGAGACATGCATACAGTCTTTAGAGACTGAATACCTCTGCATGGAACTAACAAAGACTTGGAAACAATACCCTGATGTCCAGGGCGAGTAGTTAATTCCAGTTCCAGTGGTGGAGCCAAGCCCACACCTTTGGAATCTGGATCCTGTGGATTAGGACTTCTAAGTCTTGAGCTCCTTTATTTTAGATTTGCTTTATTATTCATGTATATGTGTGTGTGTGTCTCTCTCTAGGTGTGAGTATATTCATGCAAGTGCCTCTGGAGACCAGGAGAAGGGATAAGATCCCCTCAGCGGTTATAGGCTGTTGTGACACACCTGATGTGGGCACTGGGAACCACAAGCTAAGGTCCCCTGCAAGGGTAGTACAGGTTCTTGACCTCTGAGCCATCTGTTGGTCCACTAAATATCAATCTTCTAACTCACACAAAGAGCTCACTGCTGGTAGCATTATCCTGTTTCCTTGGCTTCTAAAATAACCACACTTTTGCTATTTCTTTCCCACAGGAAAACATTACTCCATCTTCAAAACCAGAAAAAGAAACATTTTGTCACTATTCATCCTTCTCATTCACCTTCTGTAAGATTGCATATTTTGATCCTGAGTTTGAAGCCAAATGTATTTTGTGCCTACTGGAGAACAGCTCCTCTCATACAGAGTCTGGCTCCATCTTTACTCCTGTCCTATCTGCTATTTAGACAGCAAACTCCTGTAAGATAATGCCTTGCCTCAGACTTCAACAGGGACATATTAGCAGCTCAATTTGTTAAAGTAAAAAATGAAAGATACGGGCTTAAAATAATCTATTAAGAGTCTGGTCACTTTATATCCTTTTGTTCTTTTTTTTAATCATTTGAAACCAATTTGTGGTACTCAAATATTCTCAGGTGTATGGTCTTCCACTGATTTACCAGGCTACACTCTAGAGCATAGCCCCACAGAGCTGTCTCTCCCTCCCCAGCAACTAGCAACTGCTCATAACTCCATTACTAGGGATGGACAGGGAAGAAATGGACCTAGGAATAGTTGGGAATGAAGGGTGAATACATATGACACTCTCAAAGAAGTAATTTTTAAAAAGGAGTCTGAAGATTGAGCTAAATACTCAGAAAAAATGGACTTTGCCATTTAGTTTAGAACTGCTGATTTAGGTGGAAAGAAAAACGCAATCAAGAGGAAAGGTCAGCTCATCAGCAGGCTCAGCCCGGTCCAGCTGTGGCAATCAAGTAAGAAAAAACTGCAGGTAAAGCAACTCAGAAAAGCCACTTGGACAATCACTACACGGTTGCAATTGGCCACCTTTCCGGTTGACGGCACTCTGCCCAGCAGCTTCTGGGTGCCTACCACACAGCAGGTACAGTTCCGAGAGTTACAGCTGAGGTAAGAAATCATACACAAGAATTCCTGATGGAATGAAGCTTACATTTGAGTTGTACTTTAAGTTATACATGCACACAAATATGCCAACATCCCGTATAATACATTAGAAGGTGATCAATTCACAGAAACATATACAACATGGAAACCTTGAAGGTGCACACATGCACATGAGTGTGTCTGTGTGTGCACCGGGAGCAATGAGGAAATGTCAGAAAGGCACTGCTGAGAGAATGAATGGGTGAGGTAAAAGAACTGGCCATGAAGGGTTACAGAGTAGAAACGACTCAAAGCCATCACCAAGGCTGACTCCAGTGCAAAGCAAAGCCAATCTTTGAGGCAGGAGAGATGGCAAGGAAGAACGAAGTACTCAACAGAGCCCAGGCAGACAGCAAGTAGGAACTGGGGGCAGAACGCTGGGTCCTGTGCATCATTTGGGTTCTCTGGCATCCTGTGCAGTGGAGAGTTTTGACGAGAAATGGATGACCTGAGCTGTGTCTTAACAACTTTGGCTGTTACATGGAAAGTCAGACCATAAGAAAAGGTTGAAAGAGGGAGAGCAAGCAAATGCTCCCACAGAGAAGAGAGGGTGATGGGAAGTCAATGGTACAGGTAAGCAGAGAAGCCGACAAGCTTCTGGGTATATTCTGGGTCGTTCTAGGTGTGAACTGTGTGAAAAGCAGGTGTGAGAGGCAAGATGAGTCAGGCTTCCCAGGCTTCCGCCAGAGCCACTTGAGACTAGCACAGCTTCCAGCTAGGATGAAAGAACAGGAATAAAACCAGGGAGGGAAACTAAGAGTCTGTTTCCAGGGTCAGGGGGATGATGCCTGAGGTAAAAACCACTACAGTATGTCTCTTAACCAATCTACTCAAACTGCCTTCATTATTTAAGAAAGTTGTCCTGCCTTCGTTATTAAATGCTGGCTCACTATGAAGAACTTGAAAAATTAAAAGAGGTTAGAATTAAAGTTATTCACATTTCTATCACTCAACAATGATCACAAATATTTCACCACACTGTTCTTTTTCTATGTGGGCTGATGCAGGCAGATTGAAAAATTAGATTTTCACAATTTGGCATCTTTGGTGTTCGTGTTGGTCTCTTCCATGTCAGTAAATAATCCTTGGTTTTAGTACCTGCTCACTGCTCAACTACACAGGTATGCCGTAACGTGTCTATCTGCCTACTCTGGACATCCAGCTATTGCCTCGATTTATTTTCTACTATTTAAAAGTTCTTTGGTAAACATCTCTGTACATCCTGGAGTATTCTGGAGCCAGAGGTTACGGAGTCGGATAAACTTGTTTCCTTTGGTCTCCATTTACTCCTGTAGCATGCACACATTCATGTAAATTGTCGCAACTAAAATTCAAGAAAGAAACATGACCTGTCGGACCTACATGAGTCCATTTGTGAGATACCTTAAAACATTACAATCAGGGCTACGGAGATGGCTCAGAGATTCCAAGTGCTTCTCGCTCCTACAAGCAATGACTTGGTGTTCAGCACCCCCATAAGCAGTGAATTAGTGCTCATTGCCCACATGGTGGCTCAACCATCTGGATCTCTGGTTCTATGGGGTCCTGAACCTGACTTTGGCCTCTATGGGTACTCTGCAGGCAAGTGGTAGACTTCCAAAATACATGCATGCACAGATGCAATAAAAATAAATATTTTTAAAATACCTCTGTGATCAACAGGCATGATGATGGATGGCTGCAATCCAAGCATTTGAGGCAGGAGGATCATGAGTTCAAAGTCATCTTCCGTGACCTAGAGAACCTGGGGATACCCGTTGGACTACCTCACAAACAAGTTGGTGCTAAAGAATTTGCATAGCGCCTTGACAAACTGCAGTAAGCAGCAGGTAGACTGGACACTAAGTTCGAAGAAGCCCACCCAAAGTGGAGGACTATATTAAGAAACATGAACACAGGTTCTAGATCAGTTCCATCACAGCCACTTTCTTAAATGAAGGCCCCATAGAGTGACTTTAGGGATCAGGTGTTGTCAAAGGTGTTTCCTTGTCTTTTAGAAGTCAACATTCTTCCAGATAGCATGGAATAGTGTGATCTTTTCTGCAACGTTTGGTAGGGCTTGACAGCTATTACTCAGCCATTACTCATGACTGAATCCTCCAAGATCATCACAAATCATGCATATCAGTGTCTATTACACACCGAGTGTTGCATGCTTTGCTCCAACACCACCATCATGCACATGGGCAGCATGATCATATTCCACTGTCCATTCCAACAAGGTCCTTAAGTGGGCAATAAAACCATATTTGGGGTATAGCCTGCACAGAGCTAAAAATCAGTAAGAAAAGCCTTGGATATGTTCTGTAAAATATGGCAATTTGCATTGGATTTCCCAGCCATTAGAATGAATTAGCCAGTTCTGCCATAACATGGCTTAATTTAGCTAATAAGAATCAGCAGGCTGGTCTCACTTGACAAGTGTAACCTCTGAAAGTGATCCATTAAGACATCCCAATCTGTTCCATGACAGTGCTGGGAAGGCACAGCTGTGCAGATTATGAGGTCAGCAGCTGACTAACAACTCAAGGGCCAACAGTGGTGCCAGCAGTTTGTTGTTTGTGTGAAAAATATGTGCAGGAAGGAGAACAGGGCTTTCCCTGCAGTGGCTTTGGTTGTAGACAATGTTTTACCAGCCACTTCTTTTCACTGTTGACTGGATGACAGTGTCACCGTGATTGGAGTCTTTAGAGACTTCCCCATTTGCATTATTGGCCCCCGTCCTGCCTTGCTCCCTGACTTCCTGGGCAAGGCATACACACTCAGTGCTCTGCTGACCAGAGCTTCAGGATCCATTTTTAAGAATGAGAGAAGAGCGGGAGCTGATAAGTAACACCTTCCAAATCAAAACTGGAAGCCCAGGGCTGCCAGACGACTTAGAATGGTCCCCAGGATGCATCTATGTGTTTGAAGGAACTGACAAACTACTATGATCCATGATGAAAGGAAAGAAGAGGCCATGTACTCGTGGTTGGCTGGCCGAGGCCTGCCTCACCTGGTCATTTTTTATTAGCTCTGTCTCCATGCCTTTTCATCTCAGCTTTCTTTGTTAAGTGCATTGCTGTTTCTCTGCTCGTTTATATTTGATTTGGGAGGCTTGAGTACAAACGTATTACACACGTCTCCATGGCTTTGTTCTGCCTCTGTAAGCAGGCCTCTCTCTTCCTCGATCGAAGGCCTGGATTTCCTGAGATGTCTGTTAAGACTTATCAGGTCCAATTCATCAACCTTCATCTTAATTTCAAATTCTTCTTTTCAGTTGAATTGTCTCTACTTTTTTTTCCATTAAAAATAATACACCCTTTGGATCTTGTTTCCTGTATCAAAATATCTTTTTAAATCTTCTGCTTGGGTGAAGAGCACCAGATATATTTAACTAATCCCTTTCTGGCAGTGGCTATGCAGCTGTTAAAGAAAACCCATGAGCGAGAGAAGGGTGAAGTGCTTGCTTGAAGTTTAATATTCTTGGATTAATGTAAATGAGTAAAAATGATAGGCCTGGTGATACATGTCTATAATCCCAGCACTGATGACACAGAGGCAGGCACATCCACAGAGCTCACTGGCTTAGCCTACTTGGTGAGCTCCAGGCCTTCTCCCCATCTCATCTCTTCTCTTCTCTTCTCTCTCTCTCTCTCTCTCTCTCTCTCTCTCTCTCTCTCTCTCACACACACACACACACACACACACACACACACACAGAGAAAGAGAGAGAGAGAGAGAGAGAAAGAGAGAGGAAGAAAACCACACATGCCAAACACTTCATTTTATTTGAGATCTAATATACTGACTTATAAAATGGCAACAAACCTATATTTGATTTAGGCATTTCCTCCTCTTGCAAAATTATATCAACTCCAAGTCATTATACTTAGTTATAAACACTCGGTTGGGGAACAGTTTATAGTTTGGTGACATCTATTGGACAACCAAATGATTTCTCCATGCGACTACTCTGCACAAGGTGCTCTGAAGAACCCATCATTTTGAAGTTCTAATCAGGGTAAACCTTGTCCATACCCAGCCCTGATGAGTGTGGAGAAGTTCTGTGGTCTGCAGCATCTATCCCAGGCTGCATCAGAGGCCTAAGGGCTTGTCTGCAAAAGCAAGACATCTCCCACCAAAATGATCCTTGTCTTCTACAAGGAAGAAGTATTTCTGCATTGTTGACTGGGGCACAGGAGGTGGATGAGCTCAGAAGGGGGAAACAGTCTGAGAAAAATATGAGCACAGCTGTCCATCCTGGCTGTGACTGATACCTGTCATGATTCAGGCCTTTGAGCAGAACCACCCATCCTGGCTGTGACAGACGCCCATCATGATTCAGGCTGTCTCTTCAGCATTTATTAGGTTAATCAAACTTGATCTTCAAATTGGGTGTTTTAGTCTGCTGACTTGTTTGTTTTTCAGGCAGTGTGTCACTATGTCACCCTGGTTAACTTGGAACTCATTGTGTAGACCCAGCTAGCCTTGTACTTACAGTAATCCCCCTGTCTCTGTCTCCTGGGTTCTGGGAAGACAGGTCTGAGCCACTATGCCAGGCTTTTAAAACATTCATTTTGTTTTGAGACAGAGACTTGCTATGTAGCCCAGGCTCACAAGAACTCTCTCTATAGACCAGGTTAGCCTCAAAGCCAGAGAGAGCCTTTGGTTTCTGCTTCCTAAGTGCTGGGATTCAAGAAGCAGTCCCTCAAAATAGATTTTCTTTTATTTAGTTGATTTTCATTTTCTGTTATAAAGCTGAATAAATCAAGATAAACTAGATGTCCAATGGACACTAGATAGCTTTCATATTACAAAGCCCTGGCACTCGGGAGCTGCAAGGCACACAATCATTTTGATTTGGCATATGCTGTGTGTCGTGAGATACGCTCACAGCAGTATCAAGAAATGAGGCATTAATATATCCCACATATTAATATAATTAATACAATAACTATTATATGAAATAATCATCACATACACATATGCAAACACTGCAAATATACTCAGAACTATGTTGTAAACCACTCACAGGGCTGGGGAGCTAGCTTGTCTGGGAGAGTGCTGGTGTGCAAGCATGAAGAACTGAGTTGGTTCCCTAGAAGCACATAGACAATAACAAAGTAGATGTGGAGATCTACGTTCTAATTCTAATGCCAGGAAAGCGACCAAGGTATGACCCTGAGCTCGATAGCTGGCCTAGAATATGTGGTAAATTCCAAGCCAATCAGAGACTGGGAGAATCTACCTCAAAACAATGTGGACGGCTCCCTAGGAACTGCACACAAGGGTGACCTTTGATGTCTACAAACATGTACGCACACATGAACGCATAATTCCTCAACAGGTACATGCTGGAACATGCACCCATGTGTACACATAGATACACATAGACACACACACACACACACACACACACACACACACGCGCAATGAATGTGTTGTCAAGCAAGAGTTTCATGAAAGTGAGGCAGAGTTGTGCCTGCGTCTCATCCTCTCCCCATGCCCTGCCTGGGGATGGAGAATGCGCGGGGATTCTCTGGGGCATGCCTCTGAAGGAAGCAACTTGTCTTCTCTGGCAATGGCCCTTAAATGTTGAAAATACCTAGGTGGGTTTTTTTCCTATCATTTTCCATTTACGGAATAGAATAATAAGGCTAAATTTTTAGTCTGTCATAAACTAATCATGGGCATTTTCATTATTATGCTTTGGATGGTTCTTTGCATCTGTTTACTCAATTTGCTTTCAAACCATTTCTTTCAAAAGAGCAGTGAGTTGTATTTTTTTTTCTTCTCACAAGGAGAATGCTATCACTATCTGGGAGAAAAACAAAGAACACCGCAGCAGACGATGGTGCTGGAAGCTGCTGTCCATCACCAGTGGGAATCCCTCCCCTTTCCAAAGCTTCCCTCATGTGCACCCACTTCAGAAAAGCACGGTGGCTAAGAGGTCAAGTCATTCCTAACTCAGGAGTCACTCCCTCCTCCAGACACGGAGATGCCCTACTTCCACTGTAGGCTTTGCAACGTGGGTATTTCCAATTTCGTTCCTGTATTGTAAGCGTGAGTATTTGACAGAAACAAAACTGGACTGCTTATAAAATGCAGAAGACTGCAAGCACAGAAGAGTAAATTCCCTAAGAAGGCCCCAGGCTCTAGCTAGGATGAGAAGGAGGAAGGTGTGTTGTATGTTCTTCTGTCTTTGTGAGTTCATGGTGATGTAATAATTAGCCTCAGCTCCCTGAGCTTACACAATGTGTATCAAGTATGGAGACTCTAGATATCACTTTACCAGTATATTTCCAAATGGTTCCTCATTTGGTTAAAATGGAGGAAAGGGGAAGGCAGCAACTGGACACACCTGCTGTTTTCACCCAGGTCGGTGGGTTAGCTCATGTAGGCTAAGCTCACGTTTTAGGTCTCCTTTCATCCTCCTCGACAACCCCTCTGGAAAGTTCCATCAGTTTCCTCCCAGTGTGAGCTGGACAGATTGCTCTACCCTTTTTGAATGATATATTGGGACAACTGCCAGCCCTTTCACATTTTAATCAGTAAAAAGAATGAAATACTTAACCTTTACTCTTTTCCCTCCGAACAAGCTTACAGACAATTAAAATCTGTGAAATAAAACCTACAAAACAGTGTGGTTTCCCCTGCAAAAAGGAATAGTCGTGGACGAAAGGTCACCTGTCAGCTACTTCCAGTCATTAAATCTCTGCATACATCACTAACATCACTCTGTGGAAAACAAAGGTCAAAACATTAAATTATGAAACAGTCGGGATTAGAAAAGGTCACCAGGAAAAAAAAAAAAAAAAAACTAAAGGGAATTTGACCAATCCTGTGAATGCCAAGCCCTAGCAGCTGGCAGAGATGGTCGGGAAGAGATTCGGCAAGAACTCTCACCCAGCCCTCTACCTCAGCCCCGCGCTGGGTATGAATTTCCACTTACAGCTTGGACCCTGAAACGAAACTTGTCCACATCAAATAAAAACAGGAGCTTCGATAAATATTTCATGACAAAGAACAAAACAAACAAACAAACAAAAACCCCTTCATGTTTGAATCGAACCAGCCTAAATTATTAAAAGCACTCCTTTACACTACCCTAATGGCTGCTTCATTTCAGCTGAAGCAATGTAATCTTAAAATGGGGAGGCAGGGCCCTCATGCACCCTCAGTGTCTTCCAGGACAATTAGGGACTGGATGATTGCTAATTTACTACTTTAATGTTGAGACAAATGAGATCTTTGCTTTTCATCACCCAATTTGAATGAATCAGAACAAAGCACGTCGGACAAGCCCCAGGGATAGTCTCTCTCTGTGCTATCATTTACTGCTTTCCGTCTCCCTTGTGGCTTGAGAGGTTGCGTCTTAGAAGCTGCACCACCTATAATGACGCCATCGGGGAACAGATTCTGTTTTTCCTCTCCTCTTTGTTCTTTAAGGCCCTTCAAGTGAGAGGTACAAAAGACACATTAACAATCTGGCATTGTTTTTATTGTTTGACAAACTAAAAAATGTATTTTAATTTTTCCCTTGTTTCAGGAGTGATTAAGGAAGCTGCTTCCTTCTTCTTGGAGTCACCTCTGTGTGCCAAGAACCAGGATGATTGTTCTAGGGGGAAATCCATTGAGCCAAGCCAAGCCGCCAGGCACACTACCTCGTCCCACCACAAAGCTGCACCGTGCAGCTCCTGCAGCTTCCAGGAGCTGTGTGTTTAAATCACCCATGATGAGGAACAGCACATAAAAATACACATTTGATAACCCACTGTTTGGCTCCGACTCTCTCTGGATTTGGGATGTGGCATTTGCTTTGGTTTCTACCTGGTGGCATTATATCGAGACATAAAACTTAATATGGGGCTGCATAAAAACGTTAATGTCAAGAAATAATTCCACAACAGCCAACGCAAAGCTGCGCTCTCAGTTGCCATAGATGGCACACTTCTCTTTAATTGAAGGTCCTCAGAGGTACAGACTTGTATAATCCTGAGGCATGCGGCAAAAGAAGGCGCTTGCTACCTCCACCAGGGGAGGCAAAGAGGAGTTTTCTCAAACACCAAGATTTCCACTGAGACCCTGGTTAAGGGACTCGTGATCTACTGTTACAACTAGGAAACCCTGAACACACTCCAGCCTTAGAGGCAACTTCTCTATGGATTATTTCCTCTCCCTCCAGGAAGATAACTCAGGAAGAGCTCTAACACACGATCCAGGCTTTTCATAGAGTATAAGAAAACTGGTACATGCATGGCCTCTTTGTCATAGCATAATGCTATCAACTAGAGACAAAGATGTTCAATGTGCCACCACAGTGTAATGATCAGGAAATCACTCACCAATGAGAAATAAACAGCAATGGCCACCACAGTGTAAAGATCAGAAAATCACTCATCAATAAGAAATAAACAGCAATGGCCACCACAGTGTAATGATCAGAAAAGCACTCACCAATGAGAAATAAACAGCAATGGCCACCACAGTGTAAAGATCAGAAAATTACTCATCAATAAGAAATAAACAGCAATGGCCACCACAGTGCAATGATCAGAAAAGCACTCACCAATGAGAAATAAACAGCAATGGCAGCAAGGATGTAGGGGAAGAGGGATCCTTCCTCACTGCTGTGGAAGCGACTATGTAACATATATGTACATATATATGTACTAACTATGTAAACACATGAAATAACAGTGAGGGGCTGGAGAGATGGCTCAGCAGTGGGGAGCACTGGCTGCTCTTGCAGATGCCTGGGATTTGGTACCCAGCACCCACATGACAGCTAAAAACATCTGTAGTTCCTGTCCCCAAGTATCTGATACCCACTTCTAGCTTCCTCCTGTACCGGGATGAACATTCATCCCATGTGAAGTCTGTTCTATGTGTTGATTTCCACATGTCAGGAGTGGATCTGGAAGCTCTCCCTTCCCACTTCCCATGAAAACATGAGACAATGTTTTAGATTGTAACTACAAAATTCTTATGCACACATACTGTTATGAGCACCAAGAAACAAAGAGTCAGGCAACCGAGTGAAGAAAGGTATTGACGTAAAATCAAAATAGGAAGAAAGCCATCCTTGGCATCCATAGATAAAAATACAATGGGCCGGGAGAAAACTTTAGAATTACTGAGTTTATAAAATGGTAGCTGACTCAGTGTGGCATGGTTAGATAAACTCATTCAGGAAAAAGAGAGGGGGACGTATAATGTATAGTAGCAACAAAATTTATAAATTCCTGGAAAGGAAAGCTGAATAATGAGACCTCTACAGAGGAGCAGGAGAAGCCCCAGCAGGGTGTTCTTCATTCTGCATGTTTATTTGCAAGCACCTTTGTGCTTCTTAAGCAAAACTTTTAATTTCTATGACCAGGTTATGTGCATGCTGAAAATGGGAAGATTCCCCTGATCTTTACTATCCAATAAGTAGAAGCCCTGTGAGTCTTAAGGACTAGAACTAAGATTTAGATATAATATTTATCTGGTCTTGGCGTCCCCAGCTCCTTTACTGGTATGGTAATTATAGTTTGAAATCCTTATCTTATTTGAATAATTATTTTTAAACTATGTTAAATCTTCTTCTAGATATCATGGGTTATTGACCCAGTAAATGAAATTACTGAGCCCACAGCATTTTTAATGCTTTAATGAAGTGGTGTCCTAAAACGCTCAGTCTCTGTAACCATGAAAAGCATATCAATTAGCTAAAACCGAATATTGCCGGAAACTAGACAAACTGGAGAATCTACTCAGAGCTTAGAAGATCCTAAACAAAATTAAAAGCTGTTTATGCACAGGGCGACTAAACCCACGCACTGTGCACACCCCCAGCTTTGAGTGCAGTTACAGGGCATGTCCATCCTTTGACTGAACTACATCCCAGTGCCTTCCCTGTTCCCTGTGGAGGTGGAGGTTGAGGGACCCACCCCGAGCACTTAGTCCTTACTGTTTGCCTCATCTCCTGGCAGAGGTAAAGGGACAGGAGAGCTCCACCCACAGGTCAGACAAACTCCTACTTTGTCAGGTACCTGTTCCAATCATAGCCATCTGCCACTAAGCATTGGGGAAGTGGGCATCAGGAAGTCCCTCCATTTAACGCCCATGTAAGCAGGATTAAATTCCCAACCTTGTGGGACACATTCCAATCACACCAGGATTCTTTCTTTCTTGGTCTGGTCTACAAAAATCTTAGGAATGTAAAGGTACTCATGAGTTGCCATGTGATGATTCTGGTGAACAACGGGAGCATCAAAGAACTGAATGTTCCAGAAAGTGCTGAGGACCAGATTATCAGCAATTCATGAGCTGATACCATTGCATCCTAAAGCAGAAGTGGGCTCCACAGAGCTAGGCAGACAGGGTGGCTTTACAGGCAGAAAAGGCTAGTGAAGGCAGAAACAGGGAACAAAAGTGAAAGGACCCGGACTGAGGACATAACTCAGTCGGCAGGATGCTCGCCCATCTCACACACTTGGATGTCACCTCATTACCACACGTGGTTCCCTGTGGAATCCCAGGACTCAGAAGGGAAGTGGCAGAGGAAGGAGCAGTTTAAGGCCATCCTTGGCTACAGAGTGAGTTTGAGGCCTTCCTGGGATACGTGGAATTCTGTCTAAATAACTAAAGAAAATGTCAATCATTTCAAAGCTACTTGCCTTCCCCATGAAAGCTGGGGAACTTCTCCCATGTCTGTCCATGATGACTTACCCCTTTGGTTGACTGTAATGAAACTATCTGCTTTCTGTTTTAATTGTCCATTTTATGACTCCAGTTTTACTAAGGCACC
The DNA here is from genome assembly GCA_019843965.1 of Rhynchomys soricoides. NCBI lineage: Eukaryota > Metazoa > Chordata > Mammalia > Rodentia > Muridae > Rhynchomys > Rhynchomys soricoides. Next base: position 17,240,834 of record JADRCH010000011.1, read on the forward strand.
CAACATAACATCACTTAGCTTGGTCTGGACTGCCCAGGACTTGTGTAGAAGGTAGGTCCCAACAACAGACTGTCTCCTGAAAAGTTGCAGGGCTTAAGTTTATGACTCCCATGGGGGATGTTGATATGGAGCAACAGTGGGATATCTCAAGCTCTGGATGCTGTATGACTTTAGATTGAAGAGTGGGTAAAGGAGAGAGAAGGAAGAAGAAAAAGAAGAGGAAGAGGAGGAAGGAAAGGAGGAAGAGGAGGGTGTTAGCGCAGCAGCATTCCATTTAGGCCCCGCCCAACAGTTACCTAGCAACAGCCAGGTAGACCTAGTTTGCTACAAAAAGGACTGTTTGGCCTCTTCCCTCTCTCTGATCCTTCCCTCTCTCTAACTTTATTTTCTTTTTCCCTCTCCCCAACCTTCCTCCATGTGTTCCTCGTCAGTCTCTTCTCCTCCCCTCTCCTCCCCCCTCCCCTCCCTTCTCCTCCCCCCCTCCTCTTTCCTCCCCTCCCCTCTCCCTCCTTCTCCATTCCCTCGTTCCCTCTCTTTTTCTACCTCTACTGCCTTCTCAACTCCCCTTCTCAAGCCCCCAAGTAAACCCTACTCTATACTCTATGGTCCTGTGGCTGGTACCTCAGGGGAAAGGCATGCCTCCACATGAGCCTGCTGAGGTACCCACTCCCACCGCGCTATACCATGCTCTACAAAACATAGCATTGGCTTTACAAAACATATCAGAGGGGGAAGGCAGTCAGAGAAGGGGGTGTGCCCTTTCTTTAAGCTTGACCAAAGCTAAAGCCAAGGCAATTCAACATGCAAGCGCGTCTCATTCCATTTTAAACTCTATTTTGTTTGTGCATATGTATGTGGTCCCATGTGCCATACAGCCTGTGAAAGTCAGAAGACAACTTGAGAAAAATGGCTCTCTCTTCCCACCACGTGGGTTCCAGGGAACAAACTCAGGTTTTTTGGCTTGGCCAAATGTCTTCATTTTTTTTTGTTGTTTTGGTGTATGATACAGACAAATAACAACAGCCCCTGAAGAGAAGTGTGAAACCTTAGAGAAAGTTGGAGAGGAGGGCCATGAAACGCCAAAGATATTTTCTGGAAAAAGGATTTTACTTTTTATTCAAATGTGTGCATGTGTATGTGTGCACGTGTATGTGTGCACGTGTATGTGTGCACGTGTATGTGTGCACGTGTATGTGTGCACAGGTGTTTGTATGTGTGTATGGGGGGGAGGTAGATGTGGGTGTGTGGCTGCTGTTCTCTGTTCCTACATAACTGTCACTTATACTGAAGCCCAGAGGTTCAGGCAGAGCACAGGCAACAGCTCCAACCTTGGGATTATTTCAGCCACAAGTTCATTTAGTACAGAGAACCAGAAGTTCAGCAGGGTATGACTACATAATTTATCCTTTAGGGACCAAAAGCATATAGTTCCCTATGTTGACTAAATTATGAAGACCGGGCTTTAAAATAGAAGCAATTAATACTGTGATGTTGACAACTTACATAAAAATGTTAGCGAATAAATCTTGATATCAAAGCCTTTCAGCATTTCACTGCACACACTTTCAGCTTAGCTCAAGTGACTTGACACCTTGGGAAGGGTTTCATGAAATCAGTTTGCCAATTTACATGAGAAATAGCCATCCTCGAAAGATCAGTGCTAAAGAGATGTTTCCAAGTGGCATTGGTGGGAGGAGCTTTAAGGGAGGACTAGCGTGAGATCTTCAGGTCACTAAAGAGTGCTGTAGGGAGCCTAGTTCCTTCCTTGTGTCACTTCTTGGCCAAGTGCTGTTCTGCCATGTGTTCCTGTCATGATGCTTCTCTGTCATAATGCTCCCCCTGTCATGATGCTCCCTCTGTCATGATGCCACCATCACGGTGCTCCCCTGTCATGATGTTCCCCTGTCATGATCCTCCTTTGTAAGGGTGCTCCTCTGTCAGGATGCTCCCCTGTCACAATGCTCCCCTGTCAGGATGCTCCCCTGTCATGGTGCTCCCCTGTCACGGTGCTCCCCTGTCATGGTGCTCCCTTGTTATAATGTTCCCCCTCTCATGATGCTGCCTGTCTCCATGACACTCCCATCTCCAAAATGTTCTCATGTCCATGATGCTCTTCGACCTCCATGACAATCCCCCCCACTCCACAGTGCTCTCCCCACCTCAAATCACACGACCCCCTCCCCCCCATGATGCTCTTCCCTTTCTGCATATCCCTGCCAGGACGTGCTATCACAGGTCCAAGTATGGAAGTCACCTTGTCATGGGCTGTGTCCTGGTTGAATTTTTTCTTTTCTTTCGTTTTTTTTTTTTTTTTTGGTTCACCTTGACACAAGCTATAGCCATCTGGAAAGAAGACCCTCATCTGGAAAACAAAAGCCTCCATTATGAGCAATTTTCATGGTTAATGACTGGTCTGGGAGAGCCCAGCTTACAAGGGGCAGTGCAACCAATGGGCATGTGCTCCTGGGTTGCATATAAAGACAGGCTGAGCTAACCATGGGAGCAAGTGGGTAAGTGTTCTTGCTTTTGATTCAGGTCCTGCCTTCAGGTTCCTGCTGTGCTGTCCTTTGAGGATGGGCTACATTATGGAAGTGTAAGCCAAGTAAACTCTTTCCTCCCCAAGTTGCTTTTGGTCTTACCACACAGTAGTAACCCAACAAGACAGTCTGAAATCTCTACGTCTGTGAGCACGAAACCCATCTTTTAAAAACTGCTCATCTCTAGTACTTGTCAGCGGGATGCAAAGCTCATGACTGGCTTCAAGCAGCACACTGGAATAAAACCAATGTGACTCTGCCATCAGACCTAGTCAAATCCCACTCTGCCATGAGACCTAGTCAATTCCCACTCTGCCATGAGACCTAGTCAATTCCCACTCTGCCATGAGACCTAGTCAAATCCCACTCTGCCATCAGACCTAGTCAAATCCCACTCTGCCATCAGACCTAGTCAATTCCCACTCTGCCATCAGACCTAGTCAAATCCCACTCTGCCATCAGACCTAGTCAAATCCCACTCCGACACTCCCTAGGCATTTGTTTTGCACAGATTTCCCAAACACTTTTCCCTTCCACACCTAGTTCTTGGTTACCTAGGAGTGGTCTTTGTATCTGAGCATGATAATCTAGAATAAAATTGAATACAACGTAAACCTTGTTAAAATGTCTTAGCAACTGGAAGCAGGGCTCCTCCCAGAATGCCAGTTCCTGTACAGCATGCATCCCAGGCTCTACCCCTCCTGGCTGTGTCCTCACTAAGGTTACTGCATACACTAAAGCTCTACAGCAACGAGGGTTGGCCTATACTCAGCTGTAAGGTATTGATCAATAATGAACTGCACTATTATAAACATAAGCACACACAGCGTTTTTATGAGGGCAAACGGGGCCTCTCTGTCTCCAGCATGGTAGCAACACAGTGAACTAAATTGCTGTTTCAGGTTCAGCTCTCAGTTATTTTTCTTCAGAGATGCTAGCAATAAAGCCAAATGTGTTTGAGAACACATCATGTGCTTGATACCTTCATTTGTCTTTCCGGCGTAAGTCTACTTCATGGGAAGATGGTTTGAAGAAACGTTCGCAGGGAAGACATTAGGGACTGCTTCGGGTGCGTGGAACAGGATAATGAATGTGGAGGAGGAATTGTGAGTAAAGTTTTTCTTCCAACTCGTGGCGAGAATAATTCCTCAGCTCTAACCCTCCCACTCCCCTATAGAAGACACACCAGGAAAACATTGGGAACAGTTTTCAAGTCTGACTGACAAGCTTGAAAAGATAGCTGGGGACAGTCTGCCAGTGGTGACCTGTCTTGTCTCCATGTAAGGCACTTCTAAGTTGTTCCCCAACACAGCATTAGGTGTCATACGAAAACAGAAGATAAATATTCCAAAATATTTCAAAGGAAACTAATTTCAGGATAGAATCTTGGTTGGGGGTTAGCTGGTCTTATTTTCAAAAGATAAAGTGTCCCTTTCAGAGATCTGGCTATTACAGGGAACTGCCTATAGCAATGGAGTGTGGGAAAATGAATGGGAAAAAATGACTCGGGGACCAGGCTCCTTCTCTGGAAGAAGTTCCAGCATGTCCACATTAACAGTCTGCTGACAGCTAGAAGTCAGGACAGCGCAGCCCTTGTGGTGCTGCCTCAGCCAGCTGCAGGTTAAATGCAGTGTGGCCAACAGTTTCCCAAGCTGAGCTCAGCCTCTGACTTCTCACCAGCTGACAAGTGTTCTCAGCTTCTGGACTGCAGCATCAGGTCAGTCAACAAAAATATCCTGGATAATGAATGACACTGTCACCAAACCCCAAGACCCAACCCCCAGGCTGAAACCTCTAATTTAGTCCCATCCCCAGCTGATCAGACCCATTATTTAATGAAGTCTCTCTTGGTTGTCTGTCTATCAAATTATTTGTATTCACGAAGAGAAAGCGATAAGACAAAATGCTAATTATCTCTTTTTTCTAAAATAAAAGATCCATGCTAAGAATGATAATGAGTTATTAAAATAGTCTTTTTCATCTGACAGAATACATCTTAACAGGCTCTCCAACTGGGGCATTTTCACTGCTGGACAACTTAGCAAATAAAGAAGGAGATGTTTACTTTCCAACTCTTCAGACATCACCAGCATCGGACGTTAGCTTTGAAATATGAATGCTAATGGGAATAATAAGATGAGATGGGAGAAAGAAAATGATACCGCATGCTTCCCACACAATTGCTTAATTCGGCTTCCTTCAAGTATGTGGGTCTAAAACAGCTGTTATCACCTGGGATGCTTCTACCCCCAGGAAACACTGAACAATGTCTGCAGACTTATAAAATAGTATTATACCTAATTATTTGTGTGTGTGTGTATGTGTGTGTGTATATGAGTTTAAGTGTGCCCGTGTGTGTGCATGTGCATGTATGTGTAGGTGCATGTGTGTGCATGTATGTCTGTGTGTATATGTGTGTTTACATACACGTATATATGTATGAGTGTATGTATGTGTATGTGTGTGTCCATGCATGCGTGTATGTGTCTGTACACCTGCATGTATGCATGTGCATGGCATGTGTGCGCATTTGTATGTGTGTGACTGTGTACAAGTGTACATATATGTGTGTATGTGTGTGTGCATGTGTGTGTATGTGTGTGTGAGTGTGGGGGTGTGTTACCACAACACACATGTGGAGGTCAAAGGACAACCAGAGACAGCTCTTCTCTCTACCAACATGTGGGTTCTGGGGAATCTCCCTTAGATAACCCAGGCTTTACCCATTCAACCATCTTGTCAGCCTTCTGAGACTGTGACTATTAAAACTGGTGAAGACTAACCGAATTTCATGAGCAGAAGCCAAGAATACTACTAAAGTCCTTACAGCCATCCCCCAACAGAGTTATCTAGTCCAAACAGGCTGAGGAACCCATGAGCAAAAGAAATAAAGGAGAGCTACAGAGAGGGCTAACCAGCAACAAGCCGCAGTTCACAGGACCTGGGTGCAGCTCCCAGCTGCCCTTCACAGGACCTGGGTGCAGCTCTCAGCTGCCCTTCACAGGACCTGGGTGCAGCTCCCAGCTGCCCTTCACAGGACCTGGGTGCAGCTCCTAGCACCCAAATAGCATCTGCCTAAAACTCCAGCTCTAAGCGTTTGTCATAAGGCCCCCATCTGGCTTCCTCAGACATTGCATGCATGTGTGCACATACCCAGACACACACATACACACATGACATTTTAAAAAAAGAAAGAAATTCCTATAAACAACAAAGCAGTGGCTATAACGATATTAGGTTTCCTACACGCCATGATGTTGGGGCTTTCTCCCTGTGTTTGGGTTCTGTCTGTGTTTTCCACAAGTTTGTCATTTCAGAGCAGGGCGGACTGTACTAAATGTAAGTTGGTCTTGACTTACGTATGATTCCACATTAATGCTTCACTTTTATATGCCAAAGAAAACATATCTGAGGAGAACTGGATGGGAAAAAAAGTACCAGTGAAGAAACTGGACAGATTCAAAAGAAAACACATAGTCAGAAAGGAAATAGCAACGGGAGGCTGTGTCCCTGCAAACCATCAGCCAGAATAAAACCTTGACCTTCAAGGGTTTGCTAGGTTCTACAATAACAAGAAGAGCTTCTTGCTACATTTGTGAAGTCACGGCATTGTGTTTCTAATGAGACAAGGCCCCTGTTAACCTAAGCAGTGCTTATACAAGAGCTGAAGAGACTGTTACCACCAGTTGCTGGTCACTTTTTAGAATTATATTTTGATGATTACAGTGACCTGATTGGATTTTTCTTTTCAGCTTGACACAAGTCAAGAGTCATCTGAGGAGAAGAACTTTAACCGAGAAAATGCCCCCAACAGATTGGCCTGTGGGAAAGTCTTTGGGACATTTTCTCTTAATGTAGAATGAGCCAGTTTACAGGTTGGCAGTGCTACCCCTGGGCAGGTGGTCTTAGGCTATATTGGAAAACAGGGTGTCTAAGCCCTGGGAAGCAAGTCAATAGGGGTGTTCCTCCATGACCTCTGCACAATTCCTGCCCTGAGTCCCTGCCCAACTCTACTCAGAGATGGAGGGTTACCTGAGCCTTCTCTCTATGCTGCTGTTGGTCATGGTTTCTATCACAGCAACCGAGACCTTAACGAAGACACACAGGTTTGGCTTCTTCTACTACAGGATAAGGCAAAAGAAATTGGTTTATTTTCTAGACAGGTTTCTGTTTGCTTGGCACACAACGCCCTGGCACTCGAGAGCTGCAAGGCACACAATCATTTTGAGTTTGGCAGGTCCCAACAGCCTGGCTCCTCTGAGCTCTGACAAAGCCACCAACAGTTAGTCTTCAGAGCCAAGATCCCCTGAGAGGCAGCCATCTTCCCTGCAGAGATTCTTTTGTGCTTATTACTGAAAGCTGGATACCCATGGAAGAGGGCATAGTGACCACTAGCCAAGCTTGGGAATCTGAAGGATCCTGTCACTATTAATGCATTTGGTCACCAATAGCATATCAATGATGTAGATGGGTCAACCATCTCTATTAGTTAATGTCAAGGTTGCTCTCATTGGATCAATACCTTTTCTTTCTAAAGTCATCTTGAAGAGAAAAGATAATAATAGCTGCAAAATTGATGGAATCGTGCACATTTATTTATACGGAGCAATGTGTGTATCCAAAGCCCATATATACTCAAGAAGTACGTATTCTAATGAAAGTTGGTTCTACCAAAGCAAAATAAACACATAAATAAATGACCATAGAACCACCATAAATAACAAATTGTTCCTGTAAATAAGCGAGCTCAGGGAAATTATCAAAGCCCCTTAAAATAAGAATCATACGCATAATTGAGTTTGCGTTCAGAGAATGGGGTAAAAGGTCACGGAGCTACGCTGATGCAGAGCGCTAAAAGATTATTCGTGGTGGAGAAAGCAACTACCCAGCTGTGTTAAATCATTCAGTATTAGGAGAAATTAAGTTATGCACATTCTTAATACATGGAACAGAGAGCAGAGGCTGAGTGTGCAACTGCTGCAGAAGCAGAAAAGTAAGTCACCTGCAAAGCAAATGCATTGAGCCAGCTGGCAGCTGGGCCTTTGTCTTAGCTCCTCAGAGTGTGGACAGTCCGTGTCTCTTCCTCTGCATCAAATCACTCAGGTGAAAATGCACAAATTAGGCCTGCAAAACAGCTCAGTGGTTAAAGGTGATGATCACTACCCAAGGACCTGAGTCTGATCCCTGGGGCCCAGACAGTGCAAGAACACAAGCAACCAACCCCAGCAAGTTGAACGAAGAGGCCTCCGTGTGAGATCCAAGGCGCAAACTGTCTCCCCCAAACAGATGTAAATAATCTTTAATTTTTTCAGGTTATTTATGTGTGTGTGTGTGTGTGTGTGTGTGTGTGTGTGTGTGTGTGAGTGTGTGTATGTGTGAGTGAGTGTGCACGCATACACATTAGTGTTGACAGGGGCCAGCTCCCCCTTCAAGAGGCTTCAGACCCCTTAGTTCCACACTGTCTTGGTCACAGTCAGTATACAAAAAGTACACTTAACTTCTTGAAGGTTTTCAATCATTCCATATTCTGTCCTTGGCTTAAAAGACTGGGGACATTCTGCTGGACTCTCTTCCACCCCCATCTCCAGGATGTCCCTTCAGCTTCCTCAGGAAGTCTTTGCTGACCACCTATGAAGCTCAAGTCAGGCTCTTCGAAGAAATGCACATTCTGACCTCAGAGATACTTCATGGAAGCACACTCATGACTTATCACTCCACTGGCTCACCTGTCAGTCTCCCACCAAACCTCGGATTTCTCGTAAGAAGAACACACATGTAAGAGCACCCAGTACCCAGCAGACATTCAGCCAGCATTCTGAAGTTCATAATGTCCAGCCAGATGCACCGTGCCAATAACACAGGTTAAGAGCTCAGATGTATTTACCAACAGTGTGGTTTCTGCATGTCACCCAGCATAAGTGCTGAGGTGGGCCCGCTACATTTGCACAGCATGTGATATTTTTCAGAGCATATGTTTTAAACTTTAAGTCCACTGACTTGTGAGGCATCTTCAAATGGGTCACACAGATTTCCAACTTTCTACTGAGCCGAGAGACAGGCACCAAACATATTGTGCACCCATACCATACAAACATACGTCTAATGTATATGCAAGTAGATACACCCCCATTTATAAACACACCTAGCCAGAGATTCCTACCAGAAATCGAGACAGACAGTCTGCAACTAAATATATAAGAACTTAGCCCCTGATGCCCTTCCTATCCTGAACTTTCCAAAAATTGCTTTTGTAACCTGCATTTTACTTTAACATCCAAGAGGGCTAATATGAAATTTCAGATAAAGAACCATATTGAGTCAGGAGGATTCAATCTATAACAGGCTTGGACTTGTAATGAAAAGGCTATGGCAGCTGCTGAGGAGAGGCATGTGGGCTTTTCCTTACTTAAGCTGATTCTTCCAAATGGGCACGGCGTGAGGAGAGATGGGTCTGAAGAGCAAATATATAAGACGAAGATAGAATTAGACTGTTCATTGACAGACAAGACTGCAGAACTGTTTTCCGTGAGAGTGTTTAATAGAGAAACGAGAAAGGGAGTTTAAGTACTGTTAGAAAGATGTCTAAGATGAAATTTTAATCTTGATAATAATGACAGTTACTTGTGGTGGCTCAAGCCTGTGAGAGCAGCACTTAGAAAACTGAGGTCAGATGACTGACTGCATCACATACAAGGCTAGCCTGGGATCAGATGACTGCTTCAAGTACAAGGCTAGCCAGGGGTCAGATGACTGCTTCAAGTACAAGGCTAGCCAGGGGTCAGATGACTGCATCACGTACAAGGCTAGCCTGGGATCAGATGACTGCTTCAAGTACAAGGCTAGCTATGGATCAGATGACTGCTTCAAGCACAAGGCTAGCCAGGGATCAGATGGATTCCTTCCAGTATATGAGGTGAGATGAGATGCCGTCAACTGTTCCTAAACATTTGTGGAATGAACAGTCACCAAGGCTATGATGCCAAACACTAAGAAAATGTATCAGTGATCAACCTCACCACCGTGGGTTAAGGTTTATTGATATCATTAGCTGATGAAGTCTAGACAATTTCTTAAGGGTTGGATGGCAAGCCATCTTTCCCCTCCAGGACTGGATGATCTTAGAGGCTACCTTGTTCCTTGAACACACAGAATCATATGGAGGGGAAACGTGTTTAAAAAGCTGTGCAGAAAGAGGCATCTGAACACAGATGAAGCACAGTGCTGGGGTGGGAAGCAGACTCCTCTGAGATCATGCATCCTGGAGTCCTAAGGGTCGGACTGGGGTATAGGAGGGAATGAGGGGGAGAGAGCCCCCCCAAAAGTGCTGATTCCTTCTGAAGTGAGAACTGTACCCTTCCCTACAGCACTGCCACGGCTGTCAGCGCCTCTCAGAAATGACACAGCCCGGTTTTTCAAAAGAGTAATAATGAAAAAATAAAGTCCCGTGGAGCCATTGCTCGATCAGCTCTGCTTATAAATTCATAGCGCAGCATGGAGGTTATTAAAATCCCGTATGTGAAAACCACACATGGCACAAAGAGATACGAATTGGTGCTCCGTGGAGATAATGCTATCTAATGGGCAAAACAAGTCATGGGCCCCGTTTCTATTCAGACTACACTTAAAAGGGGCTCAGCATCCAGTCAGTGAGCACCGAGAGCAATCCATTCCCTCCTGCTCCGTCTTATGGGTTGATAAACTAGCATGTAGCAGTAGAGCTATTATCTGCCCAAGTCTGGATATTCCCATGACATTTTCTCCTTGCTTGGAACCCTGATTAAAATGAGGGGATATGAGAGCTTCTGCAGCTGGCTTGACCCAGAGTGAAGGCAGGGCAGTCTCTCCCTGCCCCAAGTGGGCACCCTAGAAAGGCTGAGGTGGTAAATTTCTGGGTCTGCCTAGGATTTACCTGGAGATCCAGAGTACCCTGGCCTGTACTTTGTTGTTGGGCCTATTTGTCTGGGGGGTATTTATTTCCTAGGCAATGGCTTTGCATGCCCAAGGCCCTGTTACAGAAAAGTACACATGACTCACAGTAGCCATGACATGCTAAAGACAGAATGCAGCTCTCAGATCTTACTGGCAACAATGGAGTAAGAATTTTCTTCATTCCACAGACCACCTATTCTTTATCTGAGATTTCCCAGTAATAGCACTAGACTTCAGTCACTAAGACAAAGTATAATTATTGTTAATTTACTTTGACAAAGGTCTGCAGCTCAAAGCAGTTAGCTGTGTGGTTATAATCACTAGACCAGTGACCGGCAAGAAACCCCTGAGAAGATGGAGTTTGGGAACCCAAGTCAGACACAGGTCATTCTGGAATCTTCCAACCACCCTACCCCACCCTACCACCCCTCACACACTAAAAGCAAAGAGCTAGCTACCCACACAGGCTTTCTACTGAAGTCTGAGATATTCAGCAGCCCAGACAACAAATGTTTCAGATGATGGGCTCTCATGTCAGCACATCACTCATCCCTCCAGCATCTTTATTTGCTTGCGCGCGCGCGCGCGTGCACACACACACACACACACACACACACACACACACACACACGTAAAGTCAAGAGAATGAATGTGTGAACTGTTTTTCATCTGCCACCATTTTGTGGGTTGATTTTTTTTTTAATTTTTAAAATTTTATTGTGCAGGTATGAACGTTTTTACCTTCACATAGGTGTATGTGCCCTGTGTGTCTATTGCCCATGAAGAGCAGAAGAGGGTGTCAGATCAAGAGGATGTTGGATGACTGGAGTAAGAGATGGTTATGTGCATGCTGAAAATCAAACCCAGAACCTCTCTGGAAGAGCAGCCAGTGCTCTTAACCACTAAGCCGTCTCTAGGTCCCCACCTTGTATTCTGAGACATGGTCTCTCTGTGGGAACTGGGGCTTTCTGACTCAGGTGAGTTGTCTGACCAGTGAGTTCCAGAGACCCTTGTGTCTCTGCTTCCAAACATCAGAATTATAAGCAACGTCCACACCCAACTTTTAGATGGATGTGGAAGATAAAACTCTTGCTAGTGTAGACAGGACCTTTCTGACAGAATCCTCTCCCCAGACACCCCACAATGTGCTATCTGACTAGCACTCACCAGGCCCAGACCCTTTGCTGTCCTGGTATTCTGTAGGACTAGCATTGGCTAAGCCCAGGCACTGAACCATCCTGGTGTTCTGTAAGACTAGCACTGACCAGAGCCAGGCACTGTGCTGTCCTGGTCTTCTGTAGGAATCACAAGGAGGTAGTGAATGCTCTCTTATTGGCTTTATCTGAAAGCAAGGATGTAAACAGGGGCTAGAGAGCTAGCTCAGTGGATGAAGGCACATGTCCCGCAAGCCTGATCACCCAAATTCAGCTCCCCAGAACCTATTTTAAAATAATACTACTGCATAAACGCATCTGGAATTCCAGCATCCACTACAGAGAGCTGGGATGGGGACAGGAGCTTCATCAGAAGCACCAGGGCTGGTGTGGCTTACTCAATGGTAAGGAGTCTATCTCAAAGAGGAAGAGGCCAGGAACAACACCCAAAGGCTGCCCTCTGACCTCCATACATGTTTTGTGGCAGGTGTGCAATGCACCCACATAAAAAAATGTTCACACATCACACAAGTGCACGTGCACACACACATGCACCCTGTGTGTGTGTGTGCATGTGCATGTGCGTGTGTGTGTGTGTGTGTAAAGAAATGTAGCCAGGAAGGAACAAGCAGAGGAAAGCTGACACTGAGGAGGCTGAGGTTCTAGACTCATCTCCAACGCTAATAATTATCAGATGGTTAGGTCAATCCCCGTAGCTCTGTGTCAGCAGTTCTCAACCTATGGGCCATGATGCCTCTAGGGGTCAACAACTCTCTCACAGGGATCACCCAAGGCTATCAGAAACCATAGATATTTATGTTACAATCCATAACAGTAGCACAATTACTGTTACAAAGTAGCAATGGAAATTATTTTATGGTTTGGGGGTCTCCACAACAGGAGGAGTGACGTTAAAAGGTTGCAACATTAGGACAGTTGAGAACCTCTGTATCATCTCCTATGCCAATCCATGATTATGGCACACATCTTGCCAAAACCCACATTTGTCAGGGGAAAGGGAAGAAATGGATTTACTAAAACTGAGAAAGGAGCTCATTTGGTAAGCTCACATAGCAATATTCACCATCCGGCTCAACCTGGTTGAACCCTCTTGGCTGAAATAAAAAATGCACCCACAATGAAAGCAATGGTTTGATTTCCTGACTGCTTGGCCCAGAAACCAGGCATATTTCTCATTTAGCTCTTAGAAAACCCTGTGGAGTTCCTATACTTCATGGTATAAGTGAGATGACCAATATGTTAACAAGTTAAGGCTCTTGTGAAATTTCCTTTTTCTGGTAAATCAAAGTCAAGTCTGGACTTCAAAGTCTACAAGTTAAGCCACTAAGCTTTCCCAGGCCTGACTTGTCGCTCAGGCTCCACTCCAATGTTAGTCAGTACAGTTCAATTCCACTCAATCCACACACTGGCTTGCATCGATCTGGAAGCTTCCAGGTTTCTAGAAATAATCCACACATGTCCTTGCTAGAAGCCTTCATTTTCCTGACCAGTGGAGGCAAGGTGAGCATACATAGTCAGGACGAGAGCCACATGTCCTAGCATCCACCATCTGGCTACGTGAACAGATTCCCAAGGCACTCGGGGAACCTCCCTAGAGTTGGAGGATGCTGCCAGGATTTAGAAAATACTCTTCACATCTCATTCCAAATAGACTAATATATGTAGCTATATGCAAGCTCCTGGCGAGTGAGCCAAACCTGTCAGAGTGTGCGCTCATCCTCACCCACAGAGAGAAACCAGTTCCCAGAATAGCTTTGCCTCCACCCTTCCAGAATTCCCTCCCCTTATCCTGATTGCTCAGCACAGTCCTAGGGATTAGAGAGACTTAAAACAAATACAGGGAATGATCCAAACCTTCAAGGTAATTATAGCCACAATCAAAAACATTTATGGAGGGCTTCCTTTCGTGCCAGACGCTGTTTTAAGTCATTTGTGAGCCATTTAACTCTGGAAGCCACGCTGCAGCACTGGGTAATATCATGGTTTCTGTCACTTCCACTGTAAGTTAAGAAATGGAGCAGAAGTGACCTGCCTTGATGCCACAGCTGGGAGTAACGCAGTAGTCTTTCTCCAGGGCCCCATCCTTATCTGCCCCACCAGGCTAACCCCATTTGGAATATAAAGGTGAGAAAAGATACTCAAGAAAGTTGAGTGATACTGTGTGTCTGTTTATAACTAAAGAAGAACCATTGGCAATCGAGCACAAAGTTGCCACCTGAGGGGTAGAAGGTCCTGAAGGGGAAACTCAAAAGTGTGCGCTCTGTAATGGTTACAATCTTTCTGCTCTTTTGAAACACTTCTGCCCTCTCAATCTTGAGGTATTTACTACTGTGAGTCACCTCCTCCCAGCCCAGCACCGCCTGCTTCAGAATCTCCAAGTGGACTGAGTCGGCTTGGCTCATCACTGATCTCCCAGGCTCACACAAGAGGCTGTATGTCAGCTTCTTTCATTGATTACCAGACTGTGTGGACATAACATTTATTTTCCTCATTCAGTTGGTGCTACTTCCAGCTTTTATGGAACGTGACTGGGCATCTCCTCTCACCTCAAATAAACCTGTATGAGTTAGGGACAGAAGATATGGGCATGCTCTTGTCTTTCTGTTATTGATTTATACCTTAATTTATCGTGATCGGAAGAAGTCTTCTGTGTGATTTCAATCACTGAACTTTTCTAAAGCCTTACATTGCTGACCTGCATCATCAGTTCTGTTAACTACTATGTTTCCACGAAAACGATGTGTAGCCTACTGCACACGGCGTGGATATGTCATTTAGATCTGGTTGGTTAGCTACATCACTCAAACCAACTCCTTTATTTATTTATTTGTTTGTTTATGTGCTTACTGTGTGTGTGCACGTATGATGTGTATGTGTGTTTACGTGCATATGCCCATGGGAATACATAGTGTGTCCCACTCTCTGTTGAGTTACATAATAATACATCCTGATGGCACGGTTTATGCTACCTGCCCCAGTGGTTTACATTCCAAATGAAGACACACACACAGCCAATATATTTCAGTATGCCTTAATCAGTTCAATAGCTGGGCCACTTCCTAACCTCCACGCAGTTAATCCACCTCTCGCCGATAATCCCCAGTTATTACTTACTAAACTCCATATTCTATCCAGGCTGCTCTGGACCCAGAGGGCTGCTCAACTGGGTCTTGTTCTAGGTCGCACTTTTCCGGCTCGTTCACATGGCACATGCCTCTCTGTCTGCACTATTCTCAGGCATGGTGTCTCACCCCTCTTCTACACCCTCCTGGATGCATGGTGGATCTCCTCCTCCCAGTTCCAAGCCCAGGAATCCTAAGTCCTGCCTCTGTATGCCCTGCTCAGCCATTGGAAGCCAGTATCTTTGTTTACCAATCAGAACGAACTGGGGGTACGATCCCTCTGTGTATTACATGTGGACATGCAGACTCTCACGGAAACAATTTTGGGGACCCAAATAACAATAGAATACAAGCAGCATTAAGTTAAACCCACTACGGTCTCTCTCTCTCTCTCTCTCTCTCTCTCTCTCCTCCCACCTTCCCTCTTCCTCTCTCTCTCTCTCCCTCTCCCTCTTTCTCTCTCTCCACTGTATTCCCTTGAGATGGGGTCTTGCTAAACCTGGAGCAAAGCTACTGGCCAGCTCTAATGATCCTCATCTCTGTACCCAGTCCAGTGTTTGTGATATCACAGGCATACCCTGCCTTTTCTCTGTGTGCTGGGGATTTGAACACAGATCCTTCCATTTGTGCAGTACACACTATCACCTTCAGAGACACCAGCAGACCCTAAACCAACAATATAATTTGTATTGGACATTTGTATTGCTGCTGTGACCAATGTCTGACAAGAAGCAATTCACTGGAGCATTTATTTGGCTCAAAGTTGTAAGGGATACAGTCTATCAAGGGGTAAGGGGCTGTCAGCAGGAACATATGGCTGTTCACATTGCTCACACCACGGGAAACAGATGGGACTGAGGCCAAACTATAAAACCTGAAGGACCACTCCTATCCGTTCCAGTGAGACTCCCTCTCCTCCCCAAACCGCACACAATTGGGTACTAAGTATTTATGCATATGAGCCATAGGGGATACTTCACATCCAACCCCAGAACCCCATTCATAGTCTATCAGCTCACACTCCAAGTCCAAGGAGGAAGAGTTCACTAAAACCCCCACCCCGCAGTCAGACACAATCCTGTCTTCCTCACTTTGTCTGGCTCCTCTGTGAGGATGTCCTGCTATGAAGTGCACATCTTCTTGGCTTCTCAGTACTGCCTGTCATTGGTATAGCCTCCTGCCTTGCAGCTCACAGTGTCCAATACCAGCAGATCCATGGACTGACTGCCTTTGGATGAGAGTTTTCAGGCCACCTCCTTTCCCTTCTGGGTCTTGATATGTAAGAGTGTGTCTCTGTAGAAGTCGGAGAAATCTAGAGTGTTTATCTAGATAATGGAAACATGGCTATATCCAAATTAAAATCTAACATGTGCCAAGTTGGTTTTCATTTGTTTTTATGTTTTTCTCACCTCCTATTAAGAAAAAAAAAGTTAAATTATTTTAAAGTCAATCTTGCCCCCTTTCCCTATCAGTCTGTCACTTCTAAGTTCTTTTAAAAGCCTTTTCAGTGATAACTCTAGCCAGTTCATTACTCAGCCTTGACCTTTCCCAGATCCCTGGGTTTGCTTTCACCCTTTTTCTTCTCCTGCACTCTGGCTACAATGCACTGCACTTTAATTTTACCAGGCATCCTGGTTTTGTCCAACACAATGGCATCTGCTCTCCCAGTCTCCTGTCACTCTGTCCGTCCATCTGAAACCACTCTTCTTCCTAAGTGGCTCCTTCCAACCCCCATTCTCTGATCCACTGCTGTGTGCATACAGAGGTTCGTCTTTCTCCCTCTTGTAGATGAACATTTTCTCCTGATACAGATTTGGGCTGGCAGGTGTTTCCGGTGAGCAGGTGAAGATGCCATTTTTTGACTCTGGGATCCCATTGAAAAGGCAACTCTCATCTTACTGTTGTTCATTCCTCTGGCAGCCTGTAGGGGGGTTGCCTGTTGGGTTTTCCTCTGTCAGAATCATCCCCATGGGCCTCAGGATGGTTTGTGCTGCTTGGGATCATGGACGAACTTGAAGTTGTGTCTCCAAGTTCTTATTCATTTTGAAAAACCATCAGCCACTATTGTTTCAAAAGCTACTTCCACCCCCATTCTTTCTGTGATTTCCGGTACTCCAGGTAAGCTTGTGACAAATCTATATTGCTCAAAATACTTGTGGTGGATTATTTTACTTTATTCCTTTGAAGACTAATTTATGTCAACAAATGTGTTAAGGCTGTGGTGGCAAAGTCCACTGCTCTAAGCCTTTATCCATTACTCTGCCTTCCCCTTGTCCACCAGGAACATGCTAGGCTTTACCAAGCCTCACACAGAAGCTGCTCTCTCTGCCTGACGCCCTCCTGACCACACTTCCTCAATTCTTGATTTTAATCAAAGCCTCCAGCTTGGCCATTCTCGTTTCCCTACTGTGTGTAACCTGCTAGGAAACACATCTCTTGTGTTCTGTGTTCCTGTTTTATCTCTCAGTTCTACAGTTCCCCTTTGACACTTGTGTATGAATTGATTCCAGTTGTGAAACAAGCAACATTTAGGTTTTCTTAAGTTACTCTTAATTATTTTAAATTCTGTCTGATAAGCTCACTCAATCACAGATGCCAGGTTCATTTCCCGTATTCTTGGAAATTCAGTCATTTGATCATATTTTCTAACATGCCTTGTGATTTTTCTGTTAATTATCATACTTTGTAAATAAAACAATTAATTACAGTCAGAAGACTGAGCATGACCAACATATCTTGACCCACTGAAGATGCCCATGTCCAGGCTGGCCTTGCTAGCAAACCTTGGCTTCTCAGGATCCCAGCTGTCTCTGCTGGTCCCATCGCTCTAGGACAACTCTGACCTTTGATTCCCATCTCTTCTGCTCTAAGCAATCGTGCAAATCTCTGCTTAAGACTCCTGGAGTACTCACACCTGCATGCTTCTTGGTGTCTTTGTCTCTCCCTTGGCTTATGGACAGCATAGAAGACCACAGGGTCTTGGGTGCTGGCTTACAGGCAATTCCACTAGGCCTCTCCCAGGGACCTAGCAATGGCTTATGTCATCACCTGCCATTACCTGCTTCCAGGTGCAGGCATGTATAAAGGACTGCACCACCCCCAGTTGGTTGGTTGGCTCGCTCTCGCTCTCTCTCTCTCTCTCTCTCTCTCTCTCTCTCTCTCTCTCTCTCTGCGTGCGTTCCCACATGTTTCTGGCCAGTCTCTCCCCCTTTCTCTGCCTTCATGCCTCTACTCCTGTCTGTCTGTTCTACCCCTTCTCCAGGCTCTCATTCCCCTCCCTTCCCCCAAGTAGACCCCCTTTGTATCAGATCTGTTGCATAGTGTGATTTCTCAGGAGGCACCTTGGCATGGGCCTGCAGGTACACCTCCCCACTCCCCATCCCTCCTGCACTATATTTCATAACACAGGATGGCATCCATGTGCAGAATGTCAGCTCAGTTCCAGGGTTCTTTTGACATTATTCTGCTCCCTTATAAGGTGCCATGGATTTTTGTCTGCTGTGTCCACTGAAGCTGCTAGGCTATCCAAGCTAATCCTACTCAGACATGCTTGGTTCTTTCGTGAATCACAGAAAGAGTCTCTTCCACTCGGCATTGCCCAGTATTTTATCCCATTAGGTCTCAATGAATTAAGGGCTGGCATGGCTTAACTGACAGTCTGCATGCCTCTAAGGCCCACCATAACCTGTGTAGTCTGTACTTCCTCCAGAGTGTGGAGAACGCATAGACTGTCCAGCACTAAACCTTGCAACTGAATTAACGTGAACACCAGATGAAGCAGCATGGTCAGCTCGTACAGACAGAGGCACTTCCGGGTCTGGATGCTTCTAGAGCCAATCGAGAGCCAATCTGCATCCTTACCACAACACAGGAAGGATGAGGAGGAGAATGGGTAGTTAGAAGACTAGATCCCATTAGAGATTGTTGCTGCAGTAACACATCTACTCTTTTACAGACAACTTGGGAGGGTGGCATGCACCTAAGGTCTATTGGGAAGAGGAGACACTAACACAAGGAAAGCTTCAGGGTGGCAGCTCCTTTGGAGTCATTTCTGCTTCAGCAAGAAAACCCTCAACCATGGTCTTGTAAGTATTCCCAATAAGACCATCTGTCCCCCACTGGCCTTTGGTCTGCTGTCAGATCCCTGTCTGGGGATCTGTTTGAATCTCCCTAGAGAAAAAAATAATCATATGCCAGTATACAATTCACAAAGCAGGTAGAATTCCCAGCGATGGAGCATTTCAGTTTGGTCATGCATATAAAACCACAATCAACTGTGTAACATAAGACAGTACAAGGTCCTCAGAAGCCTCATATATTTTTTCACCAAACACAACCATTTGTCTGCTCTCCAAAGACAAATGCTCTCACAAACATGCATTACTTTTTGAATTCTGCATAAAAGAAATCATGTAGCACATACATGTTGACATCTGAAGTATTTTCTGTTCTCACCAATGTGAAAATGGTCCACATTTCATGATTTTACATAATGCTCTAGGATACAATAGCCAGGAAATTCAATCATTCCTTTCAACAACATTGTTTTTATTTCTAAAATAATGGCTACTGCAATCAAAGCTTCTGTACCATGCATGCCTGCATGATGCCCATAAGTTTGCAAATGAAACTAGGAGCAGGATTGACAAGGGGGCAGGGAATGTATACAATCAATTTTAATAGATGGTAATAAAAACTTTACATAGCCATTGTACTAATTATTCTCATAACCAACGTGTGAAGGACTTCTGCCTGTTATGTATCCACACCAATATTTGTGTCTGGCAATGATTTTGTTTGTTTGTTGTTTGTTTAGCAACTGTGTTATTTAGTATTTGTAGCTATTGCAGCTTTAACTCGGATTTCCTTAATGAGTTACAAAGTTGAATGCCCCCTTTATTTACTGTCCATTTGGTTCTCCTTCTAAGAAAATGTCCATGTTCTCTGTAGCTTTTCTCCTGTTCATGCAAGTCCTTCCCCTCGACCGACGCTCACAACCACTCACTCTTCTTAGTGTATGCTGATCACACAGCCTCAACGTCTTTCTCTTCGTGTCTTTGCTTCTGCCAACCCTCAGGTTCCTCACACAAAGCAGAGCTAAGGAACCACACATGCAGCAGGTGTCCCCCATGGTCCGCTCACTGGCACAGGAGGTGTCTCTCCCATCCTTCTGTGCCAAGTCAGCAAAGCCTTCCCTGGACATTCCCTGTTCTCACAACTCACTTTTATGACTACGTTTCCCCTGGACCCAGCTGGACCCTGGGTGCTTGTGTGGAAGAGATA
Source organism: Rhynchomys soricoides (assembly GCA_019843965.1). NCBI lineage: Eukaryota > Metazoa > Chordata > Mammalia > Rodentia > Muridae > Rhynchomys > Rhynchomys soricoides. Next base: position 17,260,880 of record JADRCH010000011.1, read on the forward strand.
GAAGATAAAACACATACACACACACACACAC